>OX451738.1:254845569-255503083 GCA_948472305.1 Vicia faba | reverse complement strand
CATTTGACCCACGTTTTTCCTTTACCAAACCACTATCTGTACATATATGGGCCTAGGGGTGGACATTCGGTAACCACTCGAAATTACCCAACAAAACCTACATTAATTGAGAAGTGGGTCGACTTATTTCAGGTTAGTGGGTTGGTCGGGCCAGCAAACAGGATAAGATTGGATAAGGGGTGGTCGAGTTCGGTTCAATAAGCTGAATTCAATCGGTCTCCGAACCCGGCCGAACGTGGTTGAGTAATATTTCCCTCCCATATTAATTCATCCCATTTCCAACATCGGCCCAGCCCATGAATCAAAATGAAGTGAACTCAAAACCTAGAAAACAAAAACATTGTTTCATATCTTCTTCTACTCTCAGACTCAATATTGTAACCCTAAAAAAAGAAAAAATGCTTCCACCGCCGCCGTCACCCCCCAAATTTAGTTCCAAATCATCATCGTCATCGCCTTCACTGAACAACGAACTCGAAGGATTAGTCATCATCTTCAATGTTCAACCATCACGATTTAATGTCATTCCTCATTTTTAATCAGGTTTATACTCTAATGTGTTCTTATTTGTTCTTGTTTGTATGTATTAGTTCTGATTTCACTTTTTCAAGAAGGTTTATGCTATGAATTGTTCTAATTTATTCCCTTGCATGTAGGGTTTTTCATATTTGTGTTCGAGCTTCCTTTAGGGTTCATAAAAACCCCAACCTTTCTTCCTATTTTTAATAGTTCAAACACTAATTCTTCTTTTGTTTTGGACTTTAATAGTACTAATCACTATTTTTTATCTTATTACAATGCTTCTAAGACTTCTCTTAAGTGATTTGAAGAAGGTATGTTTATTTTTTGATATATTATGTTATTGTTTTTTATATATTGTTTATGAAGAGGAACTATTTTAATATATTGAATCTGATTGAAATGCAAGGAGCTTTAAAAATGCAAGGTGTTGTAGATGTGCAAGGTGATGTAGATATGCAAGGTGTTGGAGATGTGCAAGGTGTTGGAGATGTGCAGGTAGCTGGAGGAATTAGAGATATGCAACATAACTGCAAGTTTAGGCTTACTTTGATTTTGTTGAAGTTGATTTATGTTTCGTCTAAGTGATAGTTTGATTTATGTTTATGTTTATGTTTATGTTTGGTTTATATTTCTTACTAGCTTATGTTCATGTTGATTTATGTTTAGTTTATGTTCATGTCTTTCAATGTTGTACAACCTTACATTTTTATGTTTAGGCTTACTTTGTTTAAATTGATTACTGGTTTATGTTTGTTCATGTTGATTTACTGGTTTATAGTTTGTTCATTTACTGGTTCATTGTTTGTTCGCTTACATGGTTTATGTTTGTTCGTTTACTGGTTTATGTTCCTTTATTGGTTTATGTTTGGTCATTTACTAGTTTATGTTTGTTCATTACCTTAATAAATGCAACACACTTAAATAATTAACAATTAACATTAACTGCAACATTACCTTAATAAGTGCAAACACACTAATGTAGCGGTAAAATCAATGAAGTCGTCACCGGGTATTTATTTATCCCATATAAAGGGAAAGTAAAATCATCGAAGAAAAACCTAAAGGGAGAAATCAAGGTCTTGCAACTGAGAGATTGGGTACGGGAGTCGATTACGCGAGGGGAAGGTATTAGCACCCCTCACGTCTGTAGTACTCTACGGGATCCACTCTTGTTGTTATAATCAAAGGGTGTATTCAATCTAATGCTTAATATCTAAAAGAAAAAAATGCTAAGAGGGAATGCATGCAAAAAAAACACGAGGAAAAGAAGGAAATATTTACAAATTTTTACTCGGCTGAGCCCCGTGACAAGATTCCTACGTATCCCTTCTAAGGAATCAGAGCATCGTAGTTCGGCTCATAAATTTTCTATTTATTTGTATTTTTTAAATGAACAATGTTAAATTCAATCATTCCACCGTCGTTCAACCCATTGGAGACTCACGCACTGTAGTGGAAAGGAGTCAACACGTTCTTAGAAGAGAAAAGCAGAATGGTGAAAAGAAATGAATTAGTTGGTGTTTTTTACTTTAAAAAGTATATTTGTATGGTTAGCGTGTTTTATACATTTGTCAAGAAAAAGATGTTTCAGATTTAAATGCAATTATGCGAAAATGGGAAGAAAACGCCTAAGGGAGATCTAACCTATCTCTAAACTAGTGTTATCATACAATGAAGTCCCTATGTCAATGAGGGAAAGGGAAATCTCTACCCTATGTTAGCATGCATGGATAACTATCCTAATGTCTAGCTCGAAAGCTACCCTAATCGAGCAGCCCTAAGGGAACATGCAAAGATCAAAGTCGTTATCTCAATACTAATTGAGTGACATCATCAATCATCAAAAAAGGAAAATGAAAATCCTAAGGGGGTCCTGCAAAGATCGAAGCCATTATCTCAATTCTAATTGAGTGACATCATCGATCATCAACAAAGGAAAATGAAAAATCCAAAGGGAAGCATGCAAAGATCGGAGTCGTTTTCTTAATTCTAATTGAGTAACATCATCAATCGTCAACAAAGTAAAATGAAAATCCTAAGGGGAGCATGCTAAGATCGAATTCGTTATCTCAATTCTAATTGAGTGACATCATTGATTGTCAACCCACAAAGACAAACATAAACACAGTTAGCAAACAAAAGTGCGGAATGCCCGCTACAGGTCTTTAAATGGCGACTTCGAGCGCACGCTCTTTATTTCCTACTTCTCATGATATCCAAAAAGCAATAAAATGCATAAAGATATATTGGAAGCAGTATAATACCAAACAAACTATAATATCCGCAAAAAGCGCAACCAAAGCAAAGAAATCTAGAATACTTCGCGCGAGCTAGCATCAACAAACAAACAGTCAGAGATTGAATGCTCGGAATAAGTGTTGAAGCATCATAGATGTGAAAATAAATCACAATCGGAAACTCAAGCATGCATGTATATCACACATTGAACCTGCATAAGACTCAACTCAACAAGCAAAGGTGAATCATGAGTCTCAAGTAATCGGATAATCATGAATTATATCCTAAAATCAAATAAAAAATCTAACAATTTTTTATTGATTTTTATAATTTTTCATCACTAAATTTTTATTAAGAAAGTTGGAAAAAATTAAACCAAAATAAAAACTAAATCAAAACAAGAGATTAGAAAAGTCAAGGGGTGTATGTCTAAAGGTGAGGTACTAGGCCCAATTAAATGTGGTCCATAGTACTTTTTTGTTCTAAACATTAACCAGGTGAACAAAAAAAAGCTAACGGGCCTGACTGGGGCGTGCAAGTCTGGTCCATGAACCAATAATCATGCCAAAAATGATGGTGGGCTTTGGGAGAGTTCCATTAAGAGGCCTAACCATTTCAATCATCACCAATTTCTTTTTATCTCATATTTCTTTATTGAATTGATATAATAAAATAAAAGAAAAAGAATCAAACATGGAACTGTGCATTTGGCTTTTGGATAGGGTTTGAGAAAGGTAAAGCTTCAGCTTCATTGAAGAGAAATTGAATGACCTCTTCTCACTTTCAAATCGTGACGGACATAACCGCTGGTATTTCTCCTTCGATCTCTCAGGCCATCCGTCGAACTTCGTTCATCACCTCCTTTTGATCACCGCTTTGTCACAGCTTCGATTTCATCTTCATCTCATCCACCGTTCTGATTCCAAAACATCGTGTCTCTGATCTTCTTCTAAGCTCCATCTTTGTCTCAATACTGATTCGTCAGTCTTCACCACTACAACATTGTGGCTTCACCATCGAGAAAGTCCACTAAACAAACCTCATATCACGGATTTTGTTCACACAAACAAACTTCACAACTTGCCAGCAAGATCAAGGGAGAAAATATCGGAGACAGTGGAAGAGTGATTTACCTATTGGAGACGCTCCGACGATGGCACGAATAACAGAACCAGAAATAAACTCAGGTACATATAACTCCACTTTTCCGTCTACTCTTTGCTTTCTTTTCTTCTGGATCGTACTTGCATTGATGATGTTGCGATGTTGAGGAAAATGATGAAACGTGATGAAGATTGAAGGTGAGAGTGAAGATTCTCGAAGAAGAAGCTTGAAGAAGATTGAAGAAGGTTGAAGATGAAGATGGAGGAGAGGGAGAGAGATTTCTTAAGCGGTTCAGAGAAGATGAAGATAGAGTTCTCGCATGACAAAGAAGATGACCTTTTGAGAGTGATGTTGTACCCCAAAATTTTCCCTCTCATGTTTACCAAGGTTTTTTATCTTATATGGGTGGTTACAAGCACTTGCCTAAAGAAAATGAAGTTTTTTTTAATATTAGCAAAGTGTCTTTCGATTGGAAATTCAACAATATCCTTCGATTGGCATCTGAATAAGGTCTTTCGATTGGCATGAACAAGGTGCCTTTCGGTTGGTATTTGGATACGATTCGATTGAGCGTCTAACCTTCTCCAAGCTTACCTCAAATTTCTAAGCTTCGATTGAAGCCTTTGGCTTTTGCTTGTTTGTTGTATACAAGCTTCGACTGCGAATGTTTTCCCTTTGAAACAACCTCCTTAGATCCAAAAGGGAATGGCCTCCTGTTAGTGCTCCTTCGATTGCACCATTGGCTTTTGCATGCTGGCTGGATTCGCAAATGCAATGGCTACCTACATGCAAGTTGGATTCCTGTTTCATTTGGGCATTTGGTCTCTTTGGAGCAAGCTTAATTCCTGCTTCGATTGGGAATTTTGTTTTCTTTAGAGCATGCATAATTCCTGCTTTGACTAGGAAAATAATCCCTCTTCAGCCTGCCTTCAGTGTACAAAGCAAGAATCCCCTACAAGTGTGTTTCGATTCACCAGCAATGAACCCATGCATACCAGCTTCGATTAGACGCTAAGTATCCTTCGATCAAGCTTAGTTCACAAATCTCCCACTGGGATCAATCGAAGAGGCCCCAATGATGATATTTGATACATTCGAAAGACACACCTTGGTGGCCTATTCGAAGAGGGCACAAGGCATACATATGGTTTATTCAAAAGACCCCTTTGAAGGAGGCAACCAAAGGCCCATTAGAAGAATATACAAAAAGTCCATTCGAAGGAGGAAATCAGAGCCATTCGAAGGAGGCCATCAGAGCCATTCGAAGGAGCTGCATCAGAGCCATTTGAAGGAAGCAATCAGAACCACTCGAAGGAGGCCATCAGAGCCATTTGAAGGAGCTGGGCCATCAGAGCTATTCGAAGGAGGCCATCAGAGCCATTCGAAGGAGGCAATCAGAGCCATTCGAAGGAGGCCATCAGAGCCATTCGAAGGAGGCAATCAGAGCCATTCGAAGGAGGCCATCAGAGCCATTCGAAGGAGGCAATCAGAGTCATTCGAAGGAGAACATCCGAAAGCCAAAATGTCCAGGTTCATTCAAATTCAAAAAGGGACAAGAAACCATGACTTTTGCAATGTTACAAAACATCATTCATGGCTTTAAAAACACTTGTTTATGGTTGTTTAAACCTTTGTTTTCTTGTCCCCTCCATCCCTTCTATATAAAGAACACATTAGCCAGATCAAAGGAGGTTGGACACAACCGGAGAGAGAGTCACATGAAATTGCAATACATCCTTGGAGGTCTCCTGAAGCTGTTCCAATCATCACCAGCCCCTAAGCAAGCATACGTCCAACAGCCAAATCGAAGCAATCCTTAAACAAGGGTACCCACGCCTGAATTCATACATCACCTTTGGTAAGAGTGGGTAAAAAGATCAAACTTACATTTTCATGACCTATTGGCATTTGTAGTTTTATTCGATCTATATTCAAGATTAAGGACCTGGGTTCGACACCCAGGTCTACATTTGTTTTGTTGCTAACACTTACTGCAGATATAGACTGAAAAGACCCAACGTGTGCAGGATCGAAGGACCTGGGTTTTGATACCCAAGTCCTGCACTTTTATTTAGCTAACATACCTTTGCAGATTCAGTGCCCTCACAACATCCACCCCTGGATTGAAAGATAATCATTTCTCCCTGGGTCGAAAGACAAAAATCACTCCTTGGATCGAAGGTGTGATACGGTGGGAGAACTGACTTGAAGTTTTGCGTTTGTGTTCGCAAATGTTTCGGTTTAGCAAGAGTCGCCACCAACTTTTTATTTTATCCAAAGGAAAGGTCAAAAAGCACAGGAAAGACCATTGAGATGTTTTCTTGGGTTCGGGGGGTAGATTATGAAAAGGGAAGGTGCTAGCACCCTTTTCGTCCATGGTTTTCCATTGGCTCTTAGTTACTTGTTTTAGATCACTTGCTTTTGCTTTTCAATTGTTTTAAATGGTGCTTTGTGTGGTTTCAAAAGTATTTTGAAAAGAGGCCTTTTGTCTAGGCAACCTTTGTAATAATTCTTGTTTGAATGTATACAAAGGTGTTTGTCTTTTGAAAAATGTTTGAAAGTTTGTTTGGAAACTTGTATTGAAATTGTGTGTGTGTTTTGAAATTAGCAAGGATGTTTGCAATTTGATCAAGTAACTAGGAGTTGTCTACCCTACTCAAAGATCTTTCCTACACATTTTTAACCCTTTTACACTGTTATTTTACCATTGTATTTGGTAAACAACCTTGTATTTGGATGTTAAACGGGACGGGCACGGGTCATCGTATGACCATGATAACAATATTGCCAAGTATCTTAGCAAGTTTTTGAGGGACTAGATCATTTTTGTTTAGGCAACCAAGATAGCGTCATCGAGGGACTATGATCTTTTTGTTTTGTTTTTGTTTTGCCAAGATACCTAGCATGCATATCATGGCCATTTTAAGGCAACAAGTTGATGAAACCCTAGGGGTGCTTGTGTGCATTGTGTTGTCATTTTTCATGCATTTTTGTCTTGTGTTTAGTCATGCTACTTGTTTTGATTTTTGGTTATCATACAAACCCTAGTTTTTACTATCATGGTACATGAAAGCGATAAATGCGTAAAATAAATCTAAGCTATTACAACGTTGATATGGGGAGGGGGATACAAGTTTGATTAGGGGGGATATTGCATAAAATAAAATCCTAAAACTATTATTACAACCAAATTGAAATATTGCACAAATAAATAAATAGACAAATATTTAAATGTACAAATAAATATAAATATGCAAAGGATGTTTTTGTATTTATTTTATGTATGTAAAATAAATTATTCATGTCCCAAAATAAGAAAAATAAAAATGATTATTTTTGAAAGGGTGGAAACCCTAGTTTTTGTTTTAAGAAAATATATATTCTAATTATTTATTTATTCATTTTTTTATGTACAAGAAAATAAATAAAGATATATGCAAAAAAAGTTAAAAAATAAAATATGTATGACAAAATTATTTTTAAGTGTGTAAATAATAAAAATGAAAAATATAATATTTTTGTATTATTTATAAATTTATTTAAGAAAATAAAAGTATATATTATTTAATAAACTATTCTTATGCCAAAAAAAATAATAAAAAATAATAAAATAAAATGTGAAAATAAGAAAATATTTTTGGTGATTTTTAATATTTAGAAAAAATAAATAAAAGTCAGAAATGTAAAAGAAATGAAAAAATAATACAAAATATAATAAATGGGCCAAGGGGGTGCAGAAAGCAAGCTAGGGGGTGTCAAAAACAAGGCAAGCTAGGCCCAGCCCACGTTCCAGCTTCATCCCTGACGTTTGAACAAAAATGCGCGCATTCTGCAACTCAAACCGTATCTCCTGCATACGTGCTTAAAAACAAAAACTTGCAACATGAAAGTTATAGCTTATCATCACACGATTCTAACCATATAAAAAACTTGATCTAACTCTAAAAAACCAGGGAGAATTTTATCACCCCCAATTTCTGACCTAAAAATTCAGCAACTTCAACATCCAAATTCTCCTAGCTCGGTTAACATAAATGAATTATATGCATATGTACAGCTTAAGGACAATGAGGACTACATTTTTGCTTCACAAACCTAAGCCTAATGATTCCTAAATAGGGAGATAGAAACTTAGAAAATACCTGTTTCAGTCAAGTTTGGATATGGCAATGTAGGGGTTTTTGATGAGGTCTGAAGGTCGTGTTAGCTTGCCTGAAGTTCACTCAACCTTCCCCAATGCTTGGCTTGCTTTGAAATGGTCTGAATGTGCTTGTAGAACTCAACCTGTAAAGCTTCAAAGTAAAAATGGTGAAGTGTGAAAATGGAGTTACAGTGGCTTGAGAATGGTTTGGACAACTTAGGTGTATTGTTTAGAATGTGTTTGAAGTGATTTGGGACAAAACGCACGAGTGGAATTGGTTTTGGCTTGTGATTTGCAGAACTTACCCTGTTTTGGGCAGAAGTTGGTGTTTTGGTGTTTTGGAGGGTTTTAGAACTTGTTAGCTCATGTTTTGGACTTGGTATATTGTGTTAAGGTTATTTGAAATGTTCACAATTCTTGCTCTTATCAGATTACAAAGTTATGCTGAGTTTTGTACACTTGCTTATTTTTTGAAGAAAAGATGGGAAGTGACAAAGGCAAGGTTGTACAAGCTATCTTCAGGCCTGCTGAGATTTGGTGAGCTTTTTCTGATGCTTGTGGATATTTTTTGCATAAAGAAATCAGATCCATGGCTCAAGACAAACAAAATTGCATAAAGTGACCTTTATCAAAGTGGCAATGTTAACTTTTTGCCATTTTTGGATTAAATCTTTGTGTAATGCTCCATAGATCAGAACAAAGCCTTAATCCAATGTGTTTGCATTTAATTTATTAGTGTATAAAGGATTAGAAACTTTAAACCAAGTACAAGCAAGGTTTGGACAGATTTGCAAGTTGTATCAATATGCAAAATGCCTTGGCCAAAAGTGATAATTTGCCATTTTCAATCCTTCGATTCTCCCTAACCACAAATGATCTTGGAGAGTTCTTGGACATTTTGGAAAGCTTGTAACATGCTCTACAATCCATATTTGAAATTAATTTAGAGATTCCACTTGGAACTAGGTGAAAAGTTGACATGAAGATAGGTCAAAATCCTGCCTAAACTAGGGCAAAATTTCACTAAGTTAAAAGTTTCATGGACCCTTATTCATAAAATCATAACTTGAGATCCAAGCATTTTTTGGGAAAACTTTGTGAATAAAAGTTGTAGATGTTGTGGAGGACTACAACTTTAATGTTGGAAGTTTTCTTTGAATCCAATTGCATCATGGAGAAAAAGTTGGGAAAAGTTGGAAAAAAATTAAAAAAATTCATAACTTAAAAAATTTCTAAGTTATGAAAATTTTCCATTTTAAACCCTAATTTTCAAAATTAGGTTTCTTGGTGAACAAGTTTCATGTTTTGACACATCTTGATGAAAAATGACCCTTGGTACTTGATTTTGACCAAAAAGTCAAAGTTTGACTTTTCAGTGCTTTTGAAATCTTTTGGACCTTGTGATTATGTCAAGATGATGCCATTAAGTCCTTGAAACCATGATTGAAACCAATTTGCCATTGGCTAGGTGAAAAATCAGAAAATGCCCTTCTGCAGTCAAAACCCTAAAAATGACCATTTTGCCCTTTTGATGATCTGATCAAATTTCTTGAGGAGTTGTAGTCCAAACTTGATCAAATGGTTCATATGATTCTATAATGTTGATGTGGATCAAAAATTATGAGGTTTGACTGTAAATTGGCCACAATTGACTTTTTCCCCAATACAGTTGATTTTTTAGGTCAACTGTCCAATTGACTGGGCAAAAATTTGATTCAAGGCTTGAAACTTGGTATGAGCAATATTAGGAGTCCAACATGAAGTATGAAAGTCATATTGAGCATTGATTGTCCAAAAATCCTTGTGCAAACTCAAACCCTAATTTCAGGTCATCAATGCAAGGAGGTGTCTTGAGCTGAGCAAACCCTAGTCCTGTCTGGAGTCCAAAGAGTCTTGTGAGGGGAAATCTTGATAAAATAAGAAGGCAAATTTTGGGGTACAACAGAAGGCTACCATTTTCCTCTGGATTGGAATCCACCTTCCTCTGGATCGAAGGCCACTTTCTTCCTCTGAATCGAAGCTCTCATCTCTCCTTGGATCGAAGGATTCTTCCTTTTGTATTTTTTACTTTTGTTTTCACTTCTTTATTGAATTTCTTTTTTATTAACCATTAAATCAAAAATCACAAAAAAAAATATCAAGTTAGTGTTTTATTAATCAAATCAATTTTTGTAAATATATAAATTAATTATTTAAACCTTCTCTTGAAATTAAAAATTAAATCGACTTAGGTTGTATTTCCTTAAAATAAAGCAAAACAAACAAAAAGATTTATTTTCCTTAGGATTTAGACGTCCATTTCTTATTTGTTTGCGCATTTATTGATTTTCGCATTTTTTTCTTTTCATCTTTTTGTAACTGCATCCCAATTTGTAATAGTAACTAGGACTTTACTTTTCACATTTCTATAATGTACCTCTCACAAAGCCATGTAATAGCGTAGGATTTACATTCCTGCATTTTACATTTCTGTACTTTAAATTCCTATACATATCAACTGCTAGACTAATAGGATTGTATGACAAGAGCCTAATAATCAAACGTTAGAAAACCTAACACAAGATAAATACTTGAACTAAACACACTTGCACATATAAACCTCTAGGGTACCCCACTTTGGTTGCCTTCGGAAATAAAACAGTCATGAGGCAGGAATGCTTTAGCAAAGACCCATAAATCAAAAGATCATAGTCCCTCGATGACCCTACAGTTGTCTTTCGGTAAATGGTCTAGTCCCTAAAAAAATTGCTAAAGCGTCTCTACATTGTTGCCTTTATGACTGTATGTCCCTTAGAATTTCCCTCATACATCCAACGATGGGGCTTCTTACCAAATCAATGGTAAGATAGCAACATCTAAAGGAGGAGGAAAAGAACGTTAGACCTTTTGAGTAGGTAGTACGCTCGTAGTTGCTCACTTGCTCACAACAACAAAAAAATCATTTTTACATATACACTTTCAATTGAAACATTTTCAAAAGTCAAAGTCTTTTGTACGTATTCTTATAGATACGAGAATCATTACAAAGGCACTTTTCAAAATCACTTTCAAAAACACATTCCACGAGCACCTTTTTGACCTATTTTTAAAAACCAACACTTTGTACGCATTCTTATAGAGACGAGAACCATTACAAAGATGTTTTCAAAATATTTTCAAACCCACACCACAAAGCACATTTTCAAACAAAAGAAAAGTGAACTAGCAAGCAACTAAGAGCCCGTAGAAAACTACGGATGGAAAGGATGCTAACACCTTCCCTTTTCATAATCTACCCCCCTTACTCAGAAAACTCTCGAAAAGGTCTTTTTCTATTCTTTTCACCCTTTCCTTTGTTGGATAAAAGAAAATTTGGTGGCGACTCTTGCTTACCGCAACATTTGCGAACACAAAATGCAAAACTAGTATATAACAGTCGGTTCTGCCACCGTATCACAAAACTGGCAACTCTGTTGGGGAAATAGATAAAAAGTGGGGTTACCTTAGAGTTAGTTCATTATTTAACTGCTTTTTTATGCTTTGTTTGCTTTACTTTTGAGGGATTTTTTTGGGTTACTATAGATCCTACACCCGGATCAGGGGCACCTTTTATGTAAGTAGTAATAGATCATGGAGACTGTGCGGGGTATATCGACACATTTGAAACGATAGATACGTTGATGTGACACTTTGGTTGGTACTGGTAGCCCTTGAGTAGTCAAGGAGAATATGGGGCCATTGCGTGGTGTCATGAATCGTATTTGGTGTAGTCCTAAGTCAGTTGATATTCGATACTACACTCATTGAGATTTGACTCCGAGTTTTGTTTGGTGGCAAGTCAGTTGTCAATCAAAATGAAACTTGTGGGAAAAATCAGTGATATTTAGATCCCTTAGAACCCGGTTACTATTAATAGGATAGGTTGAGCCAACTAAACTCAAAAGGGTACTTACCTACAAACCCCATGCAAGCTTAAACCTAAGGTTGCTTGTGTGACATGTTTGCTTTCAACTTGAACTATTTGCAGGGCTTGATTCTCTAACAATATGATTTCCTTGCAGGATTTGCTTACAGTCATTATCCAACAAACTAGTTTCCTTGCAAGACATACCTGTCTTCATCACCCTGCATTTTTGCTTGACGCATAACATACACATTATAAACATCACACCATAGCATTTCCTTAACCATTTCAAGGATCTCAAGGGTCTGTGATGCAGGTTATGATGAACCAAACGTCTAACAAGGGGCAAGAGGATTTATTTTCCTCTAGCCAATGCCTTCAAAAGACCAAAACACAATAAATTGAGTCAGGGGCTATGACCCACTCGATATGGTGAGCTTGACTCTTGTAGAATGACCTTCAACGATACGAAGTTCTTCAATCAAAGCTGCAAAGTTTAACTCCTAACATTTTCTTGTGTTTACCCCGCGAGACCCTTGAAAACATTTACACATCATGCATGTCATTACATAACAAGTCTTCCAGTACAGGTCTCTCATGTTCTCGTTGTTTATTTCAACAAGGAAAATGGCTTTCAAACAGAACAACAGAGATCTCCAAAATCAAGAGGCTCATTTCATGGAAATGTTTTTCAACCTATCCAAGGGGCAGGAAGAATTGAAAACACTCCTCAACGGGAACTTGACCAAGAAACATCCTGACAACAATAAGGATGACCAGGTTGAACAACTGCAGGCTGATATGGAAGCAATGAAAATCCAGATGCTAGGGCAGATGGCTCTTATCCAAAGCCTAGCCCGGGGATAAGAAGAGCTAAGAGCCATCGTCAGCAAGCTTCATCAAGATGGATGCAACCCTATGAAGCAGACAGTCGAGGCTGGGGATCAAGTCATTAATCAACCTTTGATGAGATAAGAAGTTGGCTTGGTGGAGAATGGACCTTTCCAAATTGCTGCTACATCGCGAGTCCAACCACAACCACAACCTCGCCAACAACCACATGGAAATTGACGTAAGCGGGATTCATTCACTAGGAAATATACCAAACTCAACATACCAATTTCGCAAGTCTTACAACACATGCTGAAGATGATTTGGTCACATTGAAGAATCCTCCTCGGAATCCTAATACTTTCGCTCCTACTTACACTCCTAATGAAATATGTGCATATCACTCAACCAGTCCGGGGCATGATACTGATAGTTGTTGGACATTGTGTTGTACCCCAAAATTTGATCTCTCATTTTACTCAACAAATTTCAAGTGAGGTCCCCAATTTGCTCAAGGTTGCCCAAGAGTTGACCAGACAAACTCTCTCCTAAGGCAGTATACCCCAAATTAGGTTTCTATTTTCATCAAGATGGGTGGACCAAAAAGGTCTCATATGCTTTGAAAGGTCTTATTATTTTCCCAAGACCCTACATGTCAAGTTTCATGCCTTTCACAAGAAGTTTGCCTAGCCAACTGCTCAGATGCTTGAGAATCGACTATACTAGGTCAAAAGTCAATTGTGACCCACATACAGTCAAACCTCAATATTTTTTGTCAACATCAACATTTTTGAAGTGACTTACATCATTTTATCAAGGGTTGATCATGATTCCTCAAGGAATGCTCCAAATTCATCAAAACCCAAAAGTTGCTAAATTAGGGTTTTTAAGGAAAAGTCAACCTAAATTTGACCAAGCATAACTTTCACATGCTTTATCAGAAAATTTCCAACCAAATCTAATTTTGAATAGGATGCAATTCCCTACAATACATCTTCATCCCACAAGTTCAAAATATGCACTCAAAAAAAGATATGAATTTTGACATTATAGGTCATTTTGAAAAGTCAACAAAAACACCTTTTGGGTCAAAGCTTCATACATGAACATGGAAGATCCAATTGAGATGAGACCAAAAAGGTTGGTTAGGGGACATCCTAAGATTTATAAAAAGTCCAAGAACAACCTCCTAGGGTCAAAATTGAGATAGTTGTGCATTGTCAAAGTTGGAAATTTTTGGAAAATTGTCAAAAGTCAACATTGATCAAATTTGCATTTTTTCCAAAGGGGCCCATGTTTTCTTGCTTGAAACATGTTTCTAATAGGACCCACGACCCCTGAGCTTTTCCACCTATTTTTTTATTACTTTTATCATTTATTTTGATTTTTTATTCATTTAAATCAAAATAAATCAAATTAAATGGTAAAAAAATGAAAACAAATCAAATCTTAAGATTTTTATGCACATTTTGAGTCCATGTACAGCTAGCATGCCAGCCAATTCGTGCAAGGTTCATTAATATTGAAAAAGATTGGATTGAAGCAAGTTTTAGAAAGAAATCATACATGAAGCAAATCAAATCCAATTTTCATAATTCTCAAAGACTTGATACAAATTTGTTGACCTAATTCAGTCTACTATAAGGGCATAAGAATTCCAGATCAAAGAAAAAAGGATTGGAGGCGTGAAACAGCAAGAAGAAAACTCAAAAATTTGGACAAAAGTGTGAGATCAAAATCCATCTTAGAGCCATCCTCAAGGAGTTTCAAGGCTAGCAATACATTCCTGGACATCTCGGGAAGCTTCTCCATTCATTTGCAAGCCTCAAAGTGTCAAGAATCGCACGTTACAACATCACGGTTTGCACAAAAAAACTCAAACTCGATTTCAATGTTTTACGCATCCTAAATGCATGTTATCCATATATTCTTGTCCATGATCATGATTGCAAGCTTTCTATATCACTTAATTGTACTAACAGTGCAGGAATCCATATTCACCATTGTTAGGGTTTAAGAACTCGATTTGGGGATTTTTGATACAGGGAAAATTGGACCATGAATGAGGTACCATGACACTCGTGAGACCAAGACGAGTTGATTGGTACCATTACAATTGATTTATCTTGCTTGTATGCAATTTTTGAATGAAACATGGTTATAGCTACGAACAAACGTCCGTAGGTAAAAGTGTTTTATCTAAAGCCACGGTCCAAGGAAGAAGATGATATGTGGTAAGGCGTGGTTGGCCCGTTCAAATTTCGCGCCATTTTTCTGGAATGAGGCTTGATTTGTATTTTGATTTTATTTATTTATTATATATACAACAAACAAGTCTAGCGCAGATGGTTAGGAAGCATGCCTTTGATGCACATGTCTTGGGTTCGATCCCAGGCGTGTGCATTTTGATATTTTCTTAATAATTTCAGGCCAATCCCATGCAATTCATCATCCCACGCCTACCATGCACGATCAACACCCATCCACTGGATGCCCAACTGGCCAGATCTCACACTTCTCCTTTGAAGACCCATGGTGCCCCACAAAGTCAACATTACACCAAATCTAGCACTGACTGGGCTTGGGAGCTTAATGGACCAAAGATTTTCAGATTAACACCCCCAGCATTGCTACTCAACACAGGCCCATTTCTAAATCTTTTTTTTTATTTTTCTTTATTATTTGCAATTTATTTATTTATTTTTTTTAAAAATCATGTTTTTATAAAAATCCCAAAATCAAGAATTCACAAATTTAGAGTTAGTTTTTATTATCAAATTTAATTTTTAATTAATTAGCTTAATTTAATTTAAGGAAACTTTAACTTGTTTTTTTTTATAATTAAAATCAATTAGAAAACTAGGTTTAAATTCTTGATTTAATTATTTTCTTTTCTTCAAACAAAAACACAAAAAATAGGCTAACTTAATTATTTTTCTTAATTAAAGTTAATTAGTAATTAGGTTCCCTTTTTAATTCAATTATTCTTCACTCTCTTAAATAACAAAAACGACAAAAAATGATTTTTCTGTAATCAATTGCAATTAGGTTTAGTCAAGGGTCAAAACCCTAATTTCTCTCGTATTTAATTTGTTGCGCGCTTGTTATTATTTTTGCCATTATTTTGTAACTATTTCAAGATTGTAATAGTTTTAATTAGGATTTTAAATTCCGCATTTTTTTATTTCACGTCAAGGCAATTGTGTAACTGTAAAAGCCATGTAATAGCTAGGTTTATTTCCGCTTTTACTTTCAGTAAACTTTTAACTGTCTAGATGTATGGCTAATAGGATTGTATGGCAAGAATGCATGAAAAATTAAAACAGTTAGAAAACCCTAATGTGCAAAGATTAAAATAACTGAAACAAATCACTCGCACATGTTCACTCCTAGGGTTTACCTCACTTGCCTTCGGTACACAATCATTAAGCATATGAGATTTTAGTGGTTGCCCTCCAGTCTAAAGAGATCAAATTGTCTCATTTGAATGTTGCCTCAAAAATGTTGCCTAAAAAATGTTGCCTCGGAAATGTCGCCTCGAAAAGATCTTAAGACTCTAGGGTTACTACTAAAGTTTTCTAACTATTGCTTTAGTGATTGTATTCGTCCCTTTCGAACGTCCCTTACAAACTCTAACAATGGTGCTACCTACTCCTTAATAGTGGGATAGCGCTGTCTAAAGGAAATAGAACAAAAACAATCTTTTTTCGAGTAGGTAGATGCTAGTAGGTACTTGCTCAAAATAAAACTTCCACACAAACACCTTTCAAAACAGTTTTCAAAACCACTTCGTCACACCCTTGAGGACTGATACAAGGGTTATCACGAAGTAAAATATTTTCAAAGCAAGCACACACACAAGAAATTTTAAAAAGATGAGCAAGTATCTAAGAGCCCATGGAAAACCATGTATAGAAAGGGTGCCAACACCTTCCCTTTCTATAATCTACCCCCTGTACTCAGGATATCTCGAAAAAAGATTTTTTCTGTTCTTTTTCCTTTTCCATGATTGGATGAAATAAAATTCGGTGGCAACTCTTGCTTACCGCGATATTTTGCAAAAAAAAACGCAAAACGCAAACCAGTATTAAACAGTCGGTTCTACCACCGTATCACACATTGAAATACAAAATTCAAGACCTGGTCGATGAGGGAGCACTGGAATTTGCACAAGATGGTCAATTGGAATTCTTCTGCCACTCCTCCAAGGCACATCATCAGAAGTGACAAGATCATACAAAGAGGCTTTTGTTCATTAGAATTTTCAATTTGTAATTTTATTTTGATTGTTCGAACATTTATTTATGTCAAACCTTGTTATTTTATCAATGCATTGCATATGTTTGTCTTAAATTATTTCATTCGTTTTCACTATACTTAAACTGTGCTTGTATTTCCTGTTTGTGATATTCAACTCCTGATTCAAAGGCTCTAAGCCTTTAGAGGGAGGATGACGAAAAATACCATAATCTCTACAATATGCTTTTGAACAGACCCTGCTGACGATGTACATGCGTTGTTTCAATTCCTAAATAGTGGAGTTATAAGGAAGATAACCCCTAGTCAAACCCTTTGAGCCTAAGAAGTAGGAGTTTTTATTTTCCCACAAATTAAAACCCTTAATCATAACCTGGGGCAGGGTAGTTTCTCAGTTAAAAGGTGCATTCAATCGCAAGCTTTCCCTTCATACACGACAAGTGGTGTCAGAGGAATCATTCCAAAACAGAAGACGGTGATGGTTCTGCATAATCATTGAAACAGGCAGTCATTATTTTTCAAAAAAAAAAGAAGAAAATCCTGTTAAGTCAAAACCTATGAAGGAGACTTAAAAATAAATAATAAAAAAAAACAGGGGCATCCCGCTGACTGTAATCACAAAAGAAACAGTTCAGGAAAAAGCGGGGATAATAAAATGAAAAAAGAGGTCGCTACAAATCCTCAACAAAAAAAGAAAAGGTTACAAAAATGACTGCCTTCTCAAAAAAACATTCAATTTTCGAACCATCACCAAGTATCAGAGCAAAGATTCCAGACTCAATTGGGATTTAAACGCACAATTAACTGAGCATAAGACTGAAGAACATCACGAAGAACGGGTTGGGTACAAATAAAATTTGAGCCTTTATCCTTTGTTTCTTGAACCGTGAACCGGGCCACGTTATAACCCTTAAAAGTCCTAGCTGAAGCATGGGTTAGTTCGAAAGCATACTTTTACAAAAGGTATCCTAACTCCTGTAAGGTTTGCTATAAATCATGAATTGATATCACATTCTTGCAAATTTTGTTTTACTAAAAACTGAATTTTCAAACTTCAAGATAGACATAAGCTTTGCATTCTTAAAATACCGTTGTTTGCATATGATTATTTGTTCAACAGTAGAGAAATTCCCATGAAGGATACTCGATGAACAGAAATCCTCTCAGTGGACAGAATCACCTCAGATGGAAAGACATTCCAGTGATAGGGATTTCATAATCAAGGGGCATAGCATAGTGTCCAGCTGATCTGGGGCAGTCAAGTCAAAGTTCAAGGAATCTCTCAAAAATTCCAAATAGCCAGGGGCAGACCTCCATCTGAATCACTTGGGGAATTAGACATGAATTCCAGCAACGAATCACGTGCAATCAAGCAAACATCTTCTGGCAGTGTGGCAACACTTACCACTATGGACAGTGACAATCCTCCGTACTCGGTAAACATGGACATAATCGGAAAATACTACGCATGAACAAAGACCCGCTAGGTTGATGGGCCTAGGAAAAAATAAGGGCATCCCGACAAACCAAAAGGGTTTGGGCAAAAATTAGGGATATACATATGAAAAATCTGTACACCCGGCAAGTCGAAAACCTAAAAAGGCGGCTTGGGAAAAAAGGGGTATCCCGGTGGACTGAAAACCTGAAAGGGCGGTCCAGGCAAAAGTTAGGGATTAAAAGCGTACGACTATGTCCCGTCATCTTGTCATTTGTTTATCAGTAGAAGACCTATCATCCTGATCAGCATTTACCAAGCACCCCAGGAGTTGGGATGACACTCAAACCATCCACAAAGTCCCCGTAGGTGCTTTCTCAAACAAGTACAGAGGTCGAGGCATCTTACTAAAAATCCGTTGCCATATCCTCAGCTTACAACCTAGTGATGTCAGGTGTTCTTGTATCCCCAGCAGATTAGGAATTTCCAACTACTGCTCCGACATCAGGTTTTCCCCAGTAAAGTCATCAAACTTCTCAAGCTTCTCCAACAGGATTTCACAAAATCCTCAAGCAGTGCACAGAGGTTTCCTTCCCCGATAGAGTTCATTTCTCTAACAACGGAAGTTCATCTCCCATCGTTTCAACTTCAACAAATTTGAAGGCCTACATTCTTCCCCCCAGCAACAGTTAGGGATTTATTTTCCCTAATTCAACAATAAAGCAATGGAACAACTGACACGTTCATACATCGCATTCATACATCATTTTACAAACATCATGGCATATGCAGCACAAATGCATATATCACATTCTCATTTATTTTTGGAGCACCATGCAATTCATACATCATGACATTGCATGAAACTGACTTTACCTTTTCAGGTTGAATTCGCAGACAGACGAATACTATCAACTTATGCACAACAGGTCAGAGATTAATGCCCGAAATCATACGGGGAAACTACCTACACGACCAAGTGGTATAAACTCCCGAAGCAAGACGGGTTTACTGACAAATACAGCAGGCTGCAGATTAATGCCCAAAACTAGACGGGGAAACTATCAATGTGACAAATATCACCAAGTTCCAGATTAATACATGTAACAAGCCATGACAACTATTTTTGGATGACCGATTGTAGATTAATAGCTGTAACAAGCCAGGAAAACTATCTACATAAGCAGATTGAAGATTAATACCCGAAACCAGCCAGGAAAACTATCTTTCTTTCTCTAAGGTTAGAGATTAATACCTGAAACCAGACAGGACAACTATCTCAACGACCGACAATTTTCAAGTTCCAGATTAATACCTGTAACAAGCCAGGAGAACCATCTATGGACGACTGACTGTAGATTAATACCTATAACAAGCCAGTAAAATTATCTACATAAGGAGATTGAAGATTAATACTTGTAACAAGCCATGAAAACTATCTTTCTTTCTCGAGTCATAGATTAATACCTGTAATAAGCCAGGACAACTATCTCAGCGACCGACAATTTTCAAGTTCCAGATTAATACCTGAAACCAGACCGGACAACTATCTGTGAACAACTGATTTGTAGATTAATACCTGAAACCAGACAGAAAAACTATCTACACGACCGGAAGAAGAAATCTTACACAGGTTCCTTCTCCTTCTGAAATATAACGTTACACGGGCTCTTCATGAAGCAATCTTACATGGATTCCTTCTCCTTTTGAAATACAGTTTTACACGGACATATCCTGAAGCAGCCCTACCCAGGCTTCTTCTGAAGTTTTACACGGACTTATCCCGAAGCAGCCCAACCCAGGCTCCTTCTGAAGTTTTACACGCACCTATCCCAAAGCAGCCCTACCCAAGCTCCTTCTGAATTTTTACACGGACTTATCCCGAAGCAGCCCTACCCGGGTTCCTTCTGAAGTTTTACACGGACCTATCCCGAAGCAGTCCTACGCAGGCTCCTTCTGAAGTTTTACACGGACTCATCCTGAAGCAGCCCTACACAGGTTTCTTCTGAAGTTTTACACAGACTCATCCCGAAGCTGCCCCACCCAGGTTTCTTCTGAAGTTTTACACGGACTTATCCCGAAGTAGCCCTACCCAGGCTCCTTCCAATGTTTTACATGGACTTATCCCAAAGCAGCCCTACCCAGGCTCCTTCGGAAGTTTTACACAGACTTATCCCAAAGCAGCCCTATCCAGGTTGCTTCTGAAGTTTTACACGGACTTATCCCGAAGCAGCCCTACACAGGCTCTTTCCAATACATTTTCAGGAAACAATTAATTCCATTATCCCCAGCAAGTTACTGCGAAACCTGGATTTCAACCAGAAAGTAGAAAACTCTCATCTCTCCAGAGATATCTTCAACAGAGCCTTGGACAACTAAAGCTCCTAGACTATATTCCCCATAGAGTTTTTCTCAAGCGGGAGAACAACAAAAACTCACATTCCCCAGTGGAGTCCTCCTCATATAGCAGGAATAGGACTCCCCATAAAGAGACCTCTTATGAAGTCAACATCTTCTTTGGATGGCATCTTTAAGCCCGTCTCCGACGACTCTCAGTCATATTTTCCAAATGGCATATGTAAGCTCATTCTCAACATCATCAACCATCAGTGTTACTTCATGTGAGTGTAAATTTCTGGGCACTCTAGTGTTCAATCATCTTCCACCTTCAGATCACGAAAGGCAGACAAGCCAATCTAAATCCTCAGGTTTAAGAAGATTGAACAGGGGCAGTTGTTGTACCCCAAAATTTTCCATCTCATGTTTCCCAAGGTTTTTTCTCTTATATGGTTGGTTATAAGAACTTTCCTAAAGAAAATGAAGTTTTTTTTAATATTAGAAAAGTGTCTTTCGATTGGAAATTCAGCAATATCCTTCGATTGGCATCTGAACAAGGTCTTTCGATTGGCATGAACAAGGTGCCTTTCGATTGGTATTTGGATAGGATTTGATTGAGCGTCTAACCTTCTCCAAGCTTGCCTAAAATTTATAAGCTTCGATTGAAGCCTTGGCCTTTTGCTTGTTTTTTGTATACAAGCTTCGACTGGGCATGTTTTCCATTTGAAACAGCCTCCTTCGATCCAAAAGGGAAGGGCCTCCTGTTAGTGCTCATTCGATTGCACCATTGGCTTTGCATGCTGGCTGGATTCACAAATGCAATGGCTACCTGCATGCAAGCTGGATTCCTGTTTCGTTTGGGCATTTGGTCTCTTTGGAGCAAGCTTAATTCTTGCTTCGATTGGGCATTTTATTTTCTTCCGAGCATGCTTAATTCCTGAATCTACTAGGCAAATAATCCCTCTTCAGTCTGCCTTCAGCGCACAAAACAAGAACCCCCTACAAGTGTGTTTCAATTAACCAACAATGAATTACCGTATCCCATCTTCGATTAGGCGCTAAGTATCCTTCGATCAAGCCTAGTTCATAAAGTTCCCACTGGGCTCAATCGAAGAGGCCCCAATGATGAGATTTGAGCCATTCGAAAGACACACCTTGGTGGCCCATTCGAAGAGGGCACAAGGCATATATATGGTCGATTCAAAAGACCCCTTCGAAGGAGGAAACTAAAGTCCCATTCGAAGAATATACAAAAAGTCCATTCGAAGAAGGAAATCGGAGCCATTCGAAAGAGGCCATCAGAGCCATTCGAAAGAGCTGCATCAGAGCCATTCGAAGGAGGCAATTAGAGCCATTCGAAGGAGGCCATCACAGCCATTCGAAGGAGCTGCATCAGAGCCATTCGAAGGAGGCCATCACAGCCATTCGAAGGAGGCCATCACATCCATCCGAAGGAGGCCATCAGAGCCATTCGAAGGAGGCAATCAGAGTCATTCGAAGGAGAGCATTCGAAAGCCAAAATGTCCAGGTTCATTCAAATTCAAAAAGGGACAAGAAACCATGACTTTTGCAACGTTACAAAACATCATTCATGGCTTTGAAAACACTTGGTTATGGTTGTTTAAACCTTTGTTTTCTTGTCCCCCTCCATCCCCTCTATATAAAGAACACACTATCCAGATCAAAGGAGGATGGACACAACCGGAGAGAGAGTCACACGAAATTGCAAATACATCCTTGGAGGTCTCCTGAAGTTGTTCCAATCATCTTCATCCCCTAAGCAAGCATACGTCCAGCATCCAAATCGAAGCAACCCTTAAACAAGGGTACCCATGCCTGAATTCACACATCACCCTTGGTAAGAATGGGTAAAAAGATCAAACTTACATTTGCATGACATATTGGAATTTGTAGTTTTATTTGATCTATATTCAAGATTAAAGACCTGGGTTTGACACCCAGGTCTGCATTTGTTTTGTTGCTAACACTTGCTGCAGATATAGCCTGAAAAGACCCAACGCGCATAGAATCGAAGGACCTAGGTTTCGATACCCAGGTCCTACATTTTTGTTTCGCTAACAAACCTTTGCAGATTTAGTGCCCTCACAGCATCCACCCCTGGATCGAAAGACAATCATTTCTCC
Organism: Vicia faba; assembly: GCA_948472305.1. NCBI lineage: Eukaryota > Viridiplantae > Streptophyta > Magnoliopsida > Fabales > Fabaceae > Vicia > Vicia faba. The sequence goes on along the minus strand of OX451738.1, from coordinate 255,480,191 downwards.
CTGGGTCGAAAGACAAACATCACTCCTTGGATCGAAGGCTACCCTTTTTCCTCTGGATTAGAAGCCACCTTCCTCTGGATCGAAGGCCACTTTCTTCCTCTGAATCGAAGCTCCCATCTCTCCTTTGATCGAAGGATGCTTCCTTTTGTATTTTTTTACTTATGTTTCACTTCTTTATTGGCTTTCTTTTTTATTAACCATTAAATCAAAAATCACAAAAAAATATCAGGTTAGTATTTTATTAATCAAATCAATTTTTGTAAATAAATAAATTAATTATTTAAACCTTTTTTGAAATTAAAAATTAAATAGACTTAGGTTGTATTTCCTTAAAATAAAGTAAAACAAACAAAAAGATTTATTTTCCTTAGGATTTAGACGTCCATTTTTTATTTGTTTGCGCATTTATTTATTTTCACATTTTTTTCTTTTCATCTTTTTGTAACTGCTTCCCAGTTTATAATAGTAACTAGGACTTTACTTTTTGCATTTCTATAATTTACCTCTCACAAAGCCATGTAATAGTGTAGGATTTACATTCCCGCATTTTACATTTTTGTACTTTAAATTCATGTACATATCAACTACTAGACTAATAGGATTGTATGACAAGAGCCTAATAATCAATCGTTATAAAACCTAACACAAGATAAATACTTGAACTAAACACACTTGCACATATACACCTCTATGGTACCCTACTTTGGTTTCCTTCGGAAATAAAACAGTCATGAGGCAGGAACGCTTTAGCAAAGACCCATAAATCAAAAGATCATAGTCCCTCTATGACCCTATAGTTGCCTTTCAGTAAATGATCTAGTCCCTAAACAAAATTGCTAAAGAGTCTCTACATTGTTGCTTTTATGACTGTATGTCCCTTAGAATGTCCTTCATACATCCAATGATGGGGCTTCTTACCAAATAAATGGTAAGATAGCAACATCTAAAGGAGGAGGAAAAGAACGTTAGACCTTTCGAGTAGGTAGTACGCTCATAGTTTCTCACTTGCTCACAACAACAAAAAATCATTTTTACACATACACTTTCAATTGAAACATTTTCAAAAGTCAAAGTCCTTTGTACACATTCTTATAGAGACGAGAATCATTACAAAGTCACTTTTCAAAATCACTTTCAAAAACACATTCCACAAGCACCTTTTTGAACTATTTTTTAAAAACTAACACTTTGTACGCATTCTTATATAGAGAAGAGAACCATTACAAAGATGTTTTCAAAATATTTTCAAACCCACACCACAAATCACATTTTCAAACAAAAGCAAAGTGAACTAGTAAGCAACTAAGAGCCCGTAGAAAACTACGGATGGAAAGGGTGCTAACACCTTCCCTTTCCATAATCTACTCCACTTATTCAGAAAACTCTCGAAAAGGTCTTTTCTTTTCACCCTTTCCTTTGTTGGATAAAAGAAAAGTCGGTGGTGACTCTTGCTTACCGTAACATTTGTGAACACAAAACTCAAAACCAGTATATAACAGTCGGTTCTGCCACCGTATCACAAGTGCAGAGAGATGAGATATTTCTGGAAAGAAAAGTTTGTGGTGATTCTCCTGAATAATGAAGAATGATGAAGATTGAAGTTGTTGAAGAATCGATGCAAATGATGAAGGAAGTTTCGGTTTCAAATAGAATGCAAAAAAATGAGAGAAGCTCAGAGGTGAATTTTTCTTGATTTTTCTGTCTTCTCGATAATGAATCCTCCTCCCTGATTTCTGTTAGAATCTTGTTATATACATGGAGATGACAGTTAAGGATTTGGAATTCAGTTACAAAGTTAGTTGTAATTCTGTTGCAATTAGTTGAAGAATTAGTTTATGACTTTATTACGTGAAAATCTGGACCTGTCTTTTTTTCATTTCTATGTATTTCTTCTACTGTTTTCTTTTGCTCCAAATTTCGTATTAATCTTGGACTTCTGAATGTATAGATTTGTATATTATACCTTCATTGTGATGGCCATCGGGTATACATTACTTCGATGAATGACATTTAGCCTTATGTCACGATGTGAGAATATTTGGATGGTAAGCAGTGGTGTTATAATACAAGAATGTGAAGAAAATTGCATGTTACTCGATACTGCAATCTCGATGATGATGGCTTGTGGTCATTACAAAATAGTCACCAAATTCTTTCAGATTTATACTCGAATGGTTGGTTCATGTAATTTTTCCTCATTTAATTATGTTGCCTTGGTTAATGGATGCAGGCCAGTCAAGTGTAAATATAGTAGGGCTATTTATTTGTACTGGTTTATGTGAACTGGATTTTCTAGTTTCAATGCAGGGGCTTGTTTGAAGAAAGCTTGAGATTCATGAAGGGTTAATGAAGATACATTTTGGAGGTTGAAGACACCAAGAAGTTTGAAGATGTATAGGCTTGGGAATTTGGTTTTTGATTTTGTAGGTTTTCATGTATGGATTTTTGTAATGGCATCAATGTATTTTGGTAATGGTGTAATAATAATGTTAAATGGTTTTCGTGTGAAAAAAATTGGAATTCGAGTAGCACTTGAAAATGAGTGTATCCCGGTGTGAATTATAATGAACATGAAGTCTATTTTAGGTTAATAAAAGCTCCTAATTTCCCTTGAATGATACAATGGTATATTGGATGAATCTTGAAACATATGGACGAAACTATGAAATGATGAAAGTTACTTGAATTGGAATTGAGTGAAGAACTTTGGTCTTGACAGACTTCGATGAATAAAACCAATGAATAGCTTTGAGTTATTTATGTTCCCACTTCAATTCTCAATAAAATCCTCAATTCAATCTGAAACTTCAAGTCAACTTATATTATAATCAACAACCAATCAATAGAGCTAATAATTCCTTGATCACAAGAAACTCAACTTCATTTCTTGTACCATGATTTATGCCATCCACCTCGCAAGCCCTTGACATCGACAATCAATACCATAGAAATGCCTTGGAGTAATCTTTGAATAAGAAAACCTTAGTTGATGAAGGATAGGTAAGTGACACATTGATCCATAGCTCAAAAATTATGACATTTCTTCATTCAATAAAAAAAACCAATGCATCAAACCTTTAACCAAATTGCAAACACAACTATAAGAAGACACGCCTTGATTCATAAGCCTCAAAACGATCTTCATGCCCTAATTAAAGCTTCTCGAGCTTTTTAACAGAAAACCATATGATCTTGGTTTGTAACACAAGTAATTAGGAGAAATCTTCAAATGAGGTTCAAGCTTGAGGAGTTGAAGGGAAGCTGATCAGAGTAGCCACAAAATCGACCCTAATTCAATGAACCTCAACTAAAACCATAATCCTATATGCCTTGAGTGTTCGCGGGATATTCTTGAATATAGGGCCTAAACCTTAATTCAAGACGCTCGGGTCTTTAAATCTTGAGGAATCTTGTCTATGAAGATATCCATGATGCTTGTAACCCAAAAACCTAGTTTCATAGTGTAATACGATGGGAGAACTGACTTTTTTAGTTTCATCGCAAATATGCGGTTAGCAAGAGTGGCCACCGACTTTTCTTTTATCCAATACTTAGGAAAGGTGAAAAGAATAGGAAAGACCTTTGAAAGATTTTGAGTTCTGGGGGTAAATTATGGAAAGGGAAGGTGTTAACATCCTTTACATCCGTAGTTATCTACGGGCTCTTAATTGTTTAGCTCGCTTGCTTTTTGTGTGTGAATTGTTTGAAAATATTTTGAAATGCCAATGTAAGACAGACTTTGTAATAATTCTTGTATCAGTCATCAAGAATGTATGTAAAGTGTTTTTTTGAAAAATTTATTGTTTTGAAAGTGTGATGTGAGAAAATATTTTGTTTGTGAGCAAGCATTCAAGAGTCCTATCCACCAGGTTTTTGTCTTTCCTACTATTTTCCTTTTCCTTTGGAGATAGTATTATCCATACCATTAGTTGGTAGGTAATCTTATCTATTGGATGTGAAGAGACATGCGTAGGGTCATTGTATGGTTATAGAAGTCAACATATAAGGGTACTTTAGAAATTCTAAGGGACTATCATCATATTATTCGTAGGGTCACCGAGGGACTATATCGTCTTTTCGTAGGCAACTCGAGGGACATCGAGGGACTATGATCTTTTGTGTCGTAGGGACTATGAAGATTGTATCAAGGGTCTTTTACTAAAGAATTCTTACTTTCGAGGGACATGACCAATATTCGTAAGGCAACAAGAGAGGTTACCCTAAAGGTGCAAGTGTGGTTGTGTGTTAATTCAGTTATTTAGCCTTGAGAATTAGGTTTTCTATGTCCAATTGTTAGTATTTCCATGCAAACCCTAATTACTAACAGTTAAAAGTATAATGTGCGAAATGTAAAGTGCGAAAAATTAAACCTAAGCTATTACATCATGTGAGCAGTTACATAATAGGAAAAAAATACGAAAAGATAAATCTAAGCTATTACATTGATAGTTGCAACCTATACAATTGTCTCAAAATTTAAATAACAATAAGAAATTGCATCATTTCTGATTTTTGACCTAGAAAATGGTTAATTGGTTGGAGACATGATCTCAAGGATTCAATTGCATCATTTTTTACCTAATGGAATGACTAAAAACATTGCTCAAGGTCAATTGATTGATAGTTGATTTTCAGTCAACTGATCAAAAGTCAACTGCATACTGAAAAGTCAAACTTTGACTTCTTGGTCAAAATCAAGTGTCAAAGATCACAATTCATCAAAACATTTCAAAACATGAAACTTATTCATCAAGAAATCAAAAATTCAAGATTTCATTTTGAAAAGTCAAAATTTCTAAACTTAGAAATTTTTCTAAGTGTTGGAAATTTCATATTTTTTCACAACTTTGAGCAAATTTTTCACCATGATGCAAGATGATTCAAAGGAAACTTTCAACATGAAAGTTGTAGATACCAATGAGATATAAAACATTTTATAACACCACTTCTCCTAGAAATACATGTATTTCAAGTTATGATTTTGTGAATACATGTTCATGAAACTTGGAAACTTAGTGAAATTTTGCCCTAGTTTAGGCAGGATTTTGACCTAACTTCATTGAAATTTTTCACATAGTTCCAAGGGTAATTTTCAAAAGTGATCAACATAGAGGTTGTATAGGATGTTACAAGCTTTCCAAAATGTCCAAGAACTCATTGAGATCATGCTTGAACAAAGAGAATCGAAGACAAGAAGTTGGGCATTCATTCTTGAATTATAGGTCATTTCCATGATGAACAAGAATTCAAATTCAAGCCTAGGCTGCATAATCTTTGCTTTGAAGGCCTCAAAATTGTTTGTCACTCCATAATTAAATGTTTACACAGCTGTTAGAAGCTTTAATCCAAGCATTCAATGCATTGCCCATGCTTAATACCATTTTAGGAAGAAAGGTAACATTGCCATTTTGGAAAAGTGGCTTTTATGCACAAAGTCAACTCTTGAGCTTTTCACTTGTTTTCTTCTGATCACACACAATATAAAAGCCATAAGAAACTTTTCTAAAGCCTCTAACAACTCAGACCATGCTTGTACTATATCGTGAAACTATGTTTTTCACTTTTCTTCAAAATCAAGTAACATAGCCATAACTCTATATCTCACACTTCTGATCACCTCAAGTGTTAGGATCTTTTTCATATAAATATACAAGTTTATTGCAAGCTAACACACGATTTCAAGCCTCCTAAAACCCTCCCAAACACCCTTGTTGCACAGAATTGCTCAACTTGACAGTTTTGAGCCAAAACTCTCCATCTCCATTTCCACTCGTGCGTTTTGATTCTTAATCATCCAGACACCTTACATACATCATACACAAGTGATCCAAGCCCATGTTTCAAGACTGTAACTCCTCCATCACTATCCACCATTTCCAAAACTGAATCTTACAACTTGACTTGAGTTGGGAGTTTCAGCTATCCTCAAAGCAAAGTAGGAGTTGGAACACATTCAAGGAGGTTCAGGCAAGCTACAGAAATCATTAGGCCATCTCAAAGGTTGCTCAAACTCCATACACAACTGCAGCTGCAAGAGGTAAATTTTCAAACTTATATCTCTTCATACAAGCATCATTTGATTCTAATTTATGAAGATAAGATGTTGATATCATTGCCCTGAAACTGTACATGTCCTTAGATTTCATTTATATTGATTAAGCTTAGAGAATTTTAGGTTTGAATCTCTGAAAAAAGTTAGGTCAGAATTTGGTACTTTTAGATATTCTCATTCATCTTTGATTTATAGCTTATAATATTTATATGGTTGGATTCGTATGGAAAAATGGAGCAACTTTCATGTTTGCATCTTTCATTTTTATTGAGAAATGGTGAAGTTGCAGGATCCATGGCTGGAGGTTGAAGATGAAGTTGTATTCAGGGCATAACTTGTGTTATATATTTATTGTTGTGCCAATGTTAACGGATGTACAGCCACCCCAGTGGCAAAGGTAGCGCGCGTGTATGCATAAGGTCAAGGATTCAACACCCAGCGCTACCTTTTGGTGTTACTTTTCAATTTTTGTTCCCTTTTTTGTAACAAACACACACGTCTGGGCCATAATACAGTGGGCCTTAATACAGTGGGTCTTGGTCTTTTGCTAGCTTCTAACCCCCTGCCTTGCTTCAGCACCCCCTGGCCCATTATTTATTTATTTCATTTTAGTTTTATTTTAGTTTCATTTTATTATTTTTATTACCAATAATTATGTTTTTTATTATTAATAGAAAAATCCAAAAATATTTATTTTATTATTTTTACACTCATATTTTATTTTTCTTTATAAAAACTAAAAAGAACAAAAATGATTTTCTTAACAAATTAATTTCTTTTTTTTAATTAATATTTATATAATTAGGTTTAATTATTATATTATATTATTTTCTTGTAAATTAAAATAAATATAGAATTTAGGTCTATTTTAATTAAATAATTTTTATATTATTCTTAAAACCTTTTCATAAAAAAAAACTCTAAAAAATCTTTTAAGTTAATTTCTTTTCTTAATTAGTTTAAGTTAATTTTATTTGATTTTCATTAATTATTTTCTTAATTAGGTCAAAATTAAAACCTTTCATAAAATCAATCAAAAAAACATTTCTTTTTCCATTTTGCATTCTTACATTTTATCTTCAATTTTGTACAATATTCAATATGGTTGTAATAATTAATTAGATTTAATTTTCATGAAATTCCCCCCCATTTGTAAATTTGTATACCCCCTCCCCCAATGATGTAATAGCTTAGTATTTTTATTTTCCGCAATTTAATACTTTATATATAAATGCTAGTAAATTAGGGTTTGTATGGAAAGATTAAAACCAACAAGTTAGGAAACCCTAATTCAAGACCAAACAATGCATGTAAATCAACACACTTGCACACTTACACCCTTAGAGTAAATCCACTTTGTTGTCTTATAAAAATAGCTATGTTATGCATGTGGGATATCTTAGCAAAAAGTAATCAAAAAATACAAGATCATAGTCCCTCGATGACCCACGCCCGTCCCTTTACATCCAAAGATAGGGCTTCTTACCAAATCAATGGTAAGATAACAATATCAAAGGAAAGGAATAAATGAACTAAGACTTTTGAGTAGGTAGATTGTTCCTAGTTGCTTGCTCAATTTCAAATCAAACACTCTTTCTTATCTTCAAAACAAACACTCTTTCTTATCTTCAAAACAAACACCAACACTTTCAAAGAAACACTTTCAAAACACTTTCCAAACTTGAAACATTTTTAAAAGATCAACACTTTGTATATATTCTTATGAACGAGAACTATTACAAAGTTTGCCTAAACGATGGCGCCTTTTCAAAATACTTTCAAAAACCACCCAAAGAACATTTTCAAACAAAAGCAATTGATCTAGCAAGAAACTAAGATCCCATAGATAACTATGGATGAAAAGGGTGCTAATACCTTAACTTTTCATAATCTACCCTCTGAACTCAAGAAATAATCTCAAAGGTCTTTCCTGTTCTTTTCAGCTTTTCCTTTTGGATAAAAGAAAAGTCGGTGGAGACTCTTGCTAACCGCAACATTGCAATCAAATGCAAAACATCCCAAGTCAATTCTCCCACCGTATCACAAAACTGGCGACTCTGCTGGGGAGTTTTTAAAAGTGGGGTTACCTTAGGGCTTGATCACCTTTACGTGCTTTCATTGTTTGACTTGTATGCTTTATATTTTGGTTCTTTGTTTGGGCTTAAATCCTCTACCCGGATTTGGGATACCTTATAGGTAAGTAGCAATATGTTGCGGAAACTATGCGGGGTATACCGACATGGTCTAAGCAATAGCTACATTAGTGTGACATATTTTTGGGTACTGGTATCCCTTGAGTAGTCAAGGAGAATACAGGGCCGCTGAGTGATGTCATGAAGCACTAATTGACTTTAGAACCTTTACTTGACCAACTTGGCCATTAGGACATAGTGAGATGACCAGCTTTAGTGAAGTCCGAAGTTGGTAGATACTCGATACTACACTCATTGAGGTTTGGTTTTTTGGGATATTTTGGTCGCCATTAAAGAGGCTTGCGCTGAAACAATACCCGAGAAGACAGACCAGTGATATTGAGCTCCTTTAGAACCCGGTTACTATTTCTAGGATTGGTTGAAACAACTAAACTTCAAGAGGGTACTTACCTATAAGACTCCATGCAAGCCTAAACCTAAGGACTTGTTTGTCTTTTTTGTATATACTTACTTGTACATAACATCATAAACATCATAACATCATACTCATACTCACTAACCATTTCAAGGATTTCCGAGATTTATCTTTGTTCTGTTTTGTAGGACATGGATTCTATTCACAGGAAAACCATTCAAGTTAATCTCGTAAGGATCCTTCCTCAACTCAAAGAGTTAGCATCAAGGGTTCTTGAGAATTCTCCATTCACCAAAAGACATGGTCGCCTTTTAAACTTGGTTACCTCCAATATTGATGAAGATATGATGAAGGTGCTCTTCCAATTCTTCGATCCTCTACACCATTGCTTCACTTTTCCCGATTATCAACTTGTGCCAACTTTGGAAGAATTTTCACAACTCTTCAGGATTCCCATTCTCAATCAACTACCCTTCAACGGTACGGAAAGAGATTCAAAACCTAAAGAGATTTCCCAAGCCCTACACTTGCAACAATCTGATATCACAACTAATTTGGAAACAAGGAGCAGTGTCAAAGGTTTCTTAGCCAAGTTCTTGTTTGAGAAAGCTCAAGATTGTTGGAACTCCTTGGACTTACAAGCTTTTGAGGTAATTGTGGCCCTTCTCATCTATGGGATGGTTTTGTTTCCAAATCCTGACCAACTCATAGATGTAAACACCATCAAAATCTTCATGTCTCGTAACCCGGTGCCTACTTTGTTAGGAGACATCCTACATTCTTTTCACTCTCGCACTATGAGGAAGAGAGGTATACTCATGTGTTGCACTCCTCTCTTGGCAAGATGGTTTATTTCGCATCTTCCCCAATCTATGTTGAAAAATGAGCAAGGTTCAAGGTGGTCCCATAGGTTGATGACGCTCAGACATTCAGATATTCATTGGTGTTCCCGATCTTTAGAGAATGTTACTATCGTCAATCGTTGTGGATAATTCCCTAATGTCCCCTTGCTTGGCATTAGAGGAGGTATCACTTACAATCCCTGCTTAGCCTTACGACAATTTGGTTACGCCCGAAGGGATGATCCACATGAGATGCTTATCCAAGGAATGGTATTTGACTACGAGAATGACAATCATGGTTACCGTCATAGGTTTGTCCGAGCCTGGAGGATGTTGAAAAGGTGGATAGAAAGACACTAGGATACAATAATTCCATTCCCCTTGAGCCTTACCTTAAGTGGGTACGAGCTCGTGCTCAGAAACTTGTGACACCTTATCCCTCCATCTTGCCAGTTATCATGGAGCCTTTGGTTGAAGGAGATGTTCCCTACACTATCCTCCACCCCGACATGCCTACCTCTCTCGAAGACTTGTAAAAAGAGTGGATTCAGCTTAAGGAAGAACGAGATACTTTTGAAGCTCAATTCTATGCTAGTGAGAAGAGGGTCTTGGAGCTTACGAAGTAGCTACAAGAAGATCAAAGTGTGAACGCCTATCTTGCACCGAAGAGGATGCGTTTAGTCTTTTTATCTTAGAAAGTTATTTTGTAAGCCCAAGAGGCATGATGTAATCTTTCTTGCTTTGTTTAATGAAAATTAACGTTTGTTCATTCTTTTGTCTATACAAATTTAAATCTCATTAATCCTTGAAATCATTTGCATATACATATACCATGCATCATAACATGCCAAGTTTTTGCATAACAGGTTTCCTTATCTTTCTGTTGTTTATTTTAGCAAGATGGATCTAGAGAAAACTGTGAAGGATCTTCAAGCCCAAAATTCTCAGTTCCAGGAAACTCTACTAGCCCTAGCCAAGGGGCAGCAAGATATGATAGCTTTGCTAGCCATTAAGAAGAAGCCAAAGAAGAAAGCTCTACTCAACATGGGTAGAAGGTTCAAGGAGTCAGTCCGTCAAATCCCAGTAGGAGGAGATTCATCTGAAGAGGAAGAGAACCAGATTGGTGAGGTCAAGAGTACTCAGGCTGACTGTGCAAATGATCAAGTATTTGATGATGATTATTTCGACGAGTAGTATCCACCCGCCAATATCAAATATAAGCAGTTAGAAGACAGATTGAAAGCTGTTGAAATCTAGGTTGTCCCCGGTTTAGATTTTGACGATTTGGGTTTGAACTCTGGGGTAGTCATTCCCCACAAAATCAAAATACCAATCTTTTCAAAATATGATTGAGTTTCTTGTCCAAAACTCCACCTAAAATCTTATGTGCGCAAGATACAACTGCACACTACTGATAAGAAGATTTGGGTTCACTTTTTCCAAGAGAGCTTGGCTGGAACGCAACTTGAATGGTTTTATCAGTTGGATGGATCCCGTATTAATAATTGGGAGGATTTAGCTACCGCCTTCTACCATCAGTATTAGTATAACACCGACTTGGTGCCAACGAGGGTTCAATTACAAGATATGACCATGGGAAAGAATGAAGGATTTAAGGAATATGCGCAAAAGTGGAGAGACCTCTCCAGTAGGGTTCAACCACCCCTGACTGATAGGGATCACATTGACATGTTCATGGGCACTTTATCTGGTCCCTTCTTTAATCTGTTGGTTGGTTGCTCTTCTTCTGGTTTCACTGAATTAATTTTAACCGGTGAAAGAGTTGAAAGCGGTATTAAAAGTGGGAAGATCTCTGTGGCATCTACCTCCACTTCCAATCCTATCAAGAAACCTTTTGCTGCAAAAAAGGAAGTCAATGTTGTGTACGGGGCAAGGTCCCGTACCAAGAAGAATGATTATCCGTCTGTAAATGTTGTCTGAATCTCCAATCCAACTCCTACTCCAAGACCATCTGCAAATCATTAACGTTTTGAAACTCCGAGAAGAAAATTTACGAGGTTAGGCATGTCATTGTCTCAAGCCTTACAAAATTTGATCAAGGATAATTTGGTGACATTGCGAGACCCTCCTGCCAACCCTGATACTTCGTCACTAAAGTATAACCTGAACGCTCCATGTGCTTACCACTCAAGCAGCCCCGGGCACGAGGCTGACCAGTGCTGGGCCTTGAAGAACAAAATTTTGGATTTGATTGACAACAAGACTATTGAGTTTGATCCTCCTCCAACACCGAATGTAATTACCGCTCCGATGCTGAAGCATGACAAGAGTGTTAATGCTATTGAAGATACAATTTTTGTTGCCTCTATTGAAGAATTGACTACTCCTCTAAATATAATAAAAAAGAGCATGTTGAAAGTTGGGACTTTCCCTGGCTGTGTAAGAGACTGTGTGTGCTATACAAGACAACTCAATGTATGTGAAGGGATGAAGAAGGGCATACAATGCCTGATGGATAGCTACAAAATTCTATTTGAGAAAACCCCACTTGCCAAAAGTTTGATTAACAAATGTGAAGACCTCTCCATTATTACCATCTCAAACAAGCCTCTTAGGATCACCTCCAAAGGTCTTATTAGGATTTCAAATGAACCCACTGTTTCTCCCTTAATAATTACCAATCCTAGACCAATTCCCTACTCTTCAAACAAGGCGGTACCCTAGAACTATGGTGTTGAGTTGTTTTATCACGGCATAAAACAAGACGCTTAGATCGAAGAAGAAAAAGATGACAATGTTGGTAACATAGCTGGCTCAAGCAAAGTCACTAGAACTGGGAGAATATTTTCATCCAATATCTCACCAACAGTTGTTACAAGGATGCCCATCCGCATTATTATTGCCAAGCCAAGTACCGATACAAGAGGGAAGGAGAAGGTTGTTGAGCCTGATGTGATTGAAGTACCCTCCAAGGATGTTGCTGATGGAGAGCCCGCCGCTCGTAAGATGGACGAGATCTTGAAGATAATAAAAATAAGGGACTTCAAGATTGTAGAACAATTGGGGAAAACCCCTTCTAAGATTTCAATGTTGTCATTGTTGCTTTGTTCTGATGCCCATGCTTGGAAATTAATCAAATTCCTAAAAAAGGTGCATGTCCCCCATGAGACAACAACGGACCAATTTGAGAATTGCGTGGCTAGCCTGACAACTGATAATGGCCTGGGATTTTCAGATGCTGACTTAACACCTCTTGGGAAGAATCACAATAAAGCTTTACATGTTTCTGTCGAGTGCAAAGGGACTACCTTAGCACATGTGCTAGTCGACACTGGTTCTTCTCTGAATGTATTACCCAAGGGGGCGTTAGACCATCTAGACTGTGAAGGTTTAGTTTTGAAGCCAAGTGATATCATTGTAAGGGCATTTGACGGATCAAAGAGGACTGTTCATGGGGAAGTAGATCTTCCAATCAAAGTGGGCTCCCAAATATTCAACTCCACCTTCTATATTATGGATATTCGTCCTTCCTATTCTTATCTGTTGGGTCGCCCATGGATCCATAAAGCTGGGGCAGTAATCTCAACTCTTCATCAGAAACTCAAATATCCAATCAAGGGGAGAATAGTCACCGTCTGTGGAGAAGAAGATTTTATGGTAAGCCACCTTAACTCGTTCAAATACGTAGATATGGATGGAGAATTCATTGAGACCCTGTGTCAAGCCTTTGAGGTTGTACCACAAATGATTGTTGTTACTAAAAGTTCCTCTGATGAGTCTAAAGTTGTTAAAGCCGTACCGAAGATGGTCTCAGTCAAATATGCCCGTGCGGCAATTGAAGAAGGAAACTGTGATACTTAGGGACAACTCCTCGATATCCCATATAAAGCAGACAAGTTTGGTATGGGCTTCACTATCAAAGCTCAGAAGGAAGTGAGGCGTGCTCGTGCTGGAAACTCACCTCTCCGCATTGGAAGCTATGAAGTCAACGCCGTAGGTGATTCTGATGAAGAAGTTGCATTTGAAGATTGGGTGGACCCAACTACAACGGAGCTGAAGAATTGGCATGCAAAGGACTTTGTTCCCATCTCCTTCATTGAGGAGTAATCTACTTGTTATTGTCTTTCTTTGAATTCAAGAACATTTTGTCTGTAATATTCAAACAATGACTTTTAAGCCATGTGCCTGGCCCAAGGCAATTTGGTCCATTTATCAAGGGTTTTATTTATGTTCATATAATCATATGATCATTCAGTACATTGGACTCTTTTGCATTCAAATATTCGTGTTCATTGTATTTCTTTTCTTTCAAATACTTTTTTCAAAAGAAAATAACCATATATCTTACACGCACACACACACATTCTTGCAGGTCCTCATCCACTATGGATCCTATTGCCAATGACTCCACTATTACCGACTATGACTTTGAATGTCCAATCAACCAAGCCGAAGACGAAGGCGAGGAAGATTGTGAAATACCGGGAGAACTAGCCAGACTTCTATTACAAGAGGAAAAAGTTATTCAGCCGCACGAAGAGTCAGTTGAAGTCATCAATCTGGGTACTGAGTCAGATAAGAAGGAAATCAAGATCGGTGCTAATTTGGAAAGCAGTGTCAAGAGAAGGTTGGTTTAGATGTTGCATGATTATATGGAAGTATTTTCTTGGTCTTACGAAGATATGCCTGGGTTGGATATCTACATCGTAGTTCATCGTCTGGCAACAAAAGAAGACTGTCCTCCTGTCAAATAAAAGGTTCGTCGCATGAGGCCTGATATGTCTGAGAAGATCAAAGATGAAGTAATGAAACAATTTGATGCATGGTTCCTAGTTGTGACATCATATCCCCAATGGGTTGCCAATGTGGTGCCAGTGCCGAAAAAGGACAGAAAAGTTCGCATGTGCGTAGACTATAGGGATCTGAATAGGGCAAGCCCCAAGGATGACTTCCCTATACCACACATTGATGTCTTGGTCGATAATAATGCTCAACATAAAGTCTTCTCTTTTATGGAAGGTTTCTTTGGCTATAATCAGATAAGGATGGCTCCCGAAGACATGGAGAAGACTACTTTCATTATGCAATGGGGCACCTTTTGCTATAAGGTCATGTCGTTCAGATTGAAGAATGCAGGGGCAACGTATCAAAGGGCTATGGTAGCTTTATTTCATGACATGATACATCATGAAATAGAGGTCTATATGGACGATATGATTGTCAGATCACAAACTGAAGAAGAACATCTCGATCACCTATACAAACTATTCGAAAGGCTGAAAAAGTACAAGCTGAGGTTAAACCCTAACAAGTGCACGTTTGGAGTACAATCTGGAAAGCTTCTAGGTTTTGTTGTCAGCAATAAAGGCATTGAAGTTGATCCTGCCAAGGTAAAGGCCATCTAAGAAATTCCAGTCCCTCATTCTGAAAAGGAAGTTAGAGGATTCTTGGGTCGCCTCAATTACATTGCCCGCTTCATATCACACTTAACTGCTACTTGTGAGCCAATCTTCAAACTCTTGAAGAAAGATCAGGTAGTCAGATGGAATGATGAGTTCCAAGCTGCCTTCGACAAAATCAAAGAATACCTACAAGAACCTCCTATTCTCATGCCTCCAGTTGAAGGAAGACCCTTGATCATGTACTTGACAGTACTAGAGAACTCTATGGGGTGTGTTTTGGGCCAACATGATGAGTCTGGCCGAAAAGAGCATGTTATTTATTACCTGAGCAAAAATTTTACCGACTGTGAAACCAGATATTCATTGCTCGATAAAACTTGTTACGCTCTGGCATGGGCTTCTCTCCGGCTAAGACAGTATATGTTGACTCATACCACTCTGTTGATTTCTAAGATGGACCCAATCAAGTACATCTTCGAGAAACCTGCCCTTTCCGAAAGGATAGCCAGATGGAAAATGATCTTGACTGAGTACGACATTTAATGCACTATGCAAAAGGCCATCAAAGGAAGCGTACTAGCTGGTCATTTAGCCCATCAAGTTGTGGATGATTACCAGTCAATGAACTTCGACTTCCCTGATGAGAACATCATGCTGGTAACCGACTATGCGAAACCTGGACCATATGACGGACCTGAACAAGGATCCCGATGGACTATGGTCTTCGATGAGGCTTCTAACGCCTTAGGTAACGAAATTGGTGTTGTGATCATTTCTCCTGAAGGTTCCCACACTCCTTTCACTGCCAGACTATGCTTCGATTGTACGAACAATATGGCCGAGTATGAAGCGTGGATCTTGGGGATGAAAGCTGCCATTGACTTGAGGATCAAGCATTTGAATGTGTTTGGGGATTC
The DNA here is from genome assembly GCA_948472305.1 of Vicia faba. Taxonomy (NCBI): domain Eukaryota; kingdom Viridiplantae; phylum Streptophyta; class Magnoliopsida; order Fabales; family Fabaceae; genus Vicia; species Vicia faba. The sequence goes on along the minus strand of OX451738.1, from coordinate 255,464,449 downwards.
CTCTCTAGTGATCAGCCAAGTAAAAGGAGATTGGGACACTAAACACGCTAATCTTATCCCTTACAAGGAACTTGTGATATCCCTAATTCCTTACTTCGAAGAGATCACTTTTGAGCACTTCCCTAGGGAAGAAAATCAGTTGGCTGACACTTTGGCAACCATGTCCTTAATGTTCAAGGTGAGATGGGACAACGAAGCCCCTACAATTACAATTGAAAGATTCGATGAACCCGCACATTGCTGTGAGGTTGACACTGACACAAAAGCCATGGTACCATGAGGTGATGAGATATCTTGAAGCACAAGAGTATCCATAGGGAGCATCCATCAATGACAGAAAATTCTTACAAAGATTTGTAGCCAAATTCTTCCTAAGTAATGGAATATTGTACAAGCTCAACCATGATTCAACTCTACTCCGGTGTGTGGACAAGAAGGAGGCAGAGGAAATCATGGAAGACATGCACGATGGTCTCTTTGGACTCACTCAAGTGGACATACGATGGCCAAGAAGATCTTGAGGGCTGGCTACTATTGGTCAACAATAGAGACTGATTGCCACCAACACTCTAGGACTTGTCACAAATGTTAAATCTACGCTGACAAGGTCCATGTGCCTCCTATCCCTATGAACGTCATGACTGCTCCATGGCCATTCGCAATGTGGGGCATTGATATGATTGGAGAAATCAAGCCGACCGCTTCCAATGGACATTGTTTCATTCTTATCGCTATCGACTATTTCACAAAATGGGTCGAAGCCGCCTCTTTTGCCTCAGTCACCAAGAATGTGGTAGCCAGATTCATCAGACACAACCTCATTTTCCGCTATGGTATCCCTAAAAGGATTATCACCGACAATGGGACTAGCCTCAACAATGCTATGATTACCGGGCTTTGCACTCAGTTTAAGATCAAGCATCACAATTCTTCTCCATATAGACCCAAAATGAATAGTGCAGTCGAAGCGGCCAACAAAAATATCAAGAAGATTATGCAGAAAATGGTGGTAACCTATAAGGATTGGCATGAGATGTTGCCGTTTTCTCTACATTGCTACTGCACTTCAGCTAGAACATCAACTGGGGCAACTCCCTTTTCTCTAGTCTATGGCATGGAAGTTGTTTTGCCAGTAGAAATTCAGATTCCCTCGCTAAAGATTATGAATGAGGTAGGCTTAGGCGAAGACGAATGGATTCGAACGAGATTGGATCAGCTGAACTTGATCGACAAAAAACGATTGGCTGCTGTTTATCATGGTCAGACGTACCAAAAACGGATGATCAAGGCTTTCAACAAAAAGATAAACCCTCGAGTATATCAAGCCGACGACTTGGTGATAAAGCGCATCATTTTGCTACAAGGCGACCCCAGAGGCAAATGGACCCCCACCTACTAAGGGTAATTTGTTGTCAAGAGAGTGTTCTCTGGCGGTGCCATGATGTTGACTACCATGGATGGTGAAGACTTCCCACATCCTATAAACGCAGACATAGTTAAAAAATACTATGCATAAGAGACCCGCTAGGTTGACACACCTAGGCAAAATAAGGGCATCCCGTTAAACCAAAGGTTTGTGGAAAAAATTAGGGATATATGCAAAAGATTGTACACCTGGCAAGTTAAAAACCTGAAAGGGAGACTTGGGCAAAAATGGGTATCCTGGTGGGCTGAAAACCCGAAAGGGCGGTCCAGGCAAAAGTTAAGGATTGAAAGTGTATGACAATGTCCCGTGGAATCACCACAGTCAATTTTATCACCAAGGTCCAAGTTTAAATGGTCCAAGATCAATCCAATCAACTTCTATCAACGGAAAGGGGCATTCAAAGACATTGGGGCAATAGTAGAGTTTGAAGGCAATGAGATCATTTCACATGGCTATTTGTTTTTGTTTTCAATTTTTGTTTTCCTTTCGAGGATTTCCTCTTACTAGGATCTCCGTCTCATTGTACAAAAACGCATATTCATGGGCAAAATATCAATACAAATATACTTTGAAGTGTAAACTTCATGTCTTTGTTTTGAATACGAACTTGTCCAATAACTAAAATTGAATGAACATATGCATATGAACATAATTAAAACTGTTTGGCACATATGACCTAAGCAGTAACAAGCACCTCTTTAATGAATATGAAATACCCCCACAGAGTCATTTCATCAACATCCTCCTCAACAAAGTTACTCACAAAGTCTCTTTGCATGGGATAATCTTCAACCATAGTCTCAATCTCTCGGCAGCTCTCTCTCCAGCTAAGTTGAATTTTACAAGTAGAAGCCTCGTGGATCTCTTCCTAAAAGGAACTCACCTCTTCAACAGGGTTTATTTCCCCAACAAACAACGAGTAGCATAACTCCCCAACCGAGTACAAAGTTCCCCAGCTTTGGTCTATCTTCTCCAGCTGAGCCTATTACCCCCAACTGAGTATACCTCCCCAAGCTGAGTTTGTCCTCCTCGACTGAGTCTACACTCTCCAGCTTGAGTTTACCTTTCAGATTATTACAAATCATAGGGCCACAACCCCTGATCTCTAGTAAAGTCATCAACAAAACCTTTACTATCCCCAAAGGTTACTATGAAGCATGGATCCGACCAGATATCAGTTCAACTTCATTTTTTTCAGACAAGTTATTGTGAAGCCAGGACCCGACAAGATAACAGTTTGAGTTTCTGAAACCTGGACCCGCCCAGATAATAGTTAATCTCAATTTTAAGTTACTAAAGCCTGGACCCGACCAGATAATAGTTTGACTTCTTTAATTGCTGAAACCTGGACCCGACCAGATAATAGTTTGAGTTTTTGAAACCTGGATCCAACCAAATAACAGTTAATCTCAAATTTAAGTTACTAAAGCCTGGACCCGACCAGATAATAGTTTGACTTCTTCAATTGCTGAAACCTGGACCCGACCAGATAATAGTTTGAGTTTCTGAAACCTAGACCCGACCAGATAACAGTTAATATAAGATACTATAAAGCCTGGACCCGGCCAGATAATAGTTTAACTCTTCAAAATATAAAAGAACCTGGACTCAACCAGACCAAGGTTTAACTTCTTTCCCTCAGTAGAGTTTGCCTCTACCCCAATAGTTGTTGTGAAGCCTGGATCCGACCAGATAACAATTACCCTCATAAATTTTTTGTGAAACCTGGAACCCGACCAGATAACAGCTAAATTTCAAAATAGTTTATTGTGAAGTCTGGACCTGAGCAGATAACAATTAACCTCATCAACCTTATAAATATGCAAAGCCTGGACCCGACCAGATGTCAGTTTTCAAACAAGTTATTATGAAACCTGGAGCTCGACCAGATAACGATTAACTACGATCCCCAGAGAGACACTGTAAAGCCTGGACCCGACCAGATAATAGTATAACTTTCCAAAAACCATGAAACCTGGACCCGACCAGATAGTAGTTACCATTTCAAGCTACTGCGAAGCCTGAATCCGACCAGATAACAGTTAACTTCCTTATCCCCAACAAGTTGTTGTAAAGCCTAGACCCGACCAGATAACAGTTCAATTCCAAGAAATTTTTTGCAAAGCCTGGAATCCGACCAGATAACAGTTAAATTGTCTCTTCCCCAGTAAGTTTCTGTGAAGATTGGATTCGACCAGATAGCAGATGACTACTTCATTCTCAGCAAATTGTGAAGCCTGGATCTGACCAGATAATAGCTGACATTCAAGAGAAATTCCCCAGCATAAGCATCCTTTTAACAAAGTTTGAAGATATGTATATTCTTCATCCCCAACGGAAATCTGGGAGTCAACTTCCTAAAACTCCTCAGCAACAGTCACAGATTTATTTTCCCGGACAAAAAACATACATCTCACATTCATACATCATAGCATGTACACACAAAATGCATTTAGCATAATACCACATCTATTGAACTCAAATCTGGACTGAAAAGGGGCAAAAGGTTAGCAAAACAAGAGATTCGAATGCAAGTTCAGTGGATGCCCTAACAATGGAAAGTCCTTGTTCCTGCGCTAAAGCTCACATATTATGCATCAAACATGTTCTAATGATGTATATGAACACATGTGGATGCATCAAATTAGTTAACAATGCATAAATTAAAGGTTTGAATTTGAAAATTTTACCAAAATCGGTGAAGATGAGACGTGGTGTTCGGTGCATAATTTTGATTTCTTAAGGACTTAGAAAGCTTCCTAGGAGAGTCAAGATGATGATGGAATTCTTTAACTTCATTGAGGATAGCTATAAACAAGGTTTTGTTCTTGCCCTAGTTTCTTGAATTTTTGAGAATTCTAGGGTTTATTCTTGGAGGCAGCACGCGTGTCCCTTGGCATATGACTTTGTTGTGTTTATATAGAGGAGGAGATTAGGTTATACTTATGGGCTTTGATATCATTATTGAGATATGTGAATATTTAATTTAAAATTAAAATTAAAAGTTTCTAAATTTGGCCGAATCATATCTTCAAGAGCTCACACGGTTTCTTGCTTCTCAAGATTTATATTTGGGCCTCCAACATGATTAAAACAATATCCACATGCCTTAATCCATTTAATTGGTATTTGTTGCACCCCAAAATTTTCTCTCTCATTTATCAAGTAATCTCTCACAAGATCTTCTTTGATTCAAGACTGCACTAAGGTTGATAAGCTTAAGACACCTCCTCAAGCACTGATGACTGAAAATTAGGGTTTGATATTGCACAAGGATAATTGAACTTTTAATGCCTCATATGACTTTCATGGATCATTATGGACCCTCAAGATTTCTCATGTCAAGTTTCAAGTCTTGGATCAGATTTTTGCTCAGACAATTTATCAGTTGACCTAAAAATCAATTGTGTTGGAAAAAAATAAAATATGGTCAATTTACAGTCAAACTTCATGATTTTTAATCCATATCAACATTATGAACTCATATATGTCATTTGATCAATTTTGGACCACAACTCCTCAAGAAATTTGATCAGATCATCAAAAGGGGAAAATGGTCAAAATTAGGGCTTTGACTGAGGAAGTGCAATTTCTAATTTTTGACCTAGCAAATGGTTAATTGGTTGAAGGCATGATCTCAAGGATTCAATTGCATAATTTTTGACCTAATGGCATGACTCAAAACATTACTCAAGGTCAATTGATTGATAGTTAATTTTCAGTCAACTGATCAAAAGTCAACTACATACTGAAAAGTCAAACTTTGACTTCTTGGTCAAAATCAAGTGTCAAAGATCACAATTCATCAAAACATTTCAAAACATGAAACTTATTCATCAATAAATCAAAAATTCAAGATTTCATTTTGAAAAGTCAAAATTTCTAAACTTAGAAATTTTTCTAAGTGTTGGAAATTTCATATTGTTTCACAACTTTGAGCAAATTTTTCACCATGATGCATGATGATTCAAAGGAAACTTTCAACATGAAAGTTGTAGATATAAATTAGATATAAAACATTGTAGAACACCACTTCTCCTAGAAATGCATGGATTTCAAGTTATGATTTTGTGAATACATGTTCATGAAACTTGGAAACTTAGTGAAATTTTGCCCTAGTTTAGGCAGGATTTTGACCTAACTTCATGGAAATTTTTCACATAGTTACAAGGGGAATTTTCAAAAGTGATAAATATAGAGGTTGTAGAGGATGTTACAAGCTTTCCAAAATGTCCAAGAACTCATTTAGATCATGCTTGAGAAAAGAGAATCAATGACAAGAAGTTGGACATTCATTCTTGAATTATAGGTCGTTTCCATGATGAACAAGAATTCAAATCCAAGCTTAGGCTGCATAATATTTGCTTTGTAGGCCTAAAACTTGTTTGAACTCCATAATTAAATGTTCACGCAGCTGTTCAAAGCTTTAATCTAAGCATTCAATGCATTGGCCATGCTTAATACCATTTTAGGAAGAAAGGCAACATTGCCATTTTGGAAAAGTGGCTTTTATGCACAAAGTCAATTCTTGAGCTTTGCACTTGTTTTCTTCTGATCACACACAATCTAAAATCCATAAGAAACTTGTCTAAAACCTCTAAAAACTCAGACCATGCTTGTACTATGCCTTGAAACTATGTTTTTCACTTTTCTTCAAAATCAAGTAACATAGTCATAACTCTATATCTGACACTTCTGATCACCTCAAGTGTTAGGATCTTTTTCATATTACTATACAAGTTTATTGCAAGCTAACCCATGATTTCAAGCCTCCTAAAACTCTCCCAAACACCCTTACTGCACAGAACTGCTCAACTTGACAGTTTTGAGCCAAAACTCTCCATCTCCATTTCCACTCGTGCGTTTTGATTCTTAATCATCCAGACACCTTACATACATCATACACAAGTGATCCAAGCCCCTGTTTTAAGACTGTAACTCCTCCATCACTATCCACCATTTCCAAAACTGAAGCTTGCAACTTGACTTGAGTTGGGAGTTTCAGCCATCCTCAAAGCAAAGTAGGAGTTTGAACACATTCAAGGAGGTCCAAGCAAGCTACAGAAATCATCAGGCCATATCAAAGGTTGCTCAAACTCCATACACGACTCCAGCTGCAAGAGGTAAAATTACAAAATTGTATCTCTTTATACAAGCATCATTTGATTCTGATTTGTGAAGATAAGATGTAGATATCATTTCCCTGAAACTGTACATGTCCTTAGATTTCATTTATATTGATTAAGCTTAGAGAATTTTAGGTTTGAATCTCTGAAAAAAGTTAGGTCAGAATTTGGTACTTTTAGAAATTCTCATTCATCTTTAATTTATAGCTTATGATATTTATATGGTTGGATTCGTATGGAAAAATGGAGCAACTTTCATGTTTGCATCTTTCATTTTTGTTGAGAAATGGTGAAGTTACAGGATCCATGGCTGGAGGTTGAAGATGAAGTTGTATTCAGGCATAACTTGTGTTATATATTTATTGTTGTGCCAATGTTAACAGATGTACAACCACCCTAGTGGCAAAGGTAGCGCGCGTGTATGTATAAGATCAAGGGTTCATCACCCAGCGTTACCTTTTGGTGTTATTTTTCAATTTTTGTTCCCTTTTTGTCACAAACACACACGCCTGGGCCTCAATACAGTAGGCCTTGGTCTTTTGCTAGCTTCTAACCCACTGCCTTGCTTCAGCACCCCCTGGCCCATTATTTCTTTATTTCATTTTATTTTTATTTTAGTTTCATATTTTCATTTTATTATTTTTATTACTAATATTATGTTTTTTATTATTAATAGAAAAATCCAAAAATATTTATTTTATTATTTTTACACTCATATTTTATTTTTCTTTATAAAAACTAAAAAGAACAAAAACAATTTTCTTAACAAATTAATTTCTTTTTTTTAAATTAATATTTAGATAATTAGGTTTAATTATTATATTATATCATTTTCTTGTAAATTAAAATTAATTTAGAATTTAGGTTTATTTTAATTAAATAATTTTTATATTATTCTTAAAACCTTTTCATAAAAAAAACCCTAGAGAATCTTTTTAGTTAATTTATTTTCTTAATTAGTTTAAGTTAATTTTATTCGATTTTCATTAATTATTTTCTTAATTAGGTCAAGATTAAAACCTTTCAGAAAGTCAATCAAAAAAACATTTCTTTTTCCATTTTGCATTCTTGCATTTTATCTTTAATTTTGTACAATATTCAATATGGTTGTAATAATTAATTAGATTTAATTTTCTTGCAATTCCCCCCCATTTGTAAATTTGTATACCCCTCCCCCAATGATGTAATAGCTTAGTATTTTTATTTTCTGTAATTTAATGCTTTATATATAAATGCTAGTAAATTAAGGTTTGTATGGAAATATTAAAACCAACAAGTTAGAAAACCCTAATTCAAGACCAAACAATGCATGTAAATCAACACACTTGCACACTTACACCCTTAGGGTAAATCCACTTTGTTGCCTTATAAAAATGGCTATGTTATGCATGTGGGATATCTTAGAAAAAAGTAATCAAAAAATACAAGATCATAGTCCCTCGATGACGCTATCAAATGTTGCCATTCAAAATGATCTTAGTACCTCAAAGATAATTACTAAGATATTTCACAACATTGCTATCATGGCTATACAATGACCCACGTCCGTCCCTTTACATCCAAAGATAGGGCTTCTTACCAAATCAATGGTAAGATAACAATATCAAAGGAAAGGAAGAAATGAACTAAGACTTTTGAGCAGGTAGATCGTTCCTAGTTGTTTTCTCAATTTCAAATCAAACACTCTTGCTTATCTTCAAAACAAACACTAACACTTTCAAAAAAACACTTTCAAAACACTTTCCAAACTTGAAACATTTTTAAAAGATCAACACTTTGTATACGTTCTTACAAACGAGAACTATTAAAAAGTTTGCCTAAACGATGGCGCCTTTTTAAAATACTTTCAAAAACCACACAAAGCACATTTTCAAACAAAAGCAAGTGATCTAGCAAGCAACTAGAGCCCATAGATAACTATGGATGAAAAGGGTGCTAATACTTTCCTTTTTCATAATCTACCCTTCGAACTCAAGAAATAATCTCAAAGGTATTTCCTGTTATTTTCAGTCTTTCCTTTTGGATAAAATAAAAGTCGGCAGCGACTCTTGCTAACCTCAACATTGTGATCAAACACAAAACATCCCAAGTCAGTTCTCACACCGTATCATAGTTTTTTATTTGATTTATTTTGAATTTAAATGAATAAAATCAAAATAAAAAGAAATAAAAATCACAAAAATGCATGAATGGATTTAGGAGTCCTATAAGGTATCATGAACATTCTTAGACCTTGAAACTTAGGTCCATTAGTCCAAAAATTCAAGTTTTCTCAATTTGAATTTCATGCATTTTCTCAAAATTACTTAACTTGTGCAACTCATAACTTTCTCAATTCTTGTCATATGAAGGTGATCTTGGACTTTTTGGAAACCTCAAGATGTCTCCTACTACTTTCATTTTGATCACTTTATCATTTGAAGTCGTTAACTTAGCGTAAATTGCCTTCACAAAAAGTCTCCTTTTGTTGACTTTCAAAATGACCTATAAAATTTTGACTCATATCTCTCAAATGAGGCATTTTTGGCCTTGAACTTAGAGAGACAAGGTTGTAGAGAATTGAATTTCCTTCAATATAGGCTTCGGTTATGGAGTTTCTAATGAAGTATGTTAAAGTTGTGCTTGGTCAAAGTTCAGTTGACTTCTCCTTAAGAAAACCCTAATTTAGTAACTTTTGATGAATCTTGAGTTTTCTTGATGAAGCATGATCAACCCTTGATCAAATGATGAATGTGACTTCAAAATATTGATGTTGACCAAAAATATTGAAGTTTGACTTTAGATTGATCAATGTTGACTTTTTACCCAATACAATTGATTTTCACTCATATGAGAAATTGACTGAGCAAACTTGTGAAGCAAAGCCTAAAACCTGACATGAGGATTCTTTGAAGCATATGAGGAACCATGAAACCCACTTGAGGCATTATAAGCTCAATTTTCCTTGATAAAAACAAAACCCTAGTTATAGGTGAATTTCTTAGAAGGAGGACTTGTCTGACCCCTTCCTTGAGAAGTCTTGAGCATTTGAAACTTCTATGAGCCCGATGGAGTGTCTTGAATTAATTTGTCTTGGAAATGTGAGGGCAAATTTTGGGGTACCACAGCTTCCCCTATTCAATCTTCTTAAACCTGAGGAGTTATATTGGCATGTATGCCAATCATGATCTGAAGGTGGAAGAGGATTGAACACTTAAGTTCTCGGGAATTTGCACTCACTGGTGCACGAAGTAACACTGTTGGTTGATTGCGTTTCTTGAATGGGCTTAAAGATGCCATTTAGAGAGGTGACGGAGTGCCTTCAGAGATGGGCTTATAGATGTCATCCAAAGTGTCTATTGATAGGAGTATCATAACGAGTCTACGTTCGATGGTATCTAAAAAGTATACTAGAATGAGTCTGTGTCCGACTATATCTAGCAGATGTGCTCGGGAGTATCAGAATGAGTCTTATGTCTCGATTGTATCTGAATGATGTTCTAGAATGAGTCCATGTCTTTATTATATTTATAAGAGGATGATAATGAGTCTTCACCCGACTGTATCTAAGATATGTATTAGAATGAGTTTATGCCTGAATGCATCTAAAAGATGTACTGGAATGAATATCAAAATGAATCTATATCTTGATCGTATCTGAACTGTATCTAGAAGATGTACTGGAATGAGTATCAGAATTAATCTATATCTCGATCGTATTTGAATTGTATCTAGAAGATTTACTAGAACGAGTCTACTCCTGACTATATCCAACAGATTATCAGAATGAGCCATCTACTGCTTGTATTTGAAGGATGATAAACTGTTGACAATATTTATCTGTTTGTGAACTAACCTGAAAAACAAAGTTATTTTTATGCAATGTCATGATGTATGTAATGCATTGCGTGATAATGCTCTCAAAATACATGAGAATGTGTTTTGTATGTGTATGCTATGATATTTTGTAAATGATGTATGGATGCAAGATGTTGCTGAGGAAAATGGTAGCTTTGTATAGCAATGTTTAGCTGGGGAAAATAAATCCCTGACTGTTGCTGGGGATGAAGAATTTGAATCTTCAATTTTTGTTGGGAACGATTTTGCTGGGGATTCCCAATTTCTGCTTGGGGATAAAAGTATTTCATGAAAGTCAGTAGTTCGTCGTTTGGGTAGTTTGATTTTTATGTACCCTAACTGGGGATAAAAGAGATGGATAATTCTCTTATGCATTATCTGACTAGTTTTCAGATACAGGTGTCAACTCTTCTAGGGATAGCCACCTTGAATAAACCCTTCTGGAGAAGATAATTTTGTTAGGGATTTTACGGTGTTGGAGAAAGAAACTCTGCTGGAAAATTAAATTCTTGTAAACTGCGTTGAGGGAATAAAACTCTGATGGGGAACAAAACTCCATATACTGCACTGAGGAAGTTTCTGCAAGATACTGGGGAAATGATCACATTCCTTTATGTCAGGAAATCTACTAGGGGAAAGGATCATGTCAAGCTATCCATTGGGGATATGGAGATGAACTCTTGGAGAATGCCTTAATCTCTACTCGAGGGCATATTAGACCTGTTGGGAAGTGTACCTTTGTTAGGGGTAACTTCGTGAGGATTGCTTTATGGGGATTTGAGAATAGCTCAAACTTTATTCCAACTCATATGGTCTTTAGTAATTGTTATTCCTAGTTTTTTATGCAAATATTTGTAATCAGTAATCATGTTCAAATTCATATGTTCATTCAAAGTTATCATTGGACGTATTTGCAAACAAAATAGAGGAAGTAAAATAGTTCCAAAATTTGAAAAAGGACTTGTATTGATTTAGAAAGTTTGCCTATAAACAGGTAGTTTTATACAAAGAGACAGGCATCCTAGTAAGAGGAAATCGTCGTAAAATATGAAAAGTACAAATTAGTAGACAAAGAAAACAGCTATGTGGAAATGATCCCATCAAGTTTCAACTCTGCTTTTGCCCTTATGTTTTCAAGCATCTCATCACTTACCGTCGAAAGAATATAACTGGATTGATCTTTACCGTCTGAACTTGTATTTGGTAATAACGCTGGCTATAAGTAGATGATCCAACAGGACATAGTCGTAGGCTTTAATCCCTAACTTTTTTCTGGACCGCCCTTTTGGGTTTTCAGTCCATCAGGATACCCTTTTTTGCCCAAGCCGCCTTATCAGGTTTTCGACTTGTTGGATGTATAATTTTTATTTATATGTCCCTAATTTTTTCCCGAACCTTTTTGGTTCGCCGGGATGCCCTTATTTTTTCCAAGCCCTGTCAACCTAGCGGGACTCTTTTACGCATAGTATTTTTTGACTATGTTCGAATTCACAGGGTGCGAAAAATCATCACCGTCCATGGTGGTAAGTATCATAGTGCCGCCAGAAAACATCTTTTTAATCACGAATGGCCCTTCGTATGTGGGAGTTCATTTGCCCCTGGGATCACCTTGTGGTAGGATGATACGCTTTATTACCAAATCACCATCATGGTACACCTGATGTTTGACTTTCTTGTTAAAGGCCTTGATCATGCGTTTCTGATACATCTGACCATGACAAACAGTCGCAAGCCTTTTTTCATTAATCAAATTTATCTAGTTAAGTCGAGTCTGAATCCATTCATCTTCATCTAAATCTGCGTCTTTCATAATCCTTAGGGAAAGAATCTGGACTTCAAAAGGTAAGACAACCTCCATACCATAGACTAGAGAGAACGAGGTTGCTTCAGTTGATGTACGTACTGAAGTGCGGTAACCATGAAGAGCAAATGGTAGCATCTCATACCAATCCTTATACGTCATTATCATCTTCTACAAGATCTTCTTGATATTCTTGTTGGCGGCTTCCACTGCGCCATTCATCTTTGGTCGGTACGAAGAAGAATTGTGATGCTTAATCTTGAACTGCATGCAGAGTTCTGTGATCATAGTATTGTTAAGATTAATACCATTGTCTGTGATGATCCTTTCAGGGATGCCATACCGATAGATAAGATTATACTTAATGAACCGAGCCACAACAATATTGGTAACAGAAGCAAACGAGACTGCCTCTACCTATTTCGTGAAGTAATCAATAGCGACGAGGATGAAACAATGTCCATTGGAAGCGGTAGACTTAATCTCTCCAATCATATCAATGCCCCACATTGCAAACAACCAAGGAGCAGTCAAGACATTCAAAGGAACCAGATGCACATGTACTTTGTCAGCATAAATCTGGCATTTGTAGCAAGTTCTAGAATGATGATGGAAATCGGTTTCCATGGTAGACCAATAATAACCTGCTCTCAAAATCTTCTTAGCCATTGTATGCCCACTGGAGTGAGTACCAAATACATCTTCGTGCATATCTTCCATAATTTTCTCATCTTCCTTCTTGTCTACACACCGAAGCAAAGTTGAATCGTGGTTGCGCTTGTATAAAATTCCATTACTCAAAAAGAACTTGGTGGAGAACCTCCTTAGAAACTTCTTATCATTGATAGACGCCCCCTCGAGGTACTCTTGAGCCTCGAGGTATCTTTTCACTTCATTAAACCAAGGCTTTTCCACTACTCTATTAGTATCATCTTTGTAGCAATGTGCCGATTCTTCTAGCCTTTCAATAGTAATCTGAGGAGCTTCATTATCCCATCTGACTTTGAACATATATGACATGGTAGCTAGTGCGTCTTCCAATTGATTCTCTTCTCGTGGAATATGTTCAAAAGTGATTTCTTCGAAGCATGGAATTAAAGTTAACACATGCTCTCAATAAGGAATGAGATTTGGATGCTTCGTGTCCCATTCTCCCTTAATCTGACTGATGACCAGGGTTCAGTCCCCATACACATCTAAGAACATGATTCTCATATCAATGGCAACTTTGATACCCATGATGCATGCTTCATACTCGGCCATATTGTTGGTACAATCAAAGCAAAGTCTAGCGCTAAAGGCGCATGGCAACCTTTGGGAGAGATAATCACAACACCAATTCCATTACCAAGCGCGTTGGAAGCTCCATCAAAAACCATAGTCCATTGGAATCCCAGCTCAGGTCCTTCATACATTCCAGGTTCTTCATAATCAGTGACTAGCATGATATTCTCATATGGGAACTCAAAATTCATATACTGATAGTCATCTACAGCTTGATGAGCCAAATTATCTGCCAGTATACTCCCTTTGATTTCTTTCTAAGTAGTATGCTGAATGTCGTATTCTGTTAAGACCATCTGCCATCTTGCTATTCTTCTAGAGAGAGCAGGATTCTCAAATATGTATTTTATTGGATCCATCTTAGAGATCAACAAAGTAGTATGAGTCAACATATATTGTCTCAGCCGGTGAGCAGCCCATGCCAAAGCGCATCAAGTTTTCTCGAGTAGTGAGTATCTTGTTTCACAGTCGGTAAGCTTTTTTCTAAGGTAGTATATTGCATGCTATTTTCGACCATACTCATCATGTTACCCTAATACACATTCCATTGAGTTCTCTAACACCATTAAGTACATGCTAAGGGGTCTTCCTTCAACTGGAGGCATCAGAATCAGAGGTTCTTTGAGGTACTCCTTAATTTTGTCAAAAGCTATCTGACAATCGTCATTCCACTTCACTACTTGATCTTTCTTCAGTAACTTGAAGATTGGCTCACAAGTAGCGGTCAAGTGGGAAATAAATCTGGCAATGTAGTTAAAACGTCCCAAGAAACCTCTAACTTCCTTCTCAGCACGGGGAGCTTGAACTTCTTGAATGGCTTTAACCTTGGCAGGATCAACTTCAATACATTTACCGCCAACAACAAAACCTAGGAGTTTACTGGATCTTACCCCAAAGGTGCACTTGTTTGGATTCAGCCTCAACTTGAACATCTTCAACCTCTCAAACAGCTTGTGCAGGTGGTCAAGATGTTCTTCTTCCGTATGAGACCTGGCTATCATGTCATCAACGTAAACCTCTATCTCGTGATGGATCATATGATGGAACAAAGCTACCATAGCACTCTGATATGTTGCACCAACGTTCTTCAAACCAAAAGGCATAACTTTGTAACAAAAAGTGCCCCACTGTGTGACAAAAGTAGTCTTCTCCATGTCTTCGGGTGCCATCTTGATTTGATTATAACTAGAGAAACCATTCATGAAGGAAAATACTTTGTACTTAGCAGTGTTGTCAACCAGAAGATTAATATGCGGAAGCGCAGAGTCATATTTAGGGTTTGCCCTACTCAGATCCCTGTAGTCTATACACATACGCACCTTACCATTTTCTTAGGTACTGACACCACATTTGCAACCCACTGAGGGTAGGATGTAACAGCTAAGAAACCTGCATTGAATTGCTTCATAACCTTAGCTTTTATCTTTTCAGACATCTCAGGACGCATACGATGAACCTTTTGCTTTATAGGAGGAAAACTTTCCTTCATCAACAGATGGTGAACCATAATGTCAGTATCAAGCCCTGACATGTCTTCATAAGACCAAGCAAAGATCTCAACATAGTCACGTAACATCTGGATTAACTTCTTTTTGACACTGTCATATAGGTCGGCACCTATCTTTATTTCTTTCCTGACCTCTTCGGAACCCAAGTTCAGGACCTCGACTGGCTCTTCGTGCGTTTGTATGGATTTTTCTTCTTTCTCTAACAGTCTAGCAAGCTTTCCAGGAACTTCAAAATCTTTGTCACCTTCATCCTCAGCTTGATAGATTAGATTTTCGAAGTCATAATTGGCAATAGCAGAATTATTATCAATGGGACCTAGAGTGGATGTGGATCTGCAATTTGTTATGTAGGTGTGTGTAAGAAAACATAGTTATTTGGAAAGCAATAAAGTAGAATAAAGACAAAGAGCACAAAATTTGAATGCAAACGTCCAATGACTTAATGAATGAAAATATGTGAATGAAATATGACAACCCTAACAAATGAACCGTTATGCCCCGGGTAAGGCACAAGGTTTATTGTCCAAATTACATAACCAAAAGCTTGAAAATAGGAAATAGCATTTACTCCTAATGAAAGGAGATTGGTATAAAGTCTTCATCCTTCTAATTGTTGAGTCCATTTCCGATGGTAGGAAAAATCCAACTGTCTAGGTCACAGTCGCTATCAGCATCTTCTACAATGTTGACTCGATTTTTGTGAACTCTGTTGTTGTTGATGCAGAATGGCGGTCTCTCAAAATTATCATAAGCACGACGAACAGATCTCTGGGCCTGAGGTGAAACTCAAACCTAGTTTGTCGGACTTGTAAGGAATATCGGGAAGCTGACCCCAAATAGTGCAACCACCCTCTTCTACCACAGTCCTAGCGTCTTTCAGAGAAGCCATTCTTGGCAGAATCATGGTAACCTCAGGAATAGTAGGAGCAGCTTTAGCAACATGAGTTGTCTGAAGGATAACTTCAAAGGTATAGAAAGGAGTCTCGAGGAATTCACCATCCATCTCAACATACTTGAAAGAGTTCAAGTGGCTCACCATGTATTCTTCTTCCCCACAAACTGTAATGATTTTCCCTTTCACTGGATACTTCCACTTTTAGTGTAAAGTAGAAGTAACAGCGTCTGCCCCATGAATCAAAGGGCGTCCGAGAAAACATGAATAGGCTAGATGAATGTTCATCATATATAAAGTAGAGTTGAAGACCTGGGAACCCACTTTGATTGGAAGATTAACCTCTCCATGAACCATTATCTTTGAACTATCAAAAGCTCTTACCACAACATCACTGGGTTTTAGTATAACCCATTCATAGTCAAGTTTGTCTAGAATAGCTTTTGGAAATACATTCAATGAGGAACCTGTGTCCATCAACACATGAGATAAGGTTGTGCCTATACACTCAATAAAGACATGCAAGGTCTTATTATGGCTCCTTCCCATGGGAGTCAGATCAGTACCAGAAAATCCTAGCCCATTATCAGTTGTCAGGCTAGCAACACAATTTTCAAACTGATCAACAGAGATTTCCTGCAGTACATGAGTAGATTTCAAAAACTTTACCAAAGCCTGAGCATGGGCTTCAGAGCACAACAAAGGAGATATAATAGATATTTTGGAGGGAGTATGCCCCAACTGTTCAACAATCTTATAGTCACTCTTTCGAATAATTTTCAGTACTTCCTTCATCTCTTGCTTGGAGGTATCTTCAGCAGTAACCTCTTTTGGTGTCTTAGTCTGGGCAGACTCAGTCATCTGTTCTTTGCCTCAAGTCTCAGTAGTTGACTCAGTAGCAGTGATACGAAATGGTGTAGTAACAGCCTTTGGAGAGATCTCTGGAGAAAAAACCCTTCCACTTCTGGTAACCTTACTAGTCCCAATAATATTGCCAACATTGGGATAAGTAACTTCAGTATTTTCACTTTTGACAGCCAATGATTTTTTCTTGATGCCATGGTAGTAGACATCAGCTCCATAATTCCAAGGGATAGCCTTGTCGGAGGAATCTGCAATTGGCCCAGGTGCAGTAATGATCAGAGGAGCAACCCTAGGCTCGGCAGTAATCTCCACAGGACCCTTAGAAGTAATCTTTACAGGAGTACTGGAAATTGTAATCACAGACACATCTTCAAGCTTCAGGCCTTGAGACACACTTTCATATAAGCTCTCTACAGAAGGATTCTTCTCAAATAGAATTACACGGTCATCCATCAAACACTGAATAACTTCCTTCAGCAGCACACAACTATTGGATTGGGATGCATAGTGGTAGCAATTTTTAATGCAACCCGGAAGTAAACTGACTCGCAACAGCTTCTTCTTAAAAATCAGGAGTAGTCAAGTTACTCACAGCAGAAACATAAGAAACATCATCAACAACATTAATGATCTTGTCATGATTAGGAATAGGAGAGGTAATCACATTAGGAGTCTCAGGAGGGTTAAATTCAATCTCCTTAGAGTCAATCATATCTTGAATCTTATTTTTCAGAGCTCAACAACCATTATTGTTATGTCCAGGACTGTTGGAGTGATATGCACACCTTTCATTAGGATTATAACTAGGAGAAGAAGTATTGGATTCTAAGGAGGATCCTTCTTTGTAATCAGCTATGCCTTCAACATGTGTTGTAATACTTGAGACAATGACATGTTGATTTTTGTGAATTGTCTCTTGGGTGCGACCTGCCTACGCTGATTATTATGGTGTTGTTATTGCACTGACGCAGGATTAGAGATCAGAACTGCCCCCACAGATTGGTTGCAATCACTCTTATTACGACCCTTCTGGTTTTACACAACATTGGATTCTTTCTTACTATTGTATGACTTCTTCGTAGTATTCGAAGATGTAGCCACCTAAATTTTACCACTTCTGATTCCATTCTCAACATGTTCCCCTGTCAATATCAATTCAGGGAAACCGGTAGAAGAACTTCATAGTAGGTGATTATAGAAAGGACTTGTTAGCGTATTCGTGAACATGTAAACTAATTCCCTATAAGCTAGAGGAGGTTGAATTCTACCTGCAAGATCTCTCCATTTCTGTGCATACTCTTTAAAGCCTTCATTAGAACCCATGGACGTACTCTGTAGTTGCATGCAGGTTGGTGCCAAATCAGAATTATACTGATATTGTCTATATAAATATGCAGCCAAATATTCCCATGTATGAATATTAGTACCTTCAAGTTGATAGTACCATTCCAATTGTGTTTTGGACAGACTCTTTTGGAAGAAATGCAACCATAATTTCTTGTTGGCAGTGTGTGGTTGGATTTTCTGAATATATGATCTCAAATGCAGCTTCAGGAAAGAAACATTGTCATACTTAGAAAAGGTAGGATTTTTGACCTTAATAGGAACGACGACTCCTGAGACTCAACCCAATTCCTCATAAATCAAGCTAAACACCTTCTGAATCTCCATAGCTTTCAGACGCTCTTTTAAAAACTTATACTTCTCGTCAACAGGGGGATATTGTTCATCCAAGTAATCTTCTTCCTCTTCATCAGAACATTTATCAGAAACATGGTTTCTTTTTTTCTCAGTTTTAACACTCTTACCATCTTTATCTTGTTCATCATCTTCATCCAATGGGATATCAAGATCTTGAGCTCGCTTGACTGACCCTCTGAACTTGTTCCCCATGTTAAGGATGCTGGTTGGTGTCATACCCCAAAATTTTCCTACCTTTTAAACTTTTATCTGGCTTAGGCTTTTCATTCAATTTTCATCATTTTCATTAGGGAAATCACACATCATTCCTTCATTCAATAAGGTAGTGGTACAGTATCAGTGGTTGTGCTAGTTAGGGCTTCACTTTGGTTTGAGTTTTCTTCATTAGGTAAAGGTAGGTTCTTCTATTGAGCAGTGGACTATATGAATAAGGTTTTTGGAAATATGGTTATCATGGACTTCTTCTCCTCAGGCTACAGAGGTTGTTTCTCATTCAAATTCATCAAGATCTTGGATTAGGGTTTATTTCCCTATGGGTGATTAAAAATCAGAGTTTGTTAGCATCATGCCTCAGCTAGGGTATAACCTTTTCAAGTGTTCAATATGGCTAATTATTGATTCTAATAGGCTACTTCATGAAAGCTTGGCCTATAATCTCAAGAGCACAGTCAAGACTCCATCATAACTGGTTCACATGGGCATCAATATGCTTTGGAATGCAAGGAAAGATCAAATTTGCACGTCAGCTCAAAGCACTTTGACCAAAAGTCAACATTTTCAAGATCAAGTTCAAACGATTGTAACTTCTTCATTATTCAATATTCTTGAATGGTTCTTTTTGCATATAACTCTCCTTGACGTCATCTCCATCTCCTCTTTACCAGTCAAGATCTGATCATGTGTGGAGGATCATCAAAAGTTCGAATACTTTAGAGGTCATTTTGTGGAATTCGACCTAATCTCAAAATGGTTGTTCCCAACTTCCAATGATTATAACTTCTTCGATTCTTGATATTTTCGGACGATTCTTTTTGCACATTGTCATAGATGATATCGTCTACGGCTTTTCTTCAAAAGACCAAGGACAAATTATGCTTAGAATACCTTGAAAGTTATTGAATTATCATAGGTCATGTTTTGACTTAGAATATTCTTAAATTCTACTTTCAACTCATAATAAGTTCTTCAAAGGCATTGTTCGTTACAGTGGATTGAAGTATAAGTTGCAACTCATTTTGATCGGTGCAATTTTTGGTTTTTTCATCACATACTGGTGACTTTAATTTGCAAATTAATTTGAAGAATTATAAAATAAGGATTTGAAGTTTGTCATGTGAAATTAGAACCATGTTTCTTGGGGTACAAGTTAATTTGAAATCGGTTCATAGAGATTTGAATGGATTTGAGTCAAATGGCATCAAGTGGTTAAACATTCATTTTGTGATAGATTTTGATTCAAGTTGAGAATGAAAGATCACATAAGAGGATTATTAAGAACTCTAGATTTACAAAATCAAGGTTCATTCATGTTAAATTAGTTCAAGCTATCAAAGGAAATACGTTCATCAAATTCATTCATGATTTAAGAACTCATTCCATATGATTCTACCCAAATAAATTGCAAGATTTGAATCTGAAAGTTCAAAAGCTTGAAGAGATTTCTCATATAAGGCATCACTTTATTCATGTTACAAGGGGATAATTGGAGTTCCAAAGGCCAAGTACTTTACCAATTTACAAGAATTTCCCAAATGAACATGGCCTAAATTTCTCAAGATTTTCCAATTTACAAGAAGAATGCAAGTTTCATAGTTCTAAGTCTTCGAGTCATACAAAGTTCAATTACAAATTTAAAACGCAAGGACAAGTTTCCTATTTGTTCTAAAGATACAAATAAAATATAATTATTCTTCAAATTTCCTTGCTCCACCTTCAAGCGACTTGTTCTCATGCCTTGCTATAACTTCTTCTTCAAGTCTTCAATCTTGCCTTGCCTTCTTCACCTTCCATCAATGTCACATGAAAACAAACAAGGTATTGGTTAGAACAATCATCATCAAAACTTAATCCATAACAAGTTTTCACAAAAAAAAGGGTTTTCCTTTTTAGCTTCATCATTAGGGTTGAGAAAGGAATCAGAATACAGGGGTTTGAATTTAATCATGTGCCAAAGCCCAACAAAGGCCTCATTATCTTTTCAAATAAAAAATCAGAATTTAAAATATCAATGATTCTCCTTATCTCCTATTGCAAATCACAATAGGTTATTTTGGTTCACAATAAAAGAAAAAGAAAGTCCATGCAGTAAAACAGAATGCAACCAAAAGTTGCATTTCCATCCCAACAAGCATGTTAACACATCAGAATGATTCACACATTTTAGCAAAAACAGGTTACTGCAGTAATAAGGTCAACAAATAGGCATTGTCAAAAGCTCAGCCCTGCTGACAACAATATGCTTTATTGTAAAACTAAATACAACAAGCCAAAACAGCCCCAAATAGCCCCTCCAAAGACAGCCTCCTATGTTGTCCCCAAAGCTAGCTACTACTAGCCTGTAGAAACAGGCCAAAAAACCTGCCCACTCCCCTCCAAAACTTGTCAACATTATACACAAGAATGACAAGTTAAAAGCAGCATCAAAAAGCAACAAAGCAGGGCAACAAAACAGTTCAAACCAACGTTATCTTTCCCACCAAAATGCCTCTTTCTTTTGATATAAACAGACACAAAAAGATATAGAAGGGGGATTGCTCGAAGAAGCACAGAAAACGGCAGCAACCACAAAACAAAAAAATAACAATACCATTATCTTCCTTTTTCAAAAATGCCTTCAAAAATACACAAGACTGTTCACAAAAAAACCTAAAACAACAGCAACCAGAAACCCTGATTCATCGCCATCCTTTTCCCAAATTCACAGATCTTTGAAAAAAAGGATATCATTCGCAAACAAAAAAAAACCAGATCCAACAATCAGATAACCAAACCCTAACCCTAAATTCTTTCATCATCTTCCTACCCAAAGAATCCCTTCAGAAATTATCTCAGGAAGAAGAAGAAGGAAAGTTTCTAATCAAGAGAAGAAAGAAAAAGAGAGATCTCACCCCGAAATCACCGAAAAAAGGCAGTGAAGTCGTAAGCGATCCGTGGAGAACGAGGCTCCGTTTCTATGACCCTTTTCCTTATTTTTGTCACTGATTTGTATTCACCAGAATCATCATCATCATTTGCTTGAATTTTGGAAACTAGGGTTTCTGTCACCCCTTTTTAGATCTAGCCCTTAATACTAAGAATCAGAAAGTGCCCGGGTTGGACTTTGAAGAGCTGGGTTTTGTGTTTGGGATTGTTATTCCACAAAAGTTCAAGGCACCAGTGTTTTCTAAATACGACGGGGTTTTGTGTCCCAAGATGCACCTCCGATCTTATGTGAGGAAGATACAGCCTCACACTGCTGACAGAGATTTGTGGGTCCATTTCTTTCAGGATAGTTTATTCGGAACTCGGCTAGATTGGTTCTATCAACTGGAGAGGGCCAATATCCATAATTGGGAAGACCTGGCCACTGCTTTTTACAAACAATATCAATACAATACAGACCTTGCTCCCACCCGTACTCAACTCTAAAGTTTGACTATGGGTTTGAACGAGGGTTTCAAAGACTACGCTCAGAAATGGAGGGACTTAGCAGGAAGAGTCCAGCCTCCCCTATCTGACAGAGAGCTAGTGGACATGTTTTTGGGTACCCTGTCCGGTCCTTTCTTTAATCATCTAATTGGAAGCTCCTCAACAGGCTTCACTGAATTAATCTTGACCGGGGAAAGAGTGTAAGCTAGGATTAAGAGTGGGAAGATCCAAAAGGATGCATCCTCCAGTGTCGTGAGAAAACCATTTATTGGGAAGAAATAGGTTAGTGATGTGTATCCTTAAAGGAATCAGGACAGATCTGAACGTCGTCCTACGGTAGGGGCCGTCATGATCCCTAAGCCTGCACCTACTCAACAAAGGAATAACCAACCTAGAACGGAAAGACCGGTAAGACAATTTACCCGGATAAATATGACGATGTATCAAGTCCTTCTATATTTGTTGAGATCTAATCTGATAACTTTAAAAGAAGCCCCGAAAAATCCCAACACCGCCTCTCCTCATTACAACCCTAATGCTCGTTGTGCTTACCATTCAGAAAGTCCAGGCCATGATACCAACAACTGTTGGGCTTTGAAAAACAAGGTGCAAGACCTCCTCGAGGAAAAAGAAATTGAATTTGATGCTCCGGAGATCCCAAATGTTATCACCGCTCCTATGCCCAAGCATGGTCGTGATGTTAACGCTGTTGAAGATGGTGTGTTTGTTACTATCGTTGATGAACTTGTTACTCCTCTCCTGACTGTCAAGAGGAACCTGTTGAAGGCCGGTTTATTTCCAGGCTGTGACGAAGGCTGCCACCTCTGTTTATCCCTACCAAATGGTTGTCATTTATTGAAAGCAGGTGTCCAGCGCCTGATGGATGACAAAGAGATTTTGTTTGAAAAGACTCCCGTTCCAACCATTTCTTACAAGGATGTTTCAATAGTAACCATTTTTGCCAATCCTTCCAGGGTCTCCACCAAAAGACCCGTTAGGATTACATCTGCTTCTAAGGTGACTCCACTGATAATTACTATGCTAGGACCAATCCCGTACTCATCAGATAAAACTTTCCCCTGGAACTATGGGGGTGACGTCTACTATCACGGTGTCAAGCACGATTGGCTGGCTGATGAAGACTCGATTTTTAAGAAGGTTGACCCCGACATCAGCAACATTGCGGGAACCAGCAAAATAACTCGAAGTGGAAGAGTATTCTCCTCAGAGGTTGCTCCTCCGAAAACTATTACCTGCCCTATGATCATCCTAGCTTTTGTTCCTATTGACACTACTACTACAATCCTTATGGTTAACCCCACTGACACCTCTATCACCGATTCGACCGAGACTCGAGGCAAAGGCATTTTGGTTGAGCCTGTCCAGATGAAGGCGCAATAAGTATCTATCCCAGAAGCCTCCTAAAAGGAGATGGAAGAAATTTTGAAAATTATAAAGAGAAGCGACTACAATGTAGTCGAACAACTAGGGTAGACTCCTTCAAAGATCTCTATGTTGGCTTTACTGTTGTGCTCTGAGGCTCATGTGAAGGCCTTGGTGAAATTTCTTAAAACTGCCCATGTACCACAGGAAACCTCGGCTGACCAATTTCAAGACTGTGTGGCCAGTTTGACTGCTGATAACGGTTTAGGCTTTTTTTATGTTGACCTGAGACCTAGAGAGAGGAAACACAACGAGGTGTTGCATGTCTCTGTCGAATGCAGGGGAACCACTTTGGCCCATATTCTGGTTGATACTGGTTCATCTTTGAATGTTCTTCCTAAGAAGGCTCTAGATAGACTCGAATGTGAAGGTTTAAACTTAAAACCTAGCAACATAGTGGTAAGGGCCTTCGACGGTTCAAAGAGAATGGTGCATTGGGAGGTGGACATCCCCATTAAAGTTAGAACTCAAACCTTTGATTCAACTTTCTATGTAATGGACATTCTCCCTTCCTATTCCTGTTTATTAGGTCGACCTTGGATTCACGACGCTGGTGCCATCACCTTTACATTACATCAGATGCTAAAATACCCAACCAAAGGGAAAATCATCATTGTTCATGGAGAGGAGGAATATATGGTCAGTCAGTTGAACTCCTTCAGATACGTAGAAATGGATGATGAATTCATCGAAACTTTGTGTCAGCATTTCGAGGAAGTCCCATAAATAGTGGCGGCAACCAAGACTGTTTCCCAAGTCCCAAAGATTACCAGACCTCCGCCAAAGATGTCTTCACTGAAATATGCCAAGGTAGTAGTCGAAGAAGGTGGGTGTACTATTTGGGGCCAACTCCTGGATATCCCTTACGAATCTGACAAAGTTTGTTTGGGTTTCACTTCAGGAGCCCAGAAAGTTGTTCTTCATGCTCGCATCGGGGGACCACCTTTGAAGATCAGAAACCATGGAGTCAACGCAGTGGAGGATAGTGATGACAGCTGCAACCTGGAGGAATGGATTTCCCAACTATTAACGGAGGACTCGCCAACTGGGAAGCCAAATATTTTGTCCCAATTACTTTTATCCAACAGTAATTGTCTTTCAATTTCTGTCGGACTTGTAATAATTAAACAATTCATACTTTTAAAACCCTGTGTCTTAACTAGGGCACAACGGTCCATTTGTAAGGGTTGTTACCTCATTTTCATATGTCATCAATGAATCATGGATGTTTTTGCATGCAAACTTTGTGCTATTTGTCTTTATTTTTCTACATTTTTATTTCTTTCAAAGATAGCTATGCTCTTACACACACTCACATATCAAAATGCAGATCTACATCCACTCAGGATCCCATGGGTAACGATTCTGCTATAGCCTATTGCAACTTTGAAAATCTAATCTACCAAGCTGAAGACGAAGGTAAGGAAGATTGTGAAGTGCCAGGGGAACTAGCCAGGTTACTATAATAGGAAGAGAGGACCATACAGCCCCACGAAGAACCTGTGGACACAGTTAACTTAGGTACTGAAGAGGACAAGAAAGAAGTCAATGTAGGAGCCAATCTGGAACCTAGTGTCAAGAAGCGTTTAACTCAGTTACTATGTGACTATGTTGAGGTCTTTGATTGGTCATACGAAGACATGCCAGGACTTGATGCTGATATCGTGGTCCATCATCTACCAACAAAAGAAGACTGCCCTCCGGTAAAACAGAAAGTCCGTCGGATGCGGCCAGACATGTCAGAGAAGATCAAGACTGAAGTCATGAAACAATTCAATGCTGGATTCTTAGCCGTCACCTCTTATCCACAATGGGTCGCCAATGTTGTTTCAGTGCCTAAAAAGGACGGCAAAGTACGCATGCGTGTGGATTACCGAGATTTGAATAGGGCAAGCCCTAAGGATGATTTCCCACTTCCCCATATCGATATTTTGGTTGACAATACCACACAGCATAAAGTGTTCTCATTTATGGATGGTTTCTCAGGCTACAATCAAATCAAAATGGCACCCGAGGACATGGAGAAAACGACCTTCGTCATACAATGAGGCACATTCTGTTACAAGGTTATGCCATTCGGGTTGAAGAACGCTGGGGCAACTTATCAGCGCGCCATGGTAGCTCTATTTCACGATATGATCCATCACGAAATAGAGGTCTATGTGGATGACATGATAGCCATATCTCAAACTAAAGAGGAACATCTTGACCATTTGCAGAAACTGTTTGAAAGGCTAAAGAAATACAAGCTAAGGTTGAACCTGAATAAATGCACATTTGGGGTGAGGTCCAGTAAACTCCTAGGCTTCATCGTCAGCGGTAAAGGTATCAAAGTGGACCCTTCCAAAGTGAAAGCAATATAAGAAATGTCGGCTCCTTGCACCGAGAAGGAAGTAAGAGGATTCTTAGGATGGCTTAACTACATTTCCAGATTCATTTCTCACCTAACCGCTACTTGTGAACCAATCTTCAAATTACTGAAGAAAGATCAAGTAGTCAAATGGAATGATGAATGCCAAGTTTCCTTCGACAAGATCAAAGAGTACCTACAAGAGCCTCCTATTTTGATGCCATCATTCGAGGGAAGACCTTTAATCATGTATCTAACTGTCTTAGAAAATTCAATGGGGTGTGTGCTGGGGTAGCATGACGAGTCTGGCCGAAAAGAGCATGCTATTTATTACATGAGAAAAAAGTTTACCGACTTTAAAACAAGATATTCACTGCTCGAGAAAACTTATTGCGCTCTGGCATGGGCTTCTCACCGGCTAAGACAATATATTTTGACCCATACTACCTGTTGTACCCCAAAATTTGCCCTCCCATATTCTTCAAAATTTGCAAAGAGCATGCTTCAAAATCTCCCCAAGGGTTGAACAGTTCAAGGGCCTCCTAACAGTCAAAAACTAGGGTTTTGGTTCTGTCAAAGAAATTGAAGTTTCCAAGGGCCCAATCAAGTCCCATATGCCTACAAACATGGTCAAGCATCCTCATGGCAAGTTTCAAGACTCACAGCACAAAATTGCACAGTCAAAAAACCTAATTGCTCAACAGTCAACTGTAGGGGTAAAATGGTCATTTGTCAGTCAAAAGTCCAAATTTTTGGTCAACATCTTATTTTGAAGCCACAAACATCATTTGATCAATTCTTGATCATGATTCTCAAGGTATGGCTCAAAAAGTCTCAAGATGCAAAAGTTTCCATATTTGGACAGTTGAAAAAGTCAACTATAACTTGACCAAGGCATAACTTCCACATGGTTTATCAGAAAAATTCCATCCAAAGCTCATTTTGAAGAGAAAGACATTTCCTACAACTCCTCTTCACACTTCAAGTCTAAGAAATTCTCTCACAAAAAGTTATCAATTTCAACATTATAGGTCATTTTCAAAAGTCAACAAAAAGGGACTTTAAGTCAAAGACCATAACTTGAGATTGGTACATCAAAATTACATGGGACTAAAGGCATTGGTTAGAGAACTTCCAGACCTTTCCAAAATGTCCAAGAACATGATCAAAGCTTAAAAATTGAGCAAGATATGCCTTGTGGAATTGGGAAATTTTTGGGAATTTTGAAAAGTCAACTTTGCTTCAAATGCCTCAAAATTGCTAATGGCCCACATTTTCTTCCAAGATTCATCATCCAAAGACTATGCACGACCATTTGGCCCAAAAGGGATTTATTTCATCATTTTTATTATTTATTTGAATTTTTAATCACAATTAATTCATTTAATTAAATAAAATATGAAAAAAATACTAAAACAAATGTGATTGAATCTTTTTATGCAGCATTTACTCTCATTGGTCATTGAAGATTCGTGCACACCCAAATTGGAAAGATTGGCCATGATTGGAATCAAAAACACATGAAAAAGATTGAAAAAATATTCATTGAAAATCAAATATCTCATACATCAATGCATTGATCTTTTTGCTCAAGATTCAACCCTAATCCATCCCATACATAATTCAGAAGCTAAACCTAATGTCTGGAACCTTGAAGCTGCGCCTAAGAACCAAAACAAACTTTGTAATTTTTGTGAAAAAAGTGAAAACTGAAAACTGCCTTAGAGTACGTTTCAAAGCAAGATAACTATTCCATTGCACTCCCAAGGCATCAAGGAACGTTTCTGGATCAGAACCACTGCTTCTAACACCAGGAATTGGTAACACGATGCCGCCCTGTTCTTAAATTTTTCCATATTCATGCTTTGATTTATACGCCATGTTCATACATTTCAATGGTCGTTTTGTACTCATATGCCTTTCCTGAAACTAATGGTATACTTTAATTGAGTTTTCATAGCCTATATGCAAAATTTCCATTGAAGCTTGCTAGGTTTTCAGAGGTCACGAATTAGGGCTTCCTTGTTCTGGAAAAATTGAGACACAAGACCCACACCATTGAAACCAGAAGCTTATGACTAATTGATTCCATACCTCGCGATAAATTTATGATTAACAGAATTCTATTCGCTATTTTTATGTTCACCATTTAGTGAGGGTTTAAAACCCCCGCTATTTAGTTTGTTTTTTCAGGCAAAAGTGAAGATCAAGTGGAGAAGATGATGCGTGGAGGCTGGGGATTGGCGCGTTTGAATTTCGCGCGAAATTAACCACTAACCATTGTTTTGCATTATGTTGTTTATTTGCTATATTATATACAAAGCGTGTAAATGGCTCAGTGGCAAGGCGTTGATGTGGTAAACTCTGGGACCTGGGTTCGATTCCCAGGTCCCCTCCTTTCTCAATATATTTTCTTTTAACCTGATCCCATGCAGCTTCTCACCAAAAGACTACCATGCACTCTACGCTCCAGCACGCCACTTGTCCCACAACATCCACCCAGTGGCCAGGATTCAAGGTCTATGGAAGGTCTCAGTCAACGCATCCACACATGATCATGGAAAAGTCAGAAAGGGCCAAAATTCATTGGGCCTGATTGCTACAATATGACCTCCAAATTGGGGTCAACACCCCATTGGTTTGCTTTCTTTCATTATTTTTCTATTTTACTTGTTTTGTTTAATTTTAATTTAATTCTTTAAATTGATTTGTTTTCTTTAACAAAAAAATAATAAAAAAATCAGAAAGACAAAATAAAAATATATTTTATTTAATGTTACTTTGTAAATAAATTTTATCAATTAATTAGTTTTAATTCTAGATTTAATTCTAATATTTTTCTTAATAAATTAAAAAATATAGAATTAGGGTTTTATACTTTTTTGTCCTTTTTTCTTTTTTACCCTATTTAATTATTTATTATTATTTTGTAAATAAAATTTGCCATGTAAATAATTAGGTTAATTTTAGGTTTAATTTTAACATTTTTTTTAATAAATTAAAAATAGTTAGAATTAGGTTTTAATTCCATTAATTCTCATTAAAATCCATAAATACAAAAACTCAAAAAATAACTTCTCTTTTTTTCATTAAATTTAATTAATTTCATAATTGTAATTTAATTTCCTTAAAAGGGTCCAACGCCCTCGCATTCCCGATTTTACTTATTCTTGCATTTATTTTTATTTTTCCTTTTTGTGAATATAATGTAATTGTCCCAAAGCTGTGTAATAGATCAATTAGGGTTTTTATTTTTCGCACTTTAAATCGGGTCTAGGATTAATTTGGCGATGTAGACCCGCGCCTTTGTAATAGCGTAGGACTTTTAATTCTCGCATCTTTTTAACTGTTAATTAATTTGCATGAAAGAATGAATGTCAAAATAAAAGCAACGCGTAGATCACTAATGCATGAACAAGACAAAAATATCTGAAAACGACACACAAATCACACACCACCCCTAGGGTACGCCTCACTGTTGCCTTGCCCCTCGAAAGGTGATCGTCGAGTAGAGGATGTTTTAGTAAGTCCTCATGTCCATGAACATGGCATGAGGGTAGCTTCTAAGGTGTCTTCCTATTGCTCCGGTGATCACCATGTCCCGAACCCTCGAATTGACCCGAACACCTCCAACGGTGGTGCTACCTACCTCTCAATGGTGGGATGGCACTACTTTAAGGACATTTACACAGACGAATTCCTTAGGGTAGGTAGACGACTCTAGATACTTGCTCTAATTTCAAAACGAATCAAAAATACTTTTCACACCGACACCTTTTCAAAAAGCTTTCGAAAGCAACTTTTCAAACACTCTTGAGGACCGATACAAGAGTCGAACTGAAATTTTCAAAGAAACTTTTTTTAAACCCACAGTTGAAAAGCAAACAAACCATTTTGAAAACACAATGAGCAAGTATCTAAGAGCCCATGGATAACCATGGATAGAAAGGGTGCTAACACCTTCCCTTTCTATAATCTACCTCCCGAACCGAGAGCAATCTCTATAAGGAATTTTTCTGTGCTTTTGTCCTTTCCATTTGGAGAAAATAAAAGACGGTGGCGACTCTTGCTTACCGCGACATTTCGCGAACCAGCGTTAAACAGTCAGTTCCAGATCCACCGATCACAGAACTGGCGACTCTGCTGGGGACTATTTTTAAAGTGAGGTGTACCTTAGGATTAGTTCATAACTGTGTTTTCAATTGTATTGATTTGCTTGCTTTAAATTGTGGGACTATCTTGGGAGTTCTATAGATCCTAACCCGGATCTGGGGATACCTTCTTAGAAAGTAGCAACAAGGCTGTGAGGGAACTGTGCGGGGTATACCGACATGGTTGAAACAGTCTGCTACGTTGATGTGGCACTTTGGTGTGTACCGGTAACCCTTGAGTTCAGTCAAGGAGAGTACGGGGCCTCCGCGTGGTATCATGAAGCATCAACTGACCTTAGGAACCTTAATTGAACCATCTTGGCCTCTTTAGGGTAGTGAGATAACTGACTTTGGTGCAGTCCGAGGTTGGTTGATACTCGATACTACACTCAATTGAGGGTTGCTTTCCTGGAATATTTCGGTCGCCAGTTCAGTGGCTAAATCGAAACGATGAACAATGAAAGCAATCCAGTGATATTGGGACCCTTAGAACCCGGTTACTTCTAATAGGACAGGTTGAGCC
This sequence comes from Vicia faba, assembly GCA_948472305.1. NCBI lineage: Eukaryota > Viridiplantae > Streptophyta > Magnoliopsida > Fabales > Fabaceae > Vicia > Vicia faba. Next base: position 255,433,916 of record OX451738.1, on the reverse strand, counting down.
CACCAACTTCAAGAGGGTAATACCCAGACCCCATGCTGGCCTAAACTCTAAGGGCTTGTCTTGTGTGACTTGTGTGCCTTACATGTTTGCCTTTGTAAATATCTGTGGTGTGTTTAATCATAGCATCATGACATCGTACAGCATCATATGCATTGACTAACCATTTCAGGGGTTCGAACCTTCATCTTTGTTCTTGTTTTGTAGGACATGGAAACTGTTCGCAGAAAGACAATTCAAATCAGCCTTGTAAGGGTCCCTCCTCGGCTTAAGGAGCTTATATCCAGGATTCCCGAGAGCTCTTCATTCAGTGAAAGACATGGAAGACTCATCAGCTTGGTCAATACCAACATTGAGGAAGATATGATAAAGGTCCTGTTCCAGTTCTTTGACCCTCTGCATCACTGTTTCACTTTCCTGGATTATCAGCTGGTACCTACATTAGAGGAGTTCTCCCGGCTTCTGAAGATCCCTATCCTTGATCAACTATCCTACAACGGTACGGAAAAGGAACCCAAGCTTGAAGAGATTGCTAAAGCCTTACACCTATAACCATCTGACCTCAAGGGACATTGGGAAGTTAGAAGTGGTATCAAAGGGTTCTTAGCCAGGTTTCTGTTTGAAAAGGCCCATGAATGTTGGAACTCCCTTGACTTACAAGCTTTTGAAGAAGTTGTGGCCCTCCTCGTCTATGGTTTGGTGTTGTTCCCTAACCCAGATCAGCTTATAGATATCAGTGATGTCCAGATCTTCATGTCCAGGAATCCTATACCTACGTTGCTGGGGGACATCCTTCACTCATGTTACACTCGAACCATGAGAAAAAGAGGTGTCCTTATGTATTGCACTCCTCTCCTGGGAAGGTGGTTTATTTCGCACCTTCCACAATCAGTTTTGAAGAACGAGCGAGGTTTGAGATGGTCACAACGGTTGATGACTCTTACACATGCAGATATACATTGGTGCCCTCGGTCCAGAGAGGATGTCACTATCATTGATCGTTGCGGGGAGTACCCTAATGTTCCTTTACTTGGAATCAGAGGAGGTATTACTTACAACCCATGCTTAGCTTGGAGACAGTTTGGTTATGCTCAGAGGGATGGCCCTCATGACATGTTAATTCCTGACATAGTTTTTGACTTCGACAACGATGCACAAGGACTTCGCCAGAGATTTATCAGAGCTTGGAGGATGCCCAGTAGGATAGACAGTAAGACACTGGGGCACAAGAATTCCATCCCATTGGAACCTTATCTCAAGTGGGTACGAGCCCGCTCCCAGAAGTTAGTGATGCCTTATCCTCATGTGCTCCTTGTGATCAAAGAGCCAATCTTGGAAGGAGAAGTGTCCTACACTATTCAATATCCTGACATGCCCACGTCCTGGGAAGAGATGCAGAAGAGCTGGATCCAGCTTAAGGAAGAACGAAATTCTCTTGAGACCAGTCTACATGCTAGTGAAAAGAAGGTCTTGGAGCTCACCCGCCTATTGCACGAGGAGAGGAATCTCAACACCTACATAGCTCCAAAGAGGATGCGTAGTGTCTTTTGGGATTGATTTGCTTTTGTATTATTTTTCCCATGAGGCTTTGATGTACCAAACAATTGTTTCCTTAATAATAACGTGTGTTCCTTTTTTGGCTACAACAAATTTGAACTTTCGAACCCTTGAATGCATTGCATAAACACATATCATTCATCATGTGCATAGCAGGTTTTCTTCTTTTCAGGTTGCTTACTGTTCTTCGCTGTTTATTTCAGCATCATGAACCCTGACTCATCATCAACCGAGATGTCTATCAAGGCTCTTCAGGCGCAGAACGCGCAATTTCAGGAACTGATCATGGGTTTGGCTCAAGGCCAAGAAGAGCTGAAGGCTTTACTCCCGAAGAAGGAAAAGAAGAAGAAGAAGAGAACTGTTCTTTTCAACTCGGGCCGAAGGTTGGGCAACACTCTGCAGAATGAATAGGCTGGTTCTTCTATAGGCAAGAGCAGTCCCCAAGGGGGAAAAGGTCCTAGTCCAGTAGTCTCTGACAACGAGACTGACTTCAATGAGGAACAGTATCCTCCCGCTGAAGACCGGTATAAGCAGTTGGAGGACAGACTGAATGCAATGGAGATCCAACAAGTGCCTGGGCTGGATTTCGGAGACTTGGGCTTATCTACTGGTGTGATTATTCCTCACAAGTTTAAGGCACCATCCTTCACCAAGTATGACGGGGCGTCTTGTCCCAAGCTACACCTCAGATCTTATGTGCGGAAGATTCAACCGTACTCAGTGGACAAGAATTTGTGGATCCACTTCTTCCAGGAGAGTCTTTCAGGGACTCATCTCGAATGGTTCTATCAGCTGGATGGGACCAAGGTTCGTAACTGGGAGGAGTTGGCTACTGCTTTCTACAAGCAGTATCAATATAATGCCGACCTTGCTCCTACACGTACCCAACTCCAGGGTATGTCGCTAGGGTCAAGCGAAGGTTTTAAAGAGTATGCACAGAAATGGAGGGATCTGGCTGGCAGGGTGCAGCCTCCGTTAACTGACCGGGAGTTGGTAGACATGTTCTTGGGGACCCTATCTGGGCCATTTTTCAACCATCTTATCGGTAACTCATCTGCAGGGTTTACTGATCTTATTCTGACTGGAGAGAGAATAGAGGCTGGGATGAAGTCTGGTAAAATTCAGAAGGGTGCATCTGCAAGTTCTGAGAAGAAGCCCTTTAAGAAGGAGGCCAGTGCTGTATATGGGTCTAGAAGACAAGAGAAACCTGAGCGCCGTCAATCTGTCAACGTGGTGATGATTTCTAAGCCTGTTGCCGCTCCTCGGCAAACCAATCCTCAAAGGGCTGAAAGACCCAGAAGAGAGTTCACCCGGCTAAGTATGACTCTATCACAAATCTTGCCGCAGTTGCTGTCCACCAACTTAGTGACTGTCAGGGAGGCCCCGAAAGTTGTGAATACTACCTCTCCCAAGTACAATCCAAATGCTCGTTGTGCTTATCACTCTGATAGCCCGGGGCATTCCACTGATGACTGTTGGGCCTTAAGGAATAAGGTGCAAGACCTTATTGACACAAAAGAGATACAATTTGAAGCGCCTGAGAGGCCAAATGTGGTGAATGCCCCTATGCCCCAGCATGGAGTGAATGTCGTTGATGAAGATGTGTATGTCGTTTATGTGAATGATGTAGCTACTCCTCTGATGACTGTCAAGAGGAACCTACTACTGGCCGGTTTATTTCCGGGTTGTAGTGAAGGTTGCCTTTTCTGTGTTGTTTCCCTTTCTGGTTGTCCTTTGCTGAAGTTGGGCATCCAAAGCCTGATGGACAGCAAAGAGATTCTGTTCAAGAAGACTGCTGTTCAGTTTGTTCCGGTGGAAGAAGTTTCTGTTGTTACAATATTTAATAATCCGATCAAGGCTCTCCCAAGGAAGCCGGTTAAAATCATGACTGTCGCACCCGTTGTTATTACTGTTCCGGGGCCTCTCCCCTATGAGTCTGATAAAGCTGTCCCATGGCACTATGGGGCAGACGTGTATGTACATGGAATCAAGCAAGAGTTCAACACTGGCACCAGCATTAGCAATATCACTGGTCCAGCAAAAGTTACGCGCAGTGGCAGGCTCTTCTCGCCTGACATTGCGCCGCCGGCCATTCGAAGACCCCTCACTATAATACCTACAAATGTACCTGTTCCCAGTTCTGATCAAGTTGTGTCCCCCGCTGCCGAGTCATCTAATGCTCGGGGCAAAGGGATTGAAGATGAGCCTGCCCGGATGGAGGCACCAAAATCTGTGACTGCTGAGGCCTCCCAACAAGAGATGGAGGAAATTCTGAAAATAATCAAGAAGAGTGACTTTAATGTTGTCGAGCAGCTGGGGCATACACCCTCCAAAATCTCTATGCTCTCCTTACTACTGTGCTCAGAGGCCCATGCTAAGGCCTTGATTTCATTTCTCAAGATGGCCCATGTGCCACAGGAGACATCTGCAGTCCAGTTTACTGATTGTGTAGCCAATCTAACAGCAGACAATGGTTTGGGTTTCTCGGATGCTGACCTTACTGCTAAGGGAAAGGACCACAATGACGCCCTGCATGTCTCTATTGAATGCAGGGGCACTACTCTTGCACACGTGTTAGTGGACACTGGTTCTTCCCTAAATGTGCTACCCAAAAAGGCCTTAGACCGTTTGGATTGTGAGGGCCTGGAGTTGAAACCTAGCAATATCATCGTCAGAGCCTTTGACGGTTCTAAGAGGATGGTTCATGGAGAGGTAGACATTCCTATTCGGGTGGGTTCTCAAGTATTCGACTCTACTTTTTATGTGATGGATATCCGTCCATCGTATTCTTGTCTACTGGGTCGACCTTGGATCCATAAAGCTAGGGCAGTGACCTCTACCCTGCACCAGAAACTCAAGTACCCCGTCAGAGGGAAGATTGTCACTGTGCAGGGAGAGGAGGAGTATATGGTGAGCCATTTGAATTCCTTCAGGTATATTGAGATGGACGGGGAGTTTATTGAAACCCCCTTTCAGCATTTCGAAGAGGTACCTCCAACATTGGCAGCAGCGGAAACAGTGGTCGAAGAGGATCTTCCTTTGAAGATGGCTTCCTTGAAGGATGCCCGGGCTGTAATCAAGAAAGGTGAATGTGCTAACTGGGGCAGGCTCCCTGATTTTACACAAAAAACTGACAAGTTTGGACTGGGTTTTACTGCAGAGGGTCAGAAGGTTGTGCGCAAGGAAAAGATCAGAAGACCTCCTGTGCTCATTACCAACCCAGGAGTGAATGCTATTGGGGATGAAGATGAGGTGGAAGAAGCTGAGTTCGATAGTTGGATCTACCCGACGACTGATGGTGGATTGACCAATTGGACTTCTAAGGATCATACTCCTGTTACTTTTGTTACGCAGTAATAAACTCCTTTGTTTTGTTATTTGTAATAAACAATTAAAACTCTAAGGCCCGGTGTCTTACCTGGGGCACCGTGGTTTCATTTGTGAGGGTATATTAATTATCATTTCATATATCATGAATAAAGACCTTGGACGTTTTCTCGCATTTCAAATCTTGTGCTCCTTTTCTTTCTTTCCTTTCTTTATATATTGCAAAAACAGCTGTATTTACACACACTCACTCATACAGGTTTCAATCCACTCTGGATCTCACTGGTAACGACTCTGCTACTGCCAGTTATGACTTCGAAAATCCGATCAACTTAGCCGAAGACGAAGGTGAAGATGATTGTGAAGTGCCTGGAGAGATTGCAAGACTGTTACTTCAGGAAGAGAGGGCAATTCAATCACATGAAGAGCCGGTGGAAACAATAAATCTGGGTACTGAGACGGACAGGAAGGAAGTTAAGATTGGTGCCAACCTAGAGCTCAGCGTGAAGCAACGGTTGACTCAGATGCTACATGATTATATGGAAATCTTTGCCTGGTCCTACGAAGACATGCCCGGGTTGGATACCGACATTGTGGTCCATCATTTGCCTACCAAGGAAGAATGCCCTCCGGTCAAGCAAAAGGTCCGCCGTATGCGTCCAGAGATGTCTGAGAAGATCAAAGCTGAGGTTATGAAGCAATTTGATGCTGGGTTCCTTGCAGTGACTTCTTACCCTCAGTGGGTTGCTAATGTGGTGCCGGTACCAAAGAAAGATGGAAAGGTCAGAATGTGTGTTGACTACAGGGATCTGAACAGGGCCAGCCCCAAGGATGACTTCCCTCTACCTCACATTGATGTCCTGGTTGACAATACTGCTCAGCATAAGGTTTTCTCTTTCATGGATGGTTTTTCAGGTTACAATCAGATCAAGATGGCACCTGAAGACATGGAAAAAACTACCTTTGTTACTCTGTGGGGCACCTTCTGCTATAAGGTCATGCCTTTTGGACTGAAGAACGTTGGGGAAACCTACCAACGTGCCATGGTTGCTTTATTTCATGACATGATCCATCATGAGATAGAAGTATATGTTGACGACATGATTGCAAGGTCCCAAACTGAGGAAGAACACCTTGATCATCTGCAGAAACTGTTTGACCGTCTGAAACTGTACAAGTTGAGGTTGAACCCGAACAAGTGCACCTTCGGGGTTAGATCTGGAAAGCTGCTAGGCTTCGTTGTAAGTGATAAGGGTATTCAAGTGGACCCTGCCAAGGTTAAAGCTATTCAAGAAATGCCAGCTCCTAAGACAGAGAAAGAGGTCAGAGGCTTTCTAGGACGCCTGAATTACATTGCTCAATTCATCTCGCACCTAACTGCTACCTATGAGCCAATCTTCAAGCTGCTGAAGAAAGATCAGGTAGTACGTTGGAATGATGAATGTCAGGCTGCTTTTGACAGAATCAAAGAGTGTCTCCAAGAACCACCCATCCTTATGCCACCGGTTGAAGGGAGACCTCTGATATTATACCTGACAGTACTTAACAACTCGATGGGGTGTGTGCTGGGGCAGCATGACGAGTCTGGCCGAAAAGAGCATGCCATTTACTACCTTAGCAAAAAGTTTACCGACTGTGAGACCCGATACTCACTGCTTGAGAAAACTTGCTGCGCTTTGGTATGGGCTGCTCGCCGGCTGAGACAGTATATGCTGACTCACACTACCTTGTTGATCTCAAAGATGGATCCGATAAAGTACATATTTGAAAAGCCTGCTCTGTCTGGGAGAATAGCAAGATGGCAAATGATCTTGACAGAATACGACATTCAATACACAACTCAGAAAGCCATCAAAGGAAGTGTATTAGCAGACCACTTGGCACATCAGGCAGTAGACGACTATCAGTCAATGAACTTCGAGTTTCCAGACGAGAGCATCATGATAGTGACTGATTGTGAAGTACCTGGACCGGATGAAGGACCTGAGGAAGGATCCCGATGGTCCATGCACTTTGACGGAGCCTCCAATGCTTTGGGTAACGGTATCGGTGTTGTGATCATATCCCCTCAAGGCACTCATACTCCACTTACTGCCCGGCTATGTTTCAACTGTACCAACAACATGGCGGAGTATGAGGCGTGCATCATGGGTCTCCAAGCTGCGATCGACCTAAGAATCAAGTATTTGAGTGTCTTCGGAGATTCTGCTCTTGTGATCAATCAGATCAAAGGGGAGTGGGATACGAAACATCCGAATCTTATTCCTTACAGAGAATGTGTGTTGACATTGATCCCCCACTTCACAGAGATAACCTTTGAACACTTCCCGAGAGAGGAGAATCAGTTAGCGGACGCGTTAGCTACAATGTCTTCTATGTTCAAGGTCAAATGGGACAATGAGGCTCCCCAGGTCACTATCTGGAAACTGGACGAACCGGCATACTGTTGTGATCTCGAGACTGAATTGGTGACTGAGAAGCCTTGGTACCATGAAGTGAAGAGATATTTGGAAGCTCAGGAATACCCTGAAGGTGCATTTGTCAATGATAAGAAGTTTCTGAGAAGATTCGCAGCCAAGTTCTTCCTTAGCAACGGCATTCTGTATAAGCGAAACCATGATTCGACCTTACTGTGTTGTGTGGACAAGACAGAAGCAGAAAGGATCATGGAAGAGCTACATGAAGGGACCTTCGGAACACATTCCAGTGGACACACTATGGCGAAGAAAATCCTTCGGGCAGGGTATTTCTGGTCCACAATGGAAGCTGACTGCTACCAACACTCTCGGACATGTCACAAATGCCAGATATATGCAGACAAGGTGCATGTTCCTCCAGTTCCTCTGAATGTCTTGACAGCACCTTGGTCGTTTGCAATGTGGGGCATAGATATGATCTGTGAGATTAAACCTACGGCATCCAATGGGCATCGCTTCATCCTGGTGGCAATTGATTACTTCACAAAGTGGGTGGAAGCAGCTTCTTACGCTACGGTAACCAAGAATGTCGTGGCACGGTTCATTCGGCATAATCTGATCTGTCGATACGGCGTCCCTGAGAGGATCATTACAGACAACGGTACCAATCTAAATAACAAGATGATCACTGAGCTCTGCGAGCAGTTTAAGATACAACACCACAACTCTTCTCCTTACAGACCGAAGATGAATGGGGCTGTAGAAGCAGCAAATAAGAACATTAAGAAAATCGTGCAGAAGATGACAGTGACTTATAAAGATTGGCACGAGATGTTACCGTTCGCTCTACATGGGTACCGTACCTCAGCCAGGACGTCAACCGGGGCAACTCCCTTTTCCTTGGTCTACGGTATGGAGGCAGTCTTACCGATCGAAGTGCAAATACCCTCTCTTCGGATAATGAAGGATGCAGATCTGAATGAAGATGATTGGATCCAGAAACGACTTGATCAGCTAAATCTGATTGACAAAAAGAGACTTGCTGCTATTTGTCATGGTCAAACATATCAAAAACGGATGATCAGGGCATTTAACAAAAAGGTCAGACCACAAGAATATCAAGTTGGGGATCTGGTAATCAAGCGTATCATTCTTCCTCAGAGTGATCCAAGGGGAAAATGGACCCCTACGTACGAAGGGCCATTTATGGTTAAACATGTGTTCTCAGGAGGAGCCATGATTCTAACCAATATGGATGGTGACGACCTTCCTCACCCCGCTAATGCAGACATAGTAAAAAGATACTACGCATGAAAAAGACCCGCTAGGTTGACATACCTAGGCAAAAATTAGGGCTTCCCGGCGAACTAAAAGGGTTCGGGCAAAATGAAGGGATAAAATGAAAAAATTTGTACACCCGGCAAGTCGAAAACCTCAAAAGGCGGCTTGGACAAAAATGGGTATCCCGGTGGGCTGAAAACCCGAAAGGGCGGTCCAGGCAAAAGTTAGGGATAAAAAGCGTAATACTATGTCTCATTGGATCACTTTGCATCCAGAATCCGGTATCTACATCAAGTTCAGACGGCATCGATCAGTCAGCTTCACTTTCAACTAAGGTTATCAAGTGATGAGACGCTCAAAGACATAAAGGCGATAGCAGAGTTGAAACCCAGTGGGATCATTCTTTTCACACAGCTGTTTTGTTTTCCTTTTGTACAAATTGTATAAACTCTTTTGTTTGGCGGCGCTCTCTTACTAGGACGTCAGCCTCTTGTACATAAACGCCTATTTACAGGCAAATTCAAAAATCAATACAAATATACTTTTCAGTTAAAATTGCCAATTGTTTTCCTTTTCTGTTTTGTTTTGCGAAGAACGTCCAAGGTTCAATTTGTGATATATGCATTGACAATAATTTGCTGATTCATGAATATTTGCATACGAAACAAAGGATTAGTTACAGGTAACATTAGAAACAGGGGCAATAAAGAGTTGTCTAAGCAATCTAATTGTTCCGTCCGCCAAGGTACCAAGGTGGATTCAGCTGAAAAACATAACCAGATATCTTAATTCCCCAGAGAGCGCGTCAGCAAGTCAGTGCACTCACCCCAAGCAAAGCTATTATCAGCCTTAAGGAAGTTGGGTATCCTCCAGCAGCTCTCAACATTCCCCAGCAATATACATGCATTCTTAACAAGCATCCCCGACAGTCTTGGTCTAAAGATTGTTCCCCGGCGGTATATCAAACATTCAATGGGGTCACTTCCCCGATACAGTTCAAAGCTTCCCCAAGAGAGTCCAATCCAGCTTCCCCAGGAAAGTTGGAATCCATCTCCCCAAGCAGTAAGCTTATCCCCAGTAGATTCTGGAAGCTTATCCCTCGCAGAGCACGAGCGTGTCTCCCGGCTTTATTCAAAGAGTTATTTCCCTGCCAGGATATAACTGGGTTATCCTCAGCCAAAAGCCATGAGAAGATCGTCCTCGGCAAAGTCTTCTTATCCCCAGCGAAGCCTATCAGCACTTCCAACACAACAATGGTATCCCCAGCGAAGTTACCATCAACATTTCAGCAAAGTACCTCTTCCCCACAGAGTATTGCTCCCCAGCAAGATCGCTAGAGTACTTTTCTCCCCGCAGAGTAATCCATTCGCCAAGTTTATTCCCCAACGGAGTTATCTTCTCCTACCGGTATGCTTGCAACTATCATCCCCAGCGGAAGTAAAGATCTATTCTTCAAACATCAGCCCAGGATATGACTTCCCCGCACCCGTCAAGGATTTATTTTCCTAAGACGAAAAGATACATTCATAAACATCGCACTTCCATACATTATAGCATGCATATACGCATCATATCTTACAAATCTCATTTATGTTGAGAACATCATTGCTTGATCCATATCATGCATTGCATATGACTGACCTTTACCTTTCAGGAAAGATCCAGTTAAGTTCTCAGCTATATTCAAGACCTAGACCGGTTCAGTTAAATCGACCCTAAGATTTTCCTGATTCTTATCCAGTCAAAGGCCTTCTCTGGTTCAGTCAGATCGACCCTAAGATCTCCCTGTTTCTTATCCAGCTGAAGATTCCAAGACCTAGTCTGGTTCAGTTAAATAGACCTTAAGATTTTCCTGATTCTTATCCAGTCAAAGGCCTTCTCTGGTTCAGTCAGATCGACCCTAAGATCTCCCTGTTTCTTATACAGCTGAAGATTCCAAGACCTAGTCTGGTTCAGTTAAATCGACCCTAAGATTTTCCTGTTTCTTATCCAGACAAAGGCCTTCTCTGGTTCAGTCAGATCGACCCTAAGATCTCCCTGTTTCTTATCCAGTTGAAGACACCCAAGATTCTCTCAGCGTTACTGTTGAGGTTGAAGTCACCCAAGATTCTCTCAGCGTTACTGTTGAGGTTGAAGTCGCCCAAGATTCTCTCAGCGTTGCTGTCAAGGTTGAAGTCGCCTATGATTCTCTCAATGTTACTGTTGAGGTAGTAATCACCCCAGATTCTCTCCCTGTTACTGTGGAGGTAGTAATCGCCCCAGGTTCTCTCAGCGTTCCTGTTGAGGTAGTAATCGCCCAAGGTTCTCTCACCGTCCCGTTGAGGTAGTAACCATCCCTGGTTCATTCATCATCGTTTGAAGCTCCAGACTCAATTCCTGTAACCAGTCAGGGCACCTCTATACAAAGAGTTTGAAGACCAGTTCCTGTAACAGGCCAGGTAATCATCTTCTTTTTTTTAGGTACGCAAGTTCTCGCTAAGGAATCCCTTACGCGATCGACACCCAGATGGCATCTATAAGCTCATCCACCTTCCACCACCTCTCAGCATGGCATCTATAAGCCCATCATCCTATCCATCAATCTCCAAATGGCATCTATAAGCCCATTCCCACCATTACACTACTATGTGAGCCCAAATTTCTGGGCACTCTAGTGTTCAATCATCTTCCACCTTCGGATTACGAAAGGCACATCAGCCAATCTGCATCCTCAGGTCTAAGAAGATTGAACAGGGGCAACTGTTGTACCCCAAAATTTGCCCTCCCATATTCTTCAAAATTTGCAAAGAGCATGCTTCAAAATCTCCCCAAGGGTTGAACAGTTCAAGGGCCTCCTAACAGTCAAAAACTAGGGTTTTGGTTCTGTCAAAGAAATTGAAGTTTCCAAGGGCCCAATCAAGTCCCATATACCTACAAACATGTTCAAGCATCCTCATGGCAAGTTTCAAGACTCACAGCACAAAATTGCACAGTCAAAAAACCTAATTGCTCAACAGCCAACTGTAGGGGTAAAATGGTCATTTGACAGTCAAAAGTCCAAATTTTTGGTCAACATCTTATTTTGAAGCCACAAACATCATTTGATCAATTCTTGATCATGATTCTCAAGGTATGGCTCAAAAAGTCTCAAGATGCAAAAGTTTCCATATTTGGACAGTTGAAAAAGTCAACTGTAACTTGACCAAGGCATAACTTCCACATGGTTTATCAGAAAAATTCCATCCAAATCTAATTTTTAAGAGAAATACATTTCCTACAACTCCTCTTCACACTTCAAGTCCAAGAAATGCTCTCACAAAAAGTTATCAATTTTAATATTATAGGTCATTTTCAAAAGTCAACAAAAAGGGACTTTAAGTCAAAGACCATAACTTGAGATTGGTAAATCAAAATGACATGGGACCAAAGGCATTGGTTAGAGGACTTCAAGAACTTTCCAAAATGTCCAAGAACATGATCAAAGCTTAAAAATTGAGCAAGATATGCCTTGTGGAAGTTTGGAAATTTTTGGGAATTTGGAAAAGTCAACTTTGCTTCAAATGCCTCAAAATTGCTAATGGGCCACATTTTCTTCCAAGATTCATCATCCAAAGACTATGCACGACCATTTGGCCCAAAAGGGATTTATTTCATCATTTTTATTATTTATTTGAATTTTTAATCACAATTAATTCATTTAATTAAATAAAATATGAAAAAAATACTAAAACAAATGTGATTGAATCTTTTTATGCAGCATTTGCTCTCATTGGTCATTGAAGATTCATGCACACCCAAATTGGAAAGATTGGCCATGATTGGAATCAAAAACACATGAAAAAGATTGAAAAAATATTCATTGAAAATCAAATATCTCATACATCAATGCATTGATCTTTTTGCTCAAGATTCAACCCTAATCCATCCCATACATAAGTCAGAAGCTAAACCTAATGCCTGGAACCTTGAAGCTGCGCCTAAGAACCAAAACAAACTTTGCAATTTTTGTGAAAAAAGTGAAAAGTGAAAACTGCCTTAGAGTACGTTTCAAAGCAAGATAACTATTCCATTGCACTCCCAAGGCATCAAGGAACGTTTCTGGATCAGAACCATTGCTTCTAACACCAGGAATTCGTAACACGATGCCGCCCTGTTCTTAAATTTTTCCATATTCATGCTTTGATTTATACGCCATGTTCATACATTTCAATGGTCGTTTTGTACTCATATGCCTTTCCTGAAACTAATGGTATACTTTAATTGAGTTTTCATAGCCTATATGCAAAATTGCCATTGAAGCTTGCTAGGTTTTCAGAGGTCACGAATTAGGGCTTCCTTGTTCTGGAAAAATTGAGACACAAGACCCACACCATTGAAACCAGAAGCTTATGACTAATTGATTCCATACCTCGCGATAAATTTATGATTAACAGAATTCTATTCGCTATTTTTATGTTCACCATTTAGTGGGGGTTTAAAACCCCCGCTATTTAGTTTGTTTTTTCAGGCAAAAGTGAAGAACAAGTGGAGAAGATGATGCGTGGAGGCTGGGGATTGGCGCGTTTGAATTTCGCGCGAAATTAACCACTAACCATTGTTTTGCATTATGTTGTTTATTTGCTATATTATATACAAAGCGTGTAAATGGCTCAGTGGCAAGGCGTTGATGTGGTAAACTCTGGGACCTGGGTTCGATTCCCAGGTCCCCTCCTTTCTCAATATATTTTCTTTTAACCTGATCCCATGCAGCTTCTCACCAAAAGACTACCATGCACTCTACGCTCCAGCACGCCACTTGTCCCATAACATCCACCCAGTGGCCAGGATTCAAGGTCTATGGAAGGTCTCAGTCAACGCATCCACACATGATCATGGAAAAGTCAGAAAGGGCCAAAATTCATTGGGCCTGATTGCTACAATATGACCTCCAAATTGGGGTCAACACCCCATTGGTTTGCTTTCTTTCATTCTTTTTCTATTTTACTTGTTTTGTTTAATTTTAATTTAATTCTTTAAATTGATTTGTTTTCTTTAACAAAAAAATAATAAAAAAATCAGAAAGACAAAATAAAAATATATTTTATTTAATGTTACTTTGTAAATAAATTTTATCAATTAATTAGTTTTAATTCTAGATTTAATTCTAATATTTTTTTTAATAAATTAAAAAATGTAGAATTAGGGTTTTATACTTTTTTGTCCTTTTTTCTTTTTTACCCTATTTAATTATTTATTATTATTTTGTAAATAAAATTTGCCATGTAAATAATTAGGTTAATTTTAGGTTTAATTTTAACATTTTTTTTAATAAATTAAAAATAGTTAGAATTAGGTTTTAATTCCATTAATTCTCATTAAAATCCATAAATACAAAAACTCAAAAAATAACTTCTCTTTTTTTCATTAAATTTAATTAATTTCATAATTGTAATTTAATTTCCTTAAAAGGGTCCAACGCCCTCGCATTCCCGATTTTACTTATTCTTGCATTTTATTTTTATTTTTCCTTTTTGTGAATATAATGTAATTGTCCCAAAGCTGTGTAATAGATCAATTAGGGTTTTTATTTTTCGCACTTTAAATCGGGTCTAGGATTAATTTGGCGATGTAGACCTGCGCCTTTGTAATAGCGTAGGACTTTTAATTCTCGCATCTTTTTAACTGTTAATTAATTTGCATGAAAGAATGAATGTCAAAATAAAAGCAACGCGTAGATCACTAATGCATGAACAAGACAAAAATATCTGAAAACGACACACAAATCACACACCACCCCTAGGGTACGCCTCACTGTTGCCTTGCCCCTCGAAAGGTGATCGTCGAGTAGAGGATGTTTTAGTAAGTCCTCATGTCCATGAACATGGCATGAGGGTAGCTTCTAAGGTGTCTTCCTATTGCTCCGGTGATCACAATGTCCCGAACCCTCGAATTGACCCGAACACCTCCAACGGTGGTGCTACCTACCTCTCAATGGTGGGATGGCACTACTTTAAGGACATTTACACAGACGAATTCCTTAGGGTAGGTAGACGACTCTAGATACTTGCTCTAATTTCAAAACGAATCAAAAATACTTTTCACACCGACACCTTTTCAAAAAGCTTTCGAAAGCAACTTTTCAAACACTCTTGAGGACCGATACAAGAGTCGAACTGAAATTTTCAAAGAAACTTTTTTTAAACCCACAGTTGAAAAGCAAACAAACCATTTTGAAAACACAATGAGCAAGTATCTAAGAGCCCATGGATAACCATGGATAGAAAGGGTGCTAACACCTTCCCTTTCTATAATCTACCTCCCGAACCGAGAGCAATCTCTATAAGGAATTTTTCTGTGCTTTTGTCCTTTCCATTTGGAGAAAATAAAAGACGGTGGCGACTCTTGCTTACCGCGACATTTCGCGAACCAGCGTTAAACAGTCAGTTCCAGATCCACCGATCACACTATCTTATTGATATCTAAGATGAATCCAATTAAATACATATTCGAGAAGCCTGCCCTCTCTGGGAGAATAGCAAGATGGCAGATGATTTTGACTGAATACGACATTCAGTACACTACCCAAAAAGTAATAAAGGGCAGTGTGCTAGCCGATCACCTTTCTCACCAAGTTGTGGATGACTATCAGTCCATAAAATTCGAATTCCCAGATGAAGACATCATGATGGTAAACAACTGTGAAGAACTCAGACCATATGACGGACCTGAACAAGGATCCCGATGGACCTTGGTTTTTGATGGAGCCTCCAACACACTTAGCAATGGCATAGGTGTTGTAATCATATACCCTAAATGATGTCATACTCCCTTCACTGCAAGACTTTGTTTCAACTGTACCAATAACATGGCAGAATATGAAGCGTGTATTTTTGGTCTCAAAGCTGCCATAGATTTGTGAATCAAGTCCTTAAGTGTATTTGGAGATTCAGCCTTAGTCATCAGTCAGATCAAAGGAGAATAAGACACGAAGCATCCTAACCTCATCCCCTACAAAGAACATGTCTTGACATTAATCCCATATTTCGAGGAAATTACCTTTGAGCATTTTCCACGGGAGGAAAATCAACTAGCAGACGCGCTAGCCACCATGTCATCCATGTTTAAACTCAAGTGGGGTAACGAGGCTCCCCAGATCACCATTGAGCGGATGGACAAACCAGCTTACTGTCACGAGATCGATATTGAAGAAGTAGTGGACCAGCCTTGGTTCCATGAAGTTAAGATGTATCTCAAGGCTCAAGAGTATCCAGAAGGAGCTTCAGTCAATGATAAGAAGTTCTTGAGAAGATTCTCTGCTAAGTTCTTCCTTAGTAATGGAATTCTCTACAAGCGCAACCACGACTCTATTTTTCTTCATTGCATAGACAAGGTTGAGGCAGAAAAGATCATGGTTGATCTACATGAAGGCACTTTTAGCACCCATTCCAGTGGGCACATGATGGCTAAAAAGATCCTACGAGTGAGGTATTACTGGTCTACCATGGAAGCAGATTGCTATCAGCACTCACGAACTTGTCAGAAGTGTCAGATCTACGCTAACAAAGTGCATGTGCCTCCAGTTACTCTAAATGTTCTGACTGCTCCCTGGCCATTCGCGATGTGGGGCATCGATATGATTGGAGAAATCAATCCTACAGCTTCTAATGGACACTGCTTCATCTTGGTGGCCATTGACTACTTCACAAAGTGGGTTGAGGCAGCTTCTTTCGCTTCTGTTACCAAGAACGTTGTGGCCCGATTCGTCAAATAGAATCTCATCTGTCGGTACGACATCTCGAAGAGAATCATCACAGACAATGGTACGAATCTCAACAATACTATGATCACCGCACTATGCGTGCAATTTAAGATCCAACACCATAATTCTTCTCCTTACCGGCCAAAGATGAATGGTGTTGTCGAAGCCACAAATAAAAACATAAAAAAGATGATACAAAAAATGACAGTAACCTACAAGGACTGGCATAAGATGCTACCATTCGCTCTCCACAGTTACCGTACCACGGCGCGCACATCAACAGGGGAAACTCCATTTTCCTTGGTATACGACATGGAAGTTGTTCTACCAATTGAAGTCCAAATACCTTCTCTGAGAATCATAAAGGATGCAGGGCTGAACGAAGATGATTGGATCCAAACTCGGCTTGACCAATTGAACCTAATTGATGAGAAGAGGCTTACGGTTGTCTGTCACGGCCAGATGTACCAAAAACGTATGATCAAAGCTTTTAACAAAAAGGTCAGACATCAGGCATATCAGGTTGGTGACTTGGTAATCAAGCGTATCATATTGCCACAAGGTGATCCCAGGGGAAAATGGACTCATACATACGAGGGACCATTTGTGATTAAAAGCATATTCTCCGGTGGAGCAATGATCCTAACCACTATGGATGGCGATGACCTTCCACACCTTGTGAACACGGACATAGTCAAAAGATACTACGCATAAGAGACCCGCTAGGGTGACACACCTAGGTAAAACAAGGGCATCCCGGAGAACCACAAAGGTTCGGGTAAAAATTAGGGATAAAATATAAAAAATATTTGTACACTCGGTAAGCTGAAAACCCGAAAGGGCAGATTGGGAAAAAAAGGGTATCCTGGTGGACCGAAAATCCGAAAGGACGATCCACTCAAAATTTAGGGAATTAAAGTGTATGACTATGTCCTGTTGGATCACCTTACAGGCAACCTTTAGCATCGACTGAAAAGCTCAAACGGGTCTAACCAATCCAATCAACTTCGGACAAGGCAACAAGTGGACAAGACGCTCAGAGACAAGAAGGCTATAGCAGAATGGGAACCCCATGGGATTATTTCACATAGCTATCTTTTCTTTGTATCAAATTTTCATTTTTCTACAGCGACATTCTCTTACTAGAATGTTCGTCTCATTGTACAAAAATACTTATTCAAGTTAATACAAAGATATCCCTTTGAAAGTGCAAAACTGTCTGTTTTCTTTTGTTTCTGTGTTTTGTTTGCAAAAATGTCCAATGATTATTTTTGAACATATGCATTTGAACATGACTATTGTTTATAAATGAACAAAAAAAAGAGGAACAGAAAATAGAAAGACAATCACTAATGGCTTTAAGAAAAATGATAATATCTTTAGACTATTCCATAAAGTCTCCTCGCAGATACTTTTCCAACAAGAGCGGAAAATGAGACATCCCATTACAGGATCGCTAACATATCTTCAGTATGCAGCTTAATGATATCAAGCTCTCTCACATCCCAGACAGAACAAAACTTCCAGTTACCGCTCCTAAGATTCCCCAATGAAAGTCGCCCAGTTTCTCAGGATTTCCCAGCAGGATTCCACGAGGTCTACAAGCAATACACGACATTTCCCTTACAGAACATAGTTTATTTCCTTAACAATTGGAAACTCATCAACACTTCAAAACATGAATACTTTCACTCCTCATTCTCAGCAATACTTAGGGATTTATCTTCCCTGACTCCAACAATACTGCGGCATAATAGTTAATGTGTCCATACATTACATATATACGTCATGGCATTGACAACACAAATATATACGACACAATCTCATTTATTTTGAGAACATCATTGCACCATGAATTTCATACATCATGACATTGTATACAACTAACCTTTCATCTTTTTCAGGAAAGATCAATCAACAAAAAATTATCGTCAAAATTTTCAACAAGTCAAATACAGATCAATTCCCAAGAAAGGATTGATCAACCATCTACGTAACAGATATTTCTTTCAGATCCATGTCGGTTCCGTTTAAATCTCTCAACGGTTTATTCAGATTCTTTCTCGCAGATGTCTTCTCTGGTTGAGATAAATCTCCCAACGATTTATTTTGATTCTTCTCCAGATCTCTGCCAGTTCAGCTTAAATCTCTCAACAGTTTATTCTGATTCTTTCCGCAAACACTTTCTATGGTTCAGATAAATCACTCAAAGATTTACTCGGATTCTTTCCAGTTAAAGAATATTCAAGATCTCTTTTGGTTCAGTTTAAACCCCTCAACGGTTTATCCTGATACTTTCCAAAGGAACACTTCGGGTTCAGATAAATCTCTCAACGAATTATTCTGATTCTTTCCCGCAGACACTTTCTCTGGTTCAGATAAATCACTCAAAGATTTACTCTGATTCTTTCCAGTTAAAGAATATTCAAGATCTCTTTTGGTTCAGTTTAAAACCCTCAATGGTTTATCCTGATACTTTCCAAAGGAACACTCCGAGTTCAGATAAATCTCTCAACGGTTTATTCTGACTCTTTCCCGCAGACGCTTTCTCTGGTTCAGATAAATCACTCAAAGATTTACACTAATTCTTTCCAGTTAAAGAATATTCAAGATCTCTTTTGGTTCAGTTTAAACCTCTCAACGGTTTATCCTAATACTTTCCAAAGGAACACTTCGGGTTCAGATAAATCTCTCAACGGTTTATCCTGATACTTTCCAAAGGAACACTTCTGGTTCAGATAAATCGCCCTAAGATTTATTCTGATTCTTCCCAGTCAAACAACATACAAGACTTCTTCTGGTTCAGATAAGTCGCTCCAAAGATTTATTCTGATTCTTTTCCAGTTGGAATCAAGTTCAGTCTTAGTCCATTTTTTTGTCAACAGTCACCTTTGGATGGCATCTACAAGCCCATCTCCGGAAAATCTCCATCATTCCTCCAAATGGCATCTATAAGCCCATTCCCATTTCATCTTCGTGTGTAAATTTTTGGGCACTCTAGTGTTCAATCATCTTCCACCTTCAAGTCACGAATGGCGGATCCACCAATCTAACGCTTCAGGTTAAAGAAGATTGAACAGGGGCAGTTGTTGTACCCCAAAATTTGCCCTCTCATCTCTCAAAGGATCATCCTAGACCCTCAGGTTTGCTTCTATCAAGTTTCAAGTCTTGAATTACAATTTTCCAAGAAGATCATTCACAAGGGCAAAATGGTCAAAAGCACACTGAAAAGTCAAACTTTGACTTTTGGATAAAAAGATCAAGTTCCAACAATTATATTTCGTCAAGACATGAAATCAGTTCATAAAAATCAGAAGTCAGAAATTACTTTGAAAAAATCAAATTTTCTAAGCATTTAGAAAATTTTCTAAGTGTTAAGAGAATATGATGCTTGAGAACTTCTGGTCCAGCCCCCACGCAAGCGCAATTAGAATTTGCAAACACGGCTCAGAGCATGATACTTCAATCAGAACATGTGGAAGCGACGCTCTTTGGTCAGAACATGATTCTTCAACATATGAAGGCTATGTTCAACGCTTCGGTCAGAACATCACCCTTTGAGTCTCACTCTGGTCTTCTGCGATCACAACATCACCAAATCCCAAAACCTCGTTTGAGCAACCTGCTGCACTGCTATAGCACAGTCCTGCCACCAGCTGCCACAACACTCCAAGGTGCTGCTGATCCAGTCCACGCCTGCGTTTTTTTTAAAACCCCATAATTGCATTTAATTAGCATACGAAAACCGTGTTTAAAAAGAAATGGAACAATATGCCAAAAACGTTTAAATACCATTTGTTTTCCCCCCAAAACCACAGCAAACTCGCCTATAAATAAGTTGCTCTATCACACGTTCAAGGGGCTGGCTTTTGGAGAGAGAGAGAATTGTCAAAAGAGAGAAAAGAAAACTGTGAAACCTTCTTAAAAATCCATAATTCCCAAGCAGAAAACCAAATCTTTGTTCTTCCCTTTGAATCAAAGAACTTAGCATTTTCTCTTCCGTTGTTCTTGCCGAATCTAGAACATCTGAATGAAGCAGTTTAAGTTCCAAGCACATGCTCCAGATTCAAGGTAAGTCTTTCTGACTTTGCATCTTTTCATTCAGAACATCATTAAATATGTAAATATCATAGTATTGATGTTGTCCATATCATTGCATAAGTAAAAAAACTGTGGATTAGAACTTCTTGATTAAGGCTAGGCTCAGAATTAGGATTATAACTTCTATAAACTGTTGTGCTTTTATCCTTCTGATTTGCTGTTTGTTAAGAACTGAATAAATTGCTGATGTGCTGATTAATATGAGGAAAGAGTTGAAATGTAGCACAGAACTTCTGATTTTAATTCACGATTTTAGCACAACACAGAACTTCTGAGTTCTCCTTACTGTTTTAACACACAAAACTTATATGATTTTCTCACTGTTTAAACACACTGAACTTCTAATATTCACTCGCTGTTAACACACATTGAACTTATGATGTTCACTCACTGTCTTAGCACATACTGAACTTCTGAGTTCTCTTCACTGTTTTAATACACAGAACTCCTAAGACTTTCTCACTATTCTAACACTCAGAAGTTCCGCACATAACAACCCAGAACTTATGTGTTTTCCCTCTAACGTTTCTTGCAGGAACACGGAGTGTATCAATCCATAACTTCTGATGCTTCTTTCTGAACCATAGCGCGCCCGGCATCAGAACTTCTGGTCCCCTTTGTTTCGCTTTCAGCAGCATGCTAATTCTATCTCTCATTATTTCCCTTTTTATCATTTTCAATATTAATACCCTTTTTATTAATATAAAAAAAAGACATAAAAATATTTTCTTTTTATTAATTCATTAAGACAAAAAACCATTTTCTAAACAAGTCCTTTCCTTTATTGCATTGTACATTTCAATATGATTGTAATAGTTAATTAGGATTTAATTTCTTCCAACCCCCATTGGAAAATTTGTACCCCCATCCCTAAAATGATGTAATAGCGTAGGACTTTACATTTCCGTAATTTATCGTTTCCAAATGTAAATGCTAGTAATTAGGGTGTGTATGGCAAGATATGAAATCAAAAAATAGATAACCCTAATCAAGACTAAATGCATGAAAATTAAACACACTTGCACACTACCACCCTTAGGGTAATCCCATTTTGTTGCCTCGGAAAAACAGCCATGTCCCTCGAATATGGGACGCTTTAGAAAAGACCCTTCGATAAAAAGATCGTATTCCCTCGATGTCCCTCGATGTTGCCTTTGGTAAACGATCTAGTCCCTTACGAAAATTGCTAAAGCGTCTCACAAGTTGCCTTCTATGACTATACAAAACATCCCGTGCCCGTCCCTTCACATCCAACGATGGGGTTTCTTACCAAAACACTGGTAAGATAACAACATCTAAGGGAGGAGGAAAAGAACATTTAAGACCTTTTGAGTAGGTAGGTTACTCCTAGTTGCTCGCTTGATCACAACATAAACCTTTTATGCACCCACAACTTCACTTTGAGAAATTTTTCAAAAGATAAAACACTTTGTACACGTTCTTATAGATACGAGAACCATTACAAAGACACCTTTTCAAAATACTTTCAAAACCCACATCACAAACACACTTTCAAACAAAAAGAAAGTGATCTAGCAAGCAACTAAGATCCCGTAGATAACTACAGATGAAATGGGTTCTAATACCTTCCTTTTTCACAATTTACCCCCCGAACTCAAGAAAATATCTCAAAGGTCTTTCCTGTTCTTTTAAACCTTTCCTTTTGGATAAAAGAAAAGTCAGCGGCGACTCTTGCTAATCGCAACATTTGCGATCAAACGCAAAACAACCAAGTCAGTTCTCCCACCGAGTTACACATACATATCATTACATAACAGGTTTCTAAGACAGGTTTTCTCATCTTTTTGCTATTTATTTCAGCAGAAAATGTCTCTTGAACAGACAGTCAAAGATCTCCAGGCTCAGAATGCTCAGTTCTAAGAGATGTTCCTAAACTTAGCCAATGGGCAAGAAGAAATGAAGGTGCTCATCACCAAAGAGAAGAAGAAGAAGATGTAATACCCCAAATTTGTCCTACCCTTCCACTTTTATCTGGCTTATGCATTGTTACATTTTTATCATGTACATAACTCCAGTAGGTCATTTAACATTTCATACATTCACTAACAACATAACTTGGGAAGGGGTCGAGAACCTTCAGGAATTAGGGTTTCAATATCGGTTTTTCAGTAGAGATTGCTTTGAGCTAGGGTTTGGGCCTTCTTCACTATTTAGAGCCTATCTGTTGTACCCCAAAATTTTCCCTCTCATTTTATCAATATTTCTCATCACAAGACTATTTAAACTCAAGACCAAGCTAGGGTTTGCTCTGCTCAAGACATCTCATTGCATTGTTGACCTAAATTAGGGTTTGAGTTTACACAAGGAATTTTGGACTTCTAATGCTCAATGTGACCTTCATGCTTCATGTTGGACTTATAAGTTTGCTCATACCAAGTTTCAAGCCTTGAATCAAATTTTTGCCCAGTCAATTGGACAGTTGGCCTAAAAATCAACTGTATTGGGGAAAAAGTCAACTGTGGCCAATTTACAGTCAAACCTCATGAATTTTGATCCAAATCAACATTATAAGCTCATATGAACCATTTTATCAAGTTTGGACCACAACTCCTCAAGAAATTTGATCAGATCATCAAAAGGGCAAAATGGTCATTTTTAGGGTTTTGACTACAGAAGGGCAATTTCTGACTTTTCATCTAGCCAATGGCAAATTGGGTTCAAGAATGGATTCAAGGACCCAATTGCATCATCTTGACCTATTCACAAGGTTCAAAAGATCTCAATTGCATTGGATTGATAGATGAATTTTCCAGTCAACCGATCAAAAATCAACTGTACACTGAAAAGTCAAACTTTGACTTTTTGGTCAAAACCAAGTGCCAAGGGTCATTTTTCATCAAGATGTGTAAAAACATGAAACTTGTTCATCAAGAAACCTAATTTTTCAAATTAGGGTTTAAGATTGAAAATTTTCATAACTTAGAATTTTTCTAAGTTATGAAATTATCTTAATTTTTCCCAACTTTGCTCAAATATTTCACCATGATGCAATTGGATTCAAACAAAACTTCCAACATGAAAGTTGTAGCCCTACACAAAATCTATAACTTTGAATCACAAAGTTTTCCTAAAAGAAGCTTGGATCTCAAGTTATGATTTTTGGAACAAGGGTCCATGAAACTTTTAACTTAGTGAAATTTTGCCCTAGTTTAGGCAGGATTTTGACCAATCTTCATGGCAATTTTTCACCTAGTTCCACTTGGAATCTCAAATTGAATTTCAAATATGGATTGTATAGCATGTTAAAAGCTTTCCAAAATGTCCAAGAACTCTCCAAAATCATTTGTGGTTAGGGAGAATCGAAGGTTTGAATTTGGCAAAAACTCACTTTGATCCATGGCATGTTTCATGTTGCTACAAGTTGCAATTTCCATCCAGCATTGTTTGTACTTGATTACATGTCTCTAAACCCTTCCATACTCAATAATTAAATTCAAATCCAATGGATTGAAGCTTTGTTCTGATCATTAGAGGATTACACAAGAGATTAATCCAAAAATAGAAAAAAGGCAACATTGCCATTTTTGTCAAAACTTGCTTTATGTCAAATTACATCTCTTGAGCCTTGAACCAAATCTGAGACAACAACCAAATCCACAAACTTGGGGCCAAGCTCACAAAGTGTATGCAGGATTAGAGCTAGCTTGTACAGGCCTGCTCTTTGTCACTTCCCACCTTTTGCTTCATAACCAAGAAACTTGCCAAAATCACAGAACTGGCATATCTGTTATAACCAACTCTGGCAAGCATTTGAAACAAGTTTTTGACTTAGCCTTGAGCCAGAAACACGATTTATTCAACCCTCAAGCCTTCCAAAACACAAAAGTACGTCCCTCTTGCAAAACAGGGCAGTTTCTGCACTTTTAGTTTCATAACAAAAACCACTCATGCGTTTTTCCCCAAACTTGTTCAAACACATTCCATATAACCTATCCAAGCTATCCCAACCATTGGACAGTGACTGTAACTCCATTTGCAAGCTTCGCCATTTCTGATTTCAGCTTGTGCAGGTTGAGTTCTACAAGCTTGTTCAAGCAAATCCAAAGCAAACTAAGCATTGGGGAAGGTCAGAGGAAGTTCAAGCAAGCTCCCAAGCAGCTCAGGCCTCACTGAAAAGCTCCACATTGCCATACACGAGTTCAACTGAAACAGGTATTTTCCAACTTCCTGTCTCTCTATTTAGGAATCATTAGGCTTAGGTTTGTGAATAAAAAATGTAGTACTCATAGCCCTGAAGTTGTACATATGCTTAGATTTCATTTAAGTTAATCGTGTTAAGAGAATTTGATTCATGAACTTCCTGAAAAAGTTAGGTTAGAATTTAGGGCCAGAGAAATTCTCTCTGGTCTTTGAGAGTTAGATTAAGTTCTTTACATGGTTGGAATCGTCTTGAAAAATGCTATAACTTTTGTGTTATGAGTTTTTACATTAGAGCACGTATGCAGCAGTTGGACATTTGAATCAGGCGCGCGTGTTTTGTTTGAACGAAGGTTGAAGATGAAGCTCAGTTGGGCCGGGCCTGGCTTATCCATGCTTTTTGCACCCCCAGCCTTGCTGACTGCACCCCCCTGGCCCATTTCATTATATTTTTATATTTTTCTATTTATTTTTCATTTCTGATTTTGTTTTATTTTTTCTAAACATAAAAAATTACTAAAAACATTTTCATAAATTTTCACATTTTATTTTGTATTTTTAATTATTTTTTCTAATATAAAAATAATTGTTAAATAACATGCTTTTATTTTATTTAATAAAAACTTGAAAATAATACATAAAAATATTATACCTTTATTTTTATTATTTATATACTTAAATAATACTTTTTCTGATATATTTTTATTTTTGACATTTGTATATATTTATTAGTTTATTTTATTGTACATAAATAATATATAATATATATACTTTCTTAAAGAAAATTATGGTTTTTTACCCTTAATAAAAATAAACTTTTATTTCTATTTTTTTAATATACATTAAATATTATATTTTTACATACATAAAAATAAACAAAAACATTTTTTGCATACTTATAATATTTTGCATATTTATACTTAATTTGCTTATTTAAATATTGCTTATTTATTTATTTGCGTAATTTATTCAATTTGGATGTAATAGTAAATCTTAGGGTTTTATTTTCTTGCAAATACTCCCCATTCAAAATTGTATCCCCCTCCCCATATCAATGTTGTAATAATCGTAGATTTATTTTACGCATTTATAGCTTTCAAATATGCCATGTTAGAGATTAGGGTTTGTATGCAATATCGAAAATCAAAACAAATAGTTAGACCTAATACAAGACATAAAAGCATGCAAATTGACAACACAATGCACACATGCACCCCTAGGGTTTCATCCACTTGTTGCCTTTAAAATGGTCATGCTATGCATGTTGAGTATCTTGGCAAAACAAAAACAAAACAAAAAGATCATAGTCCTTCGATGACGCTATCTTGGTTGCCTATACAAAATGATCTAGTCCCTCAAAAATTTGCTAAAGATACTTAGCACAATTGCTATCATGGTCAATACGATGACCCACTCCTGTCCCATTTAACATCCAAACACAAGGTTGTTTACCAAATGCAATGGTAAAACAACACTGTCAAAAGGGTTAAAAATGTGTAGGAAAGATCTTTGAGTAGATTAGGGTAGACAACTCTTAGTTACTTGATCAAAACTTGCAAAAACATCCTTGCTATTTTCAAACACACCTCACAACACAATTTCAAAACATTTTCCAAAAACAAACTTTCAAACATTGAAATATCTTTTCAAAAGACAAACACCTTTGTATATATTCAAACAAGAATCATTACAAAGGTTGCCACAACGATGGCCTCTTTTCAAAATATTTTCAAAACCACACACAAAGCACCATTTCAAACAATTGAAAAGTAAAAGCAAGTGATCTAAACAAGTAACTAAGAGCCCATGGATAACCATGGATGAAAAGGGTGCTAGCACCTTCCCTTTTCATAATCTACCCCCCGAACCCAAGAAAACATCTCAAAGGTCTTTTCTGTGCTTTTTGACCTTTCCTTTGGATAAAATAAAAAGTCGGTGGCGACTCTTGCTAAACCGAAACATTTGCAAACACAAACGCAAAACCTCAAGTCAATTCTCCCACCGTATCACAGAACTGGCGACTCTGCTGAGGAAAAATTTTAAAAGTGGAGTAACCTTAGGGTTTAGATCACCTTTACATGCTTACCCTGTTTGCTTTGATTTCTTTACATTTAGTTCTATTGTTTGGGTTTGAATCCTCCACCCGGATTTGGGAAACATTCATAGGTAAATAGCAATACGTTGTGGAAACTGTGCGGGGTATACCGACATGGTTGAAGCAATAGCTATATTAGTGCGACATATTTGTGGGTACCGGTAACCTTTAAGTCAATCAAAGAGAATATGGGGCCTCTGAGTGATGTCATGAAGCACTAATGGACTTTTAGAACCTTTACTTGACCATCTTAGCCTTATTAGGGGTAGTGAGATGACCGGCTTTGGTGCAGTCCGAAGTTGGTAGATACTCGATACTACACCCATTGAGGGTTGTTTTCTTGGAATATTTCGGTCGCCAGTAAATTGGCTAAACTGAAACAATGAACACAAAAAATAATCCAGTGATATTGAGCTCCTTAGAACCCGGTTACTATTTATAGGACAGGTTAAGCCAACTAAACTTTAAGAGGGTACTTACCTATGAAACCCCATGCAAGCCTGAAACTAGGATCTTGTATGATTTACTTGTACATATACTTGTGCATACATCATGAACATCATGAAGCATCATATGCATCCACTAACCAGTTCAAGGGTTTGGATTTTCATCTTTGTTCCTGATTTGTAGGTTATGGAATCACTCCGCAGAAAAACAATTTAGGTCAACCTTGTGAGGATCCCTCCTCAACTCAAGGAGCTTATTTCCAAGATTCCAGAGAATTCTCCCTTCAGTGAAAGACATGGTAGACTTCTCAACTTTGTCAACTCCAACATTGAAGAAGACATGGTGAAAGTTCTCTTCCAGTTCTTTGACCCCATACACCTTTGCTTTACATTTCCTGATTACCAACTAGTACCTACTTTGGAGGAATTTTCTCAACTCCTGAGGATTCCTATTCTCCATTAACTACCCTACAACGGTACGGAAAGAGAGCCAAAGCCTGAAGATGTTGCTCAAGCCTTACACTTGTAACCATCTGATATCAAGGGTCACTGGGAAACCAGAAGTGGTGTCAAGGGTTTCTTGGCAAAGTTTATGTTTGAGAAGGCACAAGAATGCTGGAATTCTATAGATCTGCAAGCTTTTGAGGATATTGTAGCACTTCTCATCTATGGGTTGGTCTTATTCCCAAACCCTGATCAGCTTATAGATGTGAATGCTGTCAAGATTTTCATATCTCAGAATCATGTGCCTACATTGCTTGGGGATATCCTCTACTCATTTTACACACGAACAATGAGGAAAAGAGGTGTTCTTATGTGTTGTACTTCTCTTCTAGCAAGGTGGTTTATTTCTCACCTCCCCCAGTCAGTCTTAAAGAATGAACAAGGCTTGAGGTTGTCACAATGATTGATGACTCTTACACATTCTGATGTTCATTGGTGTTCTCGGTCCAGAGAAAATGTCATCATCATTGATCATTGTGGGGAATTCCCTAATTTCCCACTAATTGGCATTAGGGGAGGCATTACCTACAACCCCTGCTTAGCTCTGAGACAATTTGGGTATGCTCGAAGGGATGGCCCACATGACATGCTGATTCCAGACTTGGTTTTTGACTTCGACAATGACGCTTAAGGACTTCGACAAAGGTTTATCCGAGCTTGGAGGATGCCCAACAAAGTGGACAGTAAGACACTGGGACACAAGAATTCCATCCCCCTTTAGCCTTACCTCAAGTGGGTACGAACCCGCGCCCAGAGTCTTATGATGCCTTACCCCTACATTCTCCCTGTGATCAAAGAGCCTGTTATGGAAGGAGAGGTTCCATACACCCTTCTACATCCTGACATGCCAACATCATTGGAAGATTTGCAAAAGAGTTGGATACAGTTCAAGGAAGAACAGAACACTTTTAAAGCCAGCTTCTACGCCAGTGAGAAGAAAGTTTTGGAACTTACTCGTTGTTGTACCCCAAAATTTGCCCTCCTATATTTCTCAAAACATCTCAAGAAAAATTCACAAGTCCAACCCGGCGCGTCATATTCAGGTGTTCTTTCACCAAGATATCTCTGATAACATATTCTCAAATTCAGGTTCGGCTCAAGAGTCAATTCTTTAAAGAAGGTATCCGAATGTGTGAGTTTTCTTGAAGAAATATGGTGAAAAAGTGTGCTGAAAGTGCAGTTTTTACGCGCTAAAAAATTCATAACTTGAAGATCGTGACTCGTTTTGAACCCGTTCCGGTGGCCAAAATTCCCTCTTGACATTATCTATGTTTTCATCTCTCACGGCTGGAAGCCAATTTCGATCAGAAGGTCTTCAAAAATGTGGATTTATCAAGTATTTTCATACAGAAAATTTGTGACAGAAGTTTATTTGCGTCATGTTCAGAAAATCATAACTTGGTCGATTTTCATCGTATCGAGCTGGTTCCGGCGCCAAAATTTCACAAATTGAGTTGGCTACATTTTCGCAGAAGGTATTGAGTTCAAACGGTATTCAAAAGGCCTTCGTTTTTTGCTCAGAGTGCGTGACATGCTGAAAATCCTGAATGCTGAATATTATTTCATCTGGGCCGAAACTTCGAAAATTCATAACTCGGTCAATTTTTATCGGATTGGGCTCATATTTTTACACAAGGTCACTGACTCATAGATCTACAACCTTGCTTCAAAAGTCGAGACCGGATTATTCTCCGATCAATACCAGTTTTTTATTGAAGAACGTGTCAGAGTCGACACTGGAGCCCAAAATAAGTTTGTCTGAGCTGAAACTTCAAAAATTCATAACTAATTCACCGTTTATCCGATTGAGCCGATTTTCGGACAGGAGTTAGTTATCGATGTCAGCTACATTTTTTTCTTCACATTTCAACTTCAAAAATTGCACTTAAGTCCCTGCGATTTAGCCTGGAAAGTGACGAACTCAAGTGAACATTGGAGGCCCAATTGCACATTCAAAGCCCATTTTCTTTACCCTAATTTCCATTATATAATCACCTTCTTTTCACACAAACCAGAGAGGAGAAAAAGAGAGAAAAAACCTGGCCACAACACTGTCAGAATATCAAATTCTTTCAAGAACCCTAAAACCTTGAAATCCTTATTACAAATCCCTCTCTCACTACAAACAAGTCATCACAGTTACAAACCAACACCTCACTACTTCTTCAGTAAGGGTAAGGCTGGCTTGATCTCCATGATCCAAAAGGCATAAAAGTATTCATGTCACTAATTTTCCAGTGAGGGTAAGATTGATTTGATCTCCATGATCAAAAGGGTATAATCATTCATACATGCCATATTGTGCCTAAACATTAAATTTCTTCATATATTGACTTTATTTGCATTTTATGATTTTATTTAATGTGTTCATGAGATTCAACACTGCATATTTAGACAGGATCCCATGCAGGTTCATTAAGGAACGTTGAGGCCAAAAGCCAAATGGCCAAAAGCCAAAAGCCAAAAGCCAAAAGCCAAATGGCCAAAAGAACAACTTATGCATGAAACCCAATCCAATGGCCAAAGAATGCATACCACGGTACTCAGGAGTCAATGAACACGCACGTGATGCCAGAAAGTCAAACAAGACTTTTTGTCTAATGGGCCAGAATACTTCAAAAAAACCTCCCCTTGGGCCTGAAACCCCCCTTGGTTTGCATCCTTTTTAATTTTATTTTCTTTTCTTTTCTAATTCTTTTTTAATTGTTTTAATTGTTTTTTTCACCATAAAATAATTTTCTATAATAAAAACAGAAAAATCAAAAATACAAATATCTTTAATTATTATTAATTTCATCACTAACCTATTTTTTGTAAATAAACTCTAACAATTAACTTAGTTTAATTTAGGTTTTTAAACTTTAATCTTTTTCTTAATAAGTAAAAAGTATCTAGAATTAGGTTTTTTTGACATTTTCATCTTTTTCTTAAATAAATTATTAATCATCATTATTTATCATTATTATTAATTATCATTAATTTTGTAAATAAACATGTAAATAAATTAATTAACTAGTAAATTAGGTTAACTTTAATATTTTCATTAATAATTAAAATAATCTAGATTTAGGGTTTCCTTTTAATTATTTTTCTTTATTTTTCATTAAATACCAAAAACATAAAAAATATTTCTTTTCTGTTATTAAATAATTAATTAACTTTTAATTTAATTTAATTTCAAAAGGGTCCAACGCCCTCGAACGCTCAACTTTTTATTCTTTTCGCGCATTTATTCTTATTTTTTCTTTGTGAATATTATGTAATTGCTCAAGCCATGTAATAGTAATTAGGAATTTATTTATTTTTCGCATTTTTTACCAAACGGGTCTTTGTTAATTCGGCGATGTATAGACCCGCGCCTTGTAATAGCGTAGGATTTTACTTCTCGCATTTAAATTTCCGCACTTTTAAAACTGCTAACTTGCATGAAAGAATGTATGGCCTAAAAATAAAAACAAGCGTAGATCACCATGATACATGTACAAGATAAATGCTAAACTGAAAATAACACACAAATTCACACACCACTCTTAGGGTACGTCTCACGGTTGCCTTGCCCTCGAAATGTGGTCGTCGAGTATAGGACGTTTTAGTAAGTCCTTATGTCCATAACATGATCCAGTTGCCTCGAAAATGGTTGCCTCGGAATAAAAAAGGATCAATGGCATAAGGGTAGCTTCTAAGGTGTCCTACTGTTGCTATGGTGACCACACTGTCCCCATAAACGAATTGACCCGAACACCTCCAACGGTGGTGCTACCTATCTCTCAATGGTGGGATGGCACTACCTTAAGGACAATTACACAGCCTAATTCCTTAGGGTAGGTAGATGACTCGTAGATACTTGCTCTATTAGTTGTGGCCCTCCACAACATCTACAACTTTGAATCACAAAGTTTTCCCAAAAGAAGCTTGGATCTCAAGTTATGATTTTTGGAACAAGGGTCCATGAAACTTTTAACTTAGTGAAATTTTGCCCTAGTTTAGGTAGGATTTTGACCTATCTTCATGGCGATTTTCACCTAGTTCCACTTGGAATCTCAAATTGAATTTCAAAGATGGATTGTAGATCATGTTAAAATCTTTCTAAAATGTCAAAGAACTATCCAAAATCATTTGTGGTTAGGGAGAATTGAAGGTTTGAATTTGGCAAAAACTTACTTTGATCCATGGCATGTTTCATGTTGCTACAAGTTGCAATTTCCATCCAGCATTGTTTGTACTTGATTATAGGTATCTAAACCATTCCATACTCAATAATTAAATGCAAATCCAATGGATTGAAGCTTTGTTCTGATGATTAGAGGATTACACAAGAGATTAATCCAAAAATAGAAAAAAGGCAACATTGCCATTTTTGTCAAAACTTGCTTTATGTCAAATTACATCTCTTGAGCCTTGAACCAAATCTGAGACAGCAAACCAAATCCACAAACTTGGGGCCAAGCTCACAAAGTGTATGCAGGATTAGAGCTAGCCTGTACAGGCCTGCTCTTTGTCGCTTCCCACCTTTTGCTTCATAACCAAGAAACTTGCCAAAATTACAGAACTGGCATATTTGTTATAACCAACTCTGGCAAGCATTTGAAACAAGTTTTTGACTTAGCCTTGAGCCAGAAACACGAGTTATTCTACTCTCAAGCCTTCCAAAACACAAAAGCACATCCCTCTTTCAAAATAGGGCAGTTTTTGCACTTTGAGTTTCATAACAAAAACCACTCGTGCGTTTTGCCCCAATCTTGTTCAAACACATTCCATATAACCTATCCAAGCTATCCCAACCATTGGACAGTGACTGTAACTCCATTTGCAAGCTTCACCATTTCTGATTTCAGCTTGTGCAGGTTGAGTTCTACAAGCTTGTTCAAGCAAATCCAAAGCAAACTAAGCATTGGGGAAGGTAAGAGGAAGTTCAAGCAAGCTCCCAAGCAGCTCAGGCCTCACTGAAAAGCTCCACATTGCCATACACGAGTTCAACTGAAACAGGTATTTTCCAACTTCCTGTCTCTCTATTTAGGAATCATTAGGCTTAGGTTTGTGAATAAAAAATGTAGTACTCATAGCCCTGAAGTTGTACATATGCTTAGATTTCATTTAAGTTAATCGTGTTAAGAGAATTTGATTCATGAACTTCCTGAAAAAGTTAGGTTAGAATTTAGGGCCAGAGAAATTTTCTCTGGTCTTTGAGAGTTAGATTAAGTTCTTTACATGGTTGGAATCGTCTTGAAAAATGCTATAACTTTTGTGTTATGAGTTTTTGCATTAGAGCACGTATGCAGGAGTTGGACATTTGAATCAGGCGCGCGTATTTTGTTTGAACGAAGGTTGAAGATGAAGCTCAGCTGGGTCGGGCCTGGCTTATCCATGCTTTTTGCACCCCCAGCCTTGCTGACTGCACCCCCTTGGCCCATTTCATTATATTTTTATATTTTTCTATTTATTTTTCATTTCTGATTTTGTTTTATTTTTTCTAAACATAAAAACTTACTAAAAACATTTTCATAAATTTTAACAATTTATTTTGTATTTTTTATTATTTTTTCTAATATAAAAATAATTGTTAAATAACATGCTTTTATTTTATTTAATAAAAACTTGAAAATAATACATAAAAATATTATACCTTTATTTTTATTATTTATATACTTAAATAATACTTTTTTATGATTTATTTTTATTTTTGACATTTGTATATATTTTATTATTTTATTTTATTGTACATAAATAATATATAATATATATACTTTCTTAAAGAAAATTAGGGGTTTTTACACTTAATAAAAATAAACTTTTATTTCTATTTTTTTAATATACATTAAATATTATATTTTTACATACATAAAAATAAACAAAAACATTTTTTGCATACTTATAATATTTTTCATATTTATACTTAATTTGCTTATTTAAATATTGCTTATTTATTTATTTGCACAATTTATTCAATTTGGATGTAATAGTAAATCTTAGGGTTTTATTTTCTTGCAAATACTCCCCATTCAAAATTGTATCCCCCTCCCCATATCAATGTTGTAATAATCGTAGATTTATTTTACGCATTTATAGCTTTCAAATATGCCATGTTAGAGATTAGGGTTTGTATGCAATATCGAAAATTAAAACAAATAGTTAGACCTAATACAAGACATAAAAGCATGCAAATTGACAACACAGTGCACACATGCACCCCTAGGGTTTCATCCACTTGTTGCCTTTAAAATGGCCATGTTATGCATGTTGAGTATCTTGGCAAAACAAAAAGATCATAGTCCCTCGATGACGCTATCTTGGTTGCCTATACAAAATGATCTAGTCCCTCAAAAATTTGCTAAAGATACTTAGCACAATTTCTATCATGGTCAATACGATGACCCGCGCCTGTCCCGTTTAACATCCAAACACAAGGTTGTTTACCAAATTCAATGGTAAAACAACACTGTCAAAAGGGTTAAAAATTTGTAGGAAAGATCTTTGAGTGGATTAGGGTAGACAACTCTTAGTTACTTGATCAAAACTTGCAAAAACATCCTTGCTATTTTCAAACACACCTCACAACACAATTTCAAAACATTTCCCAAAAACAAACTTTCAAACATTGAAATATCTTTTCAAAAGACAAACACCTTTGTATATATTCAAACAAGAATCATTACAAAGGTTGCCACAATGATGGCCTCTTTTCAAAATATTTTCAAAACCACACACAAAGCACCATTTCAAACAATTGAAAAGCAAAAGCAAGTGATCTAAACAAGTAACTAAGAGCCCATGGATAACCATGGATGAAAAGGGTGCTAGCCCCTTCCCTTTTCATAATCTACCCCCCGAACCCAAGAAAACATCTCAAAGTCTTTCCTGTGCTTTTTGACCTTTCCTTTGGATAAAATAAAAAGTCGGTGGCGACTCTTGCTAAACCGAAACATTTGCAAACAGAAACGCAAAACCTCAAGTCAGTTCTCCCACCGTATCACACTATCCATATCTAAGAGTTCTTTAAGCCAGTTATATTGTGGGTTCTGCAAGTCGAGATATCTTTAAAGATTGAGGTGCAAAAGTTTTGAGTTATGACACAAAGATGTTGTTATGAGATCATATGGTGATAAAGATGTTGTTGTTATTTGTTGCTTTTAGTACAAGTCATTCAATTGGATTTCATTCAGGAGACTCTACATTATGTATGGAAATTCATAAGGGCCAGAGTTTGAGAAGCAGTGTATGTGTTGCAATCACCACTTGGATTGGGGTTCTTTTCAGTACGATTATGTTATCAAGTGAAGTAGATTTTGTCTAGCCATAATTATCATAGGGTTTAGTTCAACGTATTAAGGTCTCACTTGGTTCTTATCATCATTGGAAGTTTCGTTCAATTGAGTTTATCATCACTAATTCAGGGATCATTTTATTACTTAGATCACAAGCTATTCATGTTGGAACTTCATGCAATAAGTCAAGGTGAAATGTTATGTTGCAGGGGGTCATTCTCAAATGCTGGAGATATTCACCAAAAGTGCTTCTTAATCCATTCATTGGTTCTTTATCTCATTTGTGCTTATTCAAATATCGCGATTGAATAATATTTTAGAAATCTAAATTTGAAGCAATGGAGGGAAGATACATATTTGAATCCAATTGGAAAAGTCAGAATCATTACAATTATGCTCAAGCCATATTCAATTGCCATTATACATTACAATTCCCATTACACTACACTACATTACATACATAGAAAGTTACTCAAAAAGGATTGTCCTAATCCTCAAGCCTTGCTTCATTTATAATCTTCCATGACTCCGTGCCCCAATTATGCCTCATGTTCCGAGCTACTGTGTCCAAGCTACTATGATATAAACCAAACCTGCAAATGTATTAAATAAACTAATCAGAGACATGGCTCAAATTGGCGAGGAAAAAAAGAATCATGAAAAAGAAAAGGTTTTGAATTCCAATTCGAATTCAAGTCCAAATTCAAAGAATTTGGAGGAGAAGAAAACCGAAGCAGAGGTAACGGTGACACTGAGTGATCCCAAGCAATAACAAGAAGAAGAAAAGGATCCAATAGAGATTAATATAGAAGAAGAAAATGAACAAGACTCATTCTCACCAACTCCCGGCACCATTTTTCAAATCCGCCTTGAACAACCAGCCGTATATTCACTTCACAGGATGAATTACCCCCAAGTTTGTCGCAATTTCAGTGTTGTTGCTTGGTGTGGAAAATTGAATGATATAGCTTGTGCTTCTGAAGCATGTATCAGTGATCCAAGCTCAATTCTAAGTCCAGCATTTTTGGATCCCTGTGCATATTATTATCCCAGAGAGGCCAACTGAATGTTCGGTATTCAATGTCATAGCAGATTCTCCTCGTGATCCTATCCAGTTTATTGAATGGTCCCCTTCCTGTTGTCCCTGTGCATTATTGATAGCAAAGATCCATGGAAGGGTAACTATTTGGACTCAGCCATCTCAAGGGCCAGCTAATTTTGTACTTGACACTAGTTGTTGGCTGTGTGAGCATGAGTGGTGGCAAGAAATTTCAGTTGCTACAAAGTGGCTACCAGCGATGTCTCCGTATGGGAGGCTTCCATCCAAATCAAGTGCTTCTGCCAATTCAAAGTCAATGTTTCAGAAGTTTATTTCACAACAATCTCAAACTTCAACTAGATGGCCCAATTTTTTCTGTGTCTGTTCTGTACTCTCATCAGGCTTAGTTTAACTTCATTGGTCACGATGGCCTACTAGTCAGAATGCAACATCACCCAAAACTAACAACCAAAAAAGAAACAGTCTCTAACCTTCTAACAGCCTAACAAAATCCAAAAACCAGAAACAGTTTTCAACTAACCTATAAACACCTAACAGAATTTCTAAACAACCTATAAATAGAAATCCCCAGTTAATTTTCCCAACAGTAGCTAACCTCTTAATTTCCAAGACTGTAACTAATTCTCATCCTTCAACTGTTTCTAACTTCCTTTTCATACCAACTCCCTAACATCTCCTAACTCATGTAAATTCCAAACAAAAAAATAACATAAACTTCCTAACAGATTCCTCCAACTAACTTCTAACCTCCTAACTGCATCACAACCTCCAACTAACAGCCTAAGCCCTAACCGTTTTCTAAGCCAATTTCTAACCACCCTCATAACAGAACCAGCAAAAACTTCTAATAGAAATTCCCTAACTAATTATCAAACATAATTCAAATTAGTTCTAAGTGAATTTCCCAAACTCCAATCCAACCCTCTATCTCATAATCGAATTCTAAGATCCAGCGGCTCAAAGCTTACCTAATCAATCTATATAACTGCACCTTTTTCATTCATCATGACCAACTAACATTCCATATTCTCCACTCTGCATAATCTTCCTACATCATTCAGACCCTAACCACCATTTTCATTTTCTTTTCGTCAATATCACACACACCAGTTTTCCAGATTCTCTCTAATTCTCTCTCCGAATTCATCATCTCAAACTCTCTCTGTACACTCTCAGCAACCACAACACTTCAACATCCATCAATCTCAACCCTCACCTTTACCATTCGGTCTTTACAATCTCAAAACCTCCCTTTATATTCATCTTCTTCCTTCCATAACCGCCACCACCACCATCACTGCAACTGCAATCCTTTCAATCTCTCTTCATCTTCTCAAATCCCATGACTACAATCTTCAACTCTCACTCTCAATGATCTCACAAAACACTCAACCACAAGAACATACGAATAACGATATACCGAGAAATTCACGGAGAATCAAAGAAGAGCGGGGAAGAAAAATACTGAAGTAAATAAAAAAAACAAGAAAGATAGAAGAAGAGGTGAAAGGAATCGGAAAATAGAGAGTCGAGTGTAACAAACAGACCTTCACATTTGAATGTTATCCTTTGGGTTTCACACCATCTCCATCGATCTAAAGGAGCGTTAGACTCGCCCTGGTATGTAAATCATGATTCATGCCTCATCTTCATATTTTCTTCGCTCTTTCATATCTCTGCATAATTTGAAGAGGATAAAGTAGAATCCCCAAGAGATCACCCTTAGAAGCCTCGCCGCTAGCATCTAATTCCATTCTCAACGACCTAGGGTTCTTAAGCCCTCTGTTAGATACGAAGGGAAGTAAAATAGTGTGACTAGTGAGAATATGAAGGGAACTTCGGTTGGCCTTAATCTATTTCGTTGTGCACACCCCCACTCAGACCCGTCATCACCATGTTTTCGGAAGCCAGTTGTCTTATGAAAAAAAACTGATTGTTGAACCTTAACTACTGGGCCTGACGCCATTTTACTTTGTCATACATTATGAATCAATTCATACCTCCCTTTAATGCCCAATGTACAC
The DNA here is from genome assembly GCA_948472305.1 of Vicia faba. Taxonomy (NCBI): domain Eukaryota; kingdom Viridiplantae; phylum Streptophyta; class Magnoliopsida; order Fabales; family Fabaceae; genus Vicia; species Vicia faba. Next base: position 255,395,970 of record OX451738.1, on the reverse strand, counting down.
CATTTTTTTGAAGCCTAATTGACGTTACAAAAATGTCTTATTGGGCTATCTCCTATGGGCCTAGCGCCCTGTTTCTGTACACCCCTGGATTTCAATTCTCACCCCCATGATTCTCTTAGTTTCCTTTTATAATTTTTAATGCTTTCTTTCATTTTTTTAATAATAAAAATACATAATAAAAAATGGTAAAAATATTAGAAGGCATTTTAGAAATTAATTAGGGATATATTTCTTATTTTGATAACTTTTTAGTCAATTTTAATCATTAGTTTTATTCATTTTATATCATGTATTTTGTTTGAGATTTTTTAGTATGGATCGTGTGTAATACTTTAATACTTGCTACCAAATTTACTTGTTTGTATAGTCTTTCATGACCCCTTAGGATATTTTGGTTCAAATTTAACCTTCGATTTAATTGAACTAAAATTGGACATTAGGATTCTAAACCCAAGCATGCTAACATTAGGTAGAAATTCCCCCTTTCATCCAAATCTTAGGACCACCATTTCATAATAACATTAGGTGTAGAAATAGGCTAGTCTCCCTTTAACTTTTCTTTCCCTTTTTGCATATGCATTTAAAACAAAAACTTCTTTTTCCTTTTCAAACTTCAAAATACTTTAAATCTACTGATGAGAATCATGCCTTTGCTTAGTATGGGGAATGATAAGCGGGTCTCTTCTCGATCTTATTGTTCTTCATCTCAAGCCTAGGTGTGGTTCAATTCTCAAAGACTCCTTTCATGGCTAAGTAGAAAAGTGGCTAATATCTCTCTCTTGAGGTCAACTAGTCATTATCTGCAACAAAAATACAAACCAATCCAAATATTTTTGTACGCTCAAGCACCTTTCTCTAAAACCTTTTTCAGGTAAGGACATGATTAGTTTACTTCTGTGTCAACGCATAAGTCTTCAAAGGTCGAGCTGCGGCAGAAGGCGGGATTAACTTCGTCCATAAAAAACACAAAACAAACCAAAATATGTTAGCCGAACTACGGTAGCTCTGATTCCTCAAAAGGGATACGTAGGCATCGGGGTAGGGCCCGAACGAGCACAATTTTATTTTCCCTATATTTTTTTCTCGGTTATTTTGCATGCATTCCCTTTAGCAGTAGTAAACAGTAAGCATAAATTAAACACACCCATAAGATAGATAACAAGAGTGGATACCGTAGAGTACTACGGGCGTGTGGGGTGCTAATACCTTCCCCTCGCGTAACAGACTCCCTTACCCGATCTCTTGGTCGTAAGACCGTGACTTCTCCCTTCTCAGGTTTTCTCAATGTTTACCTTTCCCTACATGTGGGATAAAAGACGTTCGATGGCGACTTTATTGTTTGATGATTTTCAGCCGGTTGTTTCAGCTGGCGACTTCACTGGGGATATGTCGACCAAATGCTGGTCCATCTCGGAGTCGCTCCTAGCTCTTGCTTTCTTTTCTTTGGGTGTTTAGCTTTATGCTTTCAGTTTAGTCACTCATTTTGTATATACTTGAGCATATGTATGCATTGCGTTTTACTGTCTTCCATATACTGCTGTTGTACTGGATTTGCTTCTTGATTGGGTTGGGATGTTACCATTGAGGTAAAAGGCCCAGCACCCAGGCCAGAGTACACTAGGACACTAGGAATAGAGTGGGGGCATGACGGCTATAGGACGTGGTCCGACTAGTGCAGTCATGTTATATACCACGCTCGGATGGGGTTCAATTGGAGGTACTTTCATCATTCACCTCAGTGTTGCGATGATTTTACTTTCAAGCGAGCCCGTGATTTTCGAGTTACCGTTGTCTTACCCTGACCTAGTCTTCACCCGTGAGTGGGGATGGGATCATTATTACCTGTACATATGGTGACTATGTGCAGATGGTTACTCATGTTCAGATAGTGACTATACCCAGACGGTGATTATCGGTTCTAATGGATATGCTCTGAATTTCTGTCGGTGACTAGGAGGTTCTCAGATTTATTTTGAGTCCTAAATTTGTTCATAAGATTATGTGGTTTATGTTCTGGACCTATGATCTTAGTACTTACATACTACGCAGAGGCAGTACAGCAGAAATTGATATCATGGAAGTAGTAACCCCATGATCACTTGCATTTACATCATAGCATGTTTATTTTTCAGAAAGAAATGTCAGAAAGATGAAATGTACTAACCTTGCATGTGCATGTCCATTTCGGGATACCTCCCTAGAATAATTTCCGTCAGTTACGTTGGCAACAGTGATGTTCTCAAGAGGACCAAGGGAGACAATTATACTTATCAGTACTGCTCAAGTTCTCGACCTTCTTTGAAGAGTCTAAAAGACCGTTTCATTCAGTCCCAATGCAGAGTTCTTATCGGAAGACATGGAGGTATTTTGGACCTACTTCAGTTTTACAACTATGAGTTACACCTTCCAGGACTATCAAATTGTTCCAATTCCGGAAGAACGATCCCTTTTGCTGAGCACCTACTTGTTGCTAGTCCAGACGGGCATGATTTTGAAACTATCGTTAAGGCACTTTATTTGGGCCTTGGCAATGTGAGATGGAAATAGGAGAAGAATGGTAAACTACCTCTGAACTGATCATTATTGTTACTGATAAGTTTGTTAGACAGAGTTGCTGATGTTATACTCCCATAACCTTCTCATATTCAATTATGTGGGAATTTCTCTTATTTTTGGATGTTTTCTTCATATGGTCGTTCTTATCATCATGTTGTTCGATTACTGTTGATGGTAATTGAACCATGGAAAAACGGAATGGACAATCATTTCATACATCATACATATCATGCATTTCACGAATTGCAGGTTTTTTGGCAGGAATTCTTATCTGAAGATTTTGCCTTTTATTATAGAATCTACAAAACGACTTTCATACATCCTTATCACACCTGAGCCAACAAGTTGAGGATTATGGAACAGATTGAGCAGAACCAGGCCACTCTCCGCAAAGACATTGGCACTATAGGTGATCGAATGAATCAGCTCATGGAAACTCTTCATGTCGTCATCCAAGGGCAGGAAGAGCTCAGAATAAGCGTTACTAAACTGGTAGATGGAGCCTCCATATCCGAGAATTGTGGACCCAAGAATGACCATGGGGGGGATTCCTAAGGAGAACCCGCGATTGATTATGGATGACCACCACGATGTCATCGATCTCGATGACCCTCCGAAGGATTCTATGGTTGATTTGTCTGAAACTGCTAAGATGTACAAGGCTCTGGAAGAACGCTTAAAGGTTATGGAGACTTCTAAGAAACCAGGATTCAGTGTCGTTGCTATGTGTTTGGTTTCGGGGGTTGTGATTCCGCCAAAGTTTAAGGTACCTGACTTCGATAAGTATAAAGGGGTTACATTCCCAGAGACTCATCTCCGATCTTACTGCAGAAAGATGGTTGCTTATGCTAGCAATGAGTCGTTGCTTATGCATTTCTTTCAGGACAGTCTTACTGAAGCTCCATTAGAGTGGTACATGCAGTTGGAGAAAACTCATGTTAGTAACGGGAGTGAGCTTGTTGATTCTTTCTTAAAACATTATCAATACAACACCGCCATGGCACCTAGTCATGCACAACTGCAGAGTATGTCTCAAAAGACTAGTGAGTCTTTCAAATAGTATGCCTAGAGATGGCGCAGTTTGGCCGCAAGAGTTCAACCTCCTCTCCTAGATCGGGAACTGGTAGATCTGTTTATGAGTACTCTCTGAGGCCCATATCTACAACATATGCTCAACAGTACTTCAGATTCATTTTCGAATATGGTCATCATCAGGGAGCAGGTTGAAATGTGTATTAAAGTAGGGACTATTTCAGGTGCATCTGACACAAATGGTAACAACAACTCAGGTGGTGGGAAGAAACCGTACTCTAGCGGTTTCGTCAAGAAAAAGTAAGGAGAAGTAAGAAATGCCTCTTATGAAAAGGGGAAAGCTATTGTACAGGTTCCATATTACCAAACTCCTACTACTGCTCCACAACAACAATACACACCGCCACGAAACTATCAACAGAACCAAAGGCCCCAGGGACAAAGGGGTCAACAAAGGCCACAAAAATATCCTAAAGGAGGATCGATCCAATCCTGATGTCGTATGCTCAATTACTCCCACAATTGCTAGCTGGTCAGTTGGTACAACTTCGAGAGTTACCTCCCCCACCGGTAGAACTTCCAACGGGTTATGATGTTAACACACGTTGTGAATTTCATTCAGGTGCTCTAGGTTATTCAATTGAAAACTGCAGAGCTTTAAAGTACAAGGTGCAAGATATTTTAGAGGCGAAGGAGTTAAGCTTCGTTCCTATAGGCCCTAATGTTCAGAATAATTCTATGCCTCCCCACCATGGGGCTGCTGCCAATGCTATTGGCTTCGATGATGACCACGACTTAGTGACTAGGGTTAAAGAGATTTAGATGTCAATGACATTTCTAAGAAAGCATCTTTTGCAGAAGGAAGTTCTACAAGATCTTCATGGCTTTTGTTTCAAATGCTCATCCAATCTGGACGAGTGTGATGATTTGAAAAATTCCATTCAGAGACTGATGGACGAAGGGGTTGTTAGGGTTGAGAAGGTCATCTATGAAGGTGATGTCGCTATTCTGGAGATTCCGTATTATCCGGCCAATGTTCAGAGGAATACTTCAAGAGTTCCATTGGTTATACAAGTTCCAACGCCCCCTGCGCCAAATCTGAATCTGTTTGCTCCTCTGCCAACCCAGGCATCAACACCTCCAAGTTCAGTTCTTGATTCGTTAGCTAATAACAGGGTAGTGCCATGGGAATATAATGTCGTTTACATTCGGGGAAAGAAAGTTGTTTGTCCGCCGATTGAAAATAAGGATGGAACCAACATTGTCGGGACTAGTAGAATAACTCGAAGCGGGAGAGTCTTTGCTCCTACTCCACCACCTCCTGAAGAAGTCATCGAAGAGATTCCTGTGAGGGATAAAGGGAAACAGGTAGTTAATGATTCTCCTGGGACGTCTTTTGAACAACAAGTGGAGCAGCTAATCAGAGTAATCAAGAAGAGCGATTTCAAGGTGGTTGACCAGCTGAATCAGACGCCTGCAAAGATCTAAATCTTATCCCTCCTCCTGTACTTCAAAGCTCATCGAACCTCCTTGATGAGAATTCTGCACGGTTCCCATGTGAATCCTGAAATTTCTGTCACCCAATTTGAAAGGGTTGTTACAAATATTTTTCAGGAAACTGTCTAGGCTTCAGTGATGACGAGCTCCCTCCTGAGGGCCAAGCTCATAATAAGGCGTTGCATATTTCCATCAGGTGCTTAGATACTATAATGTCTCGAGTTCTAGTAGACAATGGGTCTTCTTTGAACGTCATGCCTAAGCATACTCTACTCAAGATGATTATGGATGGGGTTATGATGAAACCCAGTATGCTGACAGTCAAGGCTTTTGATGGGTCGAGAAGATCTGTGGAAGGGGAAGCTGACTTGCCCATCAAAATCAGCCCCTGCGTGTTTTACCTATCGTTCTATGTCATGGACATTCTTCCATCTTACACTTTCTTACTAGGACGCCCGTGGATCCATATGACAAGGGCCGTTACCTCAACTTTGCACCAACGTTTGAAGTTCATCGTCCAAGACAAGGTCGTCATTATTGGCGGAGAGGAAGATGTCGTGATCAACAATATTACTCCCTTTCGTTATGTCGAAGTAGACGAGGAAGTTCATGAAACCCCTTTCCAAGCCTTGGAAATCATTTCTGTTGACAGAGTCCCCACCATGATGGAAAATACAAAGAAGTCTGGAGTTCCAATGGTTTCCTTGAAGGATGCCAAGGCTATTGTGGAATCTGGATTCCTAATGAAGACTGGGGAAAATTGATAGAGGTGCACAAAAGGCAGGACAAGTCTGGACTTGGTTTCGGGTCTTCTTTTTCAGAACATGTTGGTACAGATCCAATCATACTCAAAGGAAAACAAGTTCTTCTGCTTTCAGAGGTATTTGTTAAGGCCGGTCCGGGGGCTCAAGGACAAATCCATGTAGTAGGCGATGAAGACGATGCAGACATGGGTCAGTATATCTACCAGATTACACCTGATCAAGAGCTCGGCAATTGGACTGCCACTGATATTCCCGAAGTGGTTTTCTTTGACATGTAATGTTCTTGTTTTAAATAAGTCGCATGCTTTTTCCCGAAGTACGTTGACGGCTTGTGAAAAGGACCCCCTCATGTTTCTATGTTTGTTTAAAAATTGAATAAAATGTCATTTTTGCATACAATTTTTGCTCTCTATCTTTTCTTATTTTCGTAAAATAAAAATGGCAATGCTTTTCATTCTAACTCTTTGACCATTTTCCAATTCGCATCCATATTCTAAAATAAGGCATGATTCATCAATCATGCAGGTCTGCCTCGAATTCCATAAAAAACAATGATGTTACAGTTTCTTGCACCAATATCCTCGGAAATCCGAATGACCAAGCCGATGAGGGTAGTGGGGAAGATTGTGAAATTCCAGAGGAATTATCAAGATTGTTGAGACAAGAAGAGAAAACAATCTTGCCTCATCAAGAAGCTATTGAAGTCATCAATCTCGGCACCGACGTAGTTAAAAGGAAGGTCAAGATAGGGGCCGCTTTGCAAGACGATGTAAAGAATGGGTTGATTGAGCTTTTCAGAGAGTACTCCGACATCTTTGCCTGGTCGTATGAAGATATGTCTGGTCTAGATACGGATATAGTCATGAACCACTTGCCACTCAAACCAGAATGTCCCCCGGTAAAGTAGAAGCCAAGGAGAACTCGTCCAGATATGTCTCTCAAAATCAAAGAAGAAGTTGAAAAGCAGTTAAACGCAGGCTTTTTGCTGGTATGTGAATACTCAGATTGGATTGCCAACATCGTACCTGTCCCTAAGAAAGATGGGAAGGTGTGCATGTGTGTAGACTATCGAGATTTGAACAAAGCAATCCCAAAAGATGACTTCCCATTACCACACATCGATGTATTGGTTGATAACACGGCTCAGTCCTCGGTTTTCTCCTTCATGGATGGTTTTTCAGGATACAATCAAATAAAGATGGCCCTGGAAGACATGACAAAGACGACATTCACTACTCCATGGGGTACTTACTGTTATAAGGTCATGCCTTTTGGCCTCAAAAATGCTGGTGCAACTTATCAACGTGCCATGGTGACACTTTTCTATGATATGATTCATAAAGAGGTCGAAGTATATGTTGATGACATGATTGCAAAATCACAAACCGAGGATGAAAACTTGGTCCATCTGCAAAAGTTATTTGCGCGTCTGCAAAAGTTTAGATTAAGGCTCAATCCGAATAAGTGCACCTTCGGGTGCGATCCGGCAAACTACTCAGTTTTATCGTAAGTCAACGAGGAATTGAGGTAGATCCCGAAAAAGTAAAAGCAATACAAAATATGCCAGCACCAAAAAATGAAAAAGAAGTAAGAGGGTTACTTGGGAGATTGAACTATATAGCCAGGTTCATTTCTCATCTCACAGCTATTTGTGAACCAATCTTTAAATTGCTGTGCAAGAATCAAGATGTATGATGGGATGATAATTGTCAGGAAGCCTTTGAAAAAATCATACAGTACCTCCAAGAGCCACCAATCCTTATCCCCCCAGTGCCTGGGAGGCCACTCATCATGTACTTGACGATGCTGGAAGGATCCATGGGTTGTGTGCTCGGGCAGCAGGATGAAACAGGACATAAAGAGCACGCCATTTATTATTTGAGTAAAAATTTTACCGATTTCGAATCCAGGTGTTCTTTACTTGAAAAAACTTGATGTGCACTTGCTTGGGCTGCTCGACGTCTGAGGCAGTATATGCTGACATACACGACCTTTCTAATATCAAAAATGGATTCGATAAAGTATATCTTTGAGAAGATGGCACTCACAGACAGGCTTGCTTGATGGCAGATGCTTTTATCTGAATATGACATTCAGTATGTTACCCAAAAGGCTATCAAAGGTAGCATTCTTGCAGATCATCTTGCTCATCAACCGTTGGAGGAGTACCAATCAATGAAATTCAACTTCCCTGATGAAGATGTCATGAAGCTTGATGATTATGATGGGGTCGATCCAGAAGAGCGATGGACTCTTACGTTTGAAGGCACCTCGAACGCTGCAGGTCATGGCATTGGGGCAATACTGATTTCTCCACGTAATACTCATACACCGTTCATGGCCCGATTATGTTTCGATTGTACAAATAATGTGGCAGAATATGAGGCATGTGTAATGGGGCTAGAGGCAGCTATCAACCTTAAAATCAAAATCCTTGAAGTCTTTGGAGACTCTACTTTGGTCATACATCAGGTACGAGGTGATTGGGAGACGAAACACCCCAGTTTGATTTCGTACAAAGACTACATCTTGCAGCTAATACCCGCTTTTGATAAAATCACCTTTAAACATATTCCCAGAGACGAAAACTAGCTGGCTGATGCTTTAGCCACACTAGCATCCATGTTTTCGGTGAGCTTTCCAAATCAGGCGCCTAATATACGCATCCTTAGGTACAAAGAGCTGGCACATGTCTTTCCTGCCCATTGTCTCTCAACCGAGGATATGACTGATGAGAAGCCGTGGTATTACGACATTAAATGGTACCTCGAGAAGCAAGAGTATTCCAAAAATGCTACAATTTGTGATAAGAGTACACTTAGAAGATTAGCATCCAAGTTCCTCTTATCAGGAGACGTCCTGTATAAGAGAAATTATGACTCGGTTCTGCTCATATGCGTGGATAGACACGAAGCAGAGATGATCATAAAGGAAATCCATGAGGGTTCTTTCGGGACTCATTCGAGCAGGCATTCTATGTCGAAGAAAATCCTATGAGCAGGATACTTTTGGATGACGATGGAGAGCGACTGTTGTGTATATGCGGAATCGTGCCACAAATGCCAAGTATATGCAGACAGAATTCATGTTCCTCCAACTCCTCTGAATGTTATGACCTCCCCGTGGCCATTTACGATGTGGGGAATTGATATGATTGGAAGGATTGAACCAAGTGCTTCGAATGGTCATAGATTCATCCTAGTGGCTATCGACTATTTCACCAAATGGGTAGAAGCAGCTTCTTACAAGAATGTAACCAAACAGGTCGTTACCAATTTCATCAGGAAAGAAATCATATGTCGTTACGGAGTCCCTCATAGAATCATCACTGATAATGGTTCTAATCTTAACAACAACATGATAAAGGAATTGTGTGAAGAGTTCAAGATTGAACATCACAATTCATCACCGTATCGACCAAAAGTGAACGGTGCAGTCGAAGATGCTAACAAAAACATAAAGAAGATCATCCAGAAGATGGTAAGAATGTACAAAGATTGGCATGAAATGTTGCCTTTTGCTCTACATGGCTACAGAACGTCTATGCGCACTTCAACAGGGGAAACTCCATTTTCACTTGTCTATGGCACTGATGTCGTGCTTCCTGTCGAAGTAGAAATTCCTTCGTTGAGGGTTCTGATGGAGACCGAGCTTGATGAGGCAGAGTGGGTTCAGACAAGGTTCGACCAACTTAATCTGATTGATGAAAAGCGGTTGACGGCCATCTGTCATGGACAATTGTACCAACAAAGAAAGAAAAGCGCATTCGACAAAAAGATTCGTCCTCGAAAGTTTTATCCTGGTGATCTGGTCCTGAGAAGGGTCATCGTGCAAAGCCATTCCGACCCAAGGGGCAAGTGGACTCCCAATTATGAGGGACCATACATCATGAAGAGAGCTTTTTCGGGAGGTGCTCTAATCCTGACAGACATGGATGGGGAAGACGTTCCACTCCTAGTCAATTCAGACTCAGTCAAAAAATTCTACGCATAAAGAGACCCGCTAGGTCGAAAACCCGAAAGGGCGACTTAGGAAAAAAATGGGTGTCCCGGTGGACACGAAAGTCCAGGAAAAAGTTAGGGATAAAATGAAAAAAGACAACAACCCGCTAAGTTGAAAACCCAGAAGGGCGACTTAGGAAAAAATGGGTATCCCGTTGGGTCGAAAACCCGAAAGGGAGATCTAAGCAAACATTAGGGATCTTAAGCGAGAGGCTGTAGTCTGAATGCTCTTCACGAATGACACGTGCACATCTATAGCACCTTGGCAGCGAATTGACCAGTCCAACTACTACTCTTCAGAGGCAAGGCATTGAGACTACTTAGGATATGGGAACTGTAGCAATACTGGTTTTAATGGAAATTTGAGCATCTCTCATTGCCATTTATACTTGTTGTATTTTCCGTCTATATTTCGCATCTACCTCGTATAGGAGTTGCATCCTTGTACAAATACCTATTCACGGGCCTATCAATAAAGTTTGTTTTCATCAAAAGTTTGTCTCTTACTATCATAAAAAGTTTTTCGTATGCAGAATGTGTTTTATTTGTTATTAAACATCGTATTAGAAATATGGAGAATAAAAATTCTCGAGCTGAGATAAAACTTGACTTTACGTCGATGTATAACCATGCAAGGATGTCGTATGCATTCCAAGTGTTGTTTTTCCTTGCAGGTAGCAATTTGTAACGATCACCCTAACCTATCCAGTACACGAAGCCGCCTTCATCTGCTGCAGACAATTTCAAATCTGATTCCCCAAGTAAGTTCAGAAAACTCGGAGTCATCGTTTGACTCAGCACGCGTAAGTGCATCATAAGTGGAGTTAATCAAGAACGTCCCCAGTGAAGCTAGACTGAGACATTCGCAGAGCTAAACCGGGGCAATCACAGAACTAAACCAGGCATTCATAGGTGTCCATGCCCATCTCTTATCCCCAAGTTATTCAAAAGATAATTCCCCAGTGTGCATAAACTTGGGGCATGTATTCAAAGAGATTCACATGGTGTCTAATGCCCATTCTTCGGCATATTCAGTTCTATCATCCTCTCGACAGTTCAGGATGTATCGGAGTCTGGCCAGATTATCTCTTCCCCAATGGTACGATTCAGAATTCAGCAGCGTATCTAAAGGCTCGCTTTGTCAGCGATTCAATCTCCAGCGGAGTCATCAATAATCTTCAATATCATGGGCCCCCTAGTGAAAATTCTTATTAGTATCCCCAACGACCTTTGATACTGCAGGCTTCCAACGCCGATATGTATTAACATCCCCAATAATGAGCAGCGGTCTCCAATGGGCCTTCTCTTATCCCCATGAAGTCTATTTCTTTGCATTGCATATAGTTATCACTGCATAACACTGCATCTTTAAAAGCGCGTAGCTGATCCAGTGGGTCTTTGCGGGGAAAAAAATATATTTCAAACATGCATACGAAGCATAAGCCAGATCAGGTACCTTACACGAAAGACCTAAATCATTCAAGGGCAACAATATGTCCCTACAAAAGGATATCACTCCCAAAATCCCCAGTCGATGACCGTCACCTTTTCAGGTGCCCAGAAAAATCAATACTCCAAGTCCAAGCCCAATACTCGTATGTGTCAATTCCTAAACACTCGTCCGTGTAAATTCCTAAACACTCGTCGTGTCAATTCCTAAACACTCGTCGTGTCAACTTCTAAACACTCGTCTGTGTAAATTCCTAAACACTCGTCGTGTCAACTTCTTAACACTCGTCGTGTCAATTCCTAAACACTCATCGTGTCAACTTCTAAACACTCGTCCGTGTAAATTCCTAAACACTCATTGTGTCAACTTCTAAACACTCATCCGTACAAATTCCTAAACACTCGTTCGTGTTATCTCTTCCTTGATATTCGTCTGTATCTTCCTGCAATACTCGTCCGTATTAATTCAAACATTCGTTTGTCTTTAGCCTTTCTTGAAACTCGTCTGTATGTCCTTTCAATACTCGTCCGTATTGATTCAAACGCTCGTCTGTGTTTAAAACTTTTGATACTCATATGTATCTCCTTTCAATACTCGTCTGTATTGATTCAAACGCTCTTTTGTGTTTAAACCACTTGATACTCGTTTGTATCTTCCTACAATACTCGTCCGTATTGATTCAAACACTCATCCGTGTTTAATTTTTTTATACTTGTTTGTATCTTCTTTCAATACTCGTCCATATTGGTTCAAATACTCGACCGTATCTTCTTTCAATACTCGTCCATATTGATTCAAATACTCGTTCGTGTTTAACTTTTGATACTCGTCTGTATCTTCTTTCAATACTCGTCTGTATTGATTCGAACACTCATCCGTGTTTAACCTTTGATACTCGTCCATATTTTCTCTCAATACTCATCCGTATTGATTCAAACACTCGTCCGTGTTATACCTTCCTTATATTGGCATCGTGCCACGCTACAAGCCTAATCTCCGTCTCTTCAAAAACAAAAAAATTCTTTCCCCCAGCAGATAACACAAAAATAAAGAAAACACTTATACCCCCTCCCATGACAAATTTTTGGCATTGATATTTAATCATCTTCTACCTCGAACTTCCGAAATGCATGTGCCAATCATACTTTCAGGTTTAAGACGATTAAATAGGGGCAGCTATAATACCCCAAATTTGTCCTACCCTTCCACTTTTATCTGGCTTATGCATTGTTACGTTTTTCTCATGTACATAACTCCAATAGGTCATTTAACATTGCATACATTCACTAACAACATAACTTGGCAAGGGGTCGAGAACCTTCAGGAGTTAGGGTTTCAATGTCGTTTTTTCAGTAGAGATTGCTTTGAGCTAGGGTTTGGGCCTTCTTCACTATTTCAAGCATATCCATCTCCAAGAGTTCTTTAAGACAATTATATTGTGGGTTCTGCAAGTCGAGATATCTTTAAAGATTGAGGTGCAAAAGTTTTGAGTTATGACACAAAGATGTTGTTATGAGATCATATGGTGATCAAGATGTTGTTGTTATTTGTTGCTTCTAGTACAAGTCATTCAATTGGATTTCATTCAGGAGACTCTACATTATGTATGGAAATTCATAAGGTCCAAGGTTTGAGAAGCAGTGTTTGTGTTGCAATCACCACTTGGATTGGGGTTCTTTTCAGTACGCTTATGTTATCAAGTGAAGTCAATTTTGTCTAGCCATAATTATCATAGGGTTTAGTTCAACGTATTAAGGTCTTGCTTGGTTCTTATCATCATTGGAAGTTTGATTCAATTGAGTTTATTATCACTAATTCAGGGATTGTTTTATTACTTAGATCATAAGCTATTCATGTTGGAACTTCATGTAATAAATAAGTCAAGGTGAAATGTTTGGTTGCAGGGGGTCATTCTCAAATGATGAAGATATTCACCAAAAGTGCTTCTTAATCCATTCATTGGTTCTTTATCTCATTTGTGCTTATTCAAATATCGCGATTGAATAATATTTTGGAAATCTAAATTTGAAGCAATGGAGGGAAGATACATATTTGAATCCAATTGGAAAATTCAGAATCATTACAATTATACTCAAGCCATATTCAATTGCCATTATACATTACAATTCCCATTACACTACACTACATTACATACATAGAAAGTTACTCAAAAAAGGTACGTTTTAAACTGATTGTCCTAATCCTTAAGCCTTGCTTCATTTATAATCTTCCATGACTCCATGCCCCAATTATGCCTCATGTTTCGAGCTACTGTGTCCAAGCTGCTATGATATAAACCAAACCTGCAAATGTATTAAATAAACTAATCATATACATGGCTCAAATTGGCGAGGAAAAAGAGAATCACGAAAAAGAAAAGGTTTCAAATTCCAATTTAAAATCAAGTCCAAATTCAAAGAATTCGGAGGAGAAGAAAACCGAAGCAGAGGTAACGGTGACACTGAGTGATCTCGAGCAAGAACAAGAAGAAGAAAAGGATCCAATGGAGATGAATGTAGAAGAAGAAAATGAACAAGACTCATTCTCGCCAACTCCCGGCACCGTTTTTCAAATCTGCCTTGAACAATCAGACGTATATTCACTTCACAAGATGAATTACCCCCAAGTTTGTCGCAATTTCAGTGTTGTTGCTTGGTGTGGAAAATTGAATGCTATAGCTTGTGCTTCTGAAGCATGTATCAGTGATCCAATCTCAATTCTAAGTCCAACACTTTTGGATCCATGTGCATATTATGATCCCTGAGAGGCCAACTGAATGTGCGGTATTCAATGTCATAGCAGATTCTCCTCGTGATCCTATCCAGTTTATTGAATGGTCCCTTCCTGTTATCCCTGTGTATTATTGATAGAAAAGATCCATGGAAGGGTAACTATTTAGACTCAGCCATCTCAAGGGCCATCTAATTTTGTACTTGACACTAGTTGTTGGCTGTGTGAGCATGAGTGGCAGTAAGAAATTTCAGTTGCTACAAAGTGGCTATCAGCGGTGTCTCCGTATGGGAGGCTTTCATCCAAATCAAGGGCTCCTGCCAATTCAAAGTCAATGTTTGAGGAGAAGTTTATTTCACAATATTCTCAAACTTCAGATGGCCCAATTTTTTGTGTCTGTTCTGTACTCTCATCAGGCTTAGTTCAACTTCATTGGTCACGATGGCCTCCTAGTCAGAATGCAACATCACCCAAAACTATAAACCAAAAAAGAAACAATCTCTAACCTTCTAACAGCCTAACAGAATCCAAAAACCAGAAACAGTTTTCAACTAACCTATAAACACCTAACAGAACTTCTAAACAACCTATTAACAGATATACCCAGTTAATTTTCCCAACAGTAGCTAACCTCTTAATTGCCAAGACTGTAACTAATTCTCATCTTTCAACTGTTTCTAACTTCCTTTTCATACCAACTCCCTAACATATCCTAACTCCTGTAAATTCCAAACAGAAAATAACAGAAACTTCCTAACAGATTCCTCCAACTAACTTCTGACCTCCTAACTGCATCACAACCTCCAACTAACAGCCTAAGCCCTAACCGTTTTCTAAGCCAATTTCTAACCACCCTCATAACAGAACCAGCAAAAACATCTAATAGAAATTCCCTAACTAATTCTCAAACAGAATTCAAATTAGTTCTAAGTGAATTTCCCAAACTCCAATCCAACCCTCTATCTCATAACCGAATTCTGAGATCCAGCGGCTCAAGGCTTCCCTAATCAATCTATATAACTTCACCTTCTTCATTCATCATGACCAACTAACATTCTATATTCTCCACTCTGTATAATCTTCCTAGATCATTCAAACCCTCACCACCATTTTCATTTTCTTTTCGTCAGTATCACACACACCAGTTTTCCATATTCTCTCTATGAATTCATCATCTCAAACTCTCTCTGTACACTCTCAACAACCACAACACTTCAACATCCATCAATCTCAACCCTCACCTTCACCATTTGGTCTTTACAATCTCAAAACCTCCCTTTATATTCATCTTCTTCCTTCCAGAACCGCCACCACCACCATCACTGCAACTGCAATCATTTCAATCTCTCTTCATCTTCTCAAATCCCATGACTACAATCTTCAACTCTCACTCTCAATGATCTCAAGAAACACTCAACCACAGGAACATACGAACAACGATATACCGAGAAATTCGCGGAGAACCAAAGAAGAGCGGGGAATAAAAATATTGAAGTAAATAAAAAAACAAGAAAGATAGAAGAAGAGGTGAAAGGAATCGGAAAATAGAGAATCGAGTGTAACAAACAGACCTGCACTTCTGAATGTTATCCTTTGGGTTTCACATTATCTCCATCGATCTGAAGGAGCGTTAGACTCGCCCTGGTATGTAAATCATGATTCATGCCTCATCTTCATATTTTCTTTGTTCTTTCATATCTCTGCATAATTTGAAGAGGATAGAGTAGAAGCCCCAAGAGATCACCCTTAGAAGCCTCTCCGCTAGCATTTAATTCCATTCTCAACGACCTAGAGTTCTTAAGCCCTCTGTTAGATATGAAGGGAAGTAACATAGTGCGACTAGTGATAATATGAAGGGAACTTCGGTTGGCCTTAATCTATTTCGCTATGCACACCCCCACTCAGACCCGTCATCACCATGTTTTCGGAAGCCAATCGTCTTATAAAAAAACTGATTGTTGAACCTTAACTATTGGGCTTGACGCCATTTTACTTTGTCATACATTATGAATCAATTCATACCTCCCTTTAATGCCCAATGTACACCATTTTTTGAAGCCTGATTGATGTTACAAAAATGGCTTATTGGGCTATCTCCTATGGGCCTAGCGCCCTGTTTCTGTACACCCCTGGATTTCAATTCTCACCCCCCTGATTCTCTTATTTCCTTTTGTAATTTTTAATGTTTTCTTTCATTTTTTTTAATAATAAAAATACATAATAAAAATGGTAAAAATATTAGAAAGCATTTTAGAAATTAATTAGGGATATATTTCTTCTTTTGCTAACTTTTTAGTCAATTTTAATCATTAGTTTTAGTCATTTTATATCATGTATTTTGTTTGCGATTTTTTAGAATGGATCGTGTGCAATACTTTAATACTTGCTACCAATTTTACTTGTTTGTATATTCTTTCGTAATCCCTTATGATATTTTGGTTCAAATTTAATCTTCGATTTAATTGAACTAAAAATTGAAATTAGGATTCTAAATCCAAGCATGCTAACATTAGGTAGAAATTCCCCCTTTCATCCAAATCTTAGGACCACCATTGCATAATAATATTAGGTGTAGAAATAGGCTAGTCTCCCTTTAACTTTTCTTTCCCTTTTTGCATATGCATTTAAAACAAAAACTTCTTTTTCCTTTTCAAACTTCAAAATACTTTAAATCTAATGATGAGAATCATTCCTTTTCTTAGTATGGGGAATGATAAGTGGGTCTCTTCTCGATATTATTGTTCTTCATCTCAAGCCTAGGTGTGGTTCAATTCTCAAAGACTCCTTTCATGGCTAAGTAGAAAAGTGGCTAATATCTCTCTCTTGAGGTCAACTAGTCATTACTTGTAACAAAAATACATACCAATCCAAATCTTTTTGTGCGCTCAAGCACCTTTCTCTAAAACCCTTTTCATGTAAGGACGTGATTAGTTTACTTCTGTGTCAACGCATAAGTCTCCAAAGGTCGAGCTGCGGTAGAAGACGAGATTAACTTCGTCCATAAAAAACACAAAACAAACCAAAACATGTTAGCCGAACTACGGTAGCTCTGATTCCTCAAAAGGGAAACATAGGCATCGGGGTAGGGCCCGAACGAGCACAATTTTATTTTCCCTACATTATTTTCTCTGTTATTTTGCATGCATTCCCTTTAGCAGTAGTAAACAGTAAGCATAGATTAAACACAGGCATAAGATAGATGACAAGAGTGGATACCGTAGAGTACTACGAGCGTGTGGGGTGCTAATACCTTCCCCTCGCATAACAGACTCTCTTACACGATCTCTCGGGTCGTAAGACCGTGACTTCTCCCTTCTCAGGTTTTCTCGATGTTTACCTTTCCCTACATATGGGATAAAAGACGTTTGATGGCGACTTCATTGTTTGATGATTTTCAGCCGGTTGTTTCAGAAGACAAAGAAACCAATCGGCGTCCTTAACATGGGGAGGAGGTTTAGAGGTCCATTCAAGCGAGCTCAAGATCTTGATATCCCATCGGACGAAGATGACAACCAAGATGAAGATGGTAAAAGTGTCAAAACTGAAAGAAGCAACCTTGGTTCTAACAAGTTTCCTGATGAAGAGGAAGAGGATTATTTGGATGAATAATATCCCCCTGTTAACGAGAAGTATAAGCTGTTAGAAGAGCGTTTGAAAGCTATGGAGATCTAGAAGGTGCCTGGCTTGAAATTTGAAGAATTGGGTTTAGTCTCAGGAGTCGTCATTCCTCCTAAGTTCAAAAATCCTACCTTTGCCAAGTATGATGGCGTTTCTTTTCTGAAGCTACATTTAAGATCATATGTTTGGAAAATTCAACCACACATTGCTGACAAGAAATTATGGTTGAATTTATTTCAAGAGAGTATGTCTGGAACACAACTAGAATGGTATTATCAACTGAAGGTACCAATATCCATACCTGGGAATATTTGGCTGCAGCTTTCTATAAACATTATAAATACAATTCTGATTTGGCACCAACTCGCATGCAACTACATAGTATGTCCATGGGTTCTGAGGAAGGCTTTAAAGAGTACGTACAAAAATGGAGAGATCTTGCAGGAAGAGTCCAACCTCCTTTGGATGAGAGGGAATTGGTTGACATGTTCATGAGCACGCTAACATGTCCTTTCTATAATCACCTACTTAGAAGTTCTTTATCCGGTTTCACTAAGCTGATATTAACAGGAGAACATGTTGAGAATGGAATCAAAAGCGGTAAAATTCAGGTGGCTACATCTTCGAAAACTATGAAGAAGTCTTATAATGGTAAGAAAGAATCCAATGTTGTGTATGTCCAGAAGGGTCATAGTAAGAGTAACCGCAACCAATCTGTAGGGGAAATTCTGATCTCTAATCCTGCGTCAGTACCACAACAACAACAATAGAGTAATCAGCGTAGGTAGGATTCACCCAGGAGACAGTTCACAAGAATCAACATGTCGTTGTCTCAAGCATTACAACACATGTTGAAGCCATAGCTGATTACATTGAAGTATCCTCCTCAGAATCCCAATACTTCTTCTCCCAATTATAATCCCAATGCAAGGTTTGCATATCACTCCAACAGTCCTGGACATGACACTAACAATTGTTGGGCTCTGAAAAATAAGATTCAAGATATGATTGACTCTAAGGAGATTGAATTTCACCCTTCCGAGACTCCTAATGTGATTACCTCTCTTATGCCTAATCACGACAAGGGCATTAATTCTGTTGATGATGTTTCTTATGTTTCTATTGTGAATGACTTGACTACTCCTTTAATGATTGTTAAGAAGAAGTCGTTGCAAGCCGGTTAATTTCCAGGTTACATTGAAAGGTGCTACTGTTGTGCGTCCCAATCCAATGGTTGTGCACTGCTGAAAGAAGGTGTTCAGCATTTGATAGATGACCATATAATTCTATTTGAGAATAATAATTTTGTGGAGAATATGTCTCAAGACCTGAAGCTTGAAGATGTGTCTGCAATTTCTGGTACTCTTGTAAGGATCACTTCTAAGGGTCCTATGAAGATTATTGTCGAACCTAGGGTTGCTCCTCTTATCATTACCGCACCTAGGCCAATTTCATATTCCTCTGACAAGGCTATCCATTGGAATTATGAAGTTTATGTCTACTACCATGGCGTCAAGCAAGAACCATTGATTGTCGAAGATAAAAATACTGAAATTAATGATCCCAATGTTGGAAATATTGTTGGGACTAGTAAGGTTACCATAAGTGGAAGGGTTTTCTCTCCAGAGATCTCTCCAAAAGTTGTTACTACACCAATTCATATCACTACCACTAAATCAACTATTGAAACTCGAGGAAAAGAACATATGAATGAGCCTGCCCAGACTGAGGCACCGAAAGAGGTTACTGTTGAAGACACCTCCAAGCAAGAGATGGAAGAAGTACTGAAAATTATTCGAAAGAGTGACTATAAGATCGTTGAACATTTGGGGCATACCCCTTCTAAAATATCTATGCTATCTCTGTTGTTATGCTCTAAAGCCCATGCTCAGGCTCTGGTAAAGTTCCTAAAATCTGCTCATGTACTGGAGGAAATCTCTGTTGATCAGTTTGGAAATTGTGTTGCTAGCCTGACAACCGATAATGGGTTAGGATTTTTTGACACTGACTTAACTCCCACATGAAGTGTAGCAATAGAAATGTTGAGACTAAGCCATTGGATTGACTTGACTTGCACAGATCAAATAAAAAATCACCACCGTGCTTTATTGTTTCCAAAGGAATGGGAAAATAGAGGATAACCCAAAAAGAGGGGGAGAGAATCTAAGTATGGGGGTTGGTTATGAAAAGGGAGGGTATTAGCACCCTAAACATCTACGGTACTCCACAGGAACCTCTTAGAAAATTTATGTATTTTGGCTATAAGTGTTGTATACAAAAATAGATGGTGGAGATGAGAAAAGAAATATTTTTTTTACAATTTTTGCACCCGCCGCAGTTGTGAACCTTTAGTGCCTACGTACCACCTTCCGTGCAATACAGGATCAGGGTACTCGTAGTTCACCTTTAAAAAAATTTAAAACACATGTGTGTTGGTTAATTTTAAGAGACGAGACATCATCGTCTTATCCGAGTGGAAAAATATACTTACTACCCACGATTATAAGAAAGGAGAATTTGCATCATCTCAAAGTGGAGGATATAGCTTAGATTTTAAAATCAACAAAGCCTCACTCAACACCCAAATGGAAAATGTCTCACTTCACTACATATTGTATAAGTATAGCAATTCGCATCACTACAAGGATTGACAAGAGTCTAATCTTTTGAGAAAATTTTAAGGTAAAAAGCCAAAGTGGCAGAATGGTTTGAATGAGATTGATTGACTTTTAGTCTTCTCACAAAAAATGTCAAATTATTATTAAGTTGGTTAAAGTTTGATTAAGAAAAGATTTTTGAAAATACATGGACCTAAGTCCAAGTTTATTGTGAAAGCGGTTCAAGTTAGAAAACAAGAAGAGTTTTAAAAATGAGGGAGAAGATTTTTGAAATTAAAGAAAATGGGAGGAGATGAAGGGACTATCCTAAAGCATAAGGTAAAAGCTAGGGAAAAGAAACGTCTAACCAACAAGAAGCCAACACTTAACATAATGAGTCAATGTAGAATTCCCATCCTTTGGATTAAAACCAAACAAGCAAAGATAATAGACCTCTTAATAATACCAAACTTCAAATGCATTAAATCTTCACAAAAAATTGGGCACAGTAACAGTTGTATATAAATGAATTCCCAATCACAAACAAAGCATATAATCAGAATGACCTGGACACAAAGAAAACAAACAATCCAATGTATTGGGGTAAATCCCAAGAACTCCAGACAAAATAACAATAGAAGTCATAAGGTCCAAAGGGTGGTCAAGGTCTCTACTCCTAAGTCCAAGAAGTCCATAACTCCAAAATGCCAAGGATAGTAACCAAATAGTCCAAGCAACCTTAAAGATTTTTATTGTTCAAATTGGTTATTATGCATCTTAAAAAAGAAAATGAAAGCTAAAGTGATCAAAATAAAATGACATAAAGATAAATGCTCAAGTGAGCAAAGATGAAAATAAGATGAAATGAAAATGCTAAAATAAATGGTGCGTAAAAGTAAAGGTATAAAGTAAAAGCATAAAGATAAAAGTCAATTTTTAATGAGTTAGAAATTAGAGGTTAGTTGAATGACCATCTTGAATCTTGCATTTGAAAACTCATTAGAATATTGATAAAATCAAAGCCGCTCAACAACAAGTTTCATTTGCTTTTTGTCAAGTATATCATTCATTTCAAATTTTCAAGGCAACAACAAATGATCAACGGTGCTTAAATGATTCACTTAGACCAAAGTTTATGAAGATTAATTAGAGGATTGATAAGACCAAATCCTCCTAACAATGAACCTCAAGGTTATTGGATCAAAAGTTTCAAGTTAAACATACTTGGGCTTGCAAACATAGGTTTGGGCCACGAATGATCATTTCTCGAATCGGGACAAAATTTAGTGCTATGTTAAGCAATCGTAAGTGGTCTTATACAGAAGTCACACCTATTTTGAGACCGATCAATAGCAATCTATGTACCATACATTTGGAGAAATGATATTTAGATCATTCTCTAACAACATGTAGTACAAGTTAGAAGGGGATAAGATGAAGAGGGAGGGGATGCAATTAGGGTTTCGAATATCATCAACATCATTCATTCATTTTGGTGAATTTGGTTTCTCAACCTATCAACACCCAAGATCCAATGAGGTTGAGGAATTTGTCACCAAATGAAATCCAAATCAGAACAAAATTAAAATAATAAAATAATATTTAGTAAAACAATATTTAAATGGTTAAATAAAAAGAAAATAAATGGTAAAATGCACAAAGTATATTAAAATACCAAATAAAAATCCTAAAAAAAGTCAGAGATCATAAAGTAAATGGTAAAATACACAAAGAAATGTTTAACCTCATAAATTATTTTTAAAATTTGGAGAAACTAAGCAAAATAAACCAAAATTTATAAAAAATAGTAAAATCGGAAATAAAAATAAAATGAGGTCACCAATATTTGTCAAAAGACCATTGGATCCTTCCATAATTTTTTCATAATTTAAAAATCAAGGAAAATATTTTTAATCAATTAAAACAAGTTAATTAAAGTGAAAAATTATTAAAAAAATATCAATTCATAAAATAAAATTGTGAAAAAATAAAAATCAGAAAGAGAAAAATCCAAAGAATTTTTAAGAATTTTTTCAGATTTTTTGAGTCAGAAATGAATTTTTTATGAAATTTTGAAGTTTAAATCAATTAAAATATAAAATCAGAAAATAAAAATAAAACAAAAAAGATATAGACCATTGGATCAATGTCAAAACATGTTAATAATCAAATCTAAGGGATCTGGCGGGTTGTGCATATCATGGTCATTAGTGAATAAATCACTGGATCAAATATTAAATCAAATTTATTAAAAAAAAACAAGTGGTGCCTTGTCATTGGTCGAAAGATGACACGTTGGTCATCTTCAACCTCCAGCCACGCGAATTGCAGGTCTCACAAACTGTAAAATCAGGAGCTCATACCAAAGTAACTATACCCTCGCAAAAAATTTAATTAAAGTGTAGCTCAGTCGATTTGCAAAAAACTAGAAGGAAAAAGTTGAATAGGGATTTGAAAATTCATGGCCAAAACTCACTCTAGTTGAAAACAAATGATGTGACGAGTATCAGAATGATGAGAGCTTCATTGTAGTAGCAAATTTTGAGAGAATTGAGGAAGGAATCTACCTATTGAAGTTCAAATTTAGAGCTCTGAAACTTGACTTGGCTAACACGATTTAGGATGCTTCAAGACTTGGTTCTTCTTCTATTAGATTCAGTGAAGTTCAAGGATGAAGAACTAGCAAAGAAAATGGATCGAAAAAGAATGTAAAACCAAATTCGAAGTTGCAGAATTGTGAGTTATGGGGAGAGTTTGACAGGATGATTTTGGTTGTTCAAGCTTACCATAATAAGTTGAATAGAGCCTGTATTTATAGGAGAAGTGAATGGAATCAATGGGAGGGGTGAATGATGCAATTTCACTTGAATTCATGCACACATATGATCATGAAGAAAGTGTGACCAAATGTGCATCAAAACTCATCCAAATGATGCATTTTGACACTCTAAATGATTAAAACATATTTGTTAATCATGTTTAAGTGGAAAACGCGTGGTAATTTGGTGATTAGAAGCCACATTATGAAAATTGCAATCTGACTTGAAGTGAAACTTCAGTTTCAAGGTACCAACTTTGAATCCATGGTGTTCACATCTCAAGTGGTCTTAGGGTATAATTCTTGAAGCATTTGAAAGATAAGGTCACAATCTTTGCAATGTGCCAAGAGTGAGATCAAATAGATGCTTGAGCTAAGAGTTGTGATGAGTCAAAGTTGAGAATAAGATGCTGACTTTTTGTACTTAGAAAATTTCTAAGTTTTTCTTCAAAAAGGACCTATAATGTTTTGATTCCAAACAAGGCCTTCCTCTAAAATCTTGCTTTGATCAATGATGCTAGCTTGAAGTGGACTTCCCAAAGAGCATTGTGAAACTTGAATCACTCAAAAATACCAAGTATTGAAAAAGTTATGGCCTTGTAAAATTGGTGAAAATCCATGAGGTGACCTATAATCTTTTGAGTTCTTAAGGCATCTTCTAACATAAGGGAATTTGATGGCCTATCTAGAAGACTTGTAATCTTTATTCATCATTAGGAATCTTCCACATAAAATTTGCTTGAAACCTTTAAAGTTATTGGTTGATAACCCTTTAAAGAGAAGCATATCTACAGAATCACTCAAAAATATCAAAATATGAACAAGATATAGCCCTTAGAAGTTCAAAACCCTAGCTCCTAAAGCACAAAAATGACTTGGAAACCCCTTTCAGTTTTGACAATCTTCTTTGCACAATAATTTTTTCCATGTGAATAGAAGTTGTCGTGGATGATAATAAGAACCCATAGCAACAATAACCACTTCCAAATATTAAGGATTGAGAGACTTATGAACTTGTGATCAAGGAATCAAGAACTTGTCCAACTAGGTCAAACTTCTTCAATCAATTCCTGCATCTTTTGACTTTGTTTGACAAATTGAGGCATGATGAATCATAGTATACCTTGTCATGATATTACTCTTAAAGCACTCGCAATGATGAAACTTGAATCTCAATGAAGATTTGTTGAAGAAGGCATGGAAATAAACTCATGAACCTATGAATCAACCTGATGAAATGTGTTGTGCCCTCACCTATAGGATCATCATTTAGAGCAAACATTCATTTTATTTGTTAGTTTAAAGTTAATCAAGACAAGTCAAATATGATCACAATATACAAATAAAAGTGCTTGGTGATCCCTCATGAGCAAACCTAAATATAGGGAGAAGAATCAAACCCTAGTGTGATCATGATATGATTAAGTTTATATGAGATGGTAGAGGAATCTTAGGGGCAAAAATTATGGTACAACAACTACCCTTATTTAAGTGTCTTCTGTTCGGAGATACGAGGGTTCAAATCTTCGTGTCGATGCGATTGAAGATACTTAAATATAAGAAAAGCCCTATTTTTGGCCCTAATATGCCATGCAATGCTTATGATTATAAATGCAAATGAGCGACTCCAAAGGTGACACAGGACACCACTGGGGAATGAGAAAATAACATAAAGGATCAAAAGAAAATATGACCAGGAAAATAAATCACTGGTGAACAAAAGACTCGACTCTATTGGGGTAAATCCCAAGGAGGAAATAAAGCATCATCAACTCAAATATTAAGGAGAGAAATAATGGATGACAAAGATCGACAGATAACTGCAAACTACCCACTCATAGAGAGGATAGCAAAAAAAGTAACGTCAACTCACAGGGAAAGAAAGGATAAGATAATACTGGCATATACCAATATTAGGGTAGGTAACAAATGATTAGTATCAGTACTCATGAATGGAAACATACGAATTATTTAGAGCAAAATGAATCTCAACGACGAAATATCTCCCATAATGACGAGACTACCATTCATCAGAGTAAACAAATCTCAATAACAAACTATCTCTCATTATAAAGAGACTACCATATGTTGGAGTAAAAAATCTCAACAACGAACTATCTCCCATAATGACGAGACTATCATCCATTGGAGTAACAAATCTCAACAACGAACTATCTCCCATAATGACAAGACTACCATTCATTGGAGTAAACATCTCAATAATGAACTATCTCCCATAATTACGAGACTACCATCCATTAGAGTAACAATGAATCTTCTCTAGGAACTAACAGGATTACTGGGGAAGTACAGGTTGCTTCAATAAAGAGATATGCCATTTATTGTTACAAGAAGCAAGTTGGGGAAAGAAATATGATTTATCTAGGGAAGTGCCAATACAGTCCTGTTGAGGAGATAAAGTATTCTCGTACAAAATAAATTCACATTCTCAAGCTCAGGCTCGAAGCCTACAGAAAACATAATAATAACGTTGTCGGGAACTACAGATCCAAGCCAAAAAGAAACCGGAGTGAAATAGTCAACCAAAATAACACCTAATGAGAAATAAAATCAAAAAGGGAAACACGGATCTAACCAGACAATGAGCTGAATAGGAAGGAAAAATTCTTCCACGAGGGATAGCTCAGTGGAGAAATTGAAAGAATATACAATTTCTGCTTAAGGTTGACACTCTATTGGAGAGAGGGTAACATAACTCTGAAAATAGGGTAATATGCCAACAAAACAGTTTGGCATGTATATTCTGACAAAACAGTCACACAGTACTGGGAATAACCAGGTAAAACCAGTTTGGGTAAAGTCAACACTCGGCTAAATCACATCCAGAAGGAAAATTTCACAAGCAAGTAAGCACCAATTGAGGAAACAAATTCCTATTTGATGACTTAACTCCTCTGGGAAGAAACATTATCCGAAAATAATCAAGTTAGAGCAGTAAACCAGTACAGATACATGGATATAACATCCTCTTGTAGACTTCATTGGGGGAACCTCACACAGACTTTAATGTGGAAAACAATGTTTCAATGTCTATACTTCCACTGGAGATAGTAATACTGACTTCTCTAGGGAAGATGAAAACCGCATCGTCTAGACTTCAAACAGGGATCTCGTGTTCACTTCATTGAGGAGGACAATACCACATTATCAAGGGGAGCCTAAAATACATTCTTCAATACCAAGAGTGATGATTACACAAACTTCCTTGGGGGAAAATTATGAAACCACACAAGGATGACAACTTTCAGAGAGAAACATTATCTCAGCTTTACTTGGGGATCTAAGAAGTTAAACAATACAACAAGAAATCAAAATTATGGGGATTTTAAATCAAACCCAACACTTGGCGGGAGAAAACCCAAAAAGTTGACAATTGTTTCAACACTTCTTAGAAAAGATATTGCCCTTATCTAGTTGACTGGGAAACAAACAAACAACAACAATAATGCCATTACTGCAAAGGGAGATGTTTTGCAAATGATTCTACCTTAGCACACAAAGGGAGAAGGGACTTTCATCATAGGAGCAAAGACCTTACTGGGGAGTCTGGGATAGAGGCTTCAGACCATGCAAAAACCTAAATCAAAATAATCAACATGGAGAAAAATTGAACCAAGACTTGACTGGGGAAAATGGGATTACAAACTCAGCACTACGCCATACATCAATTGGTATCATCTCCAACTATTTGAGAAACATAAAGAGACCATGCGCATACCAGTAAGAGAGGCATGGGATAACTTTCCTGGGGAATATACATTTCCAAAATTTTCGATTTCGTCCATCCTCAGAGTCACTATTTTGTTTTTCTTGAATCACAAAATCTAAAGTAAAAACTAATTTGTAAATTCTTTTCAAAAACGATTTTATTTTTAAATCTATTTGTTTTGAAAATTACTATCAATAATAAATGGAGTCTTTGTAAGCAGAATAAAATAAGAATTACAAAGAATTGGATAAAAACTCAAACTTTATTAATAGAATGGTAATCTGCGAATTGCGAGACCCCGTGGATGATTACAAAGTTTTGAAAATGGTAATATATTGGAAAAGATACATTGAAATACAATGACCACTATTCTCCCTAACAACTTTGAATTCTTGAGCAGCGACTTTTATTGAAGTGTGGTGAGGATCCAATAATATTATTGCTTCAATGATCAAGTCTTGTCTGACATAGTTACTTTCCAAGAAATTCCTAACTTTTTCCTAGGTTGCCATTGCGGGTTTTCAACCTAGCGGGAACATTTATTCTGTTTATGTCTCTTATTTTTGCCTAGACCGATCTTTTGGGTTTTTAGCCCACCGAAATGCTCTTTTTTGTCTAAGCCGCCCTTTCGGGTTTTTGACTTAGCAAGTTGTTCTTTTATTTCTTTAGGCAACATATTTCTTGACTGTGTCAGCATTCATAGGATGTGGGAACTCTTCGCTATCCATAGTTTCAAGAATCAATGCACCACCAAAGAAAGCTTTCTTGACAACATATGGGCCTTCAAAATTGGGAGTCCACTTTCCCTTAGAATCAGTGTTAAAAGATATGATTTTTCTAAGCACAAGATCGCCTTCTCTGAATTCACGAGGTTTGACCTTCTTATCAAAATCTTTCTTCATCCTCTTCTGGTATAACTGGTCGTGACACAAGGTTGTCATTCTCTTTTCTTCAATTGAATTCAATTGGTCAAACATGTTCTGGATCCATTCAGCCTCCGACAATTTGGTTTCCATTATCACACGTAAAGAGGGAACCTCAACCTCAACGGGGAGAACTGCCTCCATACCATACACAAGAGAGAATGGGGTTACCCCTGATGAAGTGCGGATGGATGTGTGATACTCGTGTAAAGCAAAATGGAGCATCTCATGCTAATCTTTATAGGTAACAACCATTTTCTGGACTATCTTCTTGATGTTTTTATTGGCATCTTCAACAGCCCCATTCATCTTTGGCCTGTAAGGAGATGAATTGTAATGGACAATCTGGAATTCTTCACAAAGTTATGTCATCATCTTGTTATTTAGATTTGAGCCATTGTCAGTGATAATCCTCCTTGGCACACCATACTAACATATAAGATTATTCTTGATGAAGCGTACTTCCACCTGCTTGGTGTCATTAGCATAAGAAGCTGCTTCCACCCATTTGGTGAAGTAGTCTATTGCCACCAAGATGAAACGATGTCCATTCGACGCCTTGGGTTCAATCATTTCAATCATGTCAATACCCCACATAGAGAAAGACCATAGGGGAAGAAATAACATTGAGAAGTTTCAGAGGCACATGAATTTTGTCAGCATAAATCTGGCACTTATGGCACTTATTTGCAAATTTGTAACAGTCAGATTCCATTGTCAGCCAATAGTAACCTGCCCTAAGCATCTTCTTTGCCATCGAATGTCCATTGGCATGAATGCCAAAGGAACCTTCATGGATTTCATGCATCAACATGTCTGCTTCGTGTCTATCCATGCATCTGAGCAAGGCCATGTCACAATTTCTTTTGTATAGCACGTTTTCATTGAGGAAAAAGTTATCTGCCAACCTTCTCAATGTCTTTCTATCTTTATTTGACACACCAGCCGAGTATTCCCGATTCTGGAGAAAATGCTTGATATCATAATACCAAGGTTTTTCATCTGACATTTCCTCTGTTGCAAACACATGAGTTGTTCTATCCAAACGTCGCACTATGATATGAGGCACATTATTCCAAGTATTTACTTGATACATAAAAGCCAAAGTGGCTAAAGCATCTGCTATCTGATTCTCATCTTTGGGAATATGATGGAATTCAACTTTATTAAAGAAGGTTAATAATCTTATAGCATAGTCTTTCTAGGGATCAAGCAAACATGACGAGTATCTCATTCTCCTTTAATCTGATTTATTACCAAAGCTGAATCACCATATACATCTAGAATTTTGATTCTGAGATCCATAGCCTCTTCGAGACCCATGATACAAGCTTCATACTCTGCCATATTATTGGCACAATCAAATTCCAATCTTGATGTAAAAGGGATATGAGATCTACGAGGAGTGATAATCACTACACCAATTCCTTTCCCATATGCATTCATAGCTCCATCAAACACCATACCCCAACGGGATTCAGGATCGGGACCTTCCCCGGGAAAAGGTTCATCATAATCTTTTATTTTCAAAAACATCACATCCTCGTCAGGGAAATCATATTTAACAGACTGATAATCATCAAATGGTTGGTGAGCCAGATAATCTGCCAACACACTGCTTTTTATAGCCTTCTGAGTATAGTATTCAATATCATATTCAGACAACAACATCTGGAAACAGGAAATTCTTCCAGTAAGAGCAGGCTTTTCAAAAATATACTTAATAGGGTCCATTTTGTAAATCAACCAAGTAGTATGATTCAACATATATTGTCGCAACTGTTTTGATGCCAAGGCCAGAGCACAATAGGTTTTTTCCAGCATAGAATACCACGACTCACAGTCAGTAAACTTCTTGTTGAGATAATAAATGGCATATTCTTTTCTCCTCGTTTCATCTTGTTGTCCCAAAATATAGCCCATAGAATTATCTAACATTTTCAAATACATAATCAATGGTATTCCTTCAACAGGAGCAAGCAAGATAGGAGGTTCAAGTAGATACTCTTTAATACTTTAAAATTCCATTTGGCAATCATCTGTCCACACACAACCTTGATCTTTCTTTAACAGCTTGAAGGTCGGCTCACATGTTGCAGTCATATGAGAGATAAATCTGGAAATGTAATTCAACCGTCCGAGGAAGCCTCTAACTTGCTTTTCAGTTCTTGGTGCAAGTATTTCTTGAATCACCTTAACTTTATCAGGATCAACATCAATTCCTTTTTGGCTGACAATGAAACCTAATAATTTTCCTGATCGAACACCAAAGGTGCATTTATTTGGATTCAAGAAGAGACAATACTTCCTCAAACGCTAAAATAATTTCAACAAATCTTCTATATGCCCTTCTTCAGTCTGGGATTTGGCAATCATATCATCAACATATACCTCAATTTCCTTGTGCATCAGATCATGTAATAGGGTTGTCATAGCCCTCTAGTATGTTGCACCAGTGTTCTTCAACCCGAAGGGCATCACTTTGTAACAGAATGTTCCCCAGGGTATGATAAACGTTGTTTTTTCCATGTCCTCAGGAGCCATTCTAATTTGATTATATCCGGAAAATCCATCCATGAACGAGAATACTTTCAATTTTGTTGTACTGTCAATGAACATATCAATATGTGGCAAAGGAAAGTCATCTTTTGGACTAGCGTTGTTTAAATCTCTATAATCAACGCACATGTAAACTTTTCCGTCTTTCTTTGGTACTAGGACAATATTGGCAATCCATTAAGGGTACACAGATGTCACAAGAAAACCGGAATTAATCTGCTTTAAAACTTCTTCTTTAATTTTCACTGCCATATCATGGCGAGTTCTTTGCAATTTCTGTTTGATTGGCGGGCATTCTGGCTTTAGCGGCAAATGATATTCCCCAATATCAGTATCCAACCCCGACATGTCTTGGTAATACCAAACAAAGACGTTCACATACTCTTTCAACAATTCCATCAACCTGCTCTTCACATTGGGATGAAACAATGCTCCAATCTTGACTTCTTTTGGATCTTCCTCTGAACCCAAATTTATTGTCTCCAACGGTTCTTTTTATGGATGAATGGTACTTTCCTCGTGCTCAAGCAACCGTGAAACTTCTTCTGGGATTTCATCATATTCTTCTTCTGTGGCCACATATGCAGAATATTCAAAGATGGGAGAAGGTGTACGGTCATTGTACTCAACGAGTTTTTTAATTTATCTGCACATATAATTTATGATTGCTTTTAGAAACTGACACATATAGCAAGTGATTATGCAAATTTATTTACAGTTATTATTTATTTTGAAAGTATTTTTCTGATTACCATTTTCCAATAAAAAGCAGAGAATAAAGACACAATTTGGGAATCAAAAACAACTTTTATTAATGATTTTAAAGATCAAAAAAACAGATATGCTCATACAATATCAATACTTTCACCTTGGGCAGAGTGAAAGATTTTTTAAAAGATTAACAAAAAAACAAATTACTTTGAAATGTGAATACAAGAAGGAACATTAATAGTGATCCAATTTTGGACTTTGATTCCATGCGTCACGTAGTTCGGCATCTCTTGCTCTAATTCACCTTCCAGAATAGCATTGATCATAGGAATAGTTGGATGAAGATAACCCCCACTGTGAAAGATGTCTTGATATTTGCCCAAAGCAGACTTTGGCTACATAATCTCACCTTTATTATTCTTTACAGAGAAGCCCAAACCAGCTCTATTCTTATTCATAGGCGGATCAACAATCTGCCCCCACACCTTTCTAGGGCCATTATGCACTACATGTTAAGCATCCTTAAATGAGGCTATGGAATCCTCATTTTTCCTTACATTATCAATGGATAAAGCTTGGAACTGGGTTCCAACAGCAGCTTCATCAGCTTCCACAACACTGAAAGAGGACAAATAATATATTAACAAAGCCTTCTCTCCATTTATGATGACCACCATTCCTTTACGAATAAACTTCAGCTTCTGGTGCAAAGTTGAAGTAACAACCCCTGCCTCATAGATCCACGGTCGTCCCAATAAACAGCTGTAAGCGGGAACAATATCCATAACCTGGAAAGTAATCTGAAATAAGTGATGGCCTAAGTGAATAGGAAAATCTACTTCTCCAATGACATACTTCCTCGAACCATCAAAAGTTTTCACAATTATGCCACTCGGGTGCATGGGAGTTCCCTGGTACTTCAGCTTCATGAGTGTGCTCCTCGATATGACATTTAAAGCAGACCCATTATCAATCAGCACATTGGACAATGAGTCATTCTTACAATTCATGGAAATATGGAGATCCAGGTTATGATTCCTTCCTTCATCAGGCAATTCATCATCATAGAAATTCAGTTTATTACAAGACGTAATATTCCCTACAAGATTGATGAATTGGTCCAGAGGCATATCACTTTCCAAAAAATCTTGATCCAATACTTTCATCAGAGATTCCTTGTGGGTAGAAGAATTCATTAGCAAAGCTAGAATAGATATCTTAGATGGAGTTTGCAATAATTGATCTACGGTCTTGTAGTCACTCATCTTGATAATCTTTAACAGGTCGTACACATCTTTTTCCAAAGTAGCACCACTAGATTCCCCCATTGCTTTCCTAGGTTCAGTACTTTCAACAACCTTTTTATCAGCATTAACATTCTCTCGAATGACAGGTGCGAAAACACGGCCATTGCGGGTTACTCGGCTGTCTTCAGCAATATTCTTGATATCAGAAAAAGGTTGGATGGGAATTTACACACCATCCTCTAGGATTGTCGCATTGCATTTATATGGCAAGGCCTTGTGTGATTCGTATGGTACAGGGCCTGGCATGAAAATAACCACTAGAGCAATAACTGGCTTTCTATGGTACTCAATATCTATAGGGGCGGGAACACTGAAACAAGGCACAATAAAATTCACCCCGTCCTCAGAATACTTAGCCATCACATAATCATTGTTGGAGAACATATCTTCATCAGAGGAAAAGAACTCATCTGCAGAAACATACTCATCGTCTGACACAGTCTCGACCGAGCAATCTTCAATCACGTTAATACCATTATAATCATCTCTATTACTTGAGACTTTGATAGTACCGTTATTTAACAATAATTGAACACCCCTTTTCAAAATGGAACAACCACGAGAGTCTCTGCAGCAAATCATCCATGTGACAGAATGTAGCGTGCAGTTGCACCAAATCATCATTCTTATAGTTCACGTCAAAAATATGGAATTCTTCGGGACATCCATAAACCATATTCACATCTTCTTCATACTCTTCCCTTGGCCTAATTATATGAATGAGGCCTTCGTCCATCATTTCCTGAAGATCAGCTTTTATCTTATCACATCCCTGGATATCTATACTGCAAATACTACAACCAGCATGGTCGTGTGTATAATAGCTGAATTTGCATAGGTCAGCATGCATCTTCACCAGATTCTCTCTAACCAGGTTGATATCAAAAATTCTGAAGTCCCCAGGACAACCAGCAACCATATTTATATCATTTGCTCCTCCATGTTTAGGCAAAGGATTAACTTTCACGTTAGGGCCAACATCTTTAAAGGATAGGAGGCCAGATCTCACCGTCTTTTGTACTTCAGATTTCAAAGGATAACAGTTCTTGATGTTATGCCCTGAGGCTCCTTGATGAAAAGCACACATTTGTTCTGCCTTATAATGCCAGGGTAAAGGTGAAGGTATAGCAGGGGGAGGCATGGTTTGGACCACCTTCTTCTGAATTAAAGCTGGAAATAACTCTGCATAGCTCATTGGAATGGAGTCAAAAGCTTCTCTCTTATGACTTTGCCCTTGATTTCCCTGAGGAGGTGGTCTATGATAGGAAACAGTGGTTGGAGCTACATTGATAACTGGAGTCACATAAGCAACATGTTGCTGGTACCGTTGATGTCTTCTAGGTGGTTTAATCTTCCTCTCCCCAATAACAACATTCGTTTCAATTTCTTTCAAGAGAACCCGTATGATGACTTCTTTGTCCCTTCATCTTTTGTCAAGTGCCCTTCCCTGACAGCTTCTTCTAAACGAACACCCATGCTCACCATCTCGGTGAAATCACTTGGCGCACCGGAAACCATCCTTTCATAATAAAACTATCCAAGGGTTTTCAGGAAGACCTTGGTCATCTCTTGTTCTCCCATAGGTGGTACCACCTGGGCAGCTATCTCGCGCCAACGTTGCACATATTCTTTGAACGACTCCTTGTATCTCTAAGCCATTTCCCTCAACTGGTTACGGTCAGGTGCCATGAAAATATTGTACTTGTACTACTTGATAAAAGCTTCTCCTAGATCATTGAAGGTGCAGATATTGCTACTGTCCAAACTCATATACCACTTCAGAGCGGCACCAGTTAAACTATCTTGGAAGAAATGAATAAGCAAACGCTGATCATCAGTATGGGTGGACATTTTTCTGATATACATTACCAGGTGGTCACGAGGACAAGAGTTTCCCTTGTACCTTTCAAATTCTGGAACTTTAAACTTCGCTGGCACCTTTACGTTAGGAACTAAGCAGAGTTCACTGAAGTTCTGTCCAAATAATTATTTTCCTCGAAGGGCCTTCATTTCCTTCTGCATCTCATTGAATTGATCCTGAAAATCATCCAATTGGTCATAGAAACCCACACTTTCACTTGGTGGAGGAACAAGATGATAAACATCATCATTAATAAACGACATAGCATTCACCGAAGGAGGTGCAGTATAATGAATCTCATTTCTAGCCATAGGAGTAACATGTACCACAGGAGGTGCATGAGTAGCAGCAACTTGAACAACTGGAGAAACTTGGGCATCAAGATTGTAACATTCTGGCATGAAATTTTCAAGCATTCGCCACGGGTAACCCTGAGGCATACGGTTATGTGCAGTAGTAACTAGAGTAACAAAAATGGGATCTGATGGACCTTTGGAAGCAACTGTTGTTTGTTGTGGCTGAGAAGAAGGAGGAACAAGTGTTGGCTGATTCTGAGCAACCACCAATGATTCCATCAAAGTAGTTAGATTTACCATACTGGCCTTCAAAGAAGTAACCTCTTTGTGTAGCTCGCGATTCTCTTGTTCAAGATTCTCCATTTTCTTCCTGGAATTAGCCCGAGTATTATACCGGTGAGACAACTTGCTGAACGAGGTAGAGAAACACAATAATACAACTAGATATGAACAGAAATGCAATAAATATGTGCAAGATGATGCATGATATGCAATGCACATAATTTATTTATCATTAATAATATTTCAAGGGACTCAAAGAATTATAGACAATTTGCAAATATTAAAGTATTTTGAAATACTGAAAATCTCATTATAATAAATTCAAAATGGATTACAACTTTTAGTACAAGTTTCAATAATCCGAAGTACAAGAGAGGATAGAGTCTAAAATCCTAAGGAGTCAAAGCTTATGAAGATCTCTTCACGTACTGACGCTTTCCCGTGAGTTTTGCAATCTGAGCCTTCAACGGCTTGTTCTCTTCTACATACCTGTCGGCGACCCTTTTCCAATCACCGGAGTCAGGAAGTGAGTAACTAAGTCCTGATTGATATTTAGAGGAAAATAAATTCTCTTGCCTCTCCATTATCTCTACAGCATGACTCTCAAGAATCTCAATCAGGTCATCCTTCTCTTTCAAGTCTGCTCGGTAGGACATCTCCAAAGTGTGACACTTGTTCTTCCAGGCCTCCTTCTCCTGCTGCATCCTAACTAGGGCAAGTTGAATCCCTTCCACATCATCTAAAAGGGAGGAGTGGTCTTCATAAACATACCAGGCATAGGTTCTTCACGGGAATATGGCATCTTCAACTGGATTGCCCTTGCTTGTACCCACTGGAGATGAGGCTCCAAAGAAACAGCTCCTCTAGGTCCTAAATCTTTTCTACTCTTCCTCTGAATATGGAGCCAAACCTTCATAATTTCCTCCTTAGCTTCCTTATGATCCTCTCCTTCTTTTAGAAAGAAACCACTCAGATGAATACTATTTGGCTTATCTCTCATCGGATATCCAAGTTGACATCGTGCAAGCACGGGATTGTAGTTAATTACTCTGTTTGTACCGAGAAGAGGTACATTTGGGAAACTACAACAACTATCAATAATATCCACATCATGGTAAGCCTGATGATACCTGTTGTACCCCAAAATTTTCCCTCTCATTTTGCTCAATACATACTCCCAAAGATCCTCAATTTGCTCAAGATTGTCCAAGAGTTGACCAGACAAACTCTCTCCTAAGGCAGTGTACCTCAAATTAGGGTTTCTATTTTTATCAAGATGGGTGAACCACAAAGGCCTCATATGCTCTCCATGGTCTTAATGTGTTCTCAAGACCCTACATTTCAAGTTTCATGCCTTACACAAGAAGTTTGCTCATTCAACTGCTCAGATGCTTGAGAATCGACTATATTAGGTAAAAAAAGTCAATTGTGACCCACATATAGTCAAACTTCAAGATTTTTGGTCAAAATCAACATTTTGAAGATATATACATCATTTGATCAAGGTTGGATCATGACTCCTCAAGGAATGCTCCAAAATCATCAAAACCCAAAAGTTGCTAAATTAGGGTTTCTCATTAAAAGTCAATTAAACTTTGACCAAGCATAACTTCCACATTCTTTATCAGAAATTTTCCATCCAAAGCTCATTTTGAAGAGGATGCAATTCCCTACAACTCATCTTCATCCCACAAGTTCAAAATATGCACTCATAAAAAGATATGAATTTTTACATTATGGGTCCTTTTGAAAAGTCAACAAAAACACCTTTTGGGTCAAAGCTTCTTACATGAACATGGAAGACTCAATTGATATGAGACCAAAAGGGTTGCTTAGGGGACATCCTAAGATTTCTAAAAATTCCAAGAACACCTCTCTATGGTTAAAATTGGAAGAGATATGCCTTGTCAAAGTTGGCCTTTTTTGCAAAATTGCCAAAAGTCAAATGTGCTCAAAATTGCATTTTTTGCTAAATGGGCCTAACTTTTTATGCTTGCACCTCACTTATACTGTGGTACACGACTCAAATACTTATCCACACATTATTTTCTTCATTTTTCAATTTATTTTGATTTTTTATTAATTAAAAATTGAATTAAATCAAATAATTGATGAATAATAGCAAAGATGTGATTTGATTTGGTTTTTGGACAGGTTGGCAATCAAAATATGCTGAATTATCAAGGCCAAAACGAATCAAGCATAATTGATACAAAAAAGGGATGATTTGGCTCAAAATAGCAAGTTCGCATATGGCTAAAGAATCAAATCAAATCTCATCAAAACCTCAAGATTGAATTTGTTTTGCAACCCTAATTCATTGAGGGATAATAATGAACAAGAACAAGGCAAAAAACAAGGGGTTGCAGTCGTGTAAAAGGCCAGAACAAACTTCAAAAATTCAAAGAAAAGTGAGAATCAGTTTTCACTCCACAGGACATCTCAAGTCATCTTAGCACTCCCAATCAATTGTTGGACGTCTCAGGAAGCCATTCCAATCAATTACAAGTCGCCTCAAGTCCATAATCATCGTGTAGCAGTCACACGGTTTGCAATTTTTTTCATAAATGATTATCATAATTCCTGCATCATTAGCATGTTTAAGTTATATATTTGTAATCCTCATCATGTTTGCAAATTAACTGAATGATTTAATTGTGTTTTTGGAGCCTATACGTGCCTTTGCCATTGTTAGGGTTTGGGTGTGCAGTTTAGGGCTTTTGGCTACAGGAAAAATTAGACCATAAGATGGATACTGGGATAACCAGGACATCATGACCGGTCGAACCATGGTCTCCAATTCCATTTATATTGTGTCTCGTGAATTTTTGAATTGCACAGGTCTTTAGCCATGGAAGCTGACTGTAGGTAAAAGTATGAAGGTCTAAAACGACGGATGAGGAAGAAGAAGATAATGTGTCCAAGCATCATTGGACCATTTGAAAGCTGGGGCGTTTTTTTTGTTTATTCAATAATCCATTTATTTATTATATAATATGTTTTGTTTTCCTTACACTAACAACAAAAGCGCGTAGCACAACTGGAAATGAGGCATTGGTATTGATCATAAGGACCTGGGTTCGATCCCAGGTCCCAGCGCTTGCTTTATATTTTTTTCATTCAACATATCCAGCGCGTTATTCTTCCTGGTGACCATCATGCACCCCTGCATCCAGCCGTTTGATCAAGCGTACTATCAGATCCAATGCTCCATCCATGAGAGACTATGGTGCACGTTCAAGTCAACACTACACAGAATCCAATATTGATCGGGCTTGAAGCATTTTGTGCCTAAAAAATTTCAGATTGCCACCCCTAGTCTTGCTATTCAACACAGGCCCAGTTTGCATTTTCCTATTTTTCTTATTTTAATTTCTTTAATTAATTTCTTTTATTTTGTTTTAATTAATTAACCCAAAATCATTATTTTTCTATAAAATCAAAAAAAAAAATCACAAAATCACATAGAGTCTTTTTTTTAATAAAAATATTTTATTTTTTAATTGATTTAGTTTAATTAACTTAGGGCAATTTAATCTCTTTTTATAATTAAAAATAATTAGACTTAGGATTTGATTTGTACATAATTTAATTAATTTTCTTTAATAATACACCAAATCTTTTTCTTCATTAAAATATTTATTTAGGTTAATTAGGTTAGCTTAAATACTCTTTTTCATAATTAAAAAATAATTAGAATTAGGGTTTTGTTGTACATAATTTAACTAGTTATGTTCTAAAAAAAAATAACTTAATCATTCTTATAATTAGATTCTAGGGTTCTCAGTTTCCCTTGTATTTAATTTACCGCGCGCACTTTTATTTGTTTTATTATTATTGTAACTGTTTCGAGGTTGTAATATTTTTAATTAGGGTTTTAAATTTCACATCTTTTATTTCCCGTCAAAATAATTATGTAACAGTCAAAGCCTTGTAATAGCTAGGTTTATTTTCTCGCACCTTTAAATTCCTGCAAATATTTAATTGTCTAGATGTATGCTAATAGGACTGTATGGCAAGAATGTCTGGAAATTTAAAATGGTAGATCACCTATTGTCCAAAGATTAAATAACTGAAACAAATCATATGCACATATTCACTCCTAGGGTTTACCTCACTTCGGTTGCCTTCGGTAAACGATCATTAAGCATAAGAGATTTTAGTGGTTGCCCTCCAGTCTAAAAGATCAAAGTGTCCCATTCGAATGTTGCCTCGGAAACGTTGCCTCGGAAATGTTGCCTCGAAAAGATCTTAAGACTTTAGGGTTACTACTAAAGTTTTCTAACTATTGCTTTAGTGATTGTACTTGTCCCTTTTGAATGTCCCTTACAACTCCAATGACGGTGCTACCTACTCCTTGATAGTAGGATAGAGTTGTCTAAAGGAAATAGAATGAACAATCTTTTTTCAAGTAGGTAGAATCTTAAGTACTTGCTCAATAAAAAACTTTTCACACAAACACCTTTCAAAACAAATTTTCAAAACAACTTCGTCACATCCTTGAGGACTGATACAAGGGTTATCACGAAGTAAAACATTTTCAAGACAAGCATACACAAGAAATTTGAAAAATGAGCAAGTACCTAAGAGCCCATGGAAAACCATGGATAGAAAGGGTGCTAACACCTTCCCTTTCTATAATCTACTCCTCGTACTCATAATATCTCGAAAAAAGGTTTTTTCTGTTCTTTTTCCTTTTCCATGATTGGATGAAATAAAAGTCGGTGGCGACTCTTGCTTACCGCGACATTTTGTAAACAAAAAACGCAAAACACAAACCAGTATTAACAGTCAGTTCTGCCACCATGTCACAGAACTGGATACTCTGCTAGGGAAATATAAAGTGAGGTATACCTTAGGATCTAGGTCATTAAATTTCTTCTCTTGATTGTCTTGATTTCTTTACTTTTGAGGGTTTGTTTGGGGTTACTATAGATCCTACACCCGAATCTGGGGGCACTCATTAGGTAAACATGAATAGATCGTGGAGACTGTATGGTGTAGACCGATATGGTTTAAGAGATGGCTGTGTTGGTGTGGCACTTTGGTTGGTACCGGTATCCTTCGTGGGGAAACGAGGAGAATATGGGGCCGCCGTGTGGTGCCGTGAAGCACTAACGGACCTTAGAACCTTAGTTGAACAAACTTGACCATTAGAAAGTAGTGAGATAACCGGCCTCGGTGTAGAATTGAGGATTGGTTGATACTCGATGCTACACTCATTGAGATCAGACTTTCGGGATATTTTGGTCGCAAGAAAAGATTGCTTGAGCTAAGATAATGCCCGACAAAGGATGGTCAGTGATATTGAGATCCTCTAGAACCCGGTTACTTTTTAAGACAGGTTTGAAATCAACTAAACTTCAAGAGGGTACTAGCTTTAGCCTCATGCAAGCCTTAAACCTAAGGACTTTGTATGATTTGACTGTGCTTGCTATACATGTGTTTGTTATACCTGAGTTTTATCATGACATCATGCATCATAACATAGCATCCATTCTTATTGCACTAACCATTTCAAAGACCAAGGGAATTTATCTTTGCCCTGTTTTGCAGATCGTGGCTTCCGTTTGTAAAAACACTATCCGAATCAGCTTTGTGAAGATACCTTCACAACTCAAAGAGCTAGCATCAAGGGTTTCTAAAACTTCTGCGTTCACCAAGAGACATGGTCGACTTCTCAACCCGGTTACTTCAAACTTTGATGAAAAGATGATGAGTGTACTTTTTCAGTTCTTTGATCCCAAACACCACTGCTTCACCTTTCCAGACTATCAGTTGGTACCTACCTTGGAAGAATTCTCCCAATTGTTGGATATACCCATTCTGGAACAGTTGCCCATCACAGGTTTAGAAGAAGCTCCTAAGCCAGAAGTCATTGCCTCAGCTTTGCACCTGAAACGGGCCGACGTGGTATCCAATTGGGAAACAAGAAGCGGAGTCAAGGGTTTTCTAGCTAAGTTTCTGATAGACAAAGCCCAGCTGTTTTGAGATGATATGGATTTTCAGGCTTTTGAGGAGGTCTTGGATCTTCTTATCTATGGGTTAGTCCTATTCCCTAATTCGGGCTCATTCGTAGATGTGAATGGTATCAAGATCTTTCTCTCTCGCAACCCGGTGCCTACCTTGATCGGAGATATTTTGCACACTCTCTATACTTGTACCATGAAAAGAAGAGGGATTCTTATGTGTTGTATGCCATTGCTGTCGAGGTGGTTTATTTCTCACCTCCCTAAGTCCATACTGAATAATAAAGAAGTTTTGGATTGGTCGCAAAGGATAATGTCGCTCGCTCATATGAATATTCTCTGGTGTTCTCGAGCTATGGAAAATACTGCTATTATTGACCGCTGCGGAGAGTACCCTAATGTCCCGCTACTTTGCATCAGAGGGGGTATAACCTACAACCCTTGTTTAGCTTTGCGACAATTTGGTTACGCTCGAAGGGATGGTCCATGTGATACGATGGGAGAACTGACTTGGGTTTTGTGTTTGTTTTCGCAAATGTTTCGGTTGAGCAAGAGTCGCCACCGACCTTTTATTTTATCCTAAGGAAAGGTTAAAAAGCACAGCAAAAACCTTTGAGATGTTTTCCTGGGTTCGGGGAGTAGATTATAGAAAGGGAAGGTATTAGCACCCTTTCTATCCATGGTTATCCATGGGCTCTTAGTTACTTGCTTAGATTAACTTGCCTTGATTTTCAATTGTTTGAAATGGTGCTTTCAATTGTTTGAAATGGTGCTTTGTGTGTGGGTTTGAAAATGTTTTGAAAAGAGGCCAATGTGGTGGCAACCTTTGTAATGATCCATGTTGGGATGTATACAAAGGTGTATGTCTTTTGAAAAGTTTTCAATGTTTTTGAAAGTTGTTTTGAAAGTGTTGTGATGTGTGTTTTGAAAAAATAGGCAAGTGTTTTTGTTTTGCAAGTTGGCAAGTAACCAAGAGCTATCTACCCTAAATTTCTCAAAGATCTTTCCTATGTTTTAACCCTTTTAACAATTTTGTTCCACCATTGTATTTGGTGGACAATCTTGTGTTAGGATGTGAACGGGACGGGCGCGGGTCATCGTTTGGACCATGATTGCAATGGTGCCAAGTATCTTTGGGCAATTTTTCCTTTAAGGGACTTGATCATTTTTAGGCAACTTTCGAAAGCGTCATCGAGGGACTATGATCATTTGAATTTGTTTTGTTTTGCCAAAGATACTTAACATGCAACATGGCCCATTATTGAAGGCAACAAGTGGAGTAACCCTAGGGGTGCAAGTGTGATTGGTGTTTGTTCATTTTCATGCTTTTATCTTGGAATTAGGTCAAGCTATTTGTTTTGGTTGATTTTTGCATACAAACCCTAAGTCTATCATGACATATTTAGAAAGCTTTTAAATGCGAAATTTAAAGTCCTAAACTATTACAACATAATTATGGGATGGGGGTACAAATGTTCAAATGGGGATATTTTAGCAAGAAATTTAAATCTAACTATTACATCCAAATTGAAATTTTACAAGGTATTTAATTGCACAATAACTAAATAAAATAAAATAAATATGCAATATGCAAAAATGATTTTCATATGTATGTAAAAGTATTTTTTATGTGTCAAATAAACAAAAATAAAAAGGATTAATTTTTTGGGTATTTTTATGTTTAGGGCAAAACCCTAATTTTGCTAAATAAAAAGGTAATTATTATTTATATGCAATATTTATTAATTATGTACAAAAAAATAAATAAAAAAGAAAGTATATTGTAAAAAAGGTATTTTTGAGGTTAAATATTAATAAAAATAAAAATGTATTATTTTTGTATTTTTATCCTAAATATTCTAATAAATATATAAGTATTTATATTATTTACTAAATATATTAAATATGTACAAAAATAAAATATATAATATTTACAAAAAAAAGTATATTTTTTTATAAAATGTTTTCAAAAGATAAAATAAAAAAATAAAATCAGAAAATAAAATATATTTTGTATTTATTTTGGTATTTTAAATAAAAGTATATTTATGTTTATTTACATATAAAACTAAATGAAACAAAATAAATATCAAATAAAATGCAAAAAATGTGAGAAAAATATTTTTAATATTTTTTATGCTTTGACAAAAATAAACAAGTCAGAAACAAAAATCAAAAGTAAAAAATAATAAAAATAAAACACAATGGGCCAAGGGGGTGCATGTGGAAAATGATGGTGCAAATAGAAGAAAGAAACAAGCCCAGCCCAAAGCAAGCTTGTCTTCAACCTCCAGACAGTTTTAAATGAAAAAACGCGCGCTTCCTTCCATCCCTGTTATCTCTTGATTCCTTGACTTTTAACAAAAACTTATAACACAAACATTATAGAGCATCATGTCACGAGTTCATACATATAAAAAACTTGATCTAACTCTCAGAAATGAGAGAGAATTTCTTCTCCCCCAATTTCTGACCTAAGTTTTTGTCAATGTTCAGGTCTTAAATTCTCTCAGCATATGCAATATAAATGGAAAGTGAGGATATGGGTGGCTTCAGGGACATGAGTATGACATTTTTCATTCATAAACCTAAACCTAACTCTTCCTAGATTGAGAGATAGAAGTCCATGAACTTACCTGTTCATCTTGGATCGTGTATAACAATGGAGGCACTTTCAAGGCAATGTGAGGACTTGTACAGCTTGCTTCAAGTTCAAGGATGCTTCTCCAATGCTTGGTGTGCTTTGAATCTTGCTGAATCACTCCATGGAAGTCAACCTGCAAGAGAGAAAAATGAAAATGGCACACTTGGCTATGGCTGTTACAGTTCCAGTTCAATGCTTGGAATAGTTTGTATGGATGTTATGGAAGGTGTATGAAGTGGTTTGGATGAAAATGCACGATGGAAATGAGCTGTGCCACTCAAACTTCAGGGATGCCCTGTTTTGTGCAGCAAAATGGTGATTTTCTGTATGAGGAGGGATCAAGGGTTAAAGGCTCGTGTTTTAGGTCTGTTAGGGAGTATGGAATGTGTGGAGAAAGTTTGCTTAAGCTTGTTCTTGCAGCAATGTGAGATGTTGTTGTATTTGCAAAGTTTGCTTCTATCTTAAGTTAAAAATGCCAAGTTGAGTTCTAGGATTATGCAGGCCCCTCAAGTATGCTGCACCAATCACCCTTGACCAGTGGACTTTGCTCATGAACTTATGCCTCAAAGATCTGCATTGTACCTCATAGATTGTAAACTTGACATAAAGTTCACCTTTTCAAAAATGGATAACTTGCTTTTTCTAATTAAGGCTTAATTCTTCATGCAATGACCAAATGCACAAAATAATGTCTTGGCACAATGGTTTGGCATTTAATTATTGGGTGTAAATGAGATTAGAGGCCTGTAATGTAGCTTGCACATGCTGAGTTTGAAAATGCACAAGTTATGAACATGCATTTGGCCAAGAATCAAAGTGACTTTTGCCCATCTTCACAAATTCGATTCTCCCTAACCACAAGGGTGTTTGAGAAGTTCTTGGACATTTTGGAAAGCTTGGAATGTGTACTACAATCCATCTTTGTAATGCGATTTTAAATTCCAAGTGGAAGCATGTGAAAAGTGTCCATGAAGTTAGGCAAAAATCCTACCTAGAATAGGTCAAAATTTTTCTAAGTTAAAAATGTTTTGCACCCTTGTTCCAAAAATAATAACTTGAGCTACAAGCTTCTTTTGAGGAAACTTTGTGAATCAAAGTTTTATATTTTGCAATGGACTATAACTTTCATGTTTTGAGTTTTCCTTGAATCCAAATGTATCTTGATGAAAAAATGGGACAAAGTTAGGAAAAAATTAGGGATTTTCATAACTTAGAAAATTTCTAAGTTATGAAAATTCTTCATTTTAAACCCTAATTTGCAATTTTTGATTTCTTGATGAACAAGTTTCATAATTTGACATGTCTTGATGAAAAATGAATCTTGACACTTGATTTTTACCAAAAAGTCAAAGTTTGACT
Source organism: Vicia faba (assembly GCA_948472305.1). NCBI lineage: Eukaryota > Viridiplantae > Streptophyta > Magnoliopsida > Fabales > Fabaceae > Vicia > Vicia faba. The sequence continues at coordinate 255,351,266 of OX451738.1, read as the reverse complement.
TTTCAGTATATAGTCAAATTTGGCTCAGTTGACTGGAAAATTCATCTGTCAATCTTGTGCATTTGGGATCTTTTGAACTTGTTGAACATGTCAAGACAATGCCATTGAGTCCTTGAGTCCATATGTGAGCTTGGTTTGCCATTGGTTAGGTCAAACAGTCAAAAATTGCCTTTGTGCAGTCAAAACCCTAAAAAATGACCATTTTACCCTTTTGGTGATCTGATCAAATTTCTTGTGGAATTGTGATCCAAACTTGATCAAATGGTCCATATGAGTTCATAATGTTGATGTTGGTCAAAAATCATGAGGTTTAACTGTCAATTGACCACAGTTGACTTTTTCCCCAATACAGCTGATTTCTAGGTCAACTGCCCAATTGATTGGGCAAAGATTGGAATCAGGGCTTGAAACTTGGTATGGATAAACTTGTGAGTCCAACATGAAGCATGAAAGTCACTTTGGGCCTTTTATGTCAAAACATCTTTGTGCAAACACAAACCCTAATTTGGGTCAACAGTGCAAGGAGAAGTCTTGAGCAGAGCAAAACCCTAACTTGATCTTGAGCTTCAAGGGTCTTGGGACGAGAAAATGTTGATGAAATGGGAGGGAAAATTTTGGGGTACAACAGTCCCCATGAGTTACTTATCGAGGGTATTGTATTCAACTATAATGTCAAAGAGTATCGCCGGAGGTTCATACGAGCCTGGGGCATGGTAAACAGATCTGGAGCCAAGGCTTTGGGGCCAAAGACTTCCATTCCTATGGAACCTTACCTCCAATGGGTACGAGCTCGTGCCCAGAAGCTTATGATGCCCTATATGGTCGTTTTACCAGTGATTGTGGAACCCACTACGGAGAAGGGTATTCCTTACACAGTTCTTTATCCTTATATGCCCATTGATCTTGGAGAATTACAGAGGTCTTGAATTCAGTTGATGAAGGAGCGGGATACTTACAAGGATCAGTTCCATGCTCAGGAGAGGAAGGTTTTAGAGCTCACAAAGAAGTTGCATGAAGAAAGAGGACTCAATGACTATCTCGGCACAAATAGGAAGCATCCATGGGAATTTTGATGTCTTTTATAGTTTCAAATTTATTTTCAATTGTAACGCCTAAAAGGCATTTGAACTTCAAATTCAGCTAATAAAGTTTTTGTTTATTTTGGTTTGCAAATTTAAATTTCCCGAAGTCTTTGAAATCATTGCATGCGCATACCATTATCATACACATCATTACAGGTACCATTACAGGTTTCTCATCTTCTTCGCTGTTTATTTCAGCACGAGATGTCTTCCGAGCAAACCATCAAGGACCTTCAGGCGCAGAACGCCCAGTTCCAACAAATGTTCATAAGTCTGGAAAAAGGGCAGGAGGATCTGAAAGCCCTTATTCTGAAAGAGAAGAAGAAAAAGAAGAAGGTTGTCGGTATTCTAAATATGGGCAGAAGGTTTGGAGAGCGGTTGAAGCGACAAATTGATCTGACATCCTCATCCAAGGAGGGGGAGAATCAAGAAGAAGAGAAGGACCTCAGTCTTGCAGTTTCTGATAATGATACAGATTACAATGATGAGCAATATCCTCCTACTGAGAATAGATACAAACAATTGGAAGATCGTCTGAGTGCCATGGAAGTTCAGAGGATACCTGGAATAGATTTTGAAGAATTGGGATTGGTGTCGGGAGTAGTCATCCTGCAGAAGTTCAAAGCTCCAGTTTTTGCTAAGTCTGATGGGGTGTCCTGCCCAAAACTCCATCTTCGTTCTTATGTCAGGAAGATCCAGCCCCACACAGCTGATAGAAATTTATGGGTTCACTTCTTTCAAGATAGTCCGTCAGGGACCCAACTTGAATGGTTCTACCAGCTGGAGGGAGCAAATATCTGAAACTGGGAAGATCTGGCTGCTGCTTTCTACAAGCAGTATCAGTACAACACCGACCTTGCTCATACTCGTACTCAAATCCAGAGTATGTCCATGGGCGCGGGTGAAGGCTTTAAAGATTATGCACAAAAATGGAGAGACTTGGCTGGGAGAGTTCAACCCCCGTTGTCAGATAGGGAGTTGGTTGATATGTTTCTAGGGATGCTATCTGGTCCATTTTTCAATCATTTGATCGGCAGCTCATCAGCTGGTTTCACTGAGCTGATCCTAACTGGGGAAAGAGTAAAAGTTGGGATTCGAAGTGGCAAAATACAGAAGGATGCCTCTTCAAATTCAGTAAAGAAACCTTTTGCTGGTAAGAAGGAAGCCAGTGCCATCTACAGCCCGAGGGGCCAAAACAGGACTGAGCATCGTCAGACAGTAAGTGTCGTGATGATACCTAGACTTGCAGTTGCTCCACAGCGCAACAATCAACAAAGGGTGGAAAGACCACAACGGCGGTTTACTCGCATCAATATGACATTGGCTGAAGTTCTACCTCATCTGCTGAGATCCAACTTGGCAACCTTGAGAGAGGCTCCCAAGAATCCAAATACTACATCTCCCTGATATAATCCAAATTCCCGACGTGCCTATCATTCTGAGAGTCCTGGCCACGATACAAATGATTGTTGGGCTCTGAGAAACAAAATACAAGAATTGATTGAAGCCAAGGAAATAGATTTTGATGCTCCAGGGAAGCCAAATGTCATAACTGCTCCCATGCCTAAACACGGTTGTGGAGTTAATGTTGTTGATAATGATTTGTTTGTTACCTCTGTTGATGAAGTTTCTACTCCTCTCATGACTGTCAAGAAGAATTTGTTGTTGGCCGGTTTATTTCTGGGTTGTGGTGAAGGTTGCCGCATGTGTTCGTTTCTACCTTCTGGTTGCCGTTTGCTGAAGTTAGGTGTTCAACGCCTGATAGATAGCAAATAAATTATGTTTGAGAAAACTTTGGTTCCTGTTGTTCCATCTAAAGACGTTGCTATTATAACCATTTCCGCCAATCCTTCCAAGGTTTCCTCGAGAAGACCTGTTAGGATTACATCTACTCCAAGAATTGCTCCACTGATAATCATTGTTCCTGGTCCTGTCACATATGTCTCGGAAAAAGTTGTCCCCTGGTATTATGGTGCCGATGTGTACTATCATGGCATCAAACAAGATTTGAAAGATGAAGAAGTTGATCCTGATATTGGTAACATTGTCAAAATCAGCAAAGTTACCCGAAGTGGAAGGGTCTTCTCTCCCAAGATTTCCCCTAAGACTGTCAACAAACCTATTGTCATTCCGTCTGCTGTTCCTGCTACTACATCTGCTACTATTCCTGTTCTTACTCCAGTTATTACCCCTGTCGGTGAATCGTTTGATACCCACGGCAAAGAAGTTATAGGTGAGCCTGCCCGGACGGAGGCGCCTAAGAAAATTGTTGTGGAAGCCTCTAAGCAAGAAATGGAGGAGATACTAAAAATCATTAAGAAGAGCGACTACAATGTGGTCGAGCAGCTGGGGCAGACCCCATCAAAGATATCCATGTTATCCCTGTTGTTGTGCTCTGAGGCCTATGCAAAGGCTTTGATTGCATTCCTCAAAACTGCGCATGTGCTGCAAGAGACTTCAGCTAATCAGTTCAAAGATTGTGTGGCCAGCCTGACTGCTGATAATGGGCTGGGTTTTTCAGATGCGGATTTGACACCGAAAGGAAGGAAGCATAATGATGCTTTGCATGTCTCGATTGAATGCAGAGGCACCACTATGGCTTATGTGCTGGTAGATATTGGGTCTTCACTGAATGTTCTGCCGAATAAGGCATTGGATTGGTTGGATTGCGAGGGTTTAACTCTAAAGCTTAGTAACATTGTGGTAAGGGCTTTTGACGGATCAAAGAGAATGGTGCACGGGGAAGTGGGCATCCCTGTCAAAGTAGGTTCTCAGACTTTTGGGTCCACTTTCTATGTGATGGATATTAGGCCGTCATATTCTTGTTTGTTGGGTCCTCCTTGGATCCACGAGGTTGGGGCAGTTACTTCCACACTCCACCAAATGCTAAAGTATCCGGTGAAAGGAAAGATTGTCACAGTGCGGGATGAAGAAGAATATATGGTGAGTCACCTCAACTCCTTACGCTACGTAGAGATGGATGGGGAATTCATAGAAACTCCTTGTCAGAATTTTTAGGAGGTCCCTCAGACCTTGGCATCGACTGAAACTACTAGCAACAAACCTCCTTTGAAGATGGCTTCTCTCAAGGATGTCAGAGCTGTGGTTGAAGAAGGTGGGTGTGCCAATTGGGGTCAGCTCCCTGATTTCACTCATAAAACTCACAAATTTGGTTTGGGCTTTACTATAGGGGCTCAACGGGTTGTTCGACGCGCTCAGGCTGGAGGACCTCCCCTACATATCAGCAATTGGGGAATTAATGCCATTGAAGACAGCGAGGAGGACTCAGACATTGACAGCTGGATCTACCCAACTACCAACGGTGGACCAAGTAACTGGACGGCTAGGGACTTTATACCTGTTTCTTTTATTCTGCAGTAATTGACTTATTTGTTTTAAGATTTGTAATAAAAAATTTAAAACTTTACGGCCTGGTGCCTTGCCCGATACACCTTGGCTTTGCTTGTGAGGGATATTATTTGTCATTTCATATATCATTAATAAAGCATTGGACGTTTCTTGCATACAAATGTTGCGCTCTCTGTTTTTTCTTTTCTGTTTTTCACTTTATCAAAATAGCTATTCTCTTACACACACTCATGTATCATAATGCAGATCCATATCCACTCTGGATCCCATTGATAACAGCTCTGCTATTTCCAGTTATGACTTCAAAAATCTGATCAACCAAGCCGAGGACGAAGGTGAGGATGATTGTGAGGTGCATGGAGAACTTGCTAGACTACTACAGCAGGAAGAAAGGGCCATACAACCTCATGAAGAGTCGGTTGAGACAGTGAACTTGGGTACCAAGGAAGACAAAAAAGAGGTTAAAATGGGTTCAAATCTGGAGCTTAGCGTCAAACAGAGGTTGATACAGATGTTGCACGACTATGTTGAGATCTTCGCCTGGTCCTATGAAGACATGCCTGGTTTGGACACTGATATTGTGGTACATCGCCTTCTGACTAAAGAAGATTGTCCTCTGGTTAAATAGAAGGTCTGTCGTATGCGCCCTGAAATGTCATAGAAGATCAAGGTAGTGGTCATGAAACAATTCGACGCAGGATTCTTAGCTGTCACTTCCTATCCACAGTGGGTTGCCAACATTGTTCCGGTACCTAAGAAGGACGGTAAGGTACGGATGTGTGTAGATTACAGAGACTTGAACAGGGCAAGCCCCAAGGATGACTTCTCACTTCCTCACATTGATGTTCTGGTCGACAACACCGTGCAACATAAAATATTCTCCTTCATGGATGGTTTCTCTGGCTACAACCAGATCAAGATGGCTCCTGAAGACATGGAGAAGACAACCTTCGTTACACAGTGGGGCACCTTCTGCTACAAGGTGATGCCTTTTGGTTTGAAGAATGCTGGGGTAACTTATCAGCGTGCTATGGTCGCTTTGTTCCATGATATGATTCACCACGAGATCGAAGTCTATGTTAATGATATGATAGTCAGGTCTCAGACCGAATAGGAACACCTTGATCATCTACAAAAGTTGTTCGACAGATTGAAGACATCTAAGCTGAGGTTGAATCCGAATAAGTGTACCTTCGGGGTAAGATCTGGCAAGCTTCTGGGATTTATCGTCAGTGATAAGGGTATTCAGGTAGACCCTACGAAGGTAAAGGCCATACGAGAGATGTTGGTTCCCCGTACAGATAAGGAAGTTAGAGGCTTCTTGGGACGCCTGAATTATATCGCCAGGTTCATTTCACATCTGACTGCTACTTGTGAGCCAATCTTCAAGCTTCTGAAGAAAGATCAAGTGGTAAAGTGGAATGATGAATGCTAGACCGCTTTCGAAAGAATCAAGGAATACCTTCAAGAACCACCAATTCTGATGCCTCCAGTTGAAGTAATACCTTTGATATTATACTTGACAGTGTTAGACAATTCAATGGGGTGTGTGTGCTGGGTCAGCATGATGAGTCTGGTCGAAAAGAGCATGCCATTTATTACCTTAGCAAAAATTTTACCGACTGTGAGACACGATACTCATTGCTCGAGAAAACTTGTTGCGCTTTGGCATGGGCTGCTCGCCGACTGAGACAATATATGTTGACTCACACTACCTTGTTGATATCAAAGATGGACCCGATCAAGTATATTTTCGAGAAGCCCGCTCTCTCCGGAAGGATAGAAAGGTGGCAAATGATCTTAACTGAGTACGAAAAATAATATACAACCCAACAAGAAATAAAGGGGAGTGTATTGGCTGATCATTTGGCTCATCAGGCCGTGGATGACTACCAGTCCATGAATTTCGAGTTCCCGGATGAGAATATCATGTTAGTGACTGACTACGAAGAGCCTGAACCAGATGAAGGACCTGAGGAAGGATCCCGATAGTCTATGTATTTTAATGGAGCCTCAAACGCACTGGGTAACGGCATTGGCGCTATAATCATATCTCCCGAGGGCTGTCATACTCTATTCACCGCCCGATTATGTTTCAACTGCACCAACAACATGGCGGAGTATGAAGCATGCAATATGGGTCTTTGAGCTGCTATTGACCTGAGGATCAAGTTCTTGAATGTATTCGGGGATTCTGCTTTGGTGATAAGTCAGATCAAAGGTGAGTGGGATACGAAGCACCTGAATCTCCTTCCTTATAAAGAGTATGTACTGACATTGCTCCCACACTTTGAGGAGGTAACCTTTGAACATTTCCCACGAGAAGAGAACCAGTTGGAGGACGCGCTAGCTACCATGTCTCCTATGTTCAAGGTTAGGTGGGACAATGAAGCTCCCCAGATTACCATTGAGAGGTTGGATGAACCAGCACACTGTTGTGAAATCGGTATCGAAGAAGTGGCAGACAAACCCTAGTTTCATGAAGTCAAAAGGTATCTCGAGGCTCAAGAGTATCCCGAAGGGGCATCTGTTAATGATAAGAAGTTTCTGAGAAGGTTTGCTGCAAAGTTCTTCCTCAGTAATGGAATCCTCTATAAATGCAACCATGACTCCACACTACTATGGTGTGTAGAGAAGAGCGAAGCACAGAGGATCATGACAGATCTACATGAAGGCACCTTCGAAACCAATTCTAGTGGACATACCATGGCTAAGAAGATCCTACGGGCAGGATACTACTGGTCCACTATGGAAGCCAATTGTTATCAGCACTCTCGAACCTGTCATAAGTGCCAAATCGACATGATCGGCGAGATCAGACCCACCGCTTCTAATGGACATCATTTCATCCTAGTAGCCATTGATTACTTCACGAAGTGGGTTGAGGCATCTTCTTTTGCTACAGTGACCAAGAGTGTCATGGCGCGGTTTATCCGACACAACCTGATATGTCGATATGGTGTGCCAGAGAGAATTATTAATGACAATGGTACGAATCTCAACAACACGATGATCACCGATCTCTGTAAACAATTCAAGATACAACATCATAATGCTTCTCCCTACCGAACAAAGATGAATGGCACTGTTGAAGCAGCTAACAAGAACATCAAGAAGATTGTACAGAAGATGACGGTGACATACAAAGACTGGCATGAGATGTTACCATTTGCTCTTCATGGGTACCGTACCTCAGCACGGACATCGACAGGGGCAACACCCTACTCTCTGGTATATGACATGGAGGCGGTCCCACCCATCGAAGTCCAGATACCCTCTCTCAGGATTATGAAGGATGCAGGTTTGAACGAAGACGACTGGATCTAAACCTGACTTGATCAGCTAAATCTAATCGATGAAAAGAGACTTACTGTTATCTGCCATGGTCAGACGTATCAAAAGAGAATGATCAAGGCTTTTAACAAGAAAGTCAGACGTCAAGCATATCAAGTCGGGGATCTGGTGATCAAACGCATCATACTTCCGCAAGGTGATCCCAGAGGCAAATGGACTCCCACGTACGAAGGGCCATTTGTGGTTAAGAACATTTTCTCGGGAGGAGCTATGATTCTAACCAACATGGATGGTGACGACCTTCCTTACCCTGTCAATGCAGAAAAGATACTACGCATAATCAAAGACCCGCTAGGTCGACTGGCCTAGGAAAAAATAAGGGCTTCCCGGCGAACCAAAAGGGTTCGGGCAAAAGTAAGGGATGAAAATGAAAAAATTTGTACACCCGGCAAGTCGAAAACCCGAAAGGGCGGCTTGAGCAAAAGGGGTATCCCGGTGGATTGAAAACCCGAAAGGGAAATCTAGGCAAAAGTTAGGGATTAAAGCGTATCACTATGTCTCATTGGATCATCTTGCAACCAGACTTCGGTATCGACTATCAAGCTCGAACGACGCTAATCAATCTGATCAACCTTCGGCCAAGTAGCAAAGTGATGAGACGCTTAAAGATATAAAAGCAATAGCAGAGTTGGAACCTAATGGGGTCGCTTCACATAGCTGTTTTTCTTTCTTTTACACAAATTGTATAATTTTTGTCTTTCGGTGGCGTTCTCTTACTAGAGTGTCATCCTCTTTGTACAAAACGCCTATTACAGGCCAATTTCAAAATTAATACAAGTCATTTTCACAATAAACTTCAATTTGTTTTTTCTTTTTCTGTTTTGTTTTGCAAGAACATCCAATGATTTGTTTTTGATATATGCATTTGAAAATGATTGACGCTCAAAAATATTTACATAAGAAACAAAAGACAATTACTCGTAATTCCAGAAACAGGGAAAAAACAAGAAGTTCCAAACCCGACAGTTCCTCTGCCCAGTAAGTATCGTGATAGAGTCAGCTTGGGAACATAATTGTTGGTACATACACTCCCCACAGAGTAAAAGTATCCAAAGGCATTGATGTCAGCTTTCTCGAAACAGGACATAACTATCCCCAGCCGAGGTTCGTAATCGCATGCGAGTCAATAAATCTTATCCCCCAAGTGGAGTTTATTTTTATAGATACAGAAGCTCAATCTCCAACAGAGCTCATCACTTCCAGCAACGGAATTTCATCCCCAGCTAAATTTTTTCCTCCAGACCGGCAGGTCTACCAACAGAGTATCTCTTCCCCCAAAGTTTGGTCCCAGCAGAGTTATTCTCCAGCATCTCTTCCCGACAGAATATTCGCAAATCTCCAGCAACCGTCAGAGATTTATTTTCCCAGACACGAGCATACCCCGACAGCATTTCATGAACATACATCATGACATACATATACATATCATATACAGCATAATCTCATTTATTTTGAGAACATCATCTCACCCTGCATTCATGCATCACATACAACTAACCTTGATATCTTTTGCAGGAAAAGACGATTAGCTTCAATAAATCCAGCAGTTATACATATCACGTCTATAGACAACTAATGGAAACTCATTTCCCGAAATCAAACGGGTCAACTAATCTACATTATCGCTTCGAAGTAACCCTACCATCCAGGTTCCTTCTCACGGCCCTACTATACAGGTTGTCATGTCGAAGTAACCTTACCCCGGTTCCTCCTGAAGTTTCACACAAACTTATATCAAAGTAACCTTACCCCGGTTCATTCTGAAGTTTTACACGAACTTATCACAAAGTAACCTTACCCCGGTTCCTCCTGAAGTTTTACACGAACTTATCACAAAGTAACCTTACCCCGGTTCCTCCTGAAGTTTTATACGAACTTATCCCAAAGTAACCTTACCCAGGTTCCTTCTGAAGTTTTACACCTAAAGTAACCTTACCCAGGTTCCTGCTGAAGTTTTACCCAAACTCCTTACAAAACAACCTTACCCAGGTTCCTTCCCGGTTCAGATGCAGTTTTACCCAAACTCCTCACGAAACAACCTTACCCAGGTTCCTTCCCCTAAGCCCTACTATCCAGACTTTCATATCGAAGTAACCCTACTATTCAGGTTCCTTCTCACAACCCTATTATCCAGGCTTTCATATCGAAGTAACCCTACTATCCAAGTTCCTTCTCACAGCCCTACTATCCAGTCTTTTCATATTGAAGTAACCCTACTATCCAGGTTCCTTCTCACAGCCCTATTATCCAGGCTATTCATATCAAAGTAACCCTACTATCCATGTTCCTTCTCACAACCCTACTATCCAGGCTTTCATATCAAAGTAACCCTATTATCCAGGTTCCTTCTTACAACCCTACTATCCGAGCTTTCATATCTAAGTAACTCCACTACCCAGGTTCCTTCTAACAAGCCCTATTATCCAGGCTTTCATTTCGAAGCAACCCTACTATCCAGGTTCCTTCTCATAACCTTACTATCCAGGTTCCTCCTATCTTATCTCAAAATAGCAGTCCACAACACTGTACGATCGAGACCTAATCAAACATGATTGGTTTCTCATTTCCCCAGTAGAGTAACGGGAAATTGAAGCTCCTAAAACTCTATTTCTCGAGACAGACACCAATGTTCCTCAGCAGATTCCTCATCAACAACAGCAACAGGGACTCTCGTCGAAGGAATGTCCTAGGAAATCAACACTATCTAGATGGAATCTTTAAGCCCAACACCGAAAACTCTCTATCATCAAACTCCAAATGGCATCTATAAGCCCATTCCCGATATCACAAATCAGGTGCCACTTCATACGAGTGCAAATTTCTGGGCACTCTAGTGTTCAATCATATTCCACCTTTAGATCACGAAAGGCAGGCTAGCCAATCTACATCCTCAGGTTTAAGAAGATTGAACAGGGGCAGATGTTGTACCCCAAAATTTTCCCTCTCATTTTGCTCAATACATACTCCCATAGATCCTCAATTTGCTCAAGATTGCCCAAGAGTTGACCAGACAAACTCTCTCCTAAGGCAGTGTACCTCAAATTAGGGTTTCTATTTTCATCAAGATGGGTGAACACAAAGGCCTCATATGCTCTCCATGGTCTTAATGTGTTCTCAAGACCCTACATGTCAAGTTTCATGCCTTGCACAAGAAGTTTGCTCATTCAACTGCTCAAATGCTTGAGAATCGACTGTATTAGGTCAAAAGTCAACTGTGACCCACATATAGTCAAACTTCAAGATTTTTAGTCAACATCAACATTTTGAAGAGATATCCATCATTTTATCAAGGGTGGATCATGATTTCTCAAGGAATGCTCTAAAATTATCAAAACTCAAAAGTTGCTAAATTAGGGTTTCTCAGTAAAAGTCAATCAAACTTTGACCAAGCATAACTTCCACATGCTTTATCACAAATTTTCCATCCAAAGCTCATTTTGAAGAGGATGTAATTCCCTACAACTCATCTTCATTCCACAAGTTCAAAATATGCACTCATAACAAGATATGAATTTTTATATTATGAGTCCTTTTGAAAAGTCAACAAAAACACCTTTTGGGTCAAAGCTTCTTACATGAACATGGAAGACTCGATTGAGATGAGACCAAAAGGGTTGCTTAGGGGACATACTAAGCTTTCTAAAAAGTCCAAGAACACCTCTCTAGGGTTAAAATTGGAAGAGACATGCCTTGTCAAAGTTGGCCTTTTTTGCAAAATTGCCAAAAGTCAAATATGCTCAAAATTGCATTTTTTGCTAAATGGGCCTAACTTTTCATGCTTGCACCTCACTTATACTGTGGTCCACGACTCAAATACTTATCCACACATTATTTTCTTCATTTTTCAATTTATTTTGATTTTTTATTAATTAAAAATTGAATTAAATCAAATAATGGATGAATAATAGCAAAGATATGATTTGATTTGGTTTTTGGACAGGTTGGAAATCAAAATATGCTGAATTATCAAGGCCAAAATGAATCAAGCATAATTGATACAAAAAAGGGATGATTTGGCTCAAAATAGCAAGTTTGCATATGGCTAAAGAATCAAATCAAATCTCATCAAAACCTCAAGATTGAATTTGTTTTGCAACCCTAATTCATTGAGGGATATATAATGAACAAGAACAAGGCAAAAAACAAGGGGTTGTAGTCGTGTAAAAGGCCAGAACAAACTTAAAAAATTCAAAGAAAAGTGAGAATCGGTTTTCACTCCACAGGCCATCTCAATTCATCCTAGCACTCCCAATCAATTGTTGGACGTCTCAGGAAGCCATTCCAATCAATTGCAAGCCGCCCCAAGTCCAGAATCATCGTGTAGCAGTCACACGGTTTGCATTTTTTTCCAGAAACGATTATCATAATTCCTGCATCATTAGCATGTTTAAGTTATATATTTGTAATCCTCATCATGTTTGCAAATTAACTGAATGATTTAATTGTGTTTTTGGAGCCTATACGTGCCTTTGCCATTGTTAGGGTTTGGGTGTGCAGTTTAGGGCCTTTGGCTACAGGCAAAATTAGACTATAAGATGGATATTGGGATAACCGGGACATCATGGCCGGTCGAACCATGGTCTCTAATTCCATTTATATCGTGTCTCATGAATTTTTGAATTGCACAGGTCTTTAGCCATGGAAGCTGACTGTAGGTAAAAGTATGAAGGTCTAAAACGACGGATGAGGAAGAAGAAGATAACGTGTCCAAGCATCATTGGACCATTTGAAAGTTGGCGCATTTTTTTTTGTTTATTCAGTAATCCATTTATTTATTATATAATATGTTTTGTTTTCCTTACACTAACAACAAAAGCGTGTAGCACAGCTGGTAATGAGGCATTGGTATTGATCATAAGGACCCAGGTTCGATCCCAGGTCCCAGCGCTTCCTTTATATTATTTTCATTCAACAGATCGAGCGTGTTATTCTTCCCGGTGACCATCATGCACCCCTGCATCCAGCCGTTTGATCAAGCGTACTATCAGATCCAACGCTCCATCCATGAGAGACTATGATGCACGTTCAAGTCAACACTACACAGAATCCAATATTGACCAGGCTTGAAGCATTTTGGGCCTAAAAAATTTCAGATTGCCACCCCTAGTCTTGCTATTCAACACAGACCCAATTTTTATTTTCCTATTTTTCTTATTTTAACTTCTTTTATTAATTTCTTTTATTTTGTTTTAATTAATTAACCCAAAATAATTATTTTTCTATAAAATCAAAAAAAAATCACAAAATCACATAAAGTCTTTTTTTTAATAAAAATATTTTATTTTTTAATTAATTTAGTTTAATTAACTTAGGTCAATTTAATCTCTTTTTATAATTAAAAATAATTAGACTTAGGATTTGATTTGTACATAACTTAACTAATTTTCTTTAAAAATACACCAAATCTTTTTCTTCATTAAAATATTTATTTAGGTTAATTAGGTTAGCTTAAATACTTTTTTTCATAATTAAAAAATAATTAGAATTAGGGTTTTGTTGTAAATAATTTAACTAGTTATGTTCTCAAAAAAAATAACTTAATCATTCTTGTAATTAGATTCTAGGGTTCTCTATTTCCCTCGTATTTAATTTACCGCGTGCACTTTTATTTGTTTTATTATTATTGTAACTATTTCGAGGTTGTAATAGTTTTAATTAGGGTTTTAAATTTCGCATCTTTTATTTCCCGTCAAAATAATTATGTAACTGTCAAAGCCTTGTAATAGCTAGGTTTATTTTCTCACACCTTTAAATTCCTGCAAATATTTAACTGTCTAGATGTATGCTAATAGGACTGTATGGCAAGAATGTCTAGAAATTTAAAACGGTAGATCACCTAATTTGCAAAGATTAAATAACTGAAACAAATCATATGCACATATTCACTCCTAGGGTTTACCTCACTTCGGTTGCCTTCGGTAAATGATCATTAAGCATAGGATATTTTAGTGGTTGCCCTCCAGTCTAAAAGATCAAAGTGTCCCATTCGAATGTTGCCTCGGAAATGTTGCCTCGGAAATGTTGCCTCAAGAAGATCTTAAGACTCTAGGGTTACTACTAAAGTTTTCTAACTATTGCTTTAGTGATTGTACTTGTCCCTTTCGAATGTCCCTTAAAACTCCAACGACGGTGCTACCTACTCCTTGATAGTAGGATAGTGCTGTCTAAAGGAAATAGAACGAACAATATTTTTTCGAGTAGGTAGAATCTTAAGTACTTGCTCAATAAAAAACTTTTCACACAAACACCTTTCAAAACAAATTTTCAAAACAACTTCGTCACATCCTTGAGGACTGATACAAGGGTTATCACGAAGTAAAACATTTTCAGGACAAGCATACACAAGCAATTTGAAAAATGAGCAAGTACCTAAGAGCCCATGGAAAACCATGGATAGAAAGGGTGCTAACACCTTCCCTTTCTATAATCTACCCCCCGTACTCAGAATATCTCGAAAAAAAGTTTTTTCTGTTCTTTTCCTTTTCCATGATTGGATGAAATAAAAGTCAGTGGCGACTCTTGCTTACCGCGACATTTTGCAAACAAAAAACGCAAAACGCAAACTAGTATTAACAGTCGATTCTGCCACTGTGTCACAATACCAAACAATTTCGGAATGAGTGAGAGCCATAATATTCGGATCCCAATGAGGTTCCTTCTTTATATCCCATAAAGCATCAGATCGAGGTAAGTGAGAAACAAACCTCTGATACAACAAAGGCGTGCAACAAATGATCATTCCTCCATGATAAGAATCCCGAAGATGAATGGAGTAATAAGCATCTCCTAATAATGTAAGAACTGGATTCCCAATCAAAAAGATCGTGATGGCGTTAACATCCACAAATTTGTCGATGTTCGGAAATAAGAAAAACCCATAGGAAAGTAGAGCAAAAATAGCCTCAAAAGCCATCGTACTCTTCATCCTAGAAAAGTAGCAAGCTTTCTCCAATAAAAATTGAGTGGGTAATCCTCTGATTCCTCCTTTGGTAGTCATGTTGGCCTCAATCTCTAGCTTCCCCAAATGAATCACTCCAGCAATCTCATAGGACTTGGGCTCTCCTTCCAAACCAATGAAAGGAACACGATTGATGATAGGTAAACCCACTAGGTAAGAATACTTCTCCAATGTAGGCATCAGCTAGTAATCAGGGAAAGTAAAACATCGATACATCGGGTCATAGAACTGGACCAAAGTCGAGAGAATACCCTCCTTCATCCCGAGCTTCATAAGAGACACGGCGGATCCATATTTCTTCCGAAAATCAGTAGAACTCTTGATCTCGGGAATCAGACTCATCAAATCATATATCTTAGGATTCTTGAAATTGTACTTCTGAGTTTTTATTTTTCCAAATTCCATGGTCAAACAGTACCTGAGATATTCGCAAAAAGTCAAGTTTAAGTCCCTTGAAACAAATGTTTTAAAGGATGCTCATGGGTGCATGAATGCATGATGCAACAATCACACACAAGATCAAAAACATGGGGGGTTCATAGGTTCGATGTCACGAGCATGAAGTTAAAGGTACTACTCACAAGGTATGGTCTAATAGTTTATCACCTACCAAACAAGGTTCTAAGAGGTTCCTAGAGTCTACATCCTTCCTTCGGATATTACCAACGTGCCAGTTGACTCGGTAATTAGTAATATTCTCAGGAAAAACTCGTCTGAGTATAGTATCGTGTGACAACCATTTCCGGATTACTCCGTCATAGTTTCCGCACTACACCTAAAAGGCCAAGATGGGTTAAGGGTTCTACGGTCCTCAGTTTCAGCAGGCTCCCAGGTCGAAAGCAACACGTCTTCCCGATTACTTGGTAAACAATACTACAGTAAAAGGGGCATCCACTGAGTGGGGGATCTCATGCCTCCTTTTTTAGGATTACTCCCTCAAAGTTAACATGACTATACCACCCATCCTATCTTAAATTTTCCCAAATACAGGTAGAGGACTTATGAGAAATCACCAAGCACCCTGAAAACTAGGAAAATCCAGACAAAAATATATACAACACATAATATACAACACATAATAGCACATATTAAAATAAACAAAGATAGGCTTAACCTACTTAGGGATGGACCAGCAATTGGTCAATCTTTCCCCAGTAGAGTCGCCATTTTTCTGTAGCAGTAGAAATGTTGAGACTAAGCCATTGGATTGACTTGATTTGCACGAATCAAATAAAAATTGCCACTGCGCTTTATTGTTTCCAAAGAAATGGGAAAAGAGAGAATAACTCAAAAAGAGGGGGAGAGAATCTAAGTACAGTGGTTGGTTATGCAAAGGGAAGGTATTAGCACGCTAAACATCTATGGTACTCTGCAGGAACCTCTTTGAAAATTTGTGTATTTTGGCTATAAGTGTTGTATACAAAAATAGATGATGGAGATGAGAAAAGAAATTTTTTTTTTACAATTTTTGCACCTGCCACAGTTGCGAACCTTTAGTGCCTACATACCATCTTCCGTGCAATAGGGGATCAAGGTACTCGTAGTTCACCTTTAAAAAAATTTAAAGCACATGTGTGTTGGTTAATTTTAAGAGACGAGATATCATCATCTTATCCGAGTGGAAGAACATACTTACTACTCACGATTATGAGAAAGAAGAAATTACATTAAAGTGGAGGATATAGCTTAGATTTTAAAATCAACAAAGCCTCACTCAACACCCAAGTGGAAAATATCTCACTTCACTACATATTGTAGAAGTATAGCAATTCGCATCACTACAAGGATTGATAAGAGTAGAATCTTTTGAGAAAATTTTAAGGTAAAAAGCCAAAGTGGCAAAATGGTTTGAATGAGATTGATTGACTTTTAGTATTCTTACAAAAAAATGTCTAAATATTATTAAGTTGCTTAAAGTTTGATTAAGAAAAGATTTTTGAAAATACATGGACCTAAGTCCAAGTTTATTGTGAAAGTTGTTCAAGTTAGAAAATAATAAGAGTTTTGAAAAGGAGGGAGAAGATTTTTGAAATTAAAGAAAATGGGAGGAGATGAAGGGACTATACTAAAGCACAAGGTAAAAGCTAGGGAAAAGAAACGTCTAACCAATAAGAAGCCAACACTTGACACAATGAGTCAATGCAGAATTCCCATCCTTTGGATTGAAACCAAACAAGTAAAGATAATAAACCTCTTAAGAATAACAAACTTCAAATGCATTAAGTCTTCACAAAAATTGGACAGAGTAACGACTGTATACAGATGAATTCCCAATCACAGACAAAGCATATAATCAGAATAACCTGCACACAAAGAAAAAAAACAATCCAATGTCTCGGGGTAAACCCCAAGAACTCCATACAAAATAGCAAAAGAAAACACAAGGTCCAAAGGGTAGTCAAGGTCTCTACTCCTAAGTCCAAGAAGTCCATAACTCCAAAATGCCAAGGATAATGACCAAATAATCCAAGCAACCTTAAAGATTTTTATTGTTCAAGTTGGTTATTAGGTATCTTCAAAAAGAAAATGAAAGCTCAAGTGAGCAAAACAAAATGACATAAAGATAAATTCTCAAGTCAGGAAAGATGAAAATAGCATGAAATGAAAATGCTAAAATAAATGGTGCGTAAAAGTAAAGGCATAAAGTAAAAGCATAAAGGTAAAACTCAATTGTTAATGAGTTAAAAATTAGAGGTTAGTTGAATGACCATCTTGAATCATGCATTTGAAAACTCATTAGAATATTGATAAAATCAAAGCCTCTCAACAACAAGTTTCATTTTCTTTTTGTCAAATATATCATTCATTTCAAATTTTCGAGGCAACAACAAATGATCAACGATGTTTAAATGATTCACTTAGACCAAAGTTTATGAAGATTCATTAGAGGATTGATAAGACCAAAGCCTCCTAACAATGAACCTCAAGGTTATTGGATCAAAGGTTTCAAATTAAACATACTTGGGCTTGCAAACATAAGTTTGAGCCACGAATGATCATTTCTCGAATCGGGACAAAATTTAGTGCTATGTTAAGCAATAGTAAGTGGACTTATGCAGAAGTCACACATATTTTAAGGTCGATCACTAGCAATCTATGTACCATATGATTTGAGAAATGATATGTAGATTATTCTCTAACAATATGTAGTACAAGTTATAAGGGGATAAGATGAAGAGGGAGGGGATGAAATTAGGGTTTCAAATATCGTCAACATTATTCATCCATTTTGGTATATTTGGTTTCTCAACCTATCAACACCCAAGATCCAATGAGGTTGAGGAATTTGTCACCAAATGAAATCCATGTCAGAACAAAATAAAAATAATAAAATAATATTTAGTAAAACAATATTTAAATGGTGAAATTAAAAAAAATGGTAAAATACACAAAGTATATTAAAATACCAAATAAAAATCATTAAAAAATTCAGAGATCAAACATGAGTCAATAAATGTCGATAAAAATTTTCAAAATTTTTTTAAGTCAGAAACTATTTTTAAAATTTGGAGAAAATAAGCAAAATAAACCAAAATTTGTAAAAAAAAAAAATAGTAAAATCAGAAATAAAATTAAAATGAGGTCACCAATATTTTTCAAAAGACCATTGGATTCTTCCATAATTTTTCAGAATTTAAAAATCAAGGAAAATATTTTTAATAAATTAAAACAAGTTAATTAAAGTTAAAAATTATTAAAAAATATCAAATCATAAAATAAAATTGTGAAAAAATAAAAATCAGAAAGAGAAAAATCCAAAGTATTTTTAAGAATTTTTTCAGATTTTTTGAGTCAGAAATGATATTTTTATAAAATTTTGAAGTTTAAATCAATTAAAATATAAAATAAGAAAATTAAAATAAAACCCAAAAGATATAGACCATTGGATCAATGTCAAAACGCGTTAGTAATCAAATCCAAGGGATTTGGCGCGCTGTGCATATCATGGTCATTAGTGAATAAACCACTGGATCAAATATTAAATCAGATTTAAAACAAAAAACAAGTGGCGCCTTGTCATTGGTTGAAAGATGACACGTTGGTCATCTTCAACCTCCAGCCATGCGAATTGCAGGTTTCACAAACCATAAAATCAGGAGCTCAAACCAATGCCATTTGCCTCGTCTCATCAAGACGAAAACAAACGTACCCTTGCAAAAAAATTATTTAAAGTGTAGCTCAGTCGATTTGCAAAAAACTAGAAGGAAAAAGTTGAATAGGGATTTGAAAATTCATGGCCAAAACTCACTTCCAGTTGAAAACAAATGATGCGACGAGTATCAGAATGATGAGAGCTTCATTGTAGTAGCAAATTTTGAGAGAATTGATGAAGGAATCTACCTATTGAAGTTCAAATTCAGAGCTCTAAAACTTGACTTGGCTAACACGATATAGGATGCTTCAAGGCTAGGTTCTTCTTCTGTTAGCTTCAGTGAAGTTCAAGGATGAAGAATTAGCAAAGAAAATGGATTGAAAAAGACTGTAAAACCAAATTAGAAGTTGCAGAATTGTGAGTTATAGAGAGAGTTTGGAAGGGTGATTTTGGTTGTTCAAGCTTGCCAAAATGAGTGGAATAGAGCCTGTATTTATAGGAGAAGTGAATGGAATCAAGAGGAGGGGTGAATGATGCAATTTCACTTGAATTCGTGTACACCTGTGATCATGAAGAAAGTGTGACCACATGTGCATCAAAACTCATCTAAATAATGCATTTTTACACTCTAAAGTATTTAACCATATTTGCTAATCATGTTTAAGTGGAAAACGCGTGGTAATTTGGTGATTAGAAGCCACATTATGAAAATTGCAATCTGACTTGAAGTGAAAGTTCAGTTTCAAGGTACCAACTTTGAATCCATGGTGTTCACAGCTCAAGTGGTCTTAGGGTATAATTCTTATAGCATTTGAAATATAAGGTCACAATCTTTGCAATATGCCAGGAGTGATATCAAATGGATGCTTGAGATAAGAGTTGTGATGAGTCAAAGTTGAGAAAAAGATGCTGACTTTTTGTACTTAGAAAAATTCTAAGTTTTTCTTCAAATGTGACCTATATGTTTTGATTCCAAACAAGGCCTTCCTCCAAAATCTTGATTTCGTCAATGATGCTAGCTTGAAGTGAACTTCCCAAAGAGAATTTTGAAATTTGAATCACTCAAAAATACCAAGTATTGAAAAAGTTATGGCCTTGTAAAATTGGCGAAAATTCATGAGGTGACCTATAATCCTTTGAGTTATTAAGGAATATCCCAACCATTTTCAAGATTTCAACATGAAAGAAAAGTTGAAGTTCACATTCTTAATATAAATATGAAAAAATAATGGGCTCAAGGAGATAAAAATTGACCAAGTTATGATCCTTTTAAGTCAAATAAGGGAATTTGAGGGCCTATCTAGAGGACTTGTAATCTTTCTTCATCATTAGGAATCTTCCACACAAAATTTGCTTTAAACCTTTGAAGTGATTGGTTGACAACCCTTTAAAGAGAAACATATATTTGGAATCACTCAAAAATCTTAAAATATGAACAAGATATAGCCCTTAGAAGTTCAAAACCCTAGCTCCTAAAGAACCAAAATAACTTGGAAACCCCTTTCAATTTTGACAATCTTCCTTGCACAATAACTTTTTCCATGTGAATATAAGTTGTTATGGATGATAATAAGAACCCATATCAACAATAACCACTTCCAAATATTAAGGATTGAGAGAGTTATGCACTTGTGATCAAGGAATCAAGAACTTGTTCAATTAGGTCAAACTTCTTCAATCAATTCTTGCATCTTTTGACTTCCTTTGATAAATTGAGGCATGATGAATCATATTATACCTTGTCATGATATTACTCTTAAAGCACTCTCAGTGATGAAACTTGAATCTCAATGAAGCTTTATTAAATAAGGCATGGAAATAAACTCATGAACCTATAAATCAACCTGATGAAATGTGTTGTGCCCTCACCTATAGGATCATAATTTAGAGCAAACATTCATTGTATTTTTTAGTTAAAAGTTAATCAACACAAGTCAAATATGATCATAATATACAAATCAAAGTTATTGGTGATCCGTCATGAGCAAACCTAAAGATAGGGAGAAGAACCAAACCCTAGTGTGATCTTGATATGATTGAGTTGATATGAGATGATAGAGGAATCTTAGGGGCAAAAATTGGGGTACAACAGGAAGGAACCATAATAAGGCCATGCATGTCCTATTGAGTGTAAGGGCACTACCTTATCCCATGTATTGATGGACACGGGTTCCTAAGTGAATGTATTGCCAAAAGTTGCTTTAGACAAACTTGACTGTGAAGGGATTGTGCTAAAATCCAATGACATTGTGGTAAGAGATTTTGATGGTTCAAAGAGAATGGTGCATGGAGAGGTTTATCTTCCAATCAAAGTGGTTTCCAGGTCTTTGACTCTACTTTCTATGTGATGGACATTCGTCCAACCTATTCTTGTTTGCTTGGACGCCCTTGGATTCATGGGGCAAACGTTGTTACTTCTACTTTACACCAAAAGTTGAAGTTTATCGTAAAAAGAAAAATCGTTACAGTTTGCAGCAAAGAAGAATACATGGTGAGCCATTATAATTCCTTCAAGTATGTTGATATGGATGGTGAATTCTTCAAAACTCCTTGGTAGACCTTTGAAGTTATTCCTCAGACAACCCCTATTGACAAAGCTACTCCTACCGTTCCTAAGGTTACCAAGATTCCACTAAGAATGGCTTCTCTGAAAAATGCTAAGGTTGTGGTAGAAGAAGGTGGTGGCATTGTTTGGGGTCAGCTTCCCAACATCCCTTACAAGCCCGAAAAATTTGGTTTATGTTTCACCTCAGAGGCTCAGAGGGTTGTCTGTCGTTCTCGTGCTAATTCTGGGAGACCGTCATTCCGCATCAACAATAATGGAGTTCACAAAAATCAAGTCAACATTGTGGAAGACGCTGATAGCGACTATGAAATAGATTGTTGGATTTTCCCTACTACCGGCAATGGGCTCAACAATTGGAATGTTGAGGACTGTATACCAATCTGCTTTAGTAAGGAGTAAATGTTATTTTATATTTTCTTGCTTTCAAGTTTTTGGTTATGTAATTTAAACAATAACTTTAAACCTTGTGCCTTACCCGGGGCACAATGGTCCATTTGTTAGGGTTGTCATTTTTCATCCACATATTTTCATTTAATAAACCATTGGACGTTTGCATTCAAATTTTGCACTCTTTGTCTTTCTTTTACTTTATTGCTTTCAAAATAGCTATGTGTTCTTACACACACCCACACAACAAATTTCAGATACATATCCATCCTAGATCCCATTGATAACAATTCTGCTATTGCCAATTATAACTTTGAAAATCCGATCTACCAAGCTGAGGACCAAGGTGAGGAAGATTATGAAGTACCTGGAGAGCTTGCTAGGCTGTTAATGCAGGAAGAAAGATCCATACAACCGCATGAAGAGCCAGTCGAGGTTGTGAACTTGAGTACTGAAGAGGACAAGAAAGAAGTCAAGATAGGTTCCAACCTAGAAGACAGTGTCAAAAAGAGATTAATCCAGATGTTGCTTGACTATGTTGAGATCTTTTCTAGTTGTACGAAGACATGCCAGAGCTTGATATTGACATTGTGGTTCACCGTCTACTGATGAAGGAAGGTTTTCCTCCTATAAAACATAAGGTTTGTCGTATGTGTCCTGAGATGTCTGGAAAGATCAAAGCTGGGGTTATGAAGCAGTTTAATGCAGGTTTTTTAGCTGTTACATCCTATCCTCAGTGGGTTACAAATGTGGTGTCAGTACCTAAGAAGGATGGAAAGGTGCATATGTGTATAGACTACAGGGATTTGAACAAGGCAATCCCCAAAGATAACTTTCCGCTTTCGCATATTGATGTTCTGGTTGACAACACCGCCCAGCATAAAGTATTTTCTTCATGGATGGTTTCTCTGGTTATAATCAAATCAAGATGGCACCTAAAGACATGGAGAAGACTACCTTTGTCACACAGTGGGGCACTTTCTGTTACAAAGTTATGCCTTTTGGTTTGAAGAACATTGATGCAACATATTAGCGTGCTATGGTAGCTTTATTCTATGATATGATCCATCATGAGATAGATGTTTATGTTGATGACATGATAGCTAGGTCTTAGAATGAAGAAGAACATCTTGACTACCTGCGCAAACTGTTTGAGAGGTTGAAGAAATACAAGTTGAGGTTGAATTCAAACAAGTGCACTTTTGGGGTAAGATCCGGTAAACTCCTAGGTTTTGTCGTCAGTGGTAAAGGTATTGAAGTTGATCCTACCAAGGTTAAAGCCATTCAAGAAATTCTAGCTCCCCGTACTAAGAAGGAAGTCAAAGGTTTCCTGGGACGATTAAACTACATTGCCAGATTTATTTCCCATTTGACTGCTACTTGTGAGCCAGTCTTCAAGTTGGTGAAGAAAGATCAAGTAGTGAAGTGGAACAATGATTGTCAGATAGCCTTCGACAAAATCAATGAGTACCTCTAAGAACCACCAATTTTGATGCCACCTGTTGAAGGAAACCCTTTGATCATGTACTTAACGGTGTTAGAGAACTCAATGGGATGTGTATTGGGGTAACATGACGAGTCTGGTCGAAAAGAGCATGCAATATACTACCTTAGAAAAAAGTTTACCAACTGTGAAACAAGATATTCACTGCTTGATAAAACTTGCTATGCTTTGGCATGGGTTGCTTGTCGACTAAGATAGTATATGTTGACTCATACTACTTTGTTGATCTCTAAGATGGACCCAAAAAAATACATATTCGAGAAACCCACTCTCTCTGGAAGAATAGTAAGATGGAAAATGGTCTTCATAGAATATGACATTCATTATACTACTCAGAAGGCAATCAAAGTAAGTGTACTGGCAGATCATTTGGCTCATCAAGCTGTAGATGACTATCAGTCTATGAATTTTGAGTTCCCATATGAGAATATTATGCTAGTTAATGATTATAAAGAACCTGGACCGTATGAAGGACCTGGATCGGGATCCCTATGGACTATGATTTTTGATGGAGCTTCCAACACGCTTGGTAATGGAATAAGTGTTGTGATTATCTCTCCCAGGGGTTTCCATACGCCCTTCACTGCCAGGTTGTGTTTTGATTGTACCAACAACATGCCCGAGTACGAAGCATGTATCATGAGTATCAAAGTTGCCGTCAATATGAGAATTAAATTCTTGAATGTATATGGGGACGCAGCTATAGTGATCAGTCAGATTAAGGGATAATGAGATACAAAGCATCCAAATCTCATTCCTTATTGAGAGCATGTGTTGACATTAATTCCATACTTCGAGGAAATCACTTTTGAACATATTCCACGAGAAGAGAATAAATTAGCAAACGCATTAGCTACCATGTCATCTATGTTCAAAGAATTATGGGATAATGAAGCTCCTCTAATTACTATTAAGAGACTAGACGAATCGGCACATTGCTACGAAGTTGATACTGATGGAGTAGAGGAAAAGCCTTGGTACCACGAAGTAAAAAGATACCTCAAAACTCAAGAATATCCGGAAGGAGCATCTATCAATGATAAGAAGATTCTCTTCTAAGTTCTTTCTGAGTAACAGAATCCTGTACAAGCGCAACCACGGTTTGACTTTGCTTCGTTATGTAGACAAGAAGGAAGCTGAGAAAATTATGGAAGATATGTATGAAGGATTATTTGGTACTCACTCCAGTGGGCATACAATGGCTAAGAATATTCTGAGAGCGGGTTATTATTGGTCTACTATGGAAACTGATTGCCATCATTATTCTAGAACTTGCCACAAATGCCAGATTTATACTGACAAAGTACATGTGCCTCTGTTTCCTTTGAATGTCTTGACTGCTCCTTGGTCATTTGCAACGTGGGGCATTGATATGATTTGAGATATTAAGCCTACTACTTCCAATGGGCATCGTTTCATCCTGGTCGCTATTGATTACTTCATGAAGTGGGTTGAAGCAGCCTCGTTTGCTTCTGTTACCAAGAATGTCGTGGCTCGGTTCACTAAATAAAACCTTATTTGTCGGTATGGCATCCCTGGAAGGATCATCACGGACAATGGTACCAATCTTAACAATATTATGATCACATAACTCTACACACAGTTCAGGATTAAGCATCATAATTCTTCTCCATACTGACCAAAGATGAATGGCACAGTGGAAGCTGCCAAAGAATATCAAGAATATCTTGCAGAAGATGATAGTGACATACAAAGATTGGCATGAGATGTTACCATTTTCTCTTCATGGTTATCGCACTTCAGTACGTACATTAACTGGAGCAACCCAGTTCTCTCTAGTCTACGGTATGGATGTTGTCTTACCTGTTGAAGTCCAGATTCCTTCCCTAAGGATTATGAAAGACGCAAGTTTAGATGAAGACAAATGGACTTAGACTCAACTGGATCAAATAAATTTGATCGATGAAAAAATCCTTGTGGTTGTTTGTCATGGTCAGATGTATCAGAAACGCGTGATCAAAGCCTTTAACAGAAAAGTTAAACATCGGGTATAACAGGCTAGTGATTTGGTAATAAAGCGCATTATCCTACCACAAGGTGATCCCAGGGGCAAATGGACTCCCACATACGAAGGGCCATTTGTGATCAAAAAGATATTTTCTGGTGGTGCTATGATACTTACTACCATGGACGGTGAATATTTTCCACACCCTGTGAACGTGGTCATAGTCAAAAAATACTACGCATAAAAGAGACTCGTTAGGTTAACAGGCCTAGGAAAAAGTAAGGGCATCCCGACGAACCAAAAGGGTTCGGGAAAATTAGGGATATATATAAAAAAAATTATACATCTGGCAATTCGAAAACCTTAAAAGGTGGCATGGGCAAAAGCAGATATCCTGATGGACTGAAAACCTGAAAGAGCGGTCCAGGAAAAAGTAAGGGATTAAAGTGTACGACTATGTCGTGTTGGATCACCCATCTACTTACAACCAACTTCATTACTAGCTTCAAGTTTAAACAGTACAGAACAATTCAATCATATTCTTCCAACAGCAAGTGATGAGATGCTTGAAGACATATGGGCAATAGAATAGTTGAAACTTGATGGGATCGTTTCCACATAGCTGTTTTTCCTTGTTTTCTTTGTACCCTTTCTTCATTCTTATGACGATTTCCTCTTACTAGGATTTATGTCTCTTTGTATAAAATTTCCTGCTTATAGGAAAAATTTCAGAATCAATGCAATTAGATTTCAAAATTCAAAATTGTTTTACTTTCTCTGTTTTGTTTGCAAAAACATCCAATGGTTACATTGAATGAAAATATGCATTTGAACATGATTACTGTTAACAAAATATATGCATAAAAACAGGATTAGCATTTACTAAAGACTTTAGGAGTTGGGATAATGTTCAAGTCATCCACAAATCTTCACAGAGCAATCTCCACGGAACTATCTCTACAGAGCTATCTTCACAAGTTCATCCCCAACAGAGATATATTTCTCAGAAAATCTAATATGCCATCAGACAGAAATTGGGGCATCTTCCAGCGGTTCACCTCTATATCTCTGATGGATAGCTTGACATGATCATCTTACCTAATAGGCCCCCTAGCAGATAAGGAAGTTTGATCATTTCCCCAGCATACAGTGGAAACTTCCTCAACGCAGCCTATGAAATCTCGATCCCCATCAAATATTATTTCCTCAACACAGTCTACAGGGTTTATTACCCCAACGGAGTTTATTTCTCTGATATTGCAATTCCCCGACAGGATTCTCTTCCCCATCCAGATGTCATTCAACTTTGTCCTCCCCAGAAGATTTAACATCCATATCTGAAACTTGGTCAAACAACACATCAGAGGATTATCCATCTCTTTTGACCCCAGTCAGGGTACATAAGAATCAAATCCTTCAAAAGAGCGATGAACGACCAATTTTCCTAGAATTCTTTTATCCCCAAGCAGAAGTCGAACGTCCCCAACGGAGTATCCTCAAACAGAAAGAGGGAATCCCCAGTAAAGACGTTCTAAACAAAATTGAGAAACTACTATCTTCATCCCCTGCAACAGTCAGGGGTTTATTTTCTCCAACCAAAGATGTTATACGAAGCTACCGATACGTTCCAACGACATATTGCACCTATACATCATTTATAGAATATCATAGCATATGCATACGAAACACATATAGTATTCTCATTTATTTTGAGAGCATCATTACACAATGCATTTCATGCATCATGACATTGCATAAAACTAACTTTGTCTTTTCAGGTTAAGTTCCCAAACAGACGAATATTATCAGCCATATATAGACAAGTTATAGAGAAATCCCCGAAATAGGACGGGGAAACTATCTATATGACCAGATGATTTCCTTCAGGGACTGGTTCTGATGAGCATTTCCTTCAGAGATTCATTCTGAAAAGCACTTCCTTCAGAGATTTATTCTGAAAAGCACTTCCTTCAAAGATTTATTCTGAAAAGCGCCTTCCTTTAAAAATTTATTCTGAAAAGCACTTCCTTCAGAGATTTATTCTGAAAAGCATTCCCCTCAAAGATTAAATCTGATGAGCATTTCCTTCAAAGACTGGTTCTGACGAGCATTTCCTTCAGAGATTTATTCTGAAAAGCATTTCCTTCAGAGATTTATTCTGAAAAGCACCTTCTTTCAGAGATTTATTCTGAAAAGCACTTCCTTCATAGATTTATTCTGAAAGGCACCTCCCTCAGAGATTCATTCTGACGAGAATTTCCTTCAGAGATTTATTCTGAAAAGCACCTCCCTTGGAAATTCATTCTAACGAGCATTTCCTTCAGAGATTTATTTTGAAAAGCACCTCCCTCAGAGGTTTATTCTGACGAGCATCTCCCTTAGAGACTAAATCTTACGAGCAGTTCCTTCATAGCATTATTCTAAAAAGCATTTCCCTCATATAGGATCGAATAGATTCATTCTGAAAAGAATTCTACAGATAAAGTCAAGTGTAGACTCATTCTGATACTCCTATCAACAATTACTTTGGATGGCATCTATAAGCCCATCTCTGATGACACTCTATCACCTCTCTGAATGGCATCTTTAAGCTCATTCAACAATACATTCAACCAACAGTGTTACTTAGTGCACATGTGAGTGCAAATTTCAAGGCACTTAAGTGTTCAATCCTCTTCCACCTTTAGATCACGAATGGCGAGCATGCCAATCTAACTCTTCAGGTTTAAGAAGATTGAACAGAGGAAGTTGTTGTACCCTAAAATTTTCCCTCCCATTACTCAAGACAAACGATTTCAATAGGTCTCCCCATGCTCCTAGGTTTCTCAATTGCTCAAGACTACTCAAGGATTGATCAGACAAACCCCCCTCCTAAGCAGTTGACCTACAACTAAGGTTTTGCTTATCTCAAGGAAAATTAGACTTCTAATGCCTCAAGTGGATTTCATGGTTTCTCATATGTCTCAAAGAATCCTCATGCCAAATTCCAAGCATTGTAGCACAAGTTTGCTCAGTCAATTAGTCAGATGATTGAAAATCAACTGTATTGGACAAAAAGTTAACTTTGACCAATTTACAATCAAACTTCAAGATTTTTGGTCAACATCAACATTTTTAAGTTACATTCATCATTTGATCAAGGGATTATCATGATTCATCAAGAAAACTCAAGATTCATCAAAAGTCAAAAGTTACTAAATTAGGGTTTTCTTAAGGAGAAGTCAACTAGACTTTGACCAAGCGTAACTTCCATAAGATTATCCCAGCGGAATCAGCTTCACAAGCTCATCTTCAACAATGACATATTCCCCGCAAGATTGAAATACTCTAATCGTATTCACCAATAGGTTCCCCTAGCAAACAAAGAAGTATGATCTTTTCCCTTGCAATGTCGCCAAACTACGGAATCCCAATCTTTAGTAGATTGTGATAGCACCACAGTTCACAGGAATTCTCTTCCCCAGTCAAGTTTATTTCTCCAACACTATAAAATCCCCTACAGAATTATCTTCTCCAACCAGATTCATTTCCTCAACAGAATATATTCCTCAAGCAGGTTTATTTCCTCAGTAGAGTGTTTCTCCAACAAAGTTTATTTCCCCAACATGGTTTATTTCCCCAGTAGGATGCAGTCTCCCCAGCTTGAGTCTATCACTTTGACTGCTACAGATCACCGACAAAACTTCTCTCTCCAGCAAAGGGTAGTCCAAGTTGCTATCCCTAAAGAGTTGTTACGAAATCTAAAATGGGACTAAATATCATCTAATTTTATCCTCCCCAGACGAGTCAGCATTCATATTGAAAACCCGATCAGACAGCACCTCGAAAGGTTATCAATCTCTTTTATCCCCAGTCAGAGTATATAAGAATTCAATTCCCCAGTAGAGCGATAAACGACCGGTGTTCCTAAACTCTTCTCCCCAAACAGAAATCAACATTCCCCAACGGAGTTTCCTCAAACATCAAGCAGAAATTCCCAGCGGGGGCATTCTATGACAATATTGAAGATCACACATATTCGTCATCCCCAGCAGTGGTCCGGGATTTATTTTCCTGATCAAGAATGTTATACAAATCTACTGATACACTTCAATGACATCTTACATTCATACATCATTTATCATAACATATGCATACGAAACGCATATAGCACACTCTCATTTTCTTTAAGAACGCCATTGTGTAATGCACTAAATACATCATGACATTGCATAAATACTAACTCTATCTTTTCAGGTTAAGTTCGTAAACAGACGAACACCACCATCGATTTTCTAACAGGTCATAGAGTAATTCCCAAAACAGGATGGGGCGACTATCTACATGACCAGACAATTTCCTTCAGGAACTGAATTCTGACAAGCATTTCCCTCAGCGACTAAATCTGACAAGTATCCACTTAAGCACTTTCCCCGGAGAGTCATTCTGAAAAATATCTCTTCTAGATGAAGTCGGGCGTAGACATCGTCTAGCGCACCATTCAGATGAAGTCAAGCGTAGATTTCCTTCTAATACTCTTTTGGGAAAAAGTCAGGCGTAGACTCCTTCCAATACCTCTTCTAGTTGAAGTCGAATGTAGACATCTTCTAGTTCAGATGAAATCAAGCGTAGATTCCTTCCGAAACTCTTTTGGAAAAAGTCGTGCGTAGACTCATTCCAAACGTATATTCTAGACAAAGTCGGGCGTAGACTCATTCTAGTATATCATTCGGATAAAATCAAGCGTAGATTTATTCTAGTATTCTTTTTAGACAAATTCAGGCGTAGACTCATTCCAAATGTATCTTCTAGACAAAGTCGGGCGCAGACTCATTCTAGTATATCATTCGGAAAAAACCAAGCGTAGATTTATTCTGGTATTCTTTTTGGACAAAGTCGGGCGTAGACTCATTCTAAACGCATCTTCTAGACAAAGTCAAGCATAGACTCATTCTAGTATATCATTCGGATAAAATCAAGCGTAGATTTATTCTGATATTCTTTTGGACAAAGTCGGGCGTAGACTCATTCCAAATACATCTTCTAAGACAAAGTCAGACGTATACTTATTTTGATATTCCTATCAACAATTACTTTGGATGGCATCTATAAGCCTATCTCCGATGATTCTCCATCACCTCTCTAAATGGCATCTTTAAGCCTATTCCTGGTACAATCAACCAACAGTGTTACTTTGTGCATAGGCGAGTGCAAATTTATGGGCACTTAAGTGTTCAATCATCTTCTACCTTCAAGTCATGAATGGCGGACATGACAATCTAACTCTTCAGGTTTAAGAAGATTGAACAGGGGCAGCCATTGTACCCCAAAATTTTCTCTCCCGTTTTTTCTTCAAGACATTCTCATGAGATCCTTATTTGCTCAAGTTGGCTCAAGAATTGATCAGACAAATTCTCCTTTTAAGCAATGGGTCCATAACTAGGGTTTTGTGTTTCACAAGGAATATTGGGTTCCCAAGGTCTCAATTTTTTTTCATGGTTCTCCATAGGTCTTCAAGAATGCGCATATCAAGTTTCAAGCCTTGCATCTTAAGTTTGCTCAGTCAATGGCTCAGATGACTGAAAATTAATTGTATTGGGTAAAAAGTCAATTATGGTCAACATACAGTAAAACCTCAATATTTTTGGTCAACATAAACATTTTGAAGTAATATCCATCATTTTATCAAGGTTTGATCATGATTCCTCAAGAAAAGCCCTCAAATCATCAAAAGTCAAAAGTAGCCAAATTAGGGTTTCCTTAGAAGAAGTCAACTGAACTTTGACCAAACATAAATTTCACATGCTTCATCATTTTTTCCCTAACAAAAGCTCATTTTTAATGGAATTAAATTCTCTACAACTTTTTCTCTTTAAGCTCAAGTCCAAAAATGCATCATTTGAGATATATAAGCCAATACATTATAGGTCATTTCAAAAGTCAACAAAAAGACACTTTTTGTCAAGACAACTTACGTTAAGATAAATATAGAAAAGCAAAAATTATCAACATATAGGTTGTATAGGACATCTTGAGCTTTCCAAAAATTCTAAGATCACTTTCAAAAGATGAAATTTGAGTGAGTTATGACCATTGCAAGTTGGGAAGTTTTGGCAGATTGCATGAATTTCAAATTGAGCAAATTTGTAATTTTGGACTATTGGGCCTAAGTTTCCAGATCCAAACGTGTTCATGACATGTTTAAAAACCCATAAGTCCATTCATGCGTTATCTTTTATTTTTATTTTATTTATTTTGATTTTTATTCAATTAAACCCAAAATAAATTAAATAAATATAAGACCAATGGACCAAGGCATCTAGGCTTTGCTATGAATCATATTGGAGGCCCAAGATTGCATATACCAACTTTCAAATTTGTGCAGGAGTGATTGGGGCAAGATTGAGCCAAAAATATCAAGTTTCCATGCAAAATTCCAAATCAAATCTTCACCTCTTAATGCAAGATTTCGTTCACTTCGGTTAACCTAATTTGATTGTGCTATATATATCTAACAAGACCATACCAACAACACACGTGCAAGCTGCCTCAAAAACCCTAGCAAATTCTCAAAATTTTCAAAGAATTAGGGCAAAGACAAACCCTATTCTCCGGCCACTCTCAAGCAACTTTGAGTTTCACATCATCTTCCTGAAGCTTCCAGGAGTTGATACAGACTTTTATCCATTGCGAAGAAATCCCAGAACCCTTCCTTGCATGAACTATGGTTGGTAAGTTAGTGAGTTTTGATTTTTAAGGTTTAGCATTATTTCAATCGTTCTTAACATGGTAGCATAATTCATATGCATTATTAGGATTTTCTAACATCTTACATGCGAGTTTGGATGCAGAAACAGGATTGTACCATTGTTAGGGCATGAAGCTTTTGAAGCTTCAGATCTCACGATGCAGATAGTTTTAGACCAAACTAACCATACCACTGAAATCTCAGGGCCTTAATTAGTCAACTAGGCTTGTTTTCTTTTTCGTTTTGTTTGATTTCGCAGGCTTTGCAAAAAAAAAGCTTGGTTGGAGAAGAAAAAGTTAACCACCGGAGGTGGTGGTTGAACTCCTGCGCGTTTGTTTTATATTATATATCAATTGATGCAATTATATGAACGGATGTATAGCCACTCCAGTGGTAGAAACGCGCGCGCTAAGTCACTCCTCTCTCAGGTCACGAGTTCTATCCCCGGTTTTGCTATTTTTTTTCATATTTCCATCATATTTGCAGGTTTGATTATAAAACACGTTGGAGGTGTTACCTTGACACAACCAGCGTGTTGGCTAGGTGGTATGCTTGTTGCTGAAACTGCTTGAGGGCGTGGGTTCAACACCCACCCCTACTCATTTGGTTATTTATTTTTCCAATTCTATGTTTCTCACTCTTTTCTTCTTTTTCTTAACCATTGTTTTTTAAAACCCTAATTTAATTTAATTTTAGGTTAAACTTAATTTTAGGTTTTAATTAATTTTATATTTTAATTAATTCTAGGTTTTAATTTAATTTTAGGTTTTATTTGATTAACCCTAATTTGATTTTTTAGGTTTTCTCAATTGAATAAAAATCAACCTTGATTGTAGGGTTTGCTTAATTAATCAATTATTTTTAATCAACTAATTCTCTTTCTAAATTAAAATCAATTAGACTTTAGGTTAATCATCAAGTTTTTTTTCATCAAACAATTTTCCTCTTATTTTACAATTTTCGCGCACCTTTATTATTTTCGCATTTAGTATTTTTCCTGATTATGTAACTGATAAAGGGTTGTAATAGTTTTAATTAGGGTTTTATTTTCTTTCTTTCTCCCCAATTTTGTGGTTTGTACCCCCTTCCCTGAAGCTCTGTAATAGCGTAGGACCTTTATTTTCTGCTTTACTGCTTTTCCTTATAACTACTAGTAATTAGGGCATGTGTGGCAAGATCTAAAGTCAACCGTTAGATAACCCTAATCAAGATAAAATAAATGAATTTAATACACTTTGCACATATTCACCTCTAGGGCAATCTCACTTGTTGCCTTCGAATGAAAAAAATCATGTCCCTCGAACGTGGAGACTCTTTAACAATGTCCCTCTGATACAAAAGATCATAGTCCCTCAATGACCATTCAATGTTGCCTTCGGTAAACGATCTTAGTCCCTTAAATGATAATTGCTAAAGCGTCTCTACGAGTTCCCTTCGATGATGGTACGATGACCCGCTCTTGTCCCTTCACATCCAATGATAGGGCTTCCTACTAACTAATGGTAGGATAGCACTATCTAAAGGAAAGTAAATTACAAGAAAGACCTTGAGTAGGTAGACCGATATTAATCGCTTCCTCATAAACATTTCAAAACAAAAACACTTTCTCACACAGACACTTTTCAATAAACATTTTCAAACACTTTGTACGCATTCTCGAGGACATATACAAGAATCATTACAAAGTTCAGCCTCACTATGGCAACTTTCAAAATATTTTCTCAAACACACATTCACAAAGCAATTTTCAAAACAAAGTGAACTAGCAATTAAGAGCCCGTAGATAACTACGGATGAAAAGGGTGATAACACTTTCCCTTTTCATAACCTACCCCTTGAACTCAGAAAATTCTCGAAGGTATTTCTTATTCTTCTCACTCTTTCTTTATTAGATAAAAGAAAAGTCGATGGCGACTCTTGCTATCTGCAACATTTGCGATGAAACGCAAAACCAAGTCAGTTCTCCCACCGTATTACAGAACTAGTGACTTTGCTGGGGAAAATTAATAGTGGGGTTACCTTAGAGTTAGATCACTTTTAAATGTTTTCCTTGTTTGATTTGTCTGCTTTATTTTTAAAGGGCGTTTGGGTTTTATTTCTTGCAAAAAATGTTTTCCTTGTTTGATTAGCCATTAGAAGGTAGTGAGATAGTCGGATTTGGTGCAGTCTGAAGTTGGTTGATACTCGATGCTACACTCTGTAGCAACTGGATTTTTAATCAGAGCCGCCACTATTAGTTTTTATCTTAGGGAAGGGAACCTACTAGAAAACCCTAATTCGCAGACATAGATTCTAGGTTTTGGACTCTATTAGACGAAAGGAAGGTGTTAGGCACCTTTCATCTACCTTGTTCACAAGGATACTAGGTTTTAGGTTTAGGTTTGGGTAAAATGGGGTTTTAAATTTTAATAGTGGAAAAGGGTTTTAATATTTAATAGGAGAAAGAGTTTGTTTTTTTTATAGGAGAACTTGCTACAATTTTCGATTGTATGCCTACGTATCCTCTTATGAGGAATCAGAGTCCCAATTCGTAGTTCGTATTATTTGGTTGATGTTATTTTAGGATTATGTAGAATTGCTTTCGAATTTATCCTTGAACTTTGTCTGGGTTTGAAAAATGAGTGATCGTAGACGCAGTTCATAGTGAATTTTGAAAGTAATCTTATTTAATCCTTTTTCAAAAATATCTTGAATTTTCATTATGTTAGTGCAATCATAGGCGCAGATGTACGTGTGGGTGTAGACTTTTTGCGTCGTGAGCGTAGATATAGGCGTAGGCATGTGTATAGATTTTTGTATTGCAAGATGTAAGAGTATCCATGTGCGTGGACGTAGACGTAGGTTTTCTTTCAATATTTTTCTAACCAAAATGTTTTTTCGATGTTTTGTCAAATGCTTTTATTTTGTTAATCCCTCAAAATGATTTCAAGACAATATTCACAAGTAATGATCGTAGTATTTTGTAAACAAGTCTGAGAAAAGAAAAACACAATTTGAAAGATGCAAAGAAAGCAAATGTTTTATTGATATGCCTCTAATTAGGCGAGAATACAAGATGCAATTCCTAGAAAGAGGTAATTACAGAAGGTTTTAAAATTGTAAATGGCAATAAAAATGATAATTGATATTGTTGTTCCCCAATATCCTTTTAATGATCTTATCTCCTTTGCTTCTGAGTTGTATGATTTAGATCTATCTCTCCCTTCGTGGTTCTTAGTCGTAGTCCTTAGATCACAGTTTTTTTGTTCTTTATTTCTTTGTATGAAATCCCTAACTTTTTCCTGGATTGCCCTTTCGGGTTTTCAATCCACCGGGATAATTTTTTTTATATGCCCCTAATTTTTGCCTGGATTACACTTTAAGGTTTTCGATCCACCGGGACGCTCCTTTTTTCCTAAGTCGCTTGTTTAAGGTTTGAGCTTAGCGAGCTTCTTATACGTAGTATTTTTTACTGCGTCTGAGTTTACCGGATGTGGTAGTTCTTCCACATCCATTGTTGTGAGGATAAGATTACCGCCAGGGGATGCTGTTTTGACTATGTACGGACCTTCGTAGTTGGGGGTCCGTTTACCATGTGAGTCGAGGCGAGGTAGCAGAATCTTCTTGAGTACTAGACCATGTTATGGTTCATCTTGTACAGTTTACTATTACTTTGAAAGAATTCCGAGGCTAATTTTCGTAGGGTTTGCTTGCCAATGCTAGAGGCATTTTCTGGATGTCTTTATTTTTTCAGGTACTTCTTGATGTCATAGAACCAAGGCTTGTTATATTGTCTTTTTTTTTAAATAGCAAGGCAGTGTGCGGGCTCTTCGAAGTGTCTGTTTGTGATGTGCGACTCGTGGTTTGACCAAGTTACTTTGAACATAGACGATATAGTTTCCAGGGTGTGTGTCATTGAATTTGTTTCCTCGTGGGATGTGGCTGAAAATAATCTTTATGAAGTCCATAGTCAGTATTAAAACATGACCTGATATGGAATCAGTTTTGGATATTTAGTATCCCATTCGTTGTTGACTTGGTATATGGCCAGCAGGGTATTTTTGGAGAGGTCAAAATTGCCCCTATATCGTTCCCTAATGCATTTGAAGCCTCGTTGAACGTGGATATCCAACGTGCCCCTAGCTCGGGTCTTTTGTCAAGTCTTGGTATTTCGTAGTCGCTTATTTTTGCCTAACTAGAGAACAACCTTCTTTAAAGAGGTGATATATCCACCATCATGTATGTATCTAACCTTGGTCTGTTTCTGTAGGAACAAGAAAATATGTGAAATAATTTAACCAGCCTCTTTGTGGCTCCGCTCTAATATTTCCCCTTAGCTTGGTTTCTTCCGGATCTTCCCCTGTGCTAAGATTAATGGTCTTAATAGCCTCTTGATATGGTTGTATATTGTTAGTCTTTTATTTCCCTCGCCATTTTCTCAGAGAGTTCAATATCTTTATCCTCTTTCTCTTTAGCTTGGTTGATAGGAGCACCAAAATTATATCGGATCACAGCAGTAATATTATCGGTGGATTTGGGCATG
This sequence comes from Vicia faba, assembly GCA_948472305.1. Taxonomy (NCBI): domain Eukaryota; kingdom Viridiplantae; phylum Streptophyta; class Magnoliopsida; order Fabales; family Fabaceae; genus Vicia; species Vicia faba. The sequence goes on along the minus strand of OX451738.1, from coordinate 255,314,738 downwards.
AATTTTCACCTTTATCATGTTTTGGCGCAGATTTAGTATATGAAATTTGAAAAATGCATATGCAGTGAAGGTATTGCCATTTTTAAGTTTAAGATATAAATGCAAGAGAAAGAAAGGGTCTTAATTGAAAACAAAATATAACTTTTATTAATCATAGATATTGTTTGAAACAAAACGGGGGAACCCTTACAAGCAACCCCTATGCCCCGGGCATGACATAGGTTCTTTCAAAAACAAGAAAAATTACTTAGGAAAGATAAAGATCTCGGGAATCTCCAGGGCAGTCCATCTTTTGATTTCTTCTCCTGGGGCGCGTTCTCTGATGAATTCAGTTGCCCCTTTATTGTTGGCTTTGTTGGATATTTTTGCCCCATGTCCGCCATGCACTACTCAATTGTTGACAAAGGTCACTTGGATTGAAGGAAAATGTGCTTCACCCTTCAGAGCAACTTTATATTTTCCTTCAGGGTATTGTCTAAACTGGACTATCCCCTGGTTCCCTAGCCTTTGTAGAGCTCTTTTGAAAGCTTCATTGTGTTCTAGCGGGAGTCCACATCCCAACAGATATTCTTTCAACGAGTTTATTGGGGGTTTTGCTTGTCTGCTTTCCCCAGAGCCAGTGACTACTTCAATTTCATTTATTGTCAGCCCATCATGTGAAGGTGTATGGTCTGATTTGATGTTGGGCTTCTCGAAAGTGATCTCCTGAGATTCCAATAAATCTTGCACCTTGTGTTTGAATGGCCAACACTGTTCTATGGTATGTCTAGGGGAATTAGCATGATACTCGCATCTGGCGTTAGCATCTTATCTTCGTGGGAGTGGCCCGGATGGAGGAGCCAGAGGCTTGAGTTCCACTAAGGATGCCTTAACCAGCTGTTGCAATAACTGGCTAAGTGGCATAGGTAGTGGATCAAATTTCCTGGGTGGCCTTCTACCTTGTTGTTGCCCTAGTGGGATCACTAATGGTTGTTGTACTCTGTGTTGTGATGCTACAACATTAATTTCTTCTTCTCTTCCTTTGGGGGAGTTTGAAGCAATCCTTTTTGAATTGTAGGGAGCATTTTTTACGGTCCCCTTGATATCTTCCCACTTTTTATCCCAATCTCGATTCTTTCTCCGATGGTTACTAGGTCTGAGAACCCCGAAGAGATACTTCCAACCATCTTTTCATAATACAGCCCTTGCAAAGTTCCCATGAACGTGTCTACTAACTCCTTCTCTAACAGTGGTGGTTGCACACAGGATGCCAACTCCCTCCATCTCTGAGCATACTCCTTGAAGGACTCTTCTTTCTTCTGGGACAAATTCTGGAGTTGTATGCGGGTAGGAGCCATGTCCAGGTTATATTTTTAATGCTTTAGAAAAGAGTTAGCAAGATCTGTCCAGGTTCGAATATGTGTTCTCTCCAATTGCAAATACCAGTCTGAAGATGCCCCACTCGGGCTATCTTGAAAATAATGAATCATCAGCTTCTGATCGTGGGCATGGGCATGCATCTTCCTGCAATACATACGAAGATGATTTCTTGGAAAAGTGAGCCCCTTGTATTTTTCAAAGTCAGGTACTTTGAACTTTGGTGGAATCACCACATCAGGAACTAGGCCCATTTCGAGAGCGTCTACTTCGAAAGCGTCGAAACCCTCCACAACTTTTAGTCTTTCCTCTAGAGCTTTATACTGTTTCATCGCCAGTGGATTATCAACAGCATGATTACCAGTCGTTTTTAAGGGCGCTTGGTTGGCATCCTTTGGGTCGTGGTATCCGTATTGTAGGTCTAAGTAGTTGTCTGCATTATTGGTTGGAATCTGTAGGGTATGAGATGCCCCTGCTTTTGGCGGCGGTGGGACAAACCCTTCAATCTCGGCTTCTTGTTGGGCCATGACGAACTTCTAGAGTCCTGCCTCTGACTCTTTCCTTAGTTGGTGACCACTTGATGCACCGATAATCTGGGCTACTTCTTCGAAAGCTACCTTGGGAATCTGGTCTTGTCCGTCAATAATGTTCTTCAAAGCTAGGAGAACTTGACTCAGATCTCCTTTCATTGAAGCGACATCACCCTTCACCTGGTTGAGATCCTCTTTGAACGCAGCCTGATTTTCCTCAATCTGCTCCATTGCTTTTTTGTCGATAGGCCCTTGTCTGATATGAAGGCCAAGGAGGTGGAGATCTTCTTCTACAAATGGTTCAACTAGAGAGATGTTTTTTTGAAATATGAGTTTTTGTATGATATGCAGGAGTTTGCAAATGCATGCATGCGAATTAATACATATGAATATGAAACGGTTACTTGTTTTGAATGTCTTATTCACTTGGGTATGTGTTTGTCTTTCGCTTATTTTTTATTTGGTGACCAACTTAAAAATAAATACGCCAATGAGATAAGGAACAAAATGTCGTTATTGAAGGTAACATAATTCAGATATTGGAAAATATTACAATCTTAAACCAAAATTTTATTTGCGTGAAATCAAGCAAAGGTAAATAAGTCTTCTAGGTGAGCCTGCAGATATTTGCTCTTGAAACCATCCACCTTTGCTTTACAAAGCTTGAGAAAGTCTTCAGCATATTATTTCCCTTTTGTGGCTTCGATTTTAGACATGTTTGGCGCACTGACGCGAACAAGTTGTTTCCTTCGGTATCCATTTTTAATGACAGTCACCGAGATCTTAGGTTTATTATTATCTTTTATACCCCCTGTGAATAAGAAAGATATACGGGTGACGAACATATGAAATGCATGACGAATACATGAAATGTATGAATGCGTAGGTGTAAGGTTGAGTGACGGGATTTTTGTGATAAGTACCCCTAGAAGGTAGGTTCCTTAATCTTGACCTACAATTGATCTACCCTCCCAAAAGGTGGCTTCCGGGTGCCATGAATAACACCAGAGGGAAAAGGCACAAGGGCCTCCCTTAGGTGGAGCCTCTTGACAGGCCGAAACTTTCGTCTCAAAGTCGTGAAAGGTCTCATCATGAGATTTTAGGTTAAGTTTGTTACAAAGAGTCATGTGTGACCTTCCAAAGTCCTACTCGTCAAGAGGATATCTCTCGATAAGTATTCCTTTTTCGGAAGTTCACCGACTCTAAGCGAAGTCGTCACATAAACTCGCAGGGATGATGTACCCTCTAAGCTAATAGACGAACCTTCTTTCTAAGAGTTATCGAAAATATTTTTTTGAAATAAAAACCCGCCACATAGTAAATATATAATAATAAAGAAAAATAGACAAGAAATATAAAAAAATGCAATAAATAAATTAATGCAAATAAATAAATGAAAATAAAAACCCAAAAGAGACCTAAAACCTATGGTTAAGGAGAGTCCCCAACAGAGTCGCCAGCTGTAGCAACTGGATTTTTAATCAGAGCCGCCATTATTAGTTTTTATCCTATGGAAGGGAATCTAACAGAAAATCCTAATTCGCAGACATAGATTCTAGGTTTCAGACTCTATTAGACGAAAGGAAGATGTTAGACACATTTCATCTATCTTGTTCACAAGGATACTAGGTTTTAGGTTTAGGTTTGGGTAAAATGGGGTTTTAAATTTTAATAAGGGAAAAGGGTTTTAATTTTTAATAGGAGAAAGAGTTTATTTTTTTATAGGAGAACTCGCTACGATTTTCGATTGTATGCCTACGTATCCTCTTATGAGGAATCAGAGTCTCAATTCGTAGTTTATATTATTTGGTTAATGTTCTTTTAAGATTGCGTAGAATTGTTTTTGAATTTATCCTTGAACTTTGTCTGGGTTTGAAAAATGAGTGATCGTAGACGCAGTTCATAGTTAATTTTGAAAGTAATCTTATTTAATCCTTTTTCGAAAATATCTTGAATTTTCATTATGTTAGTGAAAAAATGTTTGTAATTGGTTAGCTGTTTTAATTAGGGTTTTGAATCGTTGAAGAAGATTAGGTCTTCATCAAAATTAAGTCGCTCTAGACGAAGTAATTGATTCGATTAAGTCTTGATAAAAAATCTTGATTTTTATCAGAATTAATTCACTCGAGGCAAAAAAATTTGACTTTGTTTATTTATCGCTTTGAGCGATAGCGTTTGATTATTGCTCTAGGCATAAACTAAATTTCGCATGAATTTTAATTGTTTGATTTTGAATAATTACTTGATAAACGTTAAATCGACCATTTAATTACTCGAGGATGTGAAATTCTATTATTTGATTATTTATAAAATATTAAAATTAAATTAATTTTAAAAAGGTGTTTGGTTTATGCACATGTTTATGATTTAAGTATAGTTATTTACAAGTGATGCATACATTTTAAATTAATTAAGAGGCTAAATGAAGTACAAACTAAGATCCTAATTAACCTAACCTAATTGTTTAAAATAAAATTACTAATTAAAAAAACTAAACACCTAAATAAACAATTAATAGAATAGAATAGAACCTGAGAGGGGCGTTGATAAGAACATGGAAGTAGAGCTAGCAATTTGGTAAAGAAACAATGCCCTACCCAAACTTAAAAAAACCTAATTTAATTTATGATTAGTAAGTAAAAAAAATTAAAAATGCAATAACAACACAACCCTTCACGGTATTGAGGTAGGCTTTTTTCTTTTCAAAAATTCAATTCAGCCTATACAATCACGAAATATGGCGCTTAGATAAAGAAAAATTAATTTTAAAAAATAGAAACAATATATTTAACAAAGAAAGCGTACCTTCAGTGACCTAAACCTTTTCACGTTATCAAGTTATCGTATCCCTTCTTCAATATCAACAATCAATTTGCAGAAGAACAAAAAAACTTTACCTTTCTAGAATTTAAGGTTTTAGCTTGCTGTTACAAATTAGAGATCAATTAGGGTTGAATTTCGCTGTAATTGATTCAGTGTTTTTGCTGTAAAATAGATTTGATTTTGTAAACTTGATTTTGTACTGCAAAAGGATTTTTCAGATTTTATTTAGTTTTTTAGATTTGATTTTGTAGATAAAGATTGATTCTATAATGATTCGTTCTGGGCTGGACTGATGAAGATTTATATTATTTTCTGGATTTGATACGCCGAATAATTTATGTTTTAGATTTTTTTTTTTTAGTCTAAATTTGAATAGTAGATGTTTACTGCAAAAAAAATCATGCGCTAATCTTGGTTTAAATTGAAACAGTTGTTGTTTTAGAACATTGGACCAGCGTTGTTGTTGTTAAATTGGGCATGCGCTTCTAATTTTGGTTACTTAGTCCAACACTTTTCTTTTACAGCAAAAAAAATCAATCTTCTAAATATATATTTTTTAATTACAGCAATAAAGCCTTTTTTTCTTTTTTCAATTGGGCCTAAATGGCCTTCTCAAAACAAACAAATTTGAGAAACCAATTATCAGTAAAAAAAACGTATTTGACATACTAGGCCCCAAATGGCCTTTCCATAACCCAATATTATTTAAAACAAGCTTTTGATAAATACCATTAACCTAATGTTTAATAATAACAGTGAAATATTATAAATAAAAAGCTAACAGTGATATATTCCTTTTATAAAAACAATAGTTTTAAAATTTTCTTAAAACAACAAAACATCAAATGGGCTATTAGAAATTGTTTAATGGGCCAGCATATTGGACTTCCACCTCCTTTTTTTCTACTATTAGCACTAAAAATGAGTTTTATTAATTCAAACTTAATTATTAATCACTAGCAAATTAAACATAAGTGGACTTAATAATTTAATAACCTAGTAATTATTATCTCCTTTTTCTTTAAAATAATTTTTTTATTTTCGAATTGCATGGGTCATTGGCCAACATGCTTTGCGTATGGGTTTACGGATACACGAGTCTTTCTGATTTAGAAAGCCCCGCTTTCATGAGTTTAGGGTACACCCCTCTAGTCGGATAAAGACGGATTATCAGATATTGATATACCATCTTTAATTGAATATTTCTTCAACTTAAATCTCGAAAAATAAAATCATCGAGGTAGAACAAATTTGGAGTACGACAACTGCCCTTATTCAATTATCTTTCAGTCGAATAGCGTGGCAAAACTCGAGTCTTGCGCATTCTGATTGGAAGTTTATTGAATACTTGAAGTATCCCAAAATTTGTCCGACAAATATAAGGTTACATTGATATAGCATACCCTTACGAATCTTTTGGGAAAGTAGGCAAAGTCGGTGATATATCGCTCACCAGGGTTTGATAACGAGGCAGATAGTCTTTGATCTTAAAAGCGCAATTTTGTATGTCTTGGTTTGGTTTTGATCATTCCCCGTTTGGAGGATGAACACAACAATGATTGATGATGCATGGCTGATTGAAGACTGGGGCCATGGATTATGTTTGTGAATCGCTGCATGACGTCTGAGGCGATGGGATAGAGTTTTGTATTTTTGGGCATCGCTGCATGAAGTCTGAGGCGATGGTATGTGTTACGGAGTAAAGAAACACATTATTGCATGAAGTCTGAGGCCAAGATTAATATGTCATTGTCTCAGGCGTTACAACATTTACTAAAAGCGAAGCTGATTACGCTAAGGGATCCTCCTCAGAACCCTAACGCCTCATCTCCTAAGTACAATCCGAACACGAAATGCGCCTACCATTATAACAGCTATGGGCACGACACCAACAATTGTTGGACCCTGAAAAACAAAATTCAGGACATGATTGACAACAAGGAGATTAAATTTGATCCTCCGGAGACCCCGAATGTAATTACTGCGCCTATGCGAAAGCATGACAAAGGCATAAGTGCAATTGACGGTGTTCTTTATGTGGCTACTGTAAGTGAATTGGTTACTCCTCTACCCATAATCAAGAAGAATCTGCTGCAGGCCGGTTTATTTCTGGGTTGTATTGAAAAATGTTACTGCTGCATAACCCAACCCAATGGATGCAGATTACTAAAGGACGACATTCAACGCCTAATGGACAATCATATAATTTTGATTGAGAAGGTTTTGTCTGCTGAGAATCTGTGCCAAGACTTGTCCGTAATTTTTGGCCCTCCTGTCAGGATCACCTCCAAAGGTCATGTAAGGATTTATGCCAATTTGAAAGCTACTCCTCTAATCATCACTACATCTGGACATATCCCATATTCTTCAGATAAATCTATTCCTTGGAAATATGGATCTGACGTGTACTACCATGGCGTCAAATAAGAACTACCGACTATTGAAGATGAAGTTACTAAAGTTGTTGATCCTGGAATTGACAACATTGCTGGAACCAGTAAGGTTACTAGGAGCGAAAGGGTTTTCTCTCCGAAAATCTCTCCGAAGACTATTGCTACACCTGTTAGAGTTACAACCACCGAGTCAACCGTTGAGGCTTGGGGTAAAGAGCAAATAATAGAGTCTGCCCAGACAGAGGCACCTAAGGAAGCTACAGTTGAAGACACCTCTAGACAAGAGTTGGAAGAGGTATTGAAGATTATCCACAAAAGTGATTATAAAATTGTTGAACAACTGGGGAAGACTCCATCCAAAATCTCCATGATATCCCTGCTATTGTGTTTTTAAGCCCATGCATAGGCTTTAGTGAAACTTTTGAAGACTGCTCACGTACCACAAGAAATTTCTGCCGACCAATTTAGAAGTTATGTTGCTAGCTTAATGAAGGACAATGGATTAGGTTTCTCTGATGATGATCTGACTCACGAGGGAAGAAATCACAATAAGGCCCTGTACATCTCTATTGAATGCAGGGGCACTACTCTGGCTCATGTTTTAGTTGATACTGGTTCCTCGCTGAATGTTCTACTGAAAGGCGATCTTGACAGACTTTATTGTGAATGGGTCGTACTGAAACCCAGTGATATTATAGTTCGATCTTTTTATGGGTCAAAAAGGATAGTACACGGGGAAGTGGATCTTCCGATCAAAGTGGGTTCGCACATCTTTGAATCTACCTTCTATGTAATGGATATTCGGCCAGATTTCTCTTGCTTACTGGGATGCACCTAGATCCATGGGGCAGGCGCTGTCACCTCTTCCCTACATCAGAAATTAAAGTATCATGTGAATCGAAAGATTATTACTGTCTGTGGTGAAGAGGAGTATATGGTCAACCACTTGAACTCTTTCCGATATGTAGAGATGGCCGACGAATTCATCGAGACTCCCTGTCAAACTTTTAAAGTTATCCCTCATGCCGCTACTTAAGATGTCTTTGCCATTCCCAAAGTTACTAGGGTTATGCCCAGGATGGCATCATTGAAAGATGCTAAAGCTATTGTAGAAGAAGGTGGTTGTACTATTTGGGGTCAGCTTCCTGACATCCCCTATAAATCTGACAAGTTTGGTTTGGGTTTCACTACAGTGGGTTAGAGAGTTGTTCGTCGCACTCGAGCTGGAAGGCAACCATTCCGCGTCAACAACAAAGGAGTCAACATAATAGAAGATGTTGTCAGTGATTATGACCTTGACAGCTGGATCTTTCCTACCGTTGGCAATGGGCTCAGCAACTAGAAGGTTGAGGACGTTATCTCTATCTTCTTTAATCAGGAGTAATAGCTACATTTCTGTTTTTTATTACTTTCAAGTTTTGGCTTTGTAATAATTGAACAGTGACTTTAAGCCTTGTGCCTTACCCGGGGCACAACGGTTCATTTGTTAAGGGTTGTCATTTCATAAACATATTTTAATTTAATAAAAGCATTGGATGTTTTGAATTTAAATTTCGTGCTCTCTTTCTTTCGTTTCACTTTTATCACTTTCAAATAGTTGTTTCTTCTTACACACACCCATACAATATATTGCAGATCCACATCCACTCTGGATCCCGTTGGTAACGATTCTGCTATTGCCACTTATGAATTTGAAAATCCGATCTACCAGGCCGAGGACGAAGGTGAGGAAGATTGTGAAGTACCTGGAGAACTGGACAAACTCTTAATACAAGAAGAAAAGGCTATACAACCGCATGAAGATCTAGTTGAAGTGGTAAACTTGGGTTCTGAGTCAGACAGGAAAGAAGTCAAGATAGACGCCAACTTAAAGGACAATGTCAAGAGCAGGTTAATACATATATTGCATGAATATGTAGAGATCTTTTCTTGGTCATACGAAGACATGACAGGGCTAGATACCTATATTGTAGTCCACCGTCTTCCGATGAAAGAGGGTTGTGCTCCGATAAAACAAAAGGTTCGTCGTATGCGTATGAAACAATTTAATGTATGGTTCTTAGCAGTAACAGCATATCCTCAATGGGTTGCAAATGTTGTTCCGATACCAAATAAAGACGAAAAGGTACATATGTGTGTAGACTACAGATATATGAACAGGGCGAGCCCCAAAGACGACTTCCCAATTCCATATATTGATGTTTTAGTCGACAACACCGCTCAGCACAAGGTGTTCTCCTTCACTGATGGTTTCTCAGGGTATAATCAGATCAAGATGGCACCCAAAGACATGGAAAAGACTACTTTTGTTACACAGTGGGGCACTTTATGTTACAAAGTTATGCCTTTTAGGTTGAAAAACTCTGGCGCGACATATCAACGTGCTATGGTAGCTTTTTTCCATGACATGATTCATCACGAGATAGAGGAATATGTCAAAGATATGATTGCCAGATCACAGACTGAAGAAGAGCATCTGGACCATCTATATAAGTTGTTTAAGAGACTGAGCAAGTATAAGTTGAGATTGAATCCGAACAAGTGCACCTTTGGGGTAAGATCCGGTAAACTCCTTGGTTTTGTCGTCAGCGGTAAAGAATCGAAGTTGATCCCGCTAAAGTTAAAGTTATTCAAGAAATTCCTTCTCCCTGTACCGAGAAGGAAGTCAGAGGTTTCCTGGGACGATTGAATTATATTTCTAGATTTATTTCTCACTTGACCGCTACTTGTGAGTCGATCTTTAAATTGTTAAAGAAAGATCAGGTAGTGAAATGGAACGACGATTGCCAAATAGCTTTTGACAAAATCAAGGAGTACCTCCAAGAACCTCCAATCCAGATGCCACCAGTTGAAGGAAGACCTTTAATCATGTACCTAACAGTGTTAGAGAACTCAATGGGGTGTGTACTTAGGCAACATGACGAGTCTGGTCGAAAAGAGCATGCAATATACTACCTTAGCAAAAAGTTTACCGACTGTGAAACAAGATACTCACTGCTCAAGAAAACTTGTTACGCTTTGGCATGGGCTGCTCGCCGGCTAAGACAATATATGTTGTCCCATACTACTTTATTGATCTCTAAAATGGATCTCATCAAATACATATTTGAGAAGCCCGCTCTCTCTGGAATATTAGCCAGATGGTAAATGGTCTTGACGGAATACAATATGCAGTACACCACTTAGAAAGCAATCAAAGGAAGTGTACTTGCAGATCATTTGGCTCATCAAGATGCTCGCCGACTAAGACAATATATGTTGACTCATACTACTTTGTTGATCTCTAATATGGATCTAATAAAATACATATTCGAGAAACCCGCTCTCTCCAGAAGAATAGCAAGATGGAAAATGGTCTTGACAGAATATGACATTCAGTATACTACTCAGAAGGCAATCAAAGGAAGTGTACTGCTAGATCATTTGGCTAGATGACTATCAGTCTATGAATTTTGAGTTCCTAGATGAGAATATTATACTAGTTACTGATTATGAAGAACTTGGACCGTATGAAGGACCTGGGACAGGATCCCGATGGACTATGGTTTTCGGTGGAGCTTCTAACGCGCTTGGTAACGGAATTGGTTCTGTAATTATCTCTCCTCAGGGTTGCCATACTCCATTCACCATGAGACTTTGTTTTGATTGTACCAATAACATGGCCGAATACAAAGCGTGCATCATGAGTATTAAAGTTGCTATTGACCTAATAATCAAGTTCTTGAGTGTTTATGGAGACTCAACCTTGGTAATTAGTTAGATTAATGGAGAATGGGATACTAAGCATCTGAATCTCATTTCGTACTGAGAGCATGTGTTGACCTTAATTCCGTACTTCGAGGAGATCTTGGGAATCCAAAAAATCTTGAAGCTTATGTATGAAGGCCCAACATTTTTCTATGGTATGCCCCAGAGAATTGGAATGATACTCGGACCTGGCATTTGCATTATACTTTGGTGGGAGTGCCCCAACTGGAGGAGCTAGAGGTTTCAGCTCTACCAAAGATGCTTTGATTAAGTGTTGCAATAATTGACTGTGCAAAATGGGGAGAGGATAAAATCTTCTCAAGGGCCTTTTAAACCTGTTTTGTTGTTTTTATTCCCGCGGAATCACCAATTGTTGTTGTGTTCTTGGATGCAATTCTACATCATTAATTTCTCCTTCCTTATTTTTTGAGAAGTTAGGAACATGTCTCTTTGAGTTATAAGGGGTACTAGATGATGCTTCTTGTATCTTCCTACTCTTTATGCCAACTTCAATCCTTTCACCAATAGTCACCAAATCAGAAAATCCATAAGAGATGTTTCCTACCATCTTATCATAGTACAAACCTTGTAAAGTTCTCATGAACATATCGACTAATTCTTTCTCCATGAGTGGTGGTTGTACACGGGCTTCCATTTCTCTCCATCTTTGAGCATACTCTTTGAAAAACTCCTCCTTTTTCTGAGACAAGTTTTGGAGTTGCATGTGATTAAGCACCATGTCTAAGTTATACTTTTACTTCTCATGAAAGCATTGGTAAGATCTGCCCATGTCTGGATATGAATTCATTCCAATTGCATGTACCAATCTAGGGATGCTCCACTCAAACTGTCTTGGAAGTAATGGATCATAAGCTTTTAGTCTTAAGGATATGCATGCATTTTTCTGCAATACATGCGTAGATGGTTCCTCGGACATGTGAGCCCCTTATATTTTCCAAAGTCAGGTACTTTGAATTTCGGAGGGATCACCACATCAGGAACTAGACCCATTTCGAGAGCGTCGACATCAAAAGCATTGTAACCCTCTACAACCTTTAACCTTTCTTCGAGAGCTTTATAATGGGTGAGTGCCAATGTACTTTCAGTGACATGGGCGTGAGCTGTCCTTTAAGGTGATTGATTGCCATCTTCTAAGTCTTGGTCTCCATACTATAGGTCTATGTAGTTGGCTGCATTGTTGACTTGAATTTGCAAAGCATGGGATGCCCCTACCTTTGATGGAGGTGGGGCAAACCCTTCAGTATCAGCTTGTCTGACCTCTTGTTGTGCTACAGTCGACTTTACAAGTCTTGACTCTCATTCTCTTCTTGGGTGGTGACCGCTCGATGCACCAATGGTTTGGGCTACTTCTTTAAAGCCTACCCTAGGAATCTGTTCTTGCCTGTCAATGATGTTCTTCAAAGCTAACATAAATTGAATCATGTCTCCCTTCATTGAGTCGATATTTCCCTTTACTTGCTCCAAATATTCCTTGAATGCGGCTTGGTTCTCTTTGATTTGTTCCATCACTCTCTTTTTATGGGCCCTTGTTTGATATGGTGGTCGGAGATGTGGCGCTTTTCTACCAGTGGTTTAGTTGGAGATGATTTTGAAATAATGAGTTTTTGTTTTGTTATGAAATGTGAAATGATGTGATGTTTGCATGTGTATGAATATGTTAAGAGTTTCGTTTTTGAATGTCTTATTCACTTGGATTATATTTCTTTTTTTTTTATCTATATTTTTTCATGTTTTGCTTTTTACTTGGAGAATGTCTTAAAAATAAATACACAAACGAGATATGGAAACAAAATACTTTTATTGAAATAACAACTTTCTTTTAAAAAGGAGAGTACAATTCAGATATTGAAAAATATTCAAACTTAAAACATCAAAACTTGCTAAAAGAAATAATAAGGGGAAAGAAAATCTTCTAAGCGCGCCTGCGGACTTCTGCTCTGAAGCCATCAACCATAGTTCTGCAAAGCTTGAGGATGTCTTCAACGTCTTTTGGGAGCAGGACCATCACATTTACTGCGTATTTCAAACTTCTAGGGATGTCCTCAATGAGGTTGTTGGCTAAGAAGGTGAGTTTTGCATGTTTGTCTTTGTAGAATCAATACTCTTGGTAGAGGTCTGGAATTATATTATGATTATCCTTTCCTGCTTTTGCGATCTTTGCATACTGCTTTTCCCAATATAGTTTTTCAGCCCTTATCTCCGTATAGAGTTTTCGTCGTATTAGGAAATTCTTTCAGAGGTCTTCTAACTCAAGACATACTCGCTCGTATTCATCAGTCTTTTGGGCACGAAATCTTTCTGCCATCATCCTCTTGAGACGTTCCCCTACATCTGATTCTTGGCTATCTCGGAGCCTCATAATAATATACTTCATTTTCTCTTCTTGATCTAAAGAAGCTTGTGCCTAACTTTGAATTTGAGCCCTCAAATCTTCTTCCATCTCCTTTTTGTCTTGTATTGCCTTTTCGTACCACCTACTTAGTTTCTCGATTTCACTAGTAGCATCTTCCAAGCATTGGTTGTGGGAATCCAAGTTAAAGGTATTACTCAACAACCCTTCAGTCGAACCTTTCTGCTTAAGACTCTCCTTTTCGAATGCTTCATGGTCTTTCAGAATTTGTTGGTCTTTGGACTTCAGCTCGCGGTGAATTTGTCTTTTTTCTTTAGCTAAGGTATGAAGGCTAAGCTCCAATTCTTCTTTTTCCTTTTGAGCTTGATTTAAAGCTTTCTTCAAGTTGTCTATTTCTTCTAAGGACTAGGAAGAGGATCTGGAACATCTGGCTTGTACTAATGATCAATTTCAAATGGTAACTTAACAACTTGTACCCTATCCAAAACCCATCGAGTGTAAGGTTCTTTTGCCATAACATTCTTCCTTTCGGCTTTTCTCTTATTAACCCTATTCCAAGCTCGGGTGATCTTATTGAGTAATTCTAGGTCGTTTTTTCCTATGTCATGAATGATTAATTGTTGAAGTTGTTCGTTGAAGGTTTTATCCTCAAAAGGGTACCCTAGTTGTCGCAAAGCCAAGTTAGGGTTATAATTGATGTAACCACGTGATCCAATCAGCGGGACATTCGGGAAATCTCCGGAACTATAAATGATATCTCCAATGTCTAGTTTCCTCGCATACCATAACATAGAACTAGAAATAAGAGACCTTAATTTTGAAGGCCACTCGTATCTTGTCAGATTTAGAACCATGTAGTCTTCCTTATAGAGGTGAGTCATAATCCAAGAATATAAAAGTGGGATACAATAGTTTAGAGTACCCCTCCCCTTTCGTAACGAGTGTGAAGTGTATAATAAATATCAGCAAGTAAAGCAGGAGTTAGGTCCGCATTCAAAGCTTTTGCGCCCCAAAATACACTAATAACTGCAGGGTCAATATAGTCCAGAGTCCGCGGAAATAGAATTATACCAAATACGAGTAACCCTAAACAATCAACACAAGACTCCCATTCTTTGTTATTGGCAAAAGAAAGGGTTTTATCTTCCAAATAATATCTCTTAATCCCCTGTACATCATCTTCTTTCTTGTAATTAAGTGAGAATTCAGGATAAGGGATCCCTAAACCATTTGCTAAGTCCTTAACGTCAATAGTTTGTCCAATTCCCACATATGCTTTTCCCTTAGAAAAATTCAAAAGTCTATCAAATTCTTCCAAAGTCGGCGCTAGCTGAAAGTCTTGGAAGGTAAAGCACCTCAATAGAGGGTCGTAGAACTGAACCAGGGGCAGAAATAACATCTAATTATACATCCACTTTTGTCAATTCAAGGGTATCCCCATAATGGCGAGTAAACATCTTCAAAGCTCTTTCAGATAGTTTCCCTTTGATGATCTTGATCTTCGTCATATTTGGCTTGACGGCATTAACACAGACAAGTTGTTTCCCTCTAGCATTCATTTTTAAGACACTTCACCAAAAAACTTTGATTTTTTTTTTAATCCTGTGAATGAGACAGACAAAAAGAATGAAGGATAATGAATATGTGAAATGCAAGATGTATGAATGCATGATTGTGTGGCATAGTAACAGGATTTCATGAAAGGTATCCTTAGTTGGTAGGCTCCTAGTTTTGACCTATGGATATTCTACCCTCCCCATAATATAGTCTCCTTAAGGTTATCGTGGATAACACTAGAGGGAAAGGCACAAGGGCCTCCTTAAGTGGAGCCTCTTTGCAGACCGAAACTTTTGTCTCTAAGGTCATGAAAGATCTCACCATGAGATTTTGGTTTAACGGTTATATAAAAAGTCATAGGTTTCATTCTAAAGTCCTACCCTCTAAGAGGATATCTCTTGAGGGTTATTTCTTTTTTGTAATTCCACCGACTCTAGGTGAAGTCGTCACAAAAACTCATAGGGATGATGTATCCCTTTGGCCAATAGACGAACCTTCTTTCTAAGGGTTTTTTGAAAATAATTTTTTTAAAATAAAATATTGCCAACAAATGATAAATAGATAATATAATAATAAACAAAAATAAATAAATAAATAAAGCAAATATTGAAAACACCAAAAATCCAAACAAAAACCCTAAACCTAAGAGGAAGGCTTCTAAACCCTAGAGTCGAGTCCCCAACAAAGTCGCCAACTATTATAACTGGTTTTAAATTGAGAGTCGCCACCATTAATTTTTATCCTAGGGAAGGAAATATAACGGATAACCCTAATTTGGTTAGAGATTCTAAGTTGTTGACTCGTTTTTAGACGAAGGGTAGGTGTTAGGCACCCCTCGTCTACCTTGTTCACAAGGATACTGGGGTTTAGATTTACGGCTTACGTAATAGGGTTTTAATTTATAATTGGGGAACTCGTCATGATTTTAGTCGTATGTCTACGTATCCTCTTATGAGGAATCAGAGTCCCAATTCATAGTTCGTAGTTGTTGGTTGGTATGTTTTATGGATTACGAAAATATCTCGTATTAATCCTTGAACCAAGTATGAGTTTGTAAATCGCAGAGTTGCTAGACGAAGTTCGCAGTTAATGATATATATCTCCATAATCCTTTTTGAAAATAATATCTTGGATTTGTTAAGTTAGTGAAAATTGTTAGTAATTTGATTGGTTAAATATTTTTAAATATATTAAAAATATTTTTATGCATGAGAAAAAACAATTTTAATGCAATTAAAAATATTTGAAGGGTTAGTGTATATAAAAAGAGATTTGAATTAAAAATAAATTTATAATTTATTATTAAAATAAATATTAATTATGAAAATATAAGAAAATAAATAAATAAATAAATAAATAAAAGAAATTGTAACAAAATATATTTTAAATTAATTTACGCAGGGGGTGTATTTTTAATTTGTTAGTAAGAGACTCGGGGTGTGAAAAGTAAGGCCCTAAATTCAGAAATTGAATTTGGGTCCAGAACGCAGGGGGTGTCGTTTTGAACATGGTAGCAAAATTGGGGGTCTGGTAAGTTAGGGCTCAAGTCCATATATTGGACTTGGCCCAATAGCACAGGAGGAGTGTTATTTTATGTTGGGGAAGCAATATGATGGGTTCAATTTGAGGCCCGGTGGAAATAGTGTGGGCAAGATCAGGGAGCTATGGTGGATGTGGGCTTTAGAGACGTCTGATGATGATTCAAGGGACGTGAAGTGAGGGCATGCAGTAAGAGGGACATATAGGATCAAAAGGCATTATAAAAACATGTTTCTAGGCTGAAGGCCCATTTTCTCTTCTTTCACTCTCTCTTCACAACAAACACGTTATATTTTTAGAGAGAGAAGCTCTGGCTTCTCTCTAGGCAATCGGAAATCGCCCCGTCGGTCGGAAATCGCTTCTGCCGGCGGCTCTGACCATTAGCCACCGTAGGGCACCCTGTCTCCCTAGATCTCTAGTTGAAGTTCAACCGAGATCTTCATGTGTTCATCTGCTCCACCGTGAGGAAACCCAGAAACGTTGAAGATATTCAACCAAATCTTAGAACCCTAAGGGTTCGTGAGGAACCCTAATCAAACTAAAACCCAGAAACCCCAAACATTAGAACCTTATCCCTAAACCCTATGAACCCAAACCCTAAACATGAACCCTAATGAACACTAACCCCTTAGAAATCCATAAATCCAAAACTCAACAGAAGATCGTAGATTCAAATAAATACAACCCTAAAATAAGAGTTCTTAGGCTTACCGTCCGATGCAGTGAATCTTGTCATATCAATTCCCCGTCTGACTTTCTAGTTCGCTTTTCTAATCTCCTCCTTCTTCTCTCTGTTTTTCAGGTATGAAGAATGATGGCGGTGGCAGAGATGTGGCAACGAGGATGATGGAGGCACGACGACGGATTTGAAACACAGATCTAGAGTTTTAGAAATTGAAACCCTGATCTCAAGCACGGAGATGGGCTCACGGCTTCCTGCTTCTTCTCCTTCTGTTATATCTTCTCACTCCAAAATTTGTTGTCCCTTTTCAATTAGTTTTAGGATTCTTTATATAATTTTTTAGAATTAGACAGATTAGGAAGTTATTGTATGATTGTCGTTATTCTTTGTGATTGAGAAATTAGATTCGATTAGAGATTAGTTGATTTGTAAATTAGGGATTTGATTTAGATTATGTTTCGGATTTATTTGTAACTTGATTGTAATAAGATTCAATTTGATTTAATTGTATTTGGTGATTTATTTTTGTAATTGGACACAAATTGATACGATTAGATATGATTAAACTATATATTTGATTTGTTTTGATTCTTGTTTGTATGAATCTCTACAGTAATTATTTTTTGTTGATTCATTGGGCTGCTGCAGCTAGAAATTGGGCATTAGGGTTTTGATACCCTTGCAGTTTGACTCAATCAACAAAATTTTAATAAAAATTTGATTGTAATAAAAATATTAAAAATGATAATAATAATAATAATAATAATAATAATAATATAACATAATAATTATAATAATAAATGAATGTTGACTTGGTCAACATCTAGACCAAGAAAAGAGAAACTCGATGGACCTCCCACTTATTGGGCCTTCCAAAAACAAACTGATGGACCTGTCTTAGTAAGACATACACCCCCTTCCTTCTTTTATACCAAAGAGTCAAATACTTTAATGGGCTAGCAGCTTTGATTACAAGAAAAGAGAATACACCCCCCACTCTAATTTTACCAAAACACAATCTTTTAATAGACCTGCATGAAAAAAATTGATATGGGCCTGTCTAGAGATGAAACAAAAATATACCCCCTTCTATAAACAAGCCTCATGAAAAAATCAATGGGCCATCAGATGTTGATGGTCCATTTTGAAGCAGTACACCCCTCTTATGAATATGTACCTCTGAGCAATAATGCGATTATACATTAGCAACATAATAATATTGAAATTTAGAAGAAAAAAATGATCATTGGGATTGATGGAGCAAATTTGAAACATGACATACTTCAAATTAAAAAAAAAAATTATTGTTTTAAAACTTACTACAAAATATTCAACTTATTATTTTAAAATTTACTACAAAATCTTCAACTTCTTAATATTGTACTTTCATTTTTATTTATTTTTTATTCTTGATTTTGGTTACTAATCTACTTAATATAAATTCAAAGAAGTCAGGATGGAAACCCTAACTACATGTCATCTTGATAACAATCGTAGCTTTATGTCATCATGGTAACAATTCTAAGTACAAACTCTAATTATACAAACTCTATATTAAAATAAATAATAATAATATAATAATAATAATAATAATAATAATAATAATAATAATAATAATAATATTAAACCACCACTATTAATAATAATAATATAATATCTAGCTAATAATAATATTAAAATAATAATAATGATAATAATATCATAACCAACTACCACAATTATAAATAATAGGGTTAAATAAGTTTTTGGTCTCTCTAAATATCTCAAATTTTATTTTTAGTCTCTCTAAAATTTTCCTTCAAAGAATGGTCCTTTTTTAAAAATAAAAAAATTTAGCTTTTGGTCCATCCTACAATTTAGCGACGGTTTTTACAACTTAGTGACGGTTTTAGCGGTGGTTTTTACAACTTAGCGACGGAATTAGAGACCATTTTAGCTGCGATTTTGTCAGGAGAGACCAAAAGTTAAAATTTAATTTTTTTAGGAGGACCATTCTTTAAAGGAAAAATTTAGAGGGACTAAAAACAAAATTTGAGATATTTAGAGAGACCAAAAACTTATTTAATCCTAAATAATAATAATAATAATAATAATAATAATAATAATAATATTAATATTAATATATTCAATTAATATTATTATATCTTATTATTATAATTCTCATTTTTTATTAAAAAATCTTTAATACTCAAATAATAATAATAATAATAATAATAATAATAATAATAATAATAATAATAATAATAATAATAATAATAATAATAATAATAATAATAATAATAATAATAATAATAATTATAAATATATATTTATTTTAAATATAAATATCAAATAAATTTTTCTTAAAAAAACTATCAAATAAATATTTCATAATTTTTTTATAACATATCCCATTTAACATTCTTCAATGTATTAAATCATGTTACAATGTTAAAAAATTAATGTCTTTTAATTATTATTTTTATTATTCTATTTTAATTATTCTGGTTAATAATAAAATAATAATTTTTTATATACATTTTGAATTACTTAGTTTTTCTAAATAATAAATACAAATAAAAAATAAAAAATTATTTAATATTTTTTAAATTAAAAATATTAGTAAAATTGATATAATTATAATATTTTAAAATTAATATAATATATGAGTTATATGATATATAATAATGATGATAATACTATTAATATTTCTATTCCTATTCCAATTTTAAATTTAAAAAATAAAACTCATAAAACTCTCTATTATTTTTATTTTTATTCCAAAAATAAGAAATGTTTAATAAATTTTAGGCAAAATTATCCTTTTAGTCCCCCTATTATGATCAAGTCACGAAATCAATTCCCTTATTGCGCCAGATCCATCTCTCCAAGCCACCTACTAATGTTATACATAGGTCGGGGTCTTCAGCCACCTGGGGCTGGCCCCGTCGCAGCTCCACCCCAATTCGCTCGCGTTTATCCGGGCGTTTGAGCTGACTTGTCGTTTTCTGAGGATTGGGGCGACCATACCCCTCTTCTTCAGAGTCTTCCACCTACAGCGGCAATCTCGGGGAGGAAAGCATAGCTGGGTTTCCCTGAAACAGTCGAAGAGACTTTTCAGGATGTACATGGACTCCGTGCGGGGTTTTAAAGACAAGTGGTATGTTGTGAGGCCGGTTACCACAACAGGTTTTGAGTCCGTGTATGAGGAGGAAGCGGTCATAACCGACGACGACGGGGAGGCCCTTTTGGACGGCGAAGGATGTCCGGTGTTAGGACGCACGACCAAATTTCCCATGCATTGGATCTTGAGGCATTACGAGCACGGTACCGGGTATTACCATACGTCCGCGGGCGATATGAGCTCCGAAGACGAGAAGGCTTACGATACTCTTTGTCGGTATGTCGATAGCTTCCATCCCGCCAGATGGGCCACGAGGGAGGGGGAAGATATTCTGGACGATGAAGGTCATCCGACCTTCGAGGCTCGGCCAATTGACACGAAGGAACTCGTGGAGTGCCAGTCCTTTGGGCAGGCTGCGCGTTTGCTAGGTCGTTTATTGTTTGAATTTCTTCACTTGTTACTTGTTAGATTATTTGCTCGGCACTAACCCGGGTTCTTTCGTGCAGGTTCGATGGCTGGTCGAAGGGAGAGGCTCTTGAAGTTGTCCTGTGACAGTAAGGTGAACAGGAGGGTGGTGAGACCTCCTCAGGCGACGAGGATGGGCCCGCCACATAGCCTGGGCGTTTCTCAGGCGACGAGGGTGGACTCGCCACCTAGCTCGGGGGCTGCTTCAGGAGGGACTCCGGATGATCAGGAGGTCGAGCCACATACCGACCTGATACAGAGAAAAAGGAATCGGGTGGAAAGTCAGCCGGAAGTCGGCGAGGACTCCAGCACTGTGAGGTCCTTCGGGTTGCCCCCTTGCTTTAAGGAGGAGGGTTTCTTCGAGGGATTTCCTCTGTCCGTGAATCCTGACGAAGCTGAAACCATCAGGCGGATGGACAAGGAAAGCCGGAGAAGGCACCTGGCCGCCAACATGGTCGGGCTGGTGAAGATGGTCGAAATGGCCGTTGTACTGGCCGAGGAGGGGGAGGATGCCGACCGTATCAAAGAGTTGGAACAGGAGAAAGCTGCCCTCACCTCGAGCTCGCGGAAGTTGAAGGCCGCTCTGGAGCGCTCCGAGGGAATGTTCCGCGAGCAAGCCGAGCTACTGGCGACGGAGACAGAGTTGCTGGCTCTTGAGAGAGAGAGCTCGGGGAAGCTGTCCGAGGAGAGGGACCTTTTTCGTGCGGATCGTGAGCGACTGGAACTCGAGAACGGGCGCCTTGCCAGAGAGGTCGAGGACCTAAAGGCTGCTATGCTTCCTGCCGAGGATGAGTCGGAGGACACAGCTCTTATGAGGAGTCGATCGGAACTGGTCGCTCGCATTCAACTTCTCGAGGGGGACTGTGTCGGAGCTATGGTGGACGGCTTCGAAGCCGCGGTCAGCCAACTTTCCTTGTTAAATCCCGGCCTGAACACTGAAGGGGTGAGCCATATGTCGCAGATTATCGATGGTCAGGTCGTGCCTCCGCCCGACTCTCCTGTTGTTGGTGATGGTAGCTCGGGGGAAGCCGAAGTGTGAGATAGTGGTGGGGCCTGCGTGCCTCGTTGATGTTTGTTTTGGGCCTGCGTGCCCGTTCACATTCTTTTGGGCCTGCGTGCCCGTTCTTTGTATTCCTGAATATTGCCGGCCTTTTTGGTCGGTTTACATCTTATTTGCTTTGTTGCCTACGGCCGTTTTGAATGAATGCTTTGTTTCAATTTTGATTGTTTGCCCGTGTTTGTATTTTACGTTTTTACGCAAAAATTGGCCTAAGTTATGGGCCCGAGGTGTGTCCGTAACTGGTCGTGGCTTTGCTGGAAAATTTGCCTAAGCCTTTTGTTCGTGTATGTGCTCGGCCTCTTCTCGATGGCCAGAGTCGCCTAATCGGTGAACTCGAGGGGAGAGACTCCTTTTTGACTCTTTTAGATGACCCGACATTCTTGAAGATTTGTCGGGCAAGCGGAGCGAATCCGCTTGGCCGGGTACATGGCCCGGTCGGGACTATTTGCCCTTGGCGTGAACTGCCCATCGCGAGTTGGGTGTTCTTCCTCACAGGTACTTCGACAGTGGAACTCGGTAGAGGTGTCCACGTCGGGCATTATCCTTTGTTCTTATTTGAACCATGTTATGCAATTTGGACGTAGGTCGGGCCCGCACCTTGGCCTCTCTACGGGGTCGGACGTTTCTCCTCGTTGACTGGGGGCGGGAGCCGACAGTCGAGGGTCCTCAGTGTTGGTAGTTTTTAACTATAGTACTGCTTTAGTTTAGCAGCGTTCCAGGGTCGTGGTAGCGGCTCTCCATCTAATTGCTCGAGGTAGTACACCCCGGTACCGGTGGTGCCGTGGACGCGATAAGGCCCTTCCCAGTTCGCGGCTAGCTTCCCTTCGCGGGAGTCTTTCTGGTTCCTTCGTAATACCAGGCTGCCGATTTCGAACTCGCGCTTAATAACCTTGTCGTTGTGGTGCAGAGCCACTCGTTGTTTCAGGGTGGCTTCGCGCAGGGCTGCGCCAGATCGGATTTCCTCGACTAAGTCGAGCTCGTCCCTCAGCGCCTCGTCGTCCATGATTTCTACCGGGATGACGGCCTCGGTCCCGTATGTTAGTCGGAACGAGGTCTCTCCCGTCGTCGAGTGGGGCGTGGTGCGGTATGCCCACAGGACGCTGTGAAGCTCCTTGACCCATCCCCTCTTTGCTTCACCGAGTCGGCGTTTGAGTCCCCGGAGGATGACTCTGTTCGCAGCTTCGGCTTGCCCGTTGGTTTGAGGGTGTTCGATTGACGTGAAATGCTGTTTTGTTCCCAGTCTGGCGATGAAGTCTTGGAACCCGTGGTCGGTAAATTGGGTGTCGTTGTCAGTCACCAGTGCACTCGGAATTCCGAATATGGCGAGGATGTTTCTCTTGTAGAAGCGGAGGATATTATGCGAGGTGATCTTCGCGAGAGCCTCGGCCTCGATCCACTTCGTGAAGTAATCCACGGCCACGATTAGGAATTTATTTTGATAAGTCCCTTGCACAAAGGGTCCGAGGATATCCATACCCCACCAAGCGAACGGCCACGGGGACGATAGTATGCTCAGGTCGTGAGGGGGGGCGAGGTGCATGTCACCGTGCCTCTGGCACTTGTCGCATTTCTTAACGTGTTCCTTGGCGTCCTGCTGCATCGTCGGCCAGTAATATCCCGCTCGAAGGGCTTTCCTCGCCAAGGACTTGCCGCCCATGTGCTGGGCATTGATCCCTTTGTGTATCTCCCGCAGTACCTCGGGGACTGTGGATTCGTCGATGCATTTTAAGAGGGGGCTGGAGAATCCCTTGCGGTACAGTTTGTGCTCGAGCACCACGTAGGAGCATGCTCGCCGCTTCGTGACGGTCGCATCGGACTGGTTCGACGGAAGCTCGCCCTTTGTCAAGAAATTGTAAACCGGGGTCATCCAGGACGAGGCGTCCCCAATGGCGTGGACCTCGACTGGCGTCGAGGATCTTTCGATACTCGGACGTGCTAGGGATTCTTGGATGACAGATTTGTTCCCGCCTTTCTTTCTCGTGCTCGCGAGTTTGGATAATATGTCTACTCTCGTGTTTTGCTCGCGGGGAACATGTGAAATTTCCGCCCGTACAAACTTTGTCATGTGTTTTTTGACCAAGTTCAAGTACTCGGCGAGGTTGTCGTTTTTGGCTTGGTAACTCCCCTGGACTTGGGAGGCGACGAGTTGGGAGTCGGTGTAGATCTGTACCTCGCGGGCTCCCAGGTCCTTGGCTAATCTCAATCCCGCGAGCAGGGCCTCATATTCTGCTTGGTTGTTTGACGTCGGGAAGGAAAGAACTAGGGAGTGCTCGATCACTACACCCTCTTCGTTTTCCAAAAGGATTCCTGCGCCACTTTCGGACGGGCTGGATGCTCCGTCGACGAAGATGGTCCACTTGTGTTCCTTCCCTGTGGGTGGGTCATGAGTGGTCATTTCCGCGACGAAGTCGGCCAGGGCCTGCGCTTTCAAGGCTTTCCTACTCTCGTACTGAATGTCGAATTCGGAGAGTTCCAAGGACCATTTCAGCATTCTGCCCGCCATATCAGGTCGACCAAGGAGTTGCCTCACCGGTTGGTCGGTTCGCACGATGATCGCGTGGGCCAGAAAATAGTGTCTGAGCCTCCTCGCCGCATTGACGAGGGCTAGGGCCACCTTTTCTATCTGTTGGTATCTGCTTTCGGGTCCTTGCAGGGCTTTGCTCGTGAAGTAGACGGGTTTCTGTCCGTCGGGGGTCTTGCGGACGAGAGCCGCACTGATGGCTTCGTTCGAGACAGCCAGGTATAAAAACAGTGGCTCCCCGTCGGCTGGTCGAGATAGCACAGGCGGCTGAGATAGACTTTTCTTTAGGTGGCGTAGCGCCTGCTCGCACTCCTCGTTCCATTCGAAGGCTGCTTCCTATCGAAGGAGTTTGAAGAAGGGGAGGGTGTGCTGAGCGGACCTCGCGACGAAGCGGGATAATGAGGTGAGCATGCCGTTCATGATTTGTATTGACTTCTTCGACGTTGGTGTCGGGAGATCGGAGAACGCACGACATTTGTCGGGGGTTGGCTTCAATTCCTCGTTCTATTAGGTAGAATCCGAGGAATTTTCCTGCCTTGACCCCGAACGTACACTTCTCGGGGTTGAATCTCATTTTGCATTGTCTTTCTTGGGCGAAACTGCCCTGAGGTGTGTCGCATGGTCGGTGTCTGCCCGGGATTTGACGATCATGTCGTCCATATACACCTCGAGCATGTCGCCGATCTGTTTGTGGAAAACTTTGTTCATCATGCGCTGGTAAGTTGCTCCAGCGTTTTTCAGTCCAAAGGGCATTACGTTGTAGTAATAGTTTCCCGAGCTGGTCATGAAAGTCGTGCAGTGTTTGTCGCTCACGGCCATCGGAATTTGGTTATATCCCGAGTAGGCATCCATGAACGACAATGTTTGTAGCCGGCCGAGTTGTCGACCAGCATGTCAATGTTAGGCAAAGGGAAAGCATCTTTCGGGTAAGCCCGGTTGAGATCGGTATAGTCAACACACATCCTCCATTTTCCATTATTCTTTTTAACGAGTACAACGTTTGACAACCAGGTGGAGTACCGGGCTTCAGAAATAAAATTTGCCTCTAGAAGGTCTTTTACAGCTTTTTCAGCAGCCTCCGTTTTTTCTGGAGACTGCCTACGCCTACGTTGTACTACGGCCCTAGCGGCTGGATCTATGGCGAGGTGGTGACAGGCGACCTCAGGGTCGAGTCCGGGCATTTCCGCGGCGCTCCAGGCAAACAGATCAGCATTCTCGCGCAAGCAGGCCTTGATTTGCTTCCTGGCCAAGTCGGGGAGGTCTTTGCCAATCTTCACTCCCTTGGTCGGATCCGTGCCGAGGGGGACGAGCTCAAAATCCCCGTCCGGTATTGGTCGGAGTGGGATTTGCTCGCCGCTGGATGGCTCGTCCTGGTCGAAGCGAGTGTCTAGAGCTATGGAATCGACCTTTGGTGGAGCTTTCTGGACTTCTTCCTCGGAGGACTCTTTCTTGTCGGGCTCCTGTCGTGTCCTTTTGGCGGGTCTGGTCCCTATGTCGACAGTATCATGTCCCTTAGAAGCGGTGTTGAAGCACCTGCAGGCAGCGGCTAGGTCTCCTTGGATAGTAGCTACTCGTGCCCTCTTGGTGTAGAACTTCATCTTCAGGTGGACGGTCGAGGGTACCGCTGTCAGCTCTGCCAGTGTTGGTCTCCCCAAGATGCAGTTGTACAGAGACGGGCAGTCGATGACTAGGAAGCGTACTTTGACTTGTCTTGTAGCCGTCCCTTCGCCGAACGTAACCAGAAGCTCGACATATCCCCAAGGTTTAGAGGTCGAGCCGTTGAAACCTTGTAAGTCCGACCCTACATACGGCGAGAGATGCGAGTCGCCCAGCTGTAGGGTTCAGAATAGTTGGTTGTACATGACGTCGATGGAGCTCCCTTCGTCGACCAGGATGCGATGTACATCAAAATTGGCCATTCTTGCCCTTATCAGTAAGGGGATGACCGCGTTCGGGGCTCTGCCGGGGAGCTCTTCTAGGTAGAAGGTGATGGGCTCTGACCTGCCCTTCACCCTTTCGAACGTCACTGTTTACGGGGGAGCCGCGTCGACCAACTCGTCCAACTTCCTCTTGGCTGAATTGATGGTCAAGTCGTTGAACCCGCCGCCGTTGATGACCAGGGCGGAGGGGAAATATTCCCACCTGCTGTGTGTTGTGAGCGGCTCCTGCAGGTGCTCGGGGAAGTCGAAGTCCTCGGGCCTGGTCACGGAGAAGGCGGTTTGGATAGGGACCGACTCGTCAGATGGTCGGGCATCCTCCTCCGGCTCTCTAGTTTCTTGGGCATCACGACGGGGAGCATCATTCCGCCGGTATTGCGCGAGCCTTCCTCCCTTGATGAGGGTTTCGATGGCGTCCTTGAGGTGGACGCAATCCTCAGTCAGATGACCATGGCTCCTATGGTACTGACAATATTTGTTCTTGTCTGCTCCGGGCTTGGCAGGAGCAGGTCGGGGATGTTTGACACCGCCGTCTTTGAAATCAGTGTTGGCACACTCCGCCAGAATGCGCTCGCGGGAAGCTGTGAGCAGAGTGTACTCGGTGAACCGCCCCGAAGGTCCTCTTTGTTCCCGGACTTCCCGGGGTCTGTCTTCCTTCCTTTTCTCCCCGGTTCATCGAGGAAAGGGTTCTTGGCGCGAGCTACTGCTGGGACCACGAGTCCTGGGATCTCGGGCTCTGTTGGCCGCTTCCCTCTCCTCGTAGTCCATGTATGCCCGAGCTTTTTCGAGGAGGGCATCGAATGTCCGAGGTGGCTCGATACCCACGGCCTTTCTGAATTCCGTTCCGGGGAGGAGTCCTCTCTCCAGCAAATATCTCTTCATATGGTCCGCACAGGGGACCTGTATTGCTTCCCGGTTGAAGCGGTTGATGAATTCCCTCAAGGTTTCATCATGTCTTTGGATGATGGCCTCGAGAGCCGCCTCGGTCTTCGGATGCCGCCGAGAAGCTGTGAAGGAACTGATGAACTGGTTCTTCAGGTTCCGCCACGAGGTGATTGAGCCCGGGGCGAGTCCTTTGTACCAGTCCATTTCCGCCTTCCTGAGAGTCGTGGGGAATAGACGACACTTGATGGGGCCCCCGACATTGTGATAATGAAGCATAGCCTCGAACCCGTCTATGTGGTTGACCGGGTCCGCGACTCCATCGTACTCCTTTAAGTGAGGGGGCTTCTCCATGCCCGGGGGGATGGGTGCTTCCATAATAGCCTGCGACAGGGGACCGCGGGGGTCGTCCTCGTCGCTTCTCTCCGGAGACAGAGATGGGGACCTGTAATACTGTCTGGCACGACGGTCCAGGTCGTGCTGAGTCTCTCTCGAGCAAGATGCTCGGTGGTTGAATTTCACACGCCCATCTCCGGAGTGCCTTCTTTCCTGTCTCGCCGGGTCACGACTAGGTTCTCCGGCTTGAATGATGGGGGGCCTCTCCAGATGAGGCCGTTTCTCTTTTGGCCGGGGAGATTGGCTTCGAGAGGTCTCCCTGTAATGTCTCCGCGGGGGAGATGGGTGTCGAGCTTCAGTCACTCGAGGAGGGGGAGTATGGGGTCTCCGATGCCTCCTCGGGGGTCTTCGCTCGTCTTCAAGCGCCCTCAGTCTCTCTCCTTGGGCGAAGATGAGATAGTTCGTTTGATTAATCGCTGCGAACAGCGCTTGAGTTGTGGCATCTGCCCCGGCGGGGACGGGGACTTCCTGGAACCGGGAAGCTCTGTAGTGTGCGAGGGCCGCCGGGTCGTCTTCGAGTGGTGGAGGGACCGAGGAAGATGATGCAGTAGCTCCGTCCCTGTAGGTGGAAGTTCCGGGGGCAGTTTTCGCGGGAATGGTGTTGTGGCCGGGGTTGCCGGCGTTATCAAGGTGTCCGTTTTTGTCCGTGGTGCCGTTGTTAGTGTCGACGACACGGACGTTCTGCTCATCGCGATCTAGATCAGCCATGACAGCGATAGTTGAATTTGAGCTTTGGTCTTTGAGTTTTGTAAGACGGGGAAGCTAGTTTCCCACAGACGGCGCCACTGATCTGACCTGATCAGACTTGGACCGTCACGGCTGGCTCCGAGCTGAAGTTTTGAACGAGGTGGGGGGTACCTGCAAGGCACTCCGATGCAGAAGTAAGTAAGAGCACGAGCAGGCAAAGTGTGAGTATATGTGATAGAATGAATACCTGACCCTCTGGAAACAGAGGGTATTTATAGCCCCCAGCGCTGGGCCAAGGTTCCTTCATTGGGCCGGGCAGGTTTGGCCCAATGGAGGAACTTCCAGGTTCTACGTGCGTAGTGGGGACCCGCACGTGGTCCCCTTCCTGGATGTCCTGCGTGAAGTGCGGGCGGACAAGGACGCGGTTTTTTCGGGGTCCCGTTGAGAGTGCAGTGGACCGTGTCCGCTGTTGGAGGAGTGCTCGAGCTGAGGTCGAGCTGGATAGTACGAGGACGGGGATGTCGCCTCAGTGACGTATGTCGGGCATAACTATGGTCCTTAGGTCGGCGTGACCCCTAGCAAGTCCGTTTGGATTGGGCCTTTATTGTTGCTCTTGGGCCAGCCCGGCCCAGTCCAAAACACTAACAAACCAAATAACAGAGCAACAAAACTTGATTTTATACACTTGAGTGATAAGTGAAGTGAGTATTGGGAACAAAACCATCTGTATACCAATATCTCTATTTTTTCACCTAATTTGGGATGGATGAAACCAACTAGTTGTTTATTGATTTTGTTACTATTTTGTTCAATTTACAAACAATGAAGTGAAAACTTTCATTTATTGAGTCAGCTTCCTAACATTGTTGTTTAATCTATGATCGTTTCAGTGATAATTTTTTTAATAAGTGACACAATTATATGTTTCTATTTTTTACATCAAGTAACGTAGGAAAAGTACAGTTACTCACCAAAAGATGGATATTCAATTCATTTTGTGTGGCCAACAATCTTTGTGTATATTCAATTCATTTTTGTGCTTGATAATTAACTAAAGTTTTTTCTTTTTTTGAAGTTTAATTTAATACTACAGATGTAGAGATCTTTAAGACTGTGCTGATTTGTTTTAAACATCGCACCAGTAATACCAAGTGCAAGGATGAAGATCTGAACGAGCAAATCCTCTTGATCTATCTATGAAGATTTGGATTATCAAATCCTTTTAAATATGTAATTATTGGTTGAAAACAAGATGTAATAAGTCAAATGTGGTCCCCAAATTCCACATTGTTTATGCTCAATTTAATTTCACTATTTATATTGCACGTGCAAACCAAAAGTGACATTTGCATTTGGTTTGGAGAGATGGACTTGGCCCAAATAGATTATTTTGATATATTAATTAACAAATAAAATAAATATTTAATTATAAAATGACTTAGATAATAAAAAATTAATAAATGTCGTGTCACATCATCAAAAGTGTTACATAATGAAAAAATTCAGGGAATTAATTTCGTGAATTGAGGATAATAAAAAGACCAAAAATGTAATTTAACCTAAATTTTATTTTAATAATTATTAAAATTATAAATAATACACTATAATTATATAATTATGATAATATAAAAAAAATTTAAAAAATAAATAAATACATTAATAATTACTACTCAACAAAAATTGTAAATGAAAGAAATCAAAAATAAAATTATTTACTACTTTATACATGTTTTTATATAAATTTTAAATTCCTTAGTTTTTCTTATAAATAGAAATTACAAATATAAAATTTATTTCAATATTTTTTCAAATTAAAAATATTAATAAAATTGATATAATTATAATATCTTAAAATTAATATGATATATGAGTTATATGATATATAGTAACAATGATAATACTATTAATATTCCTATTTCAATTCCAATTATAAATTTAAAACATAAAACTCATAAAATTCTTCATTCTTTTTACTTTTATTCAAAAAATAAAAAATATTTAATAAATTTAATTTTAATAATTATTAAAATTATAACTAATACACTATAATTATATAATTATAATAATATACAAAAATTTAAAAAGTAAACAATTAAGAATCAATACTCAACAAAAATTGTAAAGGAAAGAAATCAACTAAAAATTTCAATAATGTAAATCCTCGCAGAGCAGCGATGGGAAGGGCGCGTGGTCGGCCACCCAAGAGCTAAAAATTTCAATATTGTAAATCCTAACAGAGTAGTGGTACTTGTCACATCCTTGGAAATGCATTAGTATCATGGGTCTGTAAGAAACAAGCATGCGTTGCTCTTATCACGGCCGAAGCAGAATATATTGCAGCAGGTAGTAATTACGCTCAAATTTTGTGGCTCAAACAACAACTTCGTGACTACGGACTCGATCTAGGATGCATTTCTCTACGGTTCGACAATACAAGTGCAATAAACATTACGAAGAATTCGGTCATGCATTCAAGAACCAAACACGTAGATATACGACATCATTTCCTTCATGATCATGTACTTCAAGGAGATGTCGAGGTGACATTTGTAGATACTCATAATCAACTTGCCGATATCTTCACTAAACCTTTGGCAAGAGAACCGTTTTACAAGATTCAATGAGAGCTTGACATTCTTGATGAACACGACATATAAGGTGCTTTCTATCCTTGTTATGATTTTATATATTTGTTTTAACCTTGCTATATGTGAATATATATGTTAAGTGGTGTTTAAGTTTAAGAAAAATAAGTTTTTGGTCATTTTTGGTTGATGCAAATCGATTGCACAATAGTGTAAATCGATTGCTCACTAAGTATTTTTAATTTTGACCTTTCTGTTTCAGTGCAAATCGATTGCACCATAAGTGAAAATCGATTGCACTCTGTGCGTTTCAGTTTTATTTTGCTTCTGTTTTATGTGCAAATCGATTGCATCTGTATGCAAATCGATTGCACCCACTGTAACATGCTTTTATGACAGAAATATTTATTGGTTAGAATTCCTCTCTCTCTCTCTCTCTCTCTCTCTCATATTCCCAAGCCAATTAAACTTCATTACATATAATACAACCCACTCATTTCTATCTACTCACAAATCATATTCAAACTTCAGCTCATCAAACATCCTTCTCTCAAAAACCTAAAACCTTCAAAACCCTAAAAACACCTTACCCATGGCTTCAAGGCAAAAATGAAAGGTGTCAGCTTCAGAGAAAGGGAAGAAAAAGGTTGGTTCATCCTCTGAGAATCCATTAATTCCATCTCTCACCAAAGAACAAGAAGCAAGATTCATAAAAGATTTTCAAAGAAAGATAGTGTCCAACCCTAAATATGGCATGCTATCATCCTTTCCCCAGGAATGTTTCTCTTTTCAAAATGATTTAACTGCTTATGGACTAGAACCATTAATTTCATCATTTGGTCCATATTATCCGGATCTGGTAAGAGTATTTTTCAGCAATTTAACTCCCCACAAAGGCAAGATGGTGACATATGTGTTGGGTACTTGAATCTCTCTAACCCCCTGAGATTGTTGGTGAGATTCTACATATTCCCTACAATGGAAGCTCTTTGTACGACCATGAAAATGAGGCATTGGATGACTACAGGAAAAAGGAATTTCATTACAGCATTGGGAGATTAAGAGAAGTTGAATTCCGTGCCAAAAGGATTCGTGGTCTAGGCGGAGTGATTCCCTCTAGAGACTCATGGAGTGCATGTAACTTTTATATATATGATAGACTATTTCATTACTTTATGGTCTATATTATGTTTCCACAGGCTAGAAACCACTGTACCGTGACTGACCTGGAAATGCAGCTGATCTATGCAAGAAAGAAAGGAATAAGTGTTAATTGGGGAAGGCTCATAATGGTTCATATGCTGAGAGTTTATGCAAAATCGAAATTTCTACCATATGCTTACTTTGTTACATTAATTATGGAAGAATTTGGAGTTGATTTTGTTGGGTTTGAGAAAGTTAATATGGATCTAAATTTGCATAAGATTTTAATCAAGAATGTTGACTCAAGAATGGGTGTTCAATATAATCCGAAAACGAAAACTATAACTTACATTGGTGAAGATGTGGTTGGTGATGAAGGGAACGATCAAGAAGTTGAAGGTGGTGAAGTTGTACCTCCTCTACCTACTGCTCCCTCTGGTCCAAGCAATCAAGATCTTATGGATTTCATGTCTCAACAATTTGCTTCCATGAATACCAACACCAACAACCAATGGAATGCTATCAACGATTCTACAACAACCCGGATTAATGACTTCCGCACAGATGTGAATTAACATTTCTCTTACCTTTACTCTCATCTTCACATTCCACCATATGACCCAAATAATCCAGTTGCACCTCCACAATATTACACAGAACCTCCTCTACAACAACAATTTCCAAATCAAGGATCTTGGTTCTATAACAACCGGGACATGAATCAACCATAAAGTTTTGTCCAACTTTATCATGTCTATTGTTTTTTGTTATGTCCTTGTTCAGTTATGCTACGTCTTGTTTGTTGTTAAATTTCTTTGTAATCGTTAGGTTACTATGTCTATGACTATTTGTGATGCATGATTAATTAATTTTTCTATTCAATATTGCTTTATTACTGTCCTTTTTTTTTTTGCATCTTTCCCTTCTTTTTGATAATGTCAAAGGGGGAGAAGGATGTGGTACGTTATGCTTGCATATTTCCTTGTTTTAAATTTTTAAGGTACTCTTCAATCAATATGAACAAATTCATAGGATTCCAACCTTCTCATACAAAGGGGGAGTTTGTCATCATCAAAAAGGGGAGAATGTTAAAGCAAGCTTCTCAAATGCACTTTTGTTTTGATGAAGACAAACCATGATTGACAAAGAATGCAAATATCTTTTATCCAGCTAAAAGCATCTGTGGATAAAGTCTTCAGTTCAAGCACTTAGCAAAATTTCAAGGTATAATGATAATACTTACTTTGAACTTAAGACATAGATGCTCAATGGTCAAAAAAAATATTTTATATTGTCCAAATCTTTACTCAAGTTTTTCTAAAGCTAAAAATCATTTTTTACTTGAGTGCAATCGATTTGCATATTAGTGCAATCAATTGCATGCTTCAATTTTTCAAATCTTTTGCTATTGTTTCTAAGTGTAATCGATTTGCATATTTATTCAATCGATTGCACTCAATCAATTTTTGCTATTGACTTCACATGCAATCAATTTACACTCTTGTGCAATCAATTGCACACTCAAAATATTTGAAATTCTAGCTGTTGAAACCCCGTGCAATCGATTTACACAAAGGGTGAAATCGATTGCATGTTGCACGATTTTGAAAAACAGCAGCTTTGCACATGCCTATTCATAACATCATTTCATGGAAACCTTTCACTCAATATTGGCAATTGTTCATGACTCATCTCCAGAACTTTATGTTGTTTCAAAAAGGTTCTATGAACATATAAATACTCATTTTCAAAATAATTTCAACACCTCTTCCAATTATATTTTCTGAATTTTCAAAAAATAAACTCAAGCTGTTATACATTTTCATACACAATTTTTCTGCACACTTTCACATACTGTTAACCAGAAAATTTTGAGCATTATATATCTTGAGTCATTGTATACTATTATCATTGGAAGAGAAGATCAATTCATTGATTAAATCACTCAAAGTGATCATTTCTACTCAAACTCATTCAAATCAAATATTGCTATATACTTGCTTATTTTTCAGGATTGTTGGAAATAAGTTTAAGTGGTTTTATAAATCTTGTTTTTCCAGGATTGTTGGATACAAGTGAAGTCACTTTGAAAGGATTGTTCTCATTGTTGACATAGTGAAATTCCAAGAGGATTGTTCTTGGTTTTGGGTAGTTCTTGTTTAAGTTTGCCACAGTAAGGAAATCTCTTTCATATTGAAAGGGGACTGGAGTACTCTCGGACTATGAGGGGAACCAGGATATATCGCTTGTGTCTCTTTATTTTTCTGCACTTTACTCTTTCATAAACTCACCATAATCCAGAAAAATAATATCTATCATCACTAAAACCATATTTTTTTAAAGTACCTAATTCCCCCCCCCCCCCCCCCCCCCCCCCTCTTAGGCGCACTTCGTACTTACACGAGGGACATGACTGTTTATATCCGAGGTAACAAGCGAGGTTACCCTATAGGTTCAAGTGTACAAGGTGTTTTGTTTTCAGGTATTTATCTTTGAATTATAGTTTTGCTAAGTTTGATTTTAAGTCTTGTCATACAAACCCTAATTAATAGCAATAATAAGGAAAGCGATAAATTGCGAAATTTAAATTTCCTATGCTATTACAACGCTTTGGGAATGAGGGGTACAAGTTTGTGAATAGGGGGAAGAAAGAAATAAAGCCCTAATTACTATTACAAACAATTGAATATGAATTACAATAATAATGCACAAAATGTAAGGAGGAAGAAAGAAGTTATTTTTTAGAGTTTTTAATAGAAAAGGTTTAAAAGTTAACCTAATAAAAACTAACTAATTTAAATTAAAAAAGAAATTAATTAATTTTAATTTACATATTAATTATTTAATCAAAACCTAAAATCTAAGCTCATTAAATTTAAGAAGAAAAATAGAACCTAGGTCTAAATAACTTGTTTAGAAAATAATTTGAAAGGTTGATGTTAATTTGGAAAGAATATTTTAAAGTATGGTGTGATACGGTGGGAAAACTGACTTGGGTCGTTTTCTATTTTGATCGCAAATGTTGCGGTTAGCAAGAGTCGCCACCTACTTTTCTTTTATTCAAAAGGAAAGGTAAAAAAGCACAGGAAAGACCTTTCGAGATTATTTCTCGGGTTCGGGGGTAGATTATGAAAAGGGAAGGTGTTAGCATCCTTTTCATCCATGATTTTCCATGGGCTCTTAGTTACTTGCTAGATCACTTGCTTTTGTTTGAATGTGCTTGTGGTGTGGGTTTTGAAAGTATTTTGAAAACGTCTTTGTAATGGTTCTCGTCTCTATAAGAACGTGTACAAAGTGTTTGTTTGGAAAATAGTTCAAAGATGTGTTTGTGAAATGTGTTTTTGAAAGTAATTTTGAAAAGGTGTCTTTGTAATGGTTTTCGTCTCTATAAGAATGCGTACAAAGTGTTTTCTTTCGAAAAATGTTTCAAAATGAGAGTGTTGGTGTATAAAATGTTTTTGTTGTGAGCAAGCGAGCAACTAAGAGCGAATCTACCTACTCAAAAGGTCTTAGATGTTCTTTTCCTCCTCCTTTAGATGTTGCTATCTTACCATTGATTTGGTAAGAATCCCCATCGTTGGATGTGAAGGAACGGGCGTGGGACGTTTGTATAGTCATAGAAGGCAACCTATGAGATGTTTTAGCAATGTCATTTAGGGAGTAGATCGTTTACCGAAGGCAACATTGAGGGTCATGGAGGGACTACGATATTTTATCGAGGGTCTTTGCTAAAACGCCCATATTTGAGGGACATGACTATTTTTCCGATAGGCCACAAAGTGAGATTACCCTAAGGGTGATAGTGTGCAAGTGTGTTTGATTGCATGCATTTTAGTCATGATTAGGGTGATCTATTTATCGATTTCATATCTTGCCATACACACCCAAATTACTAACATTTATATTTGAAAAGCGATAAATTGCGGAAATATAAAGTCCTACGCTATTATAATATTTAGGGATGGGGGTACAAATTTACAAATGGGGGCTTGCAAGAATTTAAATCCCATTTAACTATTACAACCATATTGAAATGTACAATGCAAGAAAGAAAAAGGACTTGTTTTGAAAATGGTTTTTTTGTCTTAATGAATTAAGAAAAGGAAATAAATTAATTAATAAAGAGAAAATATTTTTATGTATTTTTTATATTAATAAAAAGGGTATTAATATTGAAAATGATAAAAAAAGAAGGAAATAATGAGAGATAGAATTATCATGCTGCTGAAAGCAAAACAAAGGGGATCAGAAGTTCTGATGCTGGGTGCACCGTGGTTCAGAAAGAAGCGTCAGAAGTTCTGGATTGATATACTCTGTAGTCCTGCAAGAAACATTAGAGGGAAAATACATAAGTTATGGGTTACTATGTGTTGAATTTCTGAGTGTTAGAACAATGAGAAAGTCTTAGAAGTTTTGTGTATTAAAACAGTGAAAAGAACTCAGAAGTTCAGTATGTGTTAAGACAGTGAGTGAACATAAAAAGTTCAGTGTGTGTTAACAGCGAGTGAACATCAAAAGTTTAGTGTGTTTAAACAGTGAGGAAATCATAGAAGTTTTGTATGTTAAAACGGCGAGGAGAACTCAGAAGTTCTGTGTTGTGCTAAAACTGTGAATGAAAATCAGAAGTTCTGTGCCACATTTCAACTCTTTCCTCATATTAATCAGCACATCAGCAATTTATTCAGTTCTTAACAAACAACAAATCAAAAGGATAAAAGCACAACAGTTTATAGAAGTTCTAATCCTAATTCTGATCTTAGCCTTAATCAAGAAGTTCTGATCCATAGTTTTTCTACTTATGCAATGATATGGACATCATCAATACTGTGATATTTACATATTTAATGATGTTCTGAATGAAAATATGCAAAGTCAGAAAGACTTACCTTGAATCTGGAGTGTGTGCTTGGAACTTGAACTGCTTCCTTTATATGTTTTGGAGCCAGCAAGAGCAACGAAAGAGAAAATGCCAAGTTATTTGACTCAAAAGGAAGAACAAAGGTTTGGTTTTCTGTTTGGGAATTCTGGATTTTTTAAGAAGGTTTCATAGCTTTCTTTTCTCTCTTTTGACAATTATCTCTCTCCAAAAGCCAGCCCCTTGAAAGTGTGATGGAGCAACTTATTTATAGGTGAATTTGTTGTATTTTGGGTGGGGGGGGGAACAAATGGGATTTGAACACCTTTTGGCATCCTGTTCCATTGCTTTTTTATCACAGTTTTCGTATGATAGTTTGGTGCAATTATGGGATGAAGGCATGGACTGAATTAGTTGTTGGTTATTAGACTGTGATGTAGCAGTGCAGCAGGTTATATAAACGAGGTTTTAGGATTTGGTGATGTTCTGACCGAAGCATTGAATATGGCCTTCATATGCTAGGGTGTTTCCTTGTTCTTGAAGCAAGTATGGTGGTTAGCAAATTTTAGCCGTGCCTAAGCTGGATTTGTAAGCATGAACTAAGGAAAAGTACCCTCAGAGGCAGAAGCAAAGCATGGGCCTAGCATAATCTTGTACAAAAGTTTGTCTTTCAAGGACAACAATGGTACTTCTTTCTCACACGTGGGTAAATTCTTTAGATAAAAACTCAAAAGTGGTTGTGAGCATTAAATTATGATGAGATCTATCAAACCAGAAATCCTACGCTATGATATTGTGTATCATAGCTAAGATTTGGGCCAGAAGTTCAGCATCAGCGCAACTTAGAATAAACATCTAACTTCTGATCTTTGAATCTCCCTGCTCCAGCATGTTATGAAGGAGTTCTCAGACTTTCCAGAAAGCTTGTAACATGCTTTGTAGACTTTCTTTGAATTACTTTTGCAAACTCTGGTTGAACCTTCATGAAAACTCGCCCAGAAGTTCTAATCAAACTCTGTCTTGAAAATGTCCAGAATTTGCTGAGTGCTTCAGTTTCATGGACGTGTCTTTGAAGATTTATAACTTGAAATTCCAGCATTTCCAGGAGAAGTT
The DNA here is from genome assembly GCA_948472305.1 of Vicia faba. NCBI lineage: Eukaryota > Viridiplantae > Streptophyta > Magnoliopsida > Fabales > Fabaceae > Vicia > Vicia faba. The sequence continues at coordinate 255,276,993 of OX451738.1, read as the reverse complement.
TTGTTCTGCAATGTTTCAGATCTTGTTGAAGTATACAACTCTTGTGTTAGAAGTTCTTCCGGAATCTGCTTGCATCATGGTGATAATCTGATCAGAAGTTTTGAGCTTGTCATGTTTCTTAAACACTTAGAAAAATTCTAAGTATTTTAGAATTTTGACTTTTGAATTCCTTGATGAAACAAACTTCAGATTTCAACATGTCTTGATGAAATATAATTCTTGAAACTTGTTTTTGATCCAAAAGTCAAAGTTTGACTTTTCAGTATGCAAATGACCATTTTGCCCTTGTGAATGACTTTCTTGAAAAATTGATAATTCAAGGCTTGGAATTGGAGGAAGAAAACCCGAGGGTCCAGGGTAATCCTTTGAGAAATGAGAGGGAAAATTTTAGGGTACAACAATCGCCCTTGTTCAATCTTCTTACACCTGAAGAGTTAGATTGGTAAATCTGCCATTCGTGACTTGGAGGTGGAAGATGATTGAACACTATAGTGCCCAGAAATTTGCAGTTGATGATGTTGTGGTTGATTGTGTAGGGAATGGGCTTAAAGATGCCATTTGGAGAAATTATGAATAGTTGTTGGAGATGGGCTTAAAGATGCCATCCGAAGGTGATTGTATCTGGAATGTATTTGAAAGTTGAATCTGAATGAGTATCAGGATGGCACCCGTATCTGGAGCGTATCTGAATTGTATCTGAAAACTCAGTAGGATGATGAAGGAATCTTGGATGATTACTACCTCAACAAGATGATGAAGGAATCTTGGACGATACTACCTTAGCAAGATGATGAAGGAATCTTGGACGATTACTACCTCAGTAGGATGATGAAGGAATCTTGGACGATTACTACCTCAAAAGGGTGATGAAGGAATCTTGGACGATTACTACCTCAGAAGGATGATGAAGGAATCTTGGACGATTATTACCTCAAAAAGGAAGATGAAGGAATCTTGGATGATTACTACCTCAAAAGGGTGATGAAGGAATCTTGGACGATTACTACCTCAGAAGGATGATGAAGGAATCTTGGACGATTACTACCTCAAAAAGGAAGATGAAGGAATCTTGGACGATTACTACCTCAGCAGGGTGATAAAGGAATCTTGGACGATTACTACCTCAGCAGGATGATGAAGGAATCTTGGATGATTACTACCTCAAAAGGGTGATGAAGGAATCTTGGACGATTACTACCTCAGCAGGATGATGAAGTAATCTTGGACGATTACTACCTCAAAAGGGAAGATGAAGGAATCTTGGATGATTACTACCACAACAGGGTGATGAAGGAATCTTGGACGATTACTACCTCAAAAAGGAAGATGAAGGAATATTGGACGATTACTACCTCAACAGGGTGATGAAGGAATCTTGGACGATTACTACCTCAGTAGAATGATGAAGGAATCTTGGACGATTACTACCTCAAAAAGGAAGATGAAGGAATCTTGGACGATTACTACCTCAGTAGGGTGATGAAGGAATCTTGGACGATTACTACCTCAGCAAGATGATGAAGGAATCTTGGACGATTACTACCTCAAAAGGGTGATGAAGGAATCTTGGACGATTACTACCTCAGCAGGATGATGAATGAATCTTGGACGATTACTACCTCAAAAAGGAAGATGAAGGAATCTTGGACGATTACTACCTCAGCAGGGTGATGAAGGAATCTTGGACGATTACTACCTCAAAAAGGAAGATGAAGGAATCTTGGACGATTACTACCTCAACAGGGTGATGAAGGAATCTTGGATGATTACTGTGATCGGTGGATCTGGAACTGATTGTTTAACGCTGGTTCGCGAAATGTCGCGGAAGCAAGAGTCGCCACCGTCTTTTATTTTCTCCAAATGGAAAGGACAAAAGCACAGAAAAATTCCTTAAAGAGATCGCTCTCGGTTCGGGAGGTAGATTATAGAAAGGGAAGGTGTTAGCACCCTTTCTATCCATGGTTATCCATGGGCTCTTAGATACTTGCTCATTTGTGTTTTCAAAAAATGGTTTGTTTGCTTTTCAACTGTGGGTTTTAAAAAGTTTCTTTGAAAATTCCAGTTCGACTCTTGTATCGGTCCTCAAGAGTGTTTGAAAAGTTGCTTTCGAAAGCTTTTTGAAAACGTGTTGGTGTGAAAAGTATTTTGTTTTGTTTTGAAATTTAGAGCAAGTATCTAGAGTCGTCTACCCACCCTAAGGAATTCGTCTGTGTAAATGTCCTTTAAAGTAGTGCCATCCCACCATTGAGAGGTAGGTAGCACCACCGTTGGAGGTGTTCGGGTCAATTCGAGTTTAGGGACATGGTGATCACCAGAGCAATGGGAAGACACCTTAGAAGCTACCCTCATGCCAGGTTCCCGGATCATGAGGACTTACTAAGACGTCCTCTACTCGACGATCACCTTTCGAGGCAAGGCAACAGTGAGGCGTACCCTAGGGGTGGTGTGTGCGATTTGTGTGTCGTTTTCATTTGCATTTATCTTGTCATGTTATTGGTGTTCTACGCTTGATTTTATTTGAGGCCATTCATTCTTGCATGCTTTGTTTAACAGTTAAAAATGCGAGGAAAGTAAAAGTCTAAAGCTATTACAAAAGGCGCGGGTCCACATCGCCAAAATTAACCAGGACCCGATTTGACGGAAAATAAATAAAGCAAAATAAATAAAGAATTAAAAGTACGAGCAATTATTTACAAGGCTTTGGGAGAGGTACATAATTATTTAAATGACATAAAATAAATATGCGAAGAAATAAGAAATTACGAACGAGGGCGTTGGACCCTTTTGCAAAAATTAAAATTAATGAGGAATTAAAATTAAAAAAACTTAAAAGAGAATGTTTTTTGGTATTTTTAGTATTTTAAGATTTAATAGAAAAATTAATTAAAATAAAATACTAAACCTAATTCTAATTATTTTTAAGTTATTAAGAAAGATATTGAAGCTTTAACCTAAATTAAACCCTAATTAATTTACAATTTTAATTATGAAAATAAGTAAAATAAATAATGTTAATTTTTATGAAAGAAAATAATAAAAGGATGAAAAAATTGAATAAACCCTAATTCTACATTTTTTAGATTTTGTTATGAAAGAATCAAAATGTACCCTAATTTATACTAATTAATTTTACATGTATTTATTTACAAGAAAATATTAAAATAAAATATTTATCATGTTTTTTTGTCTTTTCTGATTTTTAGGCATTTTTTATGTTTTTTGTAAAATAATTAATTTAACTAAAAGAATAATAATTAAAAAGGATAAAAATAATGAAAAGAAAAAAAAATAACAAAATGTTGCAAACCTTGGGGGTATCAGTCCCCAGATGGAGGTGTAATTCAGTAATCTGGCCCATTAAAATTGGCCTTTTTTGACTTTTTCCAGATAGCGTACACATGCGTTTGACCATGGTATATGGTGCTCTCCACTCTCAGCCTTTGATCTGATTCCCTGAGACGCGTGGCTGGTTGATTAAGAAGGTGTATGATGCGCCTTGAACGTTAGTACTGCATGGGAAGATGATTGGAAAAATATTATTGAGAAAGCATGAGACCTGGGGCTCGAACCCAGGTCATGCGTATTACCAAACCTTATGCCTGCCAGCTGAACCATTGAAACATTTTGTTAAATAAATAAACAACGAACAATATAATATGAAACAACGCGCTAGTGGGTAAACACGCGCGAATTTCAAATCAGCGTATCATGCTTTGCCACGAGGTCATCTTCCTCGTTGTGTTTTTTTTGTTGAAAATATAATAAACATAAGCAACGGTTTTTAAACGTTGCTAAAAGTGTTATATGGAAAAATAGCGAATAGGCCATAAGGCCTCATAAATTGATCGCGATGGGTGGTTCCTGTTCGTCCAGATGCGTCAAGTTCAATGGTTTTGGTCTCGTCCCCCAATTTTGCTTTATTTCAAAAGCCCTAATTCTAAGGTTGAAGAACCCTAATCTGCATCAATGGCATAATCATGGATATAGCACAAAAACGCAATTAATGTAAACGGTTAGCTTCAGAATCTCATAATAAACAAGAATCCATGAATAAAATGCTGTGAAAATGCTTAGAATACAAAACACGATAATGAAAAATATGTGAGACAGGTTGACTTCTGGATACCGTTTCACGGCGTTTCAATTGATGTTTTTGATTGGAATACGTCCAATGATGCTTGAGGAAACTAATGGAACAGGAATTAGGCCTTGAATCGCCTTGTAACAATGATTTCAGTTTTGAGTTCTTTAGAGAAAAATTCAAGTTTGCAATGGCCTCTTCTGCGCAGCTTTGTGTCCCTGGACATTAGGGTTGTGTTCTAGCATTTGTACTGAGTCCATTAGGTCAACAAAACTCAATCAAATCCACTGCTTTTATTGTTTTGGAGATTTGATTTTCTAGCTTTATTTTCCAAATATTTTTCACATGTTTTTGTATCAATTAAGATCAAATCACTCCAAATCTTTCCTTATTGACTTAGGCACGAAATCTTGAGGCTGAAATATGTACAAAAAGATTTGAAAACTTAGGTTAGTATTTTTCCTATATTTAATTTGATTTAAATGAATTAATATAAATAAAAATTCAAATAAATAAATAAAAAATGAGAAAATACTTCCCTTTGGGCCAAGTGGTCGTGCACATGTCATGGATGATGATTTGTGGAAGAAAAATGGACCCATTAGCAATTTTAGGTCATTTGGATCAAAGTTGACTTTTCAAAATATCCAAAACTTTCCCAACTTCTACAAGGCATAACTTGCTCAATTTTTAAGATTTTCTCATGTTCTTGGACATTTTGGAAATGTCTTTGAGTCCTCTAACCAATGCCTTTGGTCCTATGTCATTTTGATTTACCAATATCAAGTTATGGCCTTTGACTTAAAGTCCCTTTTTGTTGACTTTTGAAAATGACCTATAATGTTGAAATTGATAACTTTTTGTGAGAGCATTTCTTGGACTTGAAATATGAAGATGAGTTGTAGGAAATGTCTTTCTCTTCAAAATGAGCTTTGGATGGAATTTTTCTGATAATCCATGTGAAAGTTATGCCCTGGTCAATTTCAGTTGACTTTTTCAGCTGTCCAAATAAGGAAACTTTTGCATCTTGATGATTTCTGAGCCAAATTTTGAGAATCATGATCAAGCATTGATCAAATGATGTTTGTGGCTTCAAAATTATATGTTGACCAAAAATTTGAACTTTTGACTGTCAAATGACCATTTTGCCCCTACAGTTGACTGTAGTGCAATTTAGGGTTTTGACTGTGCAATTTTGAGCTGAATGCCTTGAAACTTGATATGAGGATGCTTGACCATATTTGTAGGCATATGAGACTTGATTGGGCCTTTGAAAACTTCATTTTCTTGATCAGAACACCAACCCTAGTTTTGACTGTATAGGAGACCTTTGCACTGTGCCACCCTTGGGGAATTTTGTAGCTTGGCTTGGCAATTTTCTTGAAGAATATGGGAGGGCAAATTTTGGGGTACAACAATTACTACCTCAGCAGAATGATGATAACCTTTATCTGTCGATCGATCATTCTTGAAAAGGTAAAGAGTTAGTTGTATGCAGTGTCATGATGTATGCATTGCGTAATGATGTTCTCAAAATAAATGAGATTTATGTTATATGTATTTTGTATGTGTGTGCTATGAATGTTGTTGAAACATAATTTTGTCTTGGAGAATAAATCCTTGACAAGTGTTGGGAGTTATTAAATCACAGATTGTTGTTGAAGAGTAGGTACGTCTTCAAACTTTTCTTAGAATGTTTCCACTGAGGATCCCTATTTTGTTGAGGAGAAATCCGCTGGGGAAAGTTGAAAACTCTGTGGAGAGTGTTGATTCCTGCTTGGGGAAAAAGTTCAGAAGTCTCGATTGTCCGTTTCTCTACTGGGGAGTCAAATTTGAACTAACGTCTGTTTGGGTCTAGGCTTCACAGTAACTTGCTGGGGATTGTACAGTAGTCTACTGGGGAAGAGGAGTTGTGGATCTTTGATTTGTAGTGGTCGGAGATGCCACCTCAAGATGGGGAATCTTGTCATTTGTTGGGGAAATAAACCTTGTTGCTTAGTCTGTTGGAGAGGTGGCGACTTCACTGGCAGAAACCCTCGAGGATTCTTAAAGTCGATTCAGTTGGGAAAAAGTTTTCATAGATTGAAACTCTGGTTGGGAGTCATCCTATGAGAAGGATTTTCGGGAGATTTGTCACTGCCCTTAGTAGCAAGTGTTTGTGGCACTACTAGGAAATGTTTGATTGTACATAACCCTTGGTCGGGATTCGCGTTCAATGGCCAACGTGATGGAGACGGAGACCTGCCCTTGGTTATTCAGCATTTCTTGAGAGATTTCTGGATCTTGACTTGACTTCCCCAGGTGTGATGGATAGTGACATGTCATGCTCCTTGTTGACAGGAGATTTGTCACTGGAAGTGTCATCCCACTTGAAGTGAATTTGTTCATTGAGAGAGCTTTCGTTCACTGGATATTTGTTGTGTGAATTTCTCTATTGTCAAACAAATATCCATATGTAAACATTGATATTCAAGTAATACAAATTTTATGTTTATCTTGAAGTTTTGAAAATGTGTTTTAGCAAGTAAAGAGTTTTGTAAGAAAAAATCAACTTAGGATTTAGAGTAAAGCCTTACAGGAGTCAGGATACCTTTTGTAACAATATGCTTTCAAACTAACCCATGCTTCAATTAGGACTTTTGAAGGGTTGTAGCGTGGCTTGGTTCACGGTTTAAGAAACAAAGGATAAAGGCTCAAAATATATTTGTACCCACCCCCTCTTCGTGATGTTCTTCAGTCCTAAACTCAGTTAATTGTACGTTTGAACTCCAATTGAGTCTGGAATGACGTTTTGGTGATGATTCAGACAAGTTAAGTTTGTCAGAAGGCAGTCATTTTTTGCAACATTTTTCATGTTGTTGAGGATTTGTAGTGACCTCTTTCTTTTGATTTGTTATCCCTAATTTTGGCCTGACTGTTCTTGTTTTGAGATTACGGTCAGCGGGATGCCCCAATTTTTTTCTTAAGTCTCCTTTGTAGGTTTTGAATTAGTTGGATTTTCTTTTTGAGAGGTAATGACTGTCTATTTGGTAGGGAACCATCACTATCTTTTGATCCCAGAGGAATATCTTTGATATCACTTGTTAAAGTGAAAGTTTGTGACTGAATGCGCATTTGAATTAACTGAGAGACTACCCAGCCCCAGGTTTTGCTTAAAGGTTTCAAAAAAAGAAAACTTCTACTTCTTTGGCTCAAAGGGGTTGACTAGGGATTATCTTCCTTATAACTCCAGTGTTTAGGATTTGAAAGAACGCCTATACATCATCAGCAAGGTCTGTCCAAAAGCATACTGCATAGAATTAAGGCATTGTTTTCGTCATCCTCCCTCTAAAGGCTCGCAACTTTTTTTAAAACAAGAGTTGAATGTCATAAAGAGAGTAAAAATCATAGTTTAAATGAAATGAAAACGAATGCATTAATTCAAGACAAACATATGCAATGCATTAATGAAACAAAGTTTGAAATTAATAGATAATTGTTTGAATAACCAGAGGAATTACAAATGAAAATTTCAAAATGAACAAGACGCTCTCAATGATTTGGCATAGGAGCAGTGATCACATTTGGAGTCTCTGGAGGGTCGAACTCGATCTCTTTGGCATTAATCAAGTCTTGAATCTTATTCTTCAAAGTCCAACAGTCGTCAGTGTCATGCCAGGGACTGTTAGAATGATAGGCATATCTTACGCTTGGATTGTACTTAGAAGAGGAGGTGTCGGGATTTTAAGGAGGGTCCTTTAATATGATCAGTTTCACCTTCAACAAATTTTGTAATGCTTGAGACAAAGGCATGTTGATGTTAGTGTACTGCCTTTCTTGATATCTTACCCTACGCCTATTGCTCTGTCTTTGTTGAATAGGTGTAGGATTAGAGATCAAGATTGCCCCTACATGTTGATCATGACGACTCTTTTGACCATACATAACATTGGACTCTTTCTTCCCACTGTATGGATTTTTCTGAGCATCACAAGGTGTAGCTACTTGGATCTTTCCACTTTTGATGCCAGCTTCGACCCTTTAGCCGGCCAGTATTAGCTCGGGGAACCCGACTGAGGAGCTTCCGATTAGGTGTTTGAAGAAAGGCACTGTCAAAGTTCCCATGAAGATGTCAATCAACTCCCTGTCAATTAAAGGGGGCTGCACCCTACCAGCCAAATCTCTCCACTTTTGGGCGTATCCTTTGAAACTGTCGTTGGAACCCATGGTCATGTTCTGCAATTGCACACGAGTTGGTGCCAGATCAGCGTTGTATTGGTAGTGCTTGTAGAAAGCAGCAGCTAGATCCTCCCAGGTGTGGATGCGAGAACCCTCCAATTGATAGAACCATTCAAGTTGTGTCTCAACTAAGCTCTCTTGGAAGAAATGGATCCAAAGCTTCTGATCAGTTGTGTACGATTGAATCTTGTGGACATAAGACTTTAAGTGCATCTTAGGGCAAGAGACTCCATCATACAGGGAAAAGGTAGGGATTTTGAACTTTGGTGGGATGACCACTCCAGAAACCAAGCCCATGTCTCCTAAATCCAAACCAGGCATAACTTGGATTTCTACAGCTTTTAGTCTGTCTTCAAGTTGTTTGTATTTTTCTTCCGTTGGTGGATACCGTTCCTCAGAAGAGTCATCGTCATCAGTAGCTATGTTGGGTCTAATGCTTCTAGCTTCCTCTTCCTGACTGTCTTTAGAAGAAGCATCTTATCTTTGAGTGAGTTGGGTATGCCCCTTGGATCTTCTTCTCATGTTGAGGATGATCGAATTTTTCTTCTTCTTGCTCTCTTTGGTAAAGAGTGTTTTCAAATCTTCCTTCCCCTTGGCCAAGTTCATGAGCACTTGTTGGAACTGAGTGTTTTGAGCTTGGAGATCTTTCACTGTTTGTTCCATATCCATCTTATTGAAATAAACAGTGGGAAGATAAGGAGACCTGTATGGGAGAAATTTGTCATGATATGATGCATGATATGTGGATGCATGTTTTCAAGGATCTCACGAGGTAAACACAAGAAAAGTTTAGAGGTTGAACTTTGATCAACATCTTTGATTGGAGAACTTTGTATCGGTGGATGTCCTTTCACGAGAATTTAGCTCACCATGGTGTTGTACCCCAAAATTTGCCCTCTCATGTCTCAAGGGACCATCCTGGACTCTTAGAATTACTTCAGTCAAGTTTCAAGCCTCATATCACAATTTTCTAAGAAGAATCATTCAAATTATCAGAAGGGGGCAAAATGAGCAAAATTGGAGTTTCTGCTGGAAAAAGTCAATCGGACGCTAAAAAAGTCAAACTTTGACTGTTTGACCAAATTTGAGTCTCAAAAATCACATTATGTTAAGACATCCAAAAATATGAAATTTGATCGTAAAAAATCAAGAGAATCAAAAATCCAACTTGGTTAATTTCATTTACTTCATGGCATCTTTTACTACAATTCCAAATAATTCAAAATCATGCAAGTAATTCAAGTTATTACAAAGTGGCATTTTTGCAAAATTACAAATTCTAAAACTATGTCTTGTTTGAATTTTCTCAAAACCTTGCCACAATATTTTTTCCCTTGATATAATGTGCATAAAATATTCCACCAGACCAAATTTGTTTCATGCTACAAATTATACTATCCAAGTTGAACAAAGTATGATATGCTACATTTCCACAACACCCCAAAACCTGCTCCATTGCTGCCCTACAAGAAACCTTGTGCTATACTGCACCACAAGTATGCATATACTGTCCTATACAGTCCAAAACTGCTCTATGCAGTCTGCCCCAACCTGCATCATAACAGCCCCAAAAATGCACCAAAATGGCAAAAGAAAATTGTGTGAAGAAAGTATCAAAGCAGTAGGCAAAAACAATTCAAAAAAGCTTATTTTGTTTCCCCCCTAAACCTCAGTCAAGGGTCTACAAAAGGGACTGTCTCATAAGACATAGAGGTTGGATTTTGGAGAGAGGAGAGAGAGTTTTGTTGAGTAAAAAATAGTATTCTTTGTAACCTTGACTCATTCATTCAAAACCAGGTCTGTTCAAAACAGAATCCCATAAGCCAAACACCTCATCACATACAAAGATTGTCCAAACATAAAAGCAGTCCCTGTAGTGCTATCATCTTCACCCTCAAAACACCAAAAAACAAATACAGTACAGTTTAACTTAGTTTCAACATTCCGAAGCAGCTTTCTGAAGATTCATTAGGGCCATCACAGCATCTGGAAAAGCATTCAGATTTAAAACATCCAGTGCAGCCCCAAGGTAAGTCTTCTTGACTTGTTATCTTTTCACACATCATTAATGATTTGTTTTTAAAGATAAGATGTAGTATTTTATGATCCCTTTGAACTATTTATTTGCTTATTGTTTAGGCTTATCAAATTATTTGTTGTTTATATTATCCATAATATGTTGTAAACTAACCTGTACAGACAATAAAAACCATGTTTAAGGCAAAAAAAAATGCAGCATGAGTCGACACATACCCACATGCGTCGACCCTTTCTAAGTGAAAAAACAGAGTATGAGTCGACACATAGCCTTATGCGTCGACTCATACTGTTAAAAATCTCCAAAACAGAAACGTGAAAGATACTTGGGTCGATACATGCGCGTTTTGCGTCGATACAAGAAGGAGCATGAGTTAACACATCTCAGTATGCATCGACTCATACTGAGTTTGGTCAGATTTTACAGAGACAAGGAAAATCTATGTGTCGGTGCATAGCAGCATGAGTCGACACATAGCAGTTCAAAATGCATTTTTTTCTCTTTATTTTACACTGTTTTTACATTGTTTTCATTATTATTTGATATGGTTGTAATATTTCAGTTTCCACTTTATCCCCATTGTTAAATTGTACCCCCATCCCCCTAAAGTGATGTAATAGCTTAGGATTTATTTTCCGCATTTTTACTTGCTTTCATATATTGCTAGTAATTAGGATGTATGAAAAGATAAAATCAACAAGTAGATAACCTTTTAAATACAAGATAAAATGAATGCAAACTAACACACTTGCACACTAACACCTCTAGGGTAATCTCATTTTGTCCCCTTTCGGAAAATAATCATGTCCCTCGATTATGGGCATTTTAGCAAAGACCCTCGATAAAAAGATCGTAGTCCCTCGATGACCCTCAATGTTGCCTTCGGTAAATGTTCTAGTCCCTAAACGACATTGCTAAAACGTCACATAGGTTTCCTTCTATGACTATACAAACGTCCCACACCCGTCCCTTCACATCCAACGATGGGGCTTCTTACCAAATAAATGGTAAGATAGCAACATCTAAAGGAGGAAGAAAATAACATTTGAGACCTTTCGAGTAGGTAGATTCGCTCCTAGTTACTCGCTTACTCACGAAAAAAACCTTTTTTTACACCGACACTTTCAAAAACATTTTCAAAAAGACAAAACATTTTGTATACGTTCTTATAGAGACGGGAACCATTGCAAAACATCTTTCCAAAAACCACTTTCAAAAACACCTTCCACAAACACATCTTTAAACTATCTTTCGAAACAAAACTTTGTACGCGTTCTTATAGAAACGAGAACCATTACAAAGATATTTTCAAAATACTTTCAAAGCCCACACCATAAGCACATTGTCAAAGTAAAAGTAAGTGATCTAGCGAGTAACTAAGAGCCCGTAGATAACTACGGATGAAAAGGGTGCTAATACCTTCCCTCTTCATAATCTACCGCCCGAACCCGAGAAATAATCTCGAAAGGTCTTTCCGGTGCTTTTTTACCTTTCCTTTTGGATAAAAGAAAAGTCAGTGGTGACTCTTGCTATCCTCACAAATACGATCAAAATGAAAAACTTTAAGTCAGTTCTCCCACCGTATCACAAATGGCAAGTGGGTTGTAGCCCTTGACTCAAGTTGTTGTGCTTAGATTTTTGACGGCGTTTGGTTAGAAGAAAATAAATCCTCTTGCCCCATGATATACGTCTGGTTCAACGTGACCCTGCATCAAAGACCCTTGAGATCCTTGAAATGCTATGGTTAAATGTTATTGAAAATGCTATGGTATGATGTTATAATGTTATGTACAAGTATTCGAAGTAAGCAAGTTTATATACAAATAATCATATTCACACAAAGCAGACGAGTCCTTAGGTTCAGGCTTGTATGGAGTTTGTAGTAAGTACCCTCTTGAAGTTTAGTTGGCTCAAACCTGTCCTAGTAATAGTAACCGGGTTCTAAGGGATCTCAATATCACCGATCTTTCCCTCGAGCTTCGTTCAATAGGCGATTGACTCGCAACCAAACAAAACTCAAGAGTCAAATCTCAATGAGTGTAGCATCGAGTATCTATCGACCTTGGGAATACACCAAAGCCAGCCATCTCGCTACGTCCTACTGGCCAAGTTGGGCAATTAAAGGTTCTAAGGTCATTTGATGCTTCATGACACCATGCGGCGGCCCCGTACTCTCCTTGATTGACTCAAGGGTTACCGGTACCAACCAAAGTGTCACATCAACGTAGCTACTGGTTCAACCGTGTCGGTATACCCCGCACAGTTCCCTCATAGTTTATTGCTACTTACCTAAAAGGTATCCCAAATTAGGATAGAGGATTCAAGCCCAAACCAAGAACCAAAATGTAAAGCATACAAGTCAAACAAAGAAAGCAAGTAAAGGTGATTTAGCCCTAAGGTAACCCCACTTGTAATGAATTCCCCAGCAGAGTCGCCAATTCTGTGATACGGTGGGAGAACTGACTTGGGTCATTTTGCATTTTGATCGCAAATGTTGCGGTTAGCAAGAGTCGCCACCGACTTTTCTTTTATCCAAAAGGAAAGGTAAAAAAGCACAGGAAAGACCTTTCGAGATTAGTTCTCGGGTTCGGGGGGTAGATTATGAAAAGGAAAGGTGTTAGCACCCTTTTCATCCATGGTTTTCCATGGGCTCTTAGTTACTTTCTAGATCACTTGCTTTTGTTTGAATGTGCTTGTGGTGTGGGTTTTGAAAGTATTTTGAAAATATCTTTGTAATGGTTCTCGTCTCTATAAGAACGCGTACAAAGTGTTTGTTTGGAAAATAGTTCAAAGATGTGTTTGTGAAATGTGTTTTTGAAAGTGATTTTGAAAATGTGTCTTTGTAATGGTTCTCGTCTCTATAAAAACGCGTACAAAGTATTGTCTTTCGAAAAATGTTTCAAAATGAGAGTGTTGGTGTATAAAATGTTTTTGTTGTGAGCAAGCGAGCAACTAAGAGCGAATATACCTACACAAAAGGTCTTAGATATTCTTTTCCTCCTCCTTTAGATGTTGCTATCTTACCATTGATTTGGTAAGAAGCCCCATCGTTGGATGTGAAGGGACGGGCGTGGGACGTTTGTATAGTCATAAAAGGTAACCTATGAGATGTTTTAGCATTGTTATTTAGGGACTAGATCGTTTACCGAAGGCAACATTGAGGGTCATCGAGGGACTACGGTCTTTTATCGAGGGTCTTTGCTAAAACGCCCATATTCGAGGGACATGACTATTTTTCCGATAGACCACAAAGTGGGATTACCCTAAGGGTGCTAGTGTGCAAGTGTGTTTGATTGCATGCATTTTAGTCATGATTAGGGTGATCTATTTGTCGATTTCATATCTTGCCATACACACCCTAATTACTAGCATTTATATTTGAAAAGCGATAAATTGCGAAAATATAAAGTCCTACGCTATTACAATATTTAGGGATGGGGGTACAAATTTACAAATGGGGGTTTGCAAGAATTTAAAACCTATTTAACTATTACAACCATATTGAAATGTACAATGCAAGAAAGAAAAAGCACTTGTTTTGAAAATGGTTTTTTTGTCTTAATGAATTAAGAAAAGGAAATAAATTAATTAATAAAGAGAAAATATTTTTATGTCTTTTTTATATTAATAAAAAGGGTATTAATATTGAAAATGATAAAAAAAAAGGAAATAATGAGAGATAGAATTAGCATGTTGCTGAAAGCAAAACAAAGGGGATCAAAAGTTATGATGCCGAGTGCGCTGTGGTTCAGAAAGAAGCGTCAGAAGTTTTGGATTGATACACTATGTAGTCCTGCAAGAAACGTTAGAGGGAAAACACAGAAGTTCTGGGTTACTATGTGATGAACTTCTGAGTGTTAGAACAATGATAAAGTCTTAGAAGTTCTTTGTATTAAAACAGTGAAGAGAACTCAAAAGTTCAGTATGTGCTAAGACTGTGAGTGAACATCAGAAGTTCAGTGTGTGTTAACAGCGAGTGAACATCAGAAGTTCAGTGTGTTTAAACAGTTAGAAAATCATAGAAGTTTTGTATGTTAAAACGATGAGGAGAACTCAGAAGTTATGTGTTGTGTTAAAACCGTGAATGAAAATCAGAAGTTCTGTGCCACATTTCAACTCTTTCCTCATATTAATCAACACATCATCAATTTATTCAGTTCTTAACAAACAACAAATCAAAAGGATAAAAGCACAACAGTTTATAGAAGTTCTAATCCTAATTCTGATCCTAGCCTTAATCAAGAAGTTCTGATCCATAGTTTTTCTACTTATGCAATGATATGGACATCATCAATACTGTGATATTTACATATTTAATGATGTTTTGAATGAAAAGATGCAAAGTCAGAAAGACTTGCCTTAAATCTGGAGCGTGTGCTTGGAACTTGAACTGCTACCTTTAGATGTTTTAGAGTCAGCAAGAGCAACGAAAGAGAAAATGCCAAGTTCTTTGACTCAAAGGGAAGAACAAAGGTTTGGTTTTCTGTTTGGGAATTCTGGATTTTTTACGAAGGTTTCACAACTTTCTTTTCTCTCTTTTGACAATTCTCTCTCTCCAAAATCCAGCCTCTTGAAAGTGTGATGGAGCAACTTATTTATAGGTGAATTTGTTGTGATTTTGGGAGGAAAAACAAATGGGATTTGAACACCTTTTGGCATCCTGTTCCATTGCTTTTTTATCACAGTTTTCGTATGCTAGTTTGGTGCAATTATGGGATGAAGGCATGGACTGAATTAGCTGTTGGTTATATGACTGTGATGTAGCAGTGCAGCAGGTTGTATAAACGAGGTTTTATGATTTGATGATGTTCTGACCGGAGCATTGAATATGACCTTCATATGCTAGGGTGCTGCCTTGTTCTTGAAGCAAGTATGGTGGTTAGCAGCTTTTAGCCGTGCCTAAGCTGGATTTGTAAGCATGAATTAAGGAAAAGTACCCTCAGAGGCAGAAGCAAAGCATGGGCCTAGCATAACCTTGTACAAAAGTTTGTCTTTCAAGGACAACAATGGTACTTCTTTCTCACATATGGGTAAATTCTTTGGATAAAAACTCAAAAGTGGTTGTGAGCATTAAATGATGATGAGATCTATCAAACCAAAAATCATGTGCTATGATATTGTGTATCATAGCTAAGATCTGGGCTAGAAGTTCAACATCAACGCAACTTAGAATAAACATCCAACTTCTGATCTTTGAATATCCCTGCTCCAGCATGTTCTGAAGGAGTTCTCAGACTTTCCAGAAAGCTTGTAACATGCTTTGTAGACTTTCTTTGAATTACTTTTGCAAACTCTGGTTGAACCTTCATGAAAACTCGCCCAAAAGTTCTAATCAAACTCTGTCTTGAAAATGTCCAGAATTTGCTGAGTGCTTCAGTTTCATGGACGTGTCTTTGAAGATTTATAACTTGAAATTCCAGCATTTCCAGGAGAAGTTTTGTTCTGCAATGTTTTAGATCTTGTAGAAGTCTACAACTCTTGTTTTATAAGTTCTTCCAGAATCTGCTTGCATCATGGTGATAATCTGATCAGAAATTCTGAGCTTGTCATGTTTCTTAAACACTTAGAAAAATTGTAAGTATTTTAAAATTTTGACTTTTGAATTCCTTGATGAAACAAACTTCATATTTCAATATGTCTTGATGAAATATAATTCTTGAAACTTGTTTTTGATCCAAAAGTCAAAGTTTGACTTTTCAGTGTGCAAATGACCATTTTACCCTTGTGAATGACTTTCTTGAAAATTTGATAATTCAAGGCTTGGAATTGGATGGAAGCAAACCTGAGGGTCCAGGGTGATCCTTTGAGAAATGAGAGGGTAAATTTTGGGGTACAACATATGGGAAATGAACAAACCCTAATTCTAAATATTAACAAAATTAGAAGAAGTGTTTAAATTAAAATAATTAATAATTTAATTATTTAAGAAAATATATTTTCTATTTTTTGGTTAAATAAAATAAATAAATAAATAAATAAAATATAGAAAAAATATAAAGAGTAAAAAAAATTTGGACTGGGTGTCAAAAGAGTGAAATGGAGGTGAAAAATAGCAAACATGCCCAAAACAATTTTTTTGTTAGAAACAGAAAAAAAATACAAGATGGGCTTGCGTAGTGAAACAACAAAAAGGGGGGTGAAAAGGAAACTGCTTGGCCCAATAAGCTTTTAATGTTGGATCTTGTGTGTCTGGATTGTGGTGGTTCATCGTGTGGACACGCTTCTGGGGCGCTTGATGATGATCAAGTGATGTTGAGTAAAGACACATGGTAGCTATGGTGGGTGTACCTGCGTGGGATCAACAGCTTGTGACCACAAGGGCGGTGACAAGTGTCATTGCCATACTAATTGTGTTAGAAAAAAATGTAATAAAAAACAAAATTAAACTAAAATGTTTTAACAAAACAATAATCAAAACTGAAAACTTAAAGGAAATTATATTTCTTCCCTTCGTTCTCTCGTTCTCCTCTGAAGAGAGCTTGCTGGAACTCTTGCCAAAAATTGCCCATGGTGGCGATGACGGTGTTTTGGCTTCGATTCCTAATTTTTTTACATCGATCTCTTGGTTTCTTTCTCCTCTATCTTAATTTGTGGCTTGATTTTACAGGGGATCAATTATTTTTCCTAGATCTAAAAGGGGGTAACCAAAACCCTAGATGCTCAGTTTAAAAAAAAACAAGCAAGGTGATGATGGTGGATGTGTAAACAGAAATGAAAACAAAAGGAAAGGAGAGAGACGGAGGTCGTGAGACTCGAAAGCGCGAGTTGCCACCCTTTGGTGAGATCTTTTTGTGTTTGTCCTTTCCGGTCTTTGCGATTTGTTTCTGTTCTTCCTCTTTTGCAATTTTTTCTGAAGGGTTTGTTTAGGAAAGTGATGAAAAAATTTAGGGTTTATGGTTTCTGTATTTGTGTCAATTGTGTCTTTGACTTGAACGATTTTAAAGGGTTTGTTTGTGATGGAAAATGATGATGGAAACTAGGGTTTGGAAGTTGTTCTTGCCGCAACCTCTGTTTCTGTATATTTTTTTGTAAACTCTGTTGGGCTTGCTGGAACGATTTTTGAAGGTTTTGAATCTTTTGCTTTGTAATTATATGCCTATATTTATTTTTGTGAACTGTCCCCCTTTATCACTTGTGCAGCAAATTATTTTTATACTGAAAACTTGGGGTTTCTTGTTGAACTTGATTTTGTGATAACAGGCCTCGAGTAACCCGTATTGGACTTGTCATTTTCTAATATCTGATTTTTCTGATATGTCAACTTTGTTGTACCTTGTGACTTCACTTTTGCTATATTATGCCTATTACTTGTTTGCCCCGTTGCTTGCTTTTTCAACTGAGTTTGTACTTGTTGCTTGCTGGCTTTATGAATTCTGGTTTTCTGTGATGCTTTTCCAACTGAGTTTGACAGCTCTGTACTTGCGACTATGATGAACCTTTTTCTGAGTTTTTTCTCTTTAATTTTGTCTAACTGTGAACCAACTAAATTTGTGATTTGTAGTAGAGATGAAACTTGGCCCATGATTGATACTTGATCTGATTCTGTTTGTAAAATAATGAGGCTTTTATTGGGCTTGAATTCATGATATTCTGACTTGCTAAATTGTGCTTGGGCTGTGATAATTCTGACTTTTGAATCTCTTTGGATTTTGTCTTTTGTGAACCAATTTATTTGTGATTTTCAATAGATCTAGGCCTATGATTAAATCCAATTTTGTATGAGGCTTTTAGGCACATGAACATGATTGAGAAACAACCTAAAATCTGATTCCTTAAATAAAACCCTAATGATGAAATTGAGAAACTCTTTGAAAATTTCTTGTTTGTTTTCAAGTTTTGTTTGCTAACCAATTTCCCTCTCTTTGTTTCATGTATGTTTGATGAGGAATGGATGAAGATGGCAAGGAAAAGTTGAAGAAGAGGTCGTGGCTGCCATAGGAAAACTTAGAGGGAAACTTGAAGAAGTGAAGAATTTGAAAACAATAGAATATCATAGGAACTTTGAGTAAGTTTAGGACAATGTTTCATAAGATTGTAATTCTTCAAAAATGTAAAATTAGCAACACATTTTATAACCTACACATTTGTAATCTTGAAGGAACCATGAATAAAGTTTGGAAAATTTTTCTTGATCCATAATCGTGTAAACTAACATATTTGGCCATTTGATGAAACTTGCTTGAAAACCTTTGATTCCATAATTCAAATTGTCATGTCACTTGTTCTTTGTTTATTCTTTCAACACTTTGAATCTAAAAATCATAAATTAGGTGAACATTAAGTAGAACTTTGGTGAAAAAGTCAACTTTCTAAAGTTGACTTTGACTTTGACCAAAGTCAGGGAACTTAATCATGTATGCCTCTGAACCCAAGCCATGATATATCAATCTTTGTTTCCAGGGGGAATTTTGCAAATTCGATCAGCCATGCAAATCATACTTGGATTAAATGATGCTAATATATGCTTGAATTTAAAGAACTTGCACCATTTATGCACAGTATCACACCACAATTGAATGGAGATACCACCCTTGAATCATGATGTCCAAAACCCTATCCTCCTTTGAATTGAATAAAAATAGTTCCCACAAAATGTTAATCATAAGATGAAACTACCATAGTCAAATCCCAAAACCATGTATCACTTGATAGGTGCAAATATAATAAGATTCAACTCCAACCATGGTCTACAAGACACCTTATTTTTGAACTCAAACCCTTCAAAAACTAGTCCATATGACATGACTCACAATGTAAGTAAATAGTGGAAGATCTCAAGTGAAAATCAAGTTGGCAATGTTTAAAAGAAAATACTCAAGATATCCATAAGTTATTTACCCTCAGTTGCAACTTTTTCCAAGTTCCAGCACGATGAATTAAAAACCCTAATTCATGCTCCTTGGAGCTTTTGAAGAAGAAAAGCCTTGCATGATGTTAATGAAGAATAATGGTTTCAAGATGAAACCCTAATCCACTTGATGATTCTCAATTGATGATTGACATTATATTGAGACAATACTCATGATGATAATGCTTCTGATATTTTTTCATGAAAGACGTCACAAGTTCAATAATCAAAACCCTTGCACAAGAGCCAATAGATAGGAGAAAATATGATTCATTTTTGAAACACTTGCAACATTGATGAAATAAAAAACCAGTTCACATGTCTTGAGGCCTGAGAAGCCTTGTAGTCTTCAGTAGTTGAAAACCCTAAGAGAATGTCTTAAAGAAAAGGGAGGGAAAATTTTGGGATACAACACCCAGTCACATTCAAATTCCTTTGTTTCAACTCTAGGAGCTTAATCTCTGTCTTCCCGCGCATATCCTCGGGGAAGTACTTCCTCAGAAACTCTCTGTTAAACACAACCCAAGTAACGACTTCACTAACCACTACCAATCTCTGACGGGTGCCGACCCACCAGTCATCACCTTCATCTACCAGCTTATGCATACCAAACCGCACCTTTTGTGCCTCTGAGCAATCCATGACCTGAAAGATCCTTTTAATATCCTTGAGTATTTGTGATGTATCTATGAGCATATGTGATGTTTTGATGCATCTGATGTGATGTTGTGTAGTATAATAGGAATTAAGTGATATTGGGTGTTTTAGTAATTTTAGATAATTAGTTTAGATTATTTAGAATTATTATTAATTAAATAAATAAAACAATAAGAGGTAGAGACTATGAGGACAAGGTAGTAATATTGTGAAGTAAGTGAGAGTAAGATGGGAAGAACATAGAAAGGGTCTAAGGGTTAAACTAGGAAAAAGAGTGTCAGTGTTCATTTTGTGCAATCGTGAAAAGTGAGAAGAACGTTGTGAAGAGAGTTAGGGCACTGAGGAACTCAGAAGGTTCTGTAGAACGCGAAGAGCAATAGATTGCTGCTAGGAATCTAAGGTAAGGGGAGTTTATCATTATTATTATAAGTTATTTAGGGCTTAAATAATTGTAGGTTTATGTTGGGGTTTGGTTGATGATGTTAATATGATGATTTGATGAGAATTGATGAAATTGTGTTGTTGTTTTACCATGATTGATGTACATGATGTATATTTGAATGTGTTGGTATTGTATGACGAAAACATGAGTATCTATGATGATTTAGAACCTGTTCTATGTTGAAATCGCAAGAAAATTGGGACTGGTGCATTGCAGAAAATGCACATGGAGTTCCCTGTTCATGTTGCATCGTCGGGCGAGCCATGTGCTTCATTGGGCGAAGGTGTTTCGCCCCTGATGCATCGGGCGAGAGAGAAGAAAAGGAAGTAGAAGAAAAATAGATCCCCTGGAATTTGTATGAAGGTGGGTGACTCGCCCTCGCTTCGTCGAGAAGCTAACTCGACGTACTATTCTTTTGTGGAATAAAATGAGTTATATGATGTATCTTTCCAGTACCTTACTAGAATTAAACTAGATCCCTAATGATGAAATGTGTTAATACTATGATGAAGTGATGTGATTGTATGATTATGCAATTGATGCAAAATGATGTATGTTCATATGATAGATCGATGTTTGTTATGATGATGCTTTATGTATTGTGATATATGTGATGACATCTGATGAATTCATGGATGATGACGTGTTTTTGACTAGTAGTGGTTGTGTTTATTGTGTTGTTGTGCATCATGCATTCATGACATATTTAAGGACTTCGGTTCAGTGATGTTGTTAGGAAAATTGGTCTAGTGATGATGATAGGAAGATAGTCCAATGATGTCCTCAATCCCATAGTGTGGATTAAGTGTAATACTATGATGTGCTCTGGTTCTAAGCAGGAATCAATCCTATTGGTGGGGATCTTTGGAGAAACGATGACCGAGTCATCGGTGAAGATTTGGTACCACATGCATGAGTTAATGAAGTTGCATTACATTCTTTGTGGCATTTCATAATGATTTATTAAGTGATGCTTTGTGAATATGTGAACTAATGATCTCCTGGTGATGATTTTCGGAGTGCGTCATTTATATCTGTTGAGTTTAAAAGGTCTTGCTCTGATATGTGACATCGGGGTTGGGAACATTTGTTTAGAAACTATTACATTCTTTTGTTTATTTTGAGATTTCGAATGTACCTTTCTCGGTATTTGAAACGTTTTGATTTGTGAACCAAACACAATTGAATTGTGATGAAGTTGCTTTAAGTGTTTTTATAGAGATGCTTTTGAGACTATGATTCTGCTACGATAAATCAAACATGATCTTGATGAATATTAAAGAAGTAGTTGCTCTAAGTGTTTTGAAAACCCGTGTTACAGAGAAGGATGTTTTATTTGATGCTTTTATGAAGATGCAACACCATTGTTGGTGATTTTATTTGATTTAATTTTTCATAAAATATATGCGAAATGTACATGGATTTAGAAGGGTGTTACAATACCTACCCTTAAAAGTAGGCGGATAGTTCCTCTGAAATGTCTCCATGACACGGGACCCATCATTCCCACCAGCATGAGGTTGTTGTTGTACAACCTGAGCAACAGCTTGCAAAGCAGCAGCAATCATAACACCGTTCCTTCTAGCCACTCTATACACAATAAACTAACGTCATAAAAATAACGCATCGACAGTGTACTCACACTAATCGACCGGCAGGACATGCACATCATAAAAAAATTGGTCGGACCGACCGACCTACTCTGATACTACTAATGTAACATCCTTCTAAACCCAACGAAAAATTCACGAATAATTATAATATTAATCAAATATAAATCACCAATAAGGGTGTCACATCTTCGTAAAAACATCATATAAAACATCATGTTCCGTAACATGGGCTTTCAAATCATTTTACACGATCATTTCTTTGTTAACATCAACAAATAGTTCAAACTTCACAGCATAATCATAGTCTCAAAATAACTTCATTTAGTTCATCAACATCAAAACCTTTTGGTCAATACCAAAAGTCATTATCAAATAAATCCAGCATAGTAAAACTCAAAAAATATGTTTATCAAAAACAACTGAAACTTTAACTCAAGGGTTTCCCCACTCGATGCAAGACCACTATCATTAACAGAAATAAATTAATAATTCCAAGCTCTCCTCAATCTTCTACGAGCTATTCTTGATTACCTGCAAGTTACCCACATATAGGGGCAACATTTCCAAGCACAAAATGTGAGAAATCACGAATCATTATAAAAGATATACAAAATAAATATAGTATTTACAAAAACAATCACCAAGGATTCCACATATTCATCACACTTCACATATGTACTCACGATTTCTCATTACCAATACACATATAATATATCATTAAGTCATCAATTAACATTCACCATCAAACATCACTTAGATCACAACATCATCAACATCACTCAATCAACAATCATACAATGTCACAAAGAATGCAATGCAACATCATTGACTCATGCATGTGGTACAAAACTTCATTGATGACCGAGTCATCTTTCCTCCTAAGATCCCCACCTTAGGATTGATTCCCGCTTGGAGCTGGATTGCTTCAAAAAAATGCACTTAATCTACACCATGGGATTGAGGCCGTCACTGGACCAACGCCCTAACAAATCACTGGACAAATGTCCTAATATATACCATGAATGCATGATGCACAACAATATAAATTACACTTGACCACTGCTAGTCAAAACTAATCATCATAATATCATCACATACTTCACAATACACATGACATCATCATAACAACATCGATTCATTATACAAACATACATCATATTATGTCAACTCATATTCACATTAATACGTCATATCAACATCTCAATTCACCACTAAAAATATAATTTAATCATAGCAAAGGTACTGGTAAAATACATCATCCTACTCATTTTATTCTACCAAAACATAGTTCATTGTGTTAGCCCCTTAACGCTTTAAACGACGCGTCTAACGGAGTCCTGAAACTGAAGTTACGACACTTTACAAATTTTGTCTACTGCCCTTCACTTGAGGCTCGCCCGGCAAAGCAGCTCGCTCACCTGAGGCTCCCCCCGACGAAGCAGGGGCAACTCACCATCGCCATACAATTTTCCAGAAACTTTGTTTTCTTCCATTTCCCTCGCCTCTCACTCGCCCGATAAAGCTCACGTCCGCTACCATTTTCGCCCGACGAAGCTGGAGCAAGAAATCCTTCTCATACATTTTTCCAGGAGCACCAAAAATCACCTATTCCTCTCGCCTCACTCTCGCCCTGTGTTGCCTAGGCGAATTAGCTTCGCCAGAAAAATCAGAAGGCTCACCCGATGATGTAGCATGATCAAGAACTTCCTGGTGCGATTTTTGCACTACACCAGTCCCAAAATCCTTACGAGTTCACATCAATGCACGCCTAAAATCATATAATTCACATGTTTTCACATATACAACAACAACACATCATTTCATAGCATTACGACATCAACCTATCATCAATTTCATCATCTAAATAATCACAGTCATCATATTAACAAGTTCATCATAAAATCCCCAAATAAATCTACATACATCTAAACCCCATCTAAATTATAATAATCAAGTTAACTCCCCTTACCTTAGATTCTAACTTTGATTCTTGTTCCAAGCTCTACGGTTGATTCTGTTATCTTCTCTTCGTGCCCTAGCTCTTCATTGCTCTCTTCCAAATTTTCATGATCGTGCAGAATGAAACATTGACCCTCTCTTTTTCCTTTTTGTCTAACTTACCCCTTTGTACCCCTAATATGTTATTCCACTCTTTCCCTCACTCACTCCACATAACATGACTAATAAGCCCTTAACATCTCTTCTCGAATTATTTTATTTTATTTAATTTTAAATAATAATAATTCTAATTAGTAATTCTAAATAATTATATTAATTATCTAAATCATTATATTATTCTAATTTCACCTTAATCCACACCGTTCCACCATACACCGCCCATACATCACACATCAAATTATCAATAATTCACACATAATTACATCACACGTCATAATTCAACAAAACAACGTATATTTGCAAATGTTCATCATATAATCAATTAAATAAATACTCTTAATTAATTTAGGGTGTTACAAGGTGCCCTATCTCCTTCTTAAGCAAGTTCCAACCATGTATGTGGCGACTCTTCACCTTGTGGCATCTTCTGCCATATTTGTTCTCATATGGTATTCAAGGCCGTGTAATTTCCACATGCCTCTTAGGAGGATTAAAGGTCCCCAAGTCTCTAATTGGGTGAGGGTAGTTGTTCCTGCACTTATTAGAAGAGTATGATACTCCACTACTTCATTTCATTGCATGTCGGCCTTTTTTCTCCTTGTTGCTTTTCTCGTCTTTTATGTAGTGTTACACCCTTGCCGTTTATTTCCTCCATTGAGTTTGCATTATTGAAATGACCTTGAGCCCATTTTGAAAGGTCCCCACATGATTATCTTGGTTAGGGATTACTAGCTTGATGGTGGCCTCTGTAAAACATATCAAGTAGCCACTTAAGGGCTTAGAATGCCCAAACATATCAAGTTGACACCTTATAGTTCTTACTCACCGAGAACTGGTCAATCAAATTGATGGACAAGTCATGAAAAAGGGTTATAGGTAATCTTGGAAGGTTCATATATCATCGTAAGACGACCTTTTTTAAAGTTCCAGAGAGAAGCTCACACTTGAGTGAATCTCTCGCACCTATAGTCATCATTTGTGTAATAAAGGTGATACTCCCGAGAATCACTTTTTCCATCAAATGTTAGCAAAGGGAGAGACTTGGAATTATTTTGGACTGGGGCATCCCATATCTCAACAGAGAGGGGTTATGGGTCTAAGACTTTTATGCACTTTTGTTGGTCGTTGTCTTGTTGTTGTGGTTGTTGGATGGTCTGGACGATTGTTTGCAAAGTTTGGTTTTAGCGACATAATTCATTCATAGTATTCTGCATCTTTGTGAGGACCTCTTAATTAGCATACTTAATGAAATCCTTGTGACCACCATTAAGAAAGAACTACTTGATTAACAAAACTCTTAAGGAAATGCGGTCCATGGAGGTTTTACTTGATCTTTGATGGACGCCAACTATACTTGCAATGAATATTATAGTACTAACCATTCTATCGATGTCCCAAGCAATAGATCTCTAAGTTGGTAATGTGTAAAAGTGATGACTAAATCTAACCTTTGAAGTAGATATATACAATTCTTGATAACTTAACACAACACAAATAATCTTGAGGTTATTTTCTCGACGTTGAATCACACGACACCACACCATCTAGCGTGGTGAATTAATCACCTCAAAGCATTTCTAAGACATTATAAACTATGAAGTACATACACCTCGAATATGACTCCAACATTGACACGACAATACCGCTAATAAATTTAAAAAAATGAATAAATTAAATATAAACATAAATATCAATGTAGGTGTCCAACATCAATACAAACATAGACACAAATTATTTCAGAAGTATCAGAGCTACATAGGTTGCAAGAAGTTTCCAACCTTACCTAATGGTTCATATCCCCGTCCAATTAAGAGTAGTTATATAGGGAACAAGTAATATCAAAAAGCACGTGTATAGGATGATTCCTATGGATTTCTCATCATCTCAGCCAGATAAATTGGCAAGCAATAATAATAAAAATCAATAATACTATTTGCATAAAAAAATAACCACCTCAAGGTGAGTGACAAAGACAATGGCTCTCCGAACAGGCGGCACCACCAACGAATTTTCCAAATAAATCAACCGCTTAGTCCTAATTTCATTTCACAATACGTGTGGTTCGCTCCTTCTCTCTCTCTCATGGCGGAAACTTCGACCCTTTTCAGATTCAGATTCTCTTCTCCACCATTCAATTCCATTTCTCCTTCAAAACCTTTCACATTCAATACCAATTATTTCCCTCTCTCATCACCTTCTATCTCTCAATCTCGTCTTCTCCGTTTCACCCCCAAAGCCAACCATTCCAACAACAACAACAACTGCGATGAAGATCCTTTCCAGTTCTTCCCTTGGTCTGACTCCGACACTGGTGCGTTCTTCTTCTTTCTTTTTCCTTCAATTTTAGACTCTAGCTGCTTTCTTTTTATATCTTCATCAATCTACATTAAATTAGCCAGTTAGGGTTCTTACATCAAATTAAATATGTGTTAAAATATGTAGTGAAAGTAGTTGACTTCATTTTATGGAGATTACTTTATTCATTGTTTAAAATTATTTATGTATTCTCAGTTAGTTTCATTTCTGTTTGTAACCTCTCGCAGAAATTCAATGGGTTCCTCAGGACAGATTTACCTTCTTCACCGCTGATGGACTGGTCCAAATTGGAGGCTCCATGACTCCTCGTCGCGCCAGGTCTTCTGATGTATGATTTTATCTTGAAGTTTTTTTCTTTTCCATTTTGCTTTTTAAGTTTAAACTCTACACAATTAGAATGTTAATTATCCCCCGGTGATAGTTTTTTGGTTATGTCTAGATTGAGTTGCACTTTCATGCCATGAAGCACGGACACCAGAAACATGACACCGACAATGACACGTCGACACCAGTAATAATTTGAAAAAATAAATTAATTAAACGTAATCACAAGTGTCGATGTTGGTTTCGGACACACTCACATTTTTTTCCAGAGATGTCGGTTCTACAGAGGTTGCATGTATCTTTTGTCAAGAATCTACGCTTTCATTATCGTGACAAATTTTGGAGAAGATCCAGCTGGGGTTTTTATTCATATCTTTAATAAATTGCATCAAACAAAATTGTGCACCTAAAATTTATGTTGGAATTTGTTGCCGTTGGAAGAGGGTGAAAATCACTTCATTCAAGATGCTTTGAAAGGTTTAGCTGTTTTTTGGTGAAGGATGAGTCTGTAGTTCTAATACTATTTAGCATTTTCAACATCTTATTGTGATTATAAGGTTTTTATTCTGTACTTGTTCCTTTGGTATATTGCATATTGTAACAGAGCGTTATACTTGTTTTTCTTTTATCTCTCATGTATAACACTTGGCATCATAGAATCAGGTTTCAAGGCCAAGACACAGTATGTAGTTCTTTTGAATCTTTTATTATGTCCGAAGTCTGAACCATCTTCTTGTTTAAATCCATTTCAATGTCAGAGATTCTTTTAGATTGGCTAAGCAGGTTCTCATGTTTCACAGAACCAAGGGAAATCCAAAACTGCTAAAAAATATCAACGGTATCAAGAGAGTAACTATATGGACCCCAATCAAGGCCTTTGCCTGGGTGCACTCTTTGATATTGCAGCTACAAATGTAAGTACTTATTCTTTTGATTTAACCTCCTTTATGAGTTAACTTTTGCTGTCTTATAATTTTGAATGTCCTCTTTCCAGGGACTTGATATGGGCAGAAGGCTCTGCATTTTTGGTTTCTGCCGCTCTATTGAAATGCTTAGTGATGTGGTGGAAGATACTGTCTTGGAGCATGGTGGGGAGGTAGGCTATCCTACATAACAATCTTTAATCCTTTTAGCAATAAAATAATAAGTAATTCTGGCGTGCACAAGTGACATAAGTTGTGTACCACACACAACATTTTACCACCACTAAATACTCAATCCCGCCATATTTGAAAGGTGGATATCCTACTTCCTTTCACAATCTCATTATGTTTTGCAACTTTCAACCTCCAATTCATCAAAACTTTTACACCCTCATAAAACAACACAACGGCAAGTTTCCAACTCAGACAATAAGGTTTACCATGCATTTTTCAACGAAATCAATAAGATTTTAGGTTCTGAAATTGTAATCCCAAACCATTCCCCGTATGATTTCAATTCCTCTTCTGCAGAATTACTAGGTTATGATTTCACATTTCATCACAAATTCTGTGACCATTATATCTAGTTTTATATGGCACACAGGTGATTGCTGCAGAGAAGGCAAGCAGAGGTGATTTGCATGAAAAGCTAACCATGACAGTTGCGGTACCATTGCTATGGGGCGTTCCTCCAGCTTCTGAGACACTCCACCTAGCCGTTAAAAGTGGAGGAGGAATTGTAGATAAGGTTTATTGGCAATGGGACTTTCTGTAGATATAGTGGAGGTTTTCTAACCATTCTTTGTGCACTCTGTACATAAACTTTAGTGTCTCTGTATATGCACACAAAAAAAGTTGTTATTGTATCTCTGTACATGTACAAATAATTATTCTCATGTCAACATCCAATTGTCCGTACCACAACAAATTGTTAAGTGTGGCATAAGAACTTATTTTGCTATCTTCTTCGGTTACAAACAATGCAAGCAGAACAAGGCTCTGCTGAATCTTTTTTGGGTAAAATTTTCAAAGAAAAATGTTAAGAAAATATATATCTCCAAAAGCATAATAATATGAAGTGGAATTTTCATAAAAGATAGTAGTGTACATCTCGGACTTTTATCCGTGTGACCCAGATAGTTCCCGGATTGGATTATATAGCTTGGATAAGACCCGTTTACACACCAACAATTCGTGGTTGGTCATATCTCGGGTATAGTTCGAATGTACTATTTGTCGGAATAGATTCCCACAATGGTGCATTTCCGTTACAAAAGGTCAATCAATGGCTGAGTGTTTTACGCAATAGTTAATAATTGAATCGGTTACTAAGTGGGTAATGGTTACTAAGACCTATTAACAACATGCTTCTTTGGCATCTAATGGTTACTAAAACCTATTAACAACATGCTTCTTTGGCATCTAATAACAACATGCTTCTTTGGCATCTAAGAAAGGAAGAAGTGTTGCAATATAAGAAGGCCCTTCATCCTCCCACATACCTTATACAAACACACAAACCATTCATTTGTAACCTCTTGTTAGGGACCAAGTGAAGAAAGATGGGCCAGATATAGAAATGACAAATCATATTGAGCCTAGGAGTGCTAAGATCTGGCAGGTTTATTTTAAAAGGAATAAAGGATCTCACACCACGTGATAGCTATGAGGTGGCAGAGAGAGAGAGAGTAGTGGCTTTAGCGAATATCGTTAGACGGTTACAATAAATGAGGAGGTAAGGGAATTGGGAACGTAGGCTAGAAGATTCATTTAGCAATCATTGGATGGGGGGCTGTTAAGCACTCCATAGGAGCCTAGCTCTGTGGCAGTTAGATCATTGAATCTTCTGTAAATCTTCTTACCATCATACAATAATAGCCATTAATTTCTATCAGCTTCTATCCTTTTGTCTTAAATTTATTTGTTACTGTCGGTACCTATCATTGGTCCGACATGCCGGATACGTAGAAGGAGCCAGTGAAGGAACGTTGGTGGATGTCGCCGAAGAAGAAAACAATAACAAACATGGAGGCGAAGATTGCAGATCTGGAGCAAGAGTTATCGTTGATGAAGGTTGCTTTTTCTGACTCCATCGCTGAGGTTCAACAAACGGCGAGGGAGAACCAAAGAGCGTTAATGCAGATGATGGAGAAGGTCCTTGGCAAAAAGGTGGTTGAAGTTGATGATGGTGTCTCATCGGCGGTCAAGAAGGATACAACATCCTCAGAGTTGAAAGGTGAAGCTTTGGATGAATTTAGAAGACCGGTTAAGAAGGTGGAGTTACCGGCGTTCTCCGGTGATGATCCGGCCGGATGGATCTCTAGAGCCGAAGTCTATTTTTGTGTGCAGGACACGAGTGCTACAGTGAAGGTGGGGATGGCGCAGTTGAGCATGGACGGGCCAACCATCCATTTCTTTAACTCTCTGTTAGAGGAAAACCCAGATCTGACATGGGAGGAGTTCAAGGTGGAGCTTCTAGAGAGGTATGGAGGTTTGGGAGAAGGAGACGTTTATGAGCAACTTACGGAGATTCGTCAAAAGGGTACGGTGGAAGACTATATACAAGAGTTTGAGCGTTTAACAACTCAGATTCCAAGGCTGCCTGACAAACAGTACCTGGGGTACTTTTTGCATGGGTTAAAAGATGAAATCAGAGGTAGGGTTCGGAGTTTTGTGGCTATGGGTCCACTTACAAGGAGCAAATTAATTCACGTTACTAGAGCAGTGGAAAGGGAGATAAGTGGTGGGTCGGGCTGGAACCGGAATCCGAAAATAGGTGGGTCAAACCGGGTTAACCCGGGAAGACATGGAGGTACAAATTGGGTTTTTGTGAAAGGGGGTCAGAATAGTGGAAATCATAATGGGATTGGGCCTAGAGGTGTTAATGGCCCAATTCATGAATCCAAACATGGTACTGCAGATAGGAGGAAGGGGGTGTGCGCGAGAAAGGGTTTACCCATTTGTCTTATCAAGAACTAATGGACCGGAAGAAAAAGGGCTTGTGTTACAAGTGTGGAGGCCCATATCATCCTCTCCATCAGTGCCCAGATAAGCAGCTTCGTATCATGATTGTGGAGGAGGAGGAAGGAGGAGATGATGAAGCAAAGTTGTTGGCGGTAGAGGTGGAGGAATCTGAAGAGGAGCACGGTGGAAAGATGAGTGTTATGAGTCTCTTTGAACTGAAAGAGTCCCAACACGACAAAGTTCATACACTCAAACTCAGAGCAACGATCAATGGCGTACCGGTGGTGGTGTTGGTTGACAGTGGGGCTACGCATAATTTCGTTACGAAGTCCATGGTTCAGAAGTTAGGGTGGCAAGTAGAGACCACACCAGATTTTAGAATCAAATTGGGTGACGGGTTCCAAACCATTACTAGAGGAAAGTGTACTCAAGTTTTATTCAAAACTGGGGGAGTCACCTGTGAAATTGAGGCATATCTATTTGATTTAGATGGGGTGGATGTAGTTGTGGGAATGGCATGGTTGAAATCTTTGGGAGATATGATAGTTAATTGGAATAAACAAACAATGGAGTTTTGGCATGAGGGGAAGTGGGTAATGTTGAGAGGGATAGAAGGAACATCTGAAGCAATACCGGCATTGCAAAGCATTGTAGGGAAGGCTAGCAAAGGCTACGGCAAGAAAGGATGGTCACTAGATGCAACGTTGAGCAACACGGAAGGGAGGGCAGAGGTAGTGTTAGAGCAATCCGTTATGCAGGAAGTATTGAAATCTCTCGATGACGTGTTCCAAGAACCTAAGGGTCTTCCTCCATGTCGCTCAAGAGACCATGCTATCAATTTAATGGCAGGACAAGGTGCAGTCAATGTCAGACCATATAGGTACCCACACCACCAGAAAAATGAAATAGAAAAACAGATTAAGGAGATGCTTGAGATGGGAATTATTCAATACAGTTGCAGTGCTTTTTCTAGTCCCGTTATACTGGTAAAGAAAAAGGACGGGACATGGCGAATGTGTGTTGATTATCGTGCCCTTAACAAGTCCACCGCACCAGACAAGTTTCCAATACCGGTGATAGACGAGTTACTCGATGAGTTACATGGGGCTCAATATTTCACCAAGCTTGATTTAAAGTCAGGGTACCATCAAGTGAGGGTGAAACCGGAGGATGTTCATAAGACGACCTTCCGTACTCATGACAGACATTATGAATTCCTTGTGATGCCGTTTGGATTGATGAATGCTCCATCCACATTCCAATCCTTGATGAATGAGGTGTTCAAGCCCTTATTAAGGAAGTTTGTGTTAGTTTTTTTTGACGACATACTCATTTATAGTAAATCGTGGCAGACACATATTTTTGAAGTAACCAAAGTGTTGCAGATTTTGAGGAGACATAAACTGGTTGCTAATAAAAAAAGTGTCAGTTTGGCCAGAAAACAGTTGAGTATATCGGTCATTTGATCACGGGAAGTGGTGTAGCAGTAGATCCCTCGAAGGTACAAAGTGTAATTCAATGGCCTATACCTAAGAACGTTAAAGGGGTGGGAGGATTTCTAGGCCCTACGGGTTACTACCGCAAGTTTATTAAAGATTATGGGAAGATTGCCAAGCCATTGACAGAGTTGACAAAGAAGGAGGGGTTCAAATGGGGGCCTCAAGCTCAAAAGGCTTTTGAAATTTTAAAGCAGAAGCTGACAACAGCCCCCGTACTTGCTTTGCCGGATTTTGAAAAGGAGTTCACAATAGAATGTGATGCATCCGGAGTGGGTCTGGGGGCGATATTAATGCAAGAGAGAAAGCCCATTGCTTTTTTTAGCAAGCTTTAGGAGGAAAGAATTTGGCTAAGTCTGCATATGAAAGAGAACTAATGGCAGTAGCTTTAGCGGTACAACATTGGCGCCCTTATTTATTGGGCAGACATTTCACTGTGATAACAGATCAAAAGAGTTTGAAGCAATTATGGCAACAAAAGATTACGACACTGGATCAGCAGAATTAGGCCACTAAATTGCTCGGTTATCAGTTTGATATCGTATATAAGCCGAGAGTGGAGAATAGAGGGGCATATGCTCTATCCCGATTACCTGAAGGTGAATTAGCAGCTCTGGTCTCATATCCAGTTTGGGAGGAAGGCAATGTGATACAGGAAGAAATCCACATGGATAAGGTTTTGCTTAAAATCATAGAGGAATTGGAAGAAAAACCAGATTCAAGACCAGGATTTAAGTACAAACAAGAGGTTTTATTTTATGAGGATCGTTTAGTGTTATCTGCACAATCTTCATTGATTCCCAAGATGTTGGTTGAATTTCATATTACTCCGGAAGGTGGGCATTCTGGGTTTTATCGCACCTACAGATGTTTAGCTGTTAATGTATATTGGATAGGTATGAAAGCAAGAGTGCAAGCCTATGTGAAGGCTTGTGATGTGTGTCAACGACAAAAGTACTTAGCTATCGCACCTGGGGGTTTATTACAACCTCTGCCCATTCCCTCAGCAGTGTGGGAAGAGGTCTCAATGGATTTTATCACAGGTTTGCCGAAATCCCGTGGGTTTGAAGCTGTGTTTGTGGTAGTAGATAGGCTGTCAAAATACTGTCATTTCATCCCTCTTAAGAGACCTTATACTGCTAGAACAGTAGCTGAAATTTTTTCCAAAGAAGTTATACGACTTCATGGTTTACCTACAGCCATTGTTAGTGACCGTGATCCTCTGTTCATCAGTAATTTTTGGACTGAACTTTTCAGGCTGCAAGGTACCACTTTGAAGATGAGTTCAGCCTATCACCCGGAAACGGATGGCCAAACGGAGGTTGTCAATCGATGTTTGGAGACTTATTTGAGATGTTTCATTGCGGACCAACCAAAATCCTGGCTGACTTGGATTCCATGGGCAGAGTTTTGGTTTAATACAACATTTCATGCGTCCACGGGGAGTACACCTTTTGAGTTAGTCTACGGAAGGAAGCCTCCTGTTATTACAAGACTCTTGCAAGGTGAGACAAGGGTGGCTGCAGTTCAAAAAGAGTTGGAAGAACGGGATGAAGCACTCAAGCAGTTGAGAGCTCATCTCCAAAGAGCTCAAGACTGCATGAAGTATTTTGCAGATGAGAAGAGGACAAAGTCCAGTTTTAATATTGGAGAGTGGGTGTTTTTGAAGCTTCGTCCACACAGGAAGCAATCTGTGGTATCTAGGATTAATGCTAAATTGGCATCTAGATATTATGGTCCGTTTCAGATTGTGGAGAGGATTGGAGTTGTTGCGTATAAGCTGAAATTACCCGAGGGATCATGGGTACACCCAGTTTTTCATGTCTCTCTATTAAAAAGGGCAGTTGGAGATTATGCAGTGGAAAGTGAATTGCCCCAAGAAGTTGAAGGGAGTTGTGTGGAGCAGTTTGTGCCTGAAGGAGTTTTAGACACACGTTTCAACGGGCTAGGAGAACAGAGAGTTAAACAAGTTTTAATTTAGTGGACTAATAGGGCGGTGGACGAGGCTACTTGGGAAGACATGGAAACCATAACAAAGCAATTTCCTGAATTTAACCTTGAGGACAAGGTAGCTTTTCTAGAAGGAGGTATTGTTAGGGACCAAGTGAAGAAAGATGGGCCAGATATAGAAATGACAAATCATATTGGGCCTAGGAGTGCTAAGATCTGGCAGGTTTATTCTAGAAGGAAAAAAGGATCTCACACCACGTGATAACTATGAGGTGGCAGAGAGAGAGAGTAGTGGCTTTAGCGAATATCGTTAGACGGTTACAATAAATGAGGAGGTAAGGGAATTGGGGACGTAGGCTAGAAGATTCATTTAGCAATCATTGGATGGGGGGCTGTTAAGCACTCCATAGGAGCCTAGCTCTGTGGCAGTTAGATCATTGAATCTTCTGTATATCTTCTTACCATCATACAATAATAGCCATTAATTTCTATCAGCTTCTATCCTTTTGTCTTAAATTTATTTGTTACTGTCGGTACCTATCACCTCTCTTGACTAGCATCGGGGAGGTTAATCTTTCCCGGACCATACAATAATCCGTAAACAAACCAATGGGCTTCAAACCCATATTGACCACTATGTGAACTTGAAAGAAAACGAGTTTTTCCTCAGGTAGCTATCAAAAAGCATTTGATATCATAATGATGTGTTACAAAAGGAAGAATCACTCCAAGCAACCTGCAACGATTTCAACGATTCCAACGTGTAAAATTACAATTACGATAACATAGTTCCTCAAAGCTATCCCGGAAAGTTCTCAGACTCGGTTCTTGTTTGAGGAGATTTGTTGTAGGCTGTGAAAGCGTCAACGCTTGCAGCGAGGTCTATAATTCAAATGTGTGCGGATGCGCCTAAGAGCAATCTGCAATTGATTAAAGTTCACAATCGATTGTCAAAATCATTAATGGATCAAGTGTCGCACTCAGACCCTTCCCATGTTTTCGAAAATATTAGAGTAACAAATGTTTGATCTGACTGTTGGTGTAAGCCCTAGAGGCCAATACTTTTGGTACTTGTATCGAATTATTTATTAATAATAAAAGGCATTTCTTTATTATGTTTGCTTTCCAAAATAATAAAGTCCCTAGAATGGTTTATTTGTTTAATGAAATGTTAAGTGTGACTTAATCATGAGATCCCATTAAATATAAGACACTATTCTTAAAGTATCTGTAGTCAAGCTTTAATGTGAAGTGGGATAATATTAAAGCATTAAGATTATTATGAAGATAGATTGATGATCACATCTCATGGATCATAGATAAGGAGTTATCAAGTCTTGACATAGGTATGAATATTAGGAGTAATATTTATACTGGATTGACCCGCTATGAGAATACTACATAGAATGTTATGCAAAGTGTCATAAGTTATTCTCATGATGATAATGGTGTATACCACCCTTCGACCTGAAACCACTACGGACCCTAGATGTAGAGTCAAGTACTTTATTGCTGATCAAACGTCATTCGTAACTGGATGACTATAAAGACGGTTGATGGGTACTTCACAAAGCATGCTAAGGGACATGAGTGACCTAGATGGAATTTGCTCATCCTGCATAACAGGATAAATGTCTAAGGGCCCAATATTGAACTGGACAAGGGTGACACAGTGTATGCCTTGTGTTCAATATAGACATGAGGGCAAAAGGGTAATTG
The DNA here is from genome assembly GCA_948472305.1 of Vicia faba. Taxonomy (NCBI): domain Eukaryota; kingdom Viridiplantae; phylum Streptophyta; class Magnoliopsida; order Fabales; family Fabaceae; genus Vicia; species Vicia faba. Next base: position 255,241,286 of record OX451738.1, on the reverse strand, counting down.
TACAACACAAATATTATCACGGAAAAGGTTTGGTCAGATCACATGACATTTTCGTGACTTGGGTAACAGTGATGTGTTGCTAGATACCGCTCACTGTTTATTATATTAAATGTGTGATTTAATATAATTGCCAACATCGCAAAAACCTACAGGGTCACACACATAAGGACAGGTTGATGAGAGATAGAATAAATAAGGAACACCGTAAGGTACGGTGCACTTAAGTGTAATACGGAAAGTGGTAAGGTACCACGTGGATAAGTGATATATGGTACATCATAAGGTATGATGTCCATAAGCTTAATTGGGCTTTTAGCTTATAGCCTTAATTGGGCTTTTAGCTTGTAGCTCACACGAGTGATTCTATAAATAGATCCCTTGTGATGAAGCTGTTTTTACTTGATGCAATTTCATTTTTGATTCTCTCTCTCACTCAAGGTTTCCGTTCGTGATCAGCTAGCACTGTGACCGGAAGCGATCTGTTCGTGTGGACTGAGTAGAGGCATTGTTCTTCATCAACGCTCGTGATCACAACATCAAAGGTCTGAATCGCCACAAGAGGTAAATATTTCTATCACTGATCATGCTCATTCGTAAGGATCGCTAAAGGAAAATTTTATATTCCGCTGCGCTTTTGGTCACAATTTTCCTTCAGTGGTATCAGAGCCACTTACGAAACCATGGATCTGATAGCTGTTTATGTTCTATATTTTCTGTTTTGATTCGATTAAAACCAGAATGAATTGAATAATAAATGAGTAATTAAATTTGGCATCTGTTGTGTACGATTTGGATGATTGATGTTGACTATGCTTCGGAATCCGACATTAGTATGGTGAAGCAGCGATACATTGATCGTCCATAGGTTACACAAATAAGATCGATCACTTTTATATATGATATAAGTAAATCTGATGCAACGATGGTATATGGGATATACTGTTTCTGTTTCGTTCATTCAAACACTTGATGATTGTTATTCCTTTGACCGATCACTGTTCATATGCTTCGGAATCCGACATTAGTATGGTGAAGCAATGGCATGTGATTAATCATACTGAATTATCAATTGAAATGTGTTTGACAACATGAAACTGTTGCATTAGGGTTCATGACGGCACAAGGGTTGTGTTGTTGCAGAGTTATGCGATTAGGGTTGTGAATGTACAAGAGTTGTGCGAAAATGACGCCGATTTCAAATGAATTGTTCATTAAAATTTTGCATCGGGACGCTGCCCCTAACAACCCCGCAAAGGGGCGCTGCCCCCTTGACCCCCGTCCGCTGAACGGTCAGCGGAACCACCGTCCGCTGACCGGGCAGCCGAACCCCCAGCTAACTCTGCGTAGTGTGATCAATCGTCAAAATTTAATTTGCCTTTTTTTTTAATTAACAAAATTTAAACTAATAATAAAAGTGTGTTTATTATTATTGTCTTGTGGTGATCAGTTATGGCCTTAGTTTTTTCCTTTATTTTGTTTTGGGATTGTAAAATACGGCCTGCGTGTCGTGCCTCTCTCTAAAATTCTTGATGTAACTTCTTTTCTCATCTCACTCCCTCGTATGTAAAACGAGTTTCTTTTATGTAATGTAATGTTATGAAGAAAGAGAAGAATACAATATCAAAGGAGGATAATCTTGGAGATCTTGCTTGGAGAAGTTTAGATCGTTATTAGGTTAGCTTAGGTTCTCTCATTGGCTTGGGAGAACAATTGCGCTAGGGGCCATAACTGTATCCTTTTATGTATATTGATGCATGTGTTTGTATGTTGATGCATGAGAGAGACGAATTGCATGTTAAGCTGGTGAGATCAAACTAATAACAAAATCCCTCAAGTTAAATATTAAGTTCATGCTTTCCAAGTTTTAGCACTCATCAAGACTAGTATCGAACAATGTAGGTTTCGCCTACGCGAGGTGCATGTTCTATATTAGTAAGGTGCGATGGGATAATTGTAATATCCAACTGCTGAAACAATGGGTCAAACTTAACTAAACACATTATAATAAGATTATACATGTTTAGAAGCAAGAGTTAGGAATGATTCATATGATGAATTAGAATAAGGAGTTATTCACCCAACTGGAAATATTCGAGAGTTGTATGAGATACAATTGGAAGGAGTTCCTACCTAAATAACCTAGTTTTATGTAATCAGCCTAACGCTGACTTAGAACGAAGTGAAATGTGGATCTCGACCCACTAGAAAGTCTTCCAACGGGATTTTCCGAATCAAATGATGAGGGTCATTTGGTTTGAGTAAAATAGTGGGAGCATATTTGATTAAAGGCCTAATTAAATATGTTGTTTTAATGATACTTATATTTTCAATTTTTTGTGGATTACCATGACAACAAACAACCATATTTTGCGATCAATCCTAGATAAGGAAAAATTGTCTGGGACAAATTTCCTGGATTGGCACCGAAATCTGAGGATTATCCTAAAGCACAATAAGAAGCTGTATGTCTTGGAGACACCTATTCCTGAAGAGGAACCGCCTAGTTCGACACCTAAGGTAGAAAGAGATGCTTATAAGAAGAATTTTGATGATGCTAACGAAGCCGCTTGTCTCATGCTAGCTACTATGAACTCGGAGTTGCAAAAACAACACGAGAACATGTCAGCGTTCGATATGATCAGACATCTGAAAATGCTCTATCAAGAGCAGGCAAGAAATGAGAGGTTTCAGGTTTCAAAGGCCCTTTTTAACAGCAAGTTATCTGAGGGAAACCCTGTAGGTCCCCATGTACTCAAAATGATTGGGTATGTGGAGAACCTTGAAAGGTTAGGGTTTCCGCTTGGAAAGGAACTTGCAACTGATTTTATCTTGCAATCATTTCCAGATAGCTTTAATCAGTTTATCATGAATTTCAACATGAATGACATGGATAAGAGTCTTCCAGAATTGCTAAGCATGTTGAAAACTGCTGAGCAGAATATGAAGACAAAAGGGAAGTCCATTCTGATGGTCAGTAATGGAAAGAAGCTGAACAAGAGGCCTACCAAGCAAGTTGGTAAAGGGAAAGGCAAGGAAGTTGCCAAGCCTAAACCTAATGTTCCTGCTTTGAATCCTAGTGGAGTCATAGCAAAGGAGGGCACTTGCTTCCATTGCGGTAAGACCGGACATTGGAAGAGAAACTGCCCAAAGTACCTGGAAGATATGAACAATGGAGTAGGGACTTCAAATTCAGGTATTTTTGTTATTGAAATTAATTTATCTACTTCTGCATCATGTGTATTAGATACTGGATGCGGTTCTAACATTTGTACTAATGTGCAGGGGCTAAAAAGGAGTAGAGATTTGGCAAAAGGTGAAGTTGACCTACGAGTTGGAAATGGAGCAAAGGTTGCTGCTTTAGCCGTAGGAACTTATGTTTTGACTTTACCTAGTGGTTTAATAATTCAGTTAGAGAACTGTTATTATGTACCTGCAATTAGTAGGAATATTATTTCCGTTTCTTGTTTGGACAAGTTTGGTTTTTCATTTATAATAAAGAACAATTGTTGCTCTATTTATTTGAATGATATATTCTATGCTTCTGCACAAATGAACAATGGACTATATGTCCTTGATCTTGAAATACCAATTTATAACATTAATACTAAACGGATTAAACCTAATGAGTTAAATCCAAGCTACCTTTGGCACTGTCGCTTAGGCCACATAAATGAGAAACGTATTTCCAAACTCCATAAAGATGGACTCTTGGACTCTTTTGATTATGAATCATATGAGACATGCAGATCTTGTTTAATTGGAAAGATGACAAAGTCCCCATTCACAGGAAAAGGTGAAAGGGCTAATGATCTTTTGGCCCTCATACATACTGATGTATGTGGACCACTGAACATACCAGCCAGAGGAGGTTTTCAATACTTCATCACATTTACTGATGATTTCAGTAGATATGGTTATGTGTATTTAATGAAACACAAATCTGAAACCTTTGAAAAATTCAAGGAATTCAAGAATGAAGTACAAAACCAACTAGGTAAGAATATTAAAGTTCTTCGATCAGATCGAGGCGGTGAATATTTAAGCCTAGAGTTTGATGACCATCTAAAGGAATTTGGGATTTTATCCCAACTTACTCCTCCCGGAACACCACAATGGAATGGTGTATTTGAGAGAAGAAATCGAACCTTGTTAGACATGGTCCGATCCATGATGAGTCACGCTGATCTTCCGAACTCCTTTTGGGGACATGCACTATTGACTGCAACTTACACACTTAACCGGGTTCCATCCAAAAAGGTTGAGAAGACACCATATGAGATATGGAGTGGTAAGAAACCACATATGTCTTACATGAAGATTTGGGGTTGCGAAGTTTATGTGAAACGACAAATTTCAACTAAGCTTGAGCCCAAATCTGACAAATGCTTATTTGTGGGGTATCCTAAAGAAACAAGAGGGTATTACTTCTACAATCCTTCTGAGGGCAAAGTGTTTGTCGCTCGAACTGGAGTTTTTCTGGAAAAGGATTTTATTTCCAAAAGAATCAGTGGGAGGAAAATAGAGCTTGAAGAAATTCAAGAACCACAAAGCATTGATACACCTATGGAGGAATTAGAGCATGAAACACAAGTAGTTGTGGAAGAGTAACCTGCTCAAAGTAGAACAAGACCAGCGTAGGTCAAGTAGGATACGTCAACAACCTGAGAGGTATGGATATCTCATAAGTGATCAGGGTGATGTATTACTCATGGATCAAGATGAGCCTGTGACCTACCAAGAGGCCATAACTGGTCCTGAGTCCGAGAAGTGGCTAGAAGCCATGAAATCTGAAATGGATTCCATGTACACAAACCAGGTTTGGACCTTGGTAGAGCCTCCTATAGGAGTTAACCCTATAGGATGCAGTGGGTCTTCAAAAATAAGACTGACATGGATGGTAAGTTACATACCTATAAGGCAAGACTGGTTGCAAAAGGCTATAAACAAATTCATGGGGTTGACTATGATGAAACCTTTTCACCAGTAGCAATGCTTAAATCTGTTCGGATTTTACTTGCTATCGCTGCATATCATGATTATGAAATATGGCAGATGGATGTCAAAACTGCTTTCCTTAATTGGAATCTTCTTGAGGATGTGTACATGACACAACCTGAAGGATTTGACATACCAGAAGAAGCCCAAAAGATATGTAAGTTACATCGATCAATTTATGGATTGAAGCAAGCTTTCAGAAGCTGGAATCTTCGTTTTGATGAAACAGTAAAACAATATGGATTCATCAAGAATGAAGATGAGCCTTGTGTCTACAAGAAGGTTAGTGGGAGCATGATCGTATTCCTGGTATTATATGTAGATGACATATTACTCATTGGAAACGATGTCCCTACCTTGCAACAAGTGAAGACTTGGTTAGGGAAATGCTTTTCAATGAAGGACCTAGGTAAAGCAGCCTATATATTAGGAATCAGGATCTATAGAGATAGGTCACAAAAACTGCTTGGCCTAAGTCAGAGTACATACATAAAAAAAGTGTTGATACGCTTTAATATGCATGATTCCAAGAAAGGATTCATACCTATGCAACATGGCATGTGTCAGTCAAAAACACAATCCCCTTCAAGTAAGGAAGAAAGGGATCGCATGGATAAGATTCTATATGCATCTGCAATAGGATCTATCATGTATGTAATGCGTTGTACCCCAAAATTTTCCCTCCCATAATCTTCAAAGTTTTGCCTCAAAGGGTTCAAAGTCTACTCAAGGGCTACACAGTCAAACCATCCTCCTAAGCCAGTCAGACTAGGGTTTTGGTTCTTGCAAGGAAGTTGAAGTTTTCAAGGGCTCAATCAAGTCCCACATGCTCATATACAGTGTCAAGCATCCATATGTCAAGGTTCAAGACTCACAACATCAAATCGCACAGTCAAAAATCCTAATTGCTCCACAGTCAACTGCAGGGGCAAAATGGTCATTTGACAGTCAAAAGTCAAAAAATTTGGTCAACATCTTATTTTGAAGCCACAATCCTCATTTGATCAATTCTTGATCATGATTTCACAAGCATGGCTCAAAAAGTCTCAAGATGCGAAAGTTTCTATTTTTGGACAGTTGAAAAGTCAACTGTAACTTGACCAAGGCATAACTTTTTCATGGTTCATCAGAAAAATCCATCCAAAGCTCATTTTGAAGGGGATGACATTTCCTACAACTCATATTCACATTCCAAGTCCAAGAAATGCTCTCACAAAAAGTTATCAATTTCAACATTATAGGTCATTTTCAAAAGTCAACAAAAAGGGACTTTAAGTCAAAGACCATAAATTGATATTGGTAAATCAAAATGACATGGGACCAAAGACATTGGTTAGAGGACTTCAAGACCTTTCCAAAATGTCCAAAAACATGTTCATAGCTTCAAAATTGAGCAAGATATGCATTGGAGAAGTTGGGAAATTTTTGTGAAATGGCCAAAGTCAATTATCCTTGAAACTTCATTTTTGACAAAAGGGCCCCACTTTTTCCACTTGATTCAGCTTGGCCATGCTTCCCACGTGTCCCACAATTTATTTCAAGATTTAAAATTAATTTTTCCATTTTTATTTAATTTTATTTGATTTAATTCATTTTAAATCTTTAAAATTCAAATAAAAATCAAAGAAATTAATGGAGGGATATATTTTGTGATGATTAGCTTTGATACACCTTAAAACACATTTCAAATTCGTGCATGGCCTATTATGGGCATAAAAATTCAAAATTTCACAAATATGGCAAATGGTTCAATGTTGGTTATGGAGGAAATCAAGAACATAATTGCATAAGCTTAATGACCATTATTCTTATTGATACACTTTACATTACTATATATACAAGCCTTCCCAACCTCATTCAAAAAATAGTGTGTGCAGAAACGGCCAAGAGCAAAACCAAAAATTATTCAAAAAAGTGAGAGTTCTAAAACATAGTTGCGAGCATCTTCAGATCAAAACAAGCACGTGGTTCTATTCCTTGCCACACCCTGAAGCTAAAGCAACCTTTGCCAAGTCCTGAGGCTCATACCGCGCTGTAAGTTCTTCCCAGGTCCCCCATAATTCTCATATCATTTTTGTTAACGCGTTCTTGTGCAGTTTCTCAAGTAGTTTCCACCATAAGCCTCACCCATCCAACAAGCCAAGTGTCATTGGAGGCAGATCTAAAGGCCCAGAATGCAAGAGTACTATGCTCTGGAGTCAGCGCATGCGTAGACAACCGAAAAAAGTCAAATAAGGCTTCTTGTTGTTGGGCCAGAATTACTTCAGAAAACCTCCATGAAGGCCATCTCACCCCCCTTGGGTTTATTTACTTTTTTCTTATTTTATTTTGTTTTGTCATTTTTTTTTCTTTTATTTATTTGCCTTATTTTATTTTTTTAATAATTAGCATAATTAACATATTTTCATAAAAAATCAAAAAAATAGAACTAACATCATTATTATTATTATATTATTATTTTGTAAATAAACATTAATTGAAATAGTTTAATTAGGCAATTTTGACTTTTCTTTTAATAATTAAAATAATTTAGAATTAGGTTGACTTAATTTTGTTTCTTTTTATTTTATTTCATAAAAAACATAAAAAACACAAAAATATATTTTCTTTTAATTAATTAGTTTAATTATTTAATTAATTGCATTTAATTGACAAAAAGACAAAAAATCAATTTCTTTTCTAAAAAGGGTCAACACCCTTAGACATTCCCGATTAATTTATTCGCGCGCATTTACTTTATTTGATTATTATGTAATTGCCTTCAAGAATGTAATAGTTAAATAGGTTTACCGCTTTATTTAATTTCCGTATTTTATTTACTAAAAAAACGGGTCTTTGTAATTTTTGGCGATGTATAGACCCGCGCCTTGTAATAGCGTAGGATTTATGTTTCCGCAATTTACTTTCCGCACCCCTTAACTGTTAAATGCATGCAAGAATGTATGGTAAATAAAAATAACCCGTAGCTCACAAATAACAAACATTAACTGAATACAACACACAATGCACACACCACTTCTAAGGTACGCCTCACTCGTTGCCTTCGAAACGTGGTCGTCAAGTATAGGATGTTTTAGCGGTCCTTATGTCCATGATCCAGTTGCCTCGAAACAGTTGCCTCGAAACAGTTTCCTCGGAACAGTTGCCTCGAAACAATTGCCTCGGATTAAGAAAGGATCAAGGATATAAGGGTAGCTTCTAAGGTGTCCTAACTGTTGCTTCGGTGACCACACTGTCCCTACAATCGAATTGACCCGAACACCTCCAACGGTGGTGCTACCTACCTCTCAATGGTGGGATGGAACTATCTAAAGGACACTTATACAGCTTAATTCCTTAGGGTAGGTAGATGACTCATGGATACTTGCTCTTTTCAAAAACAAATCAAAACTCTTTTCACACTGACACTTTCAAAAAGCTTTCAAAACAATTTTTCAAACACTCTTGAGGACTGATACAAGAGTTATTCTGAAATCTTTCAAAGAAACTTTTTCAAACCCCCACACAATTGAAAAGCAAACATTTTGAAAACAAAATGAGCAAGTATCTAAGACCCCATGGATAACCATGGATAGAAAGGGTGCTAACACCTTCCCTTTCTATAAATCTACCTCCCGAACCGAGAAACTATCTCATAAGGAATTTTGCTGTGCTTTTGTCCTGTCCATGTTGGAGAAAATAAAAGACGGTGGCGACTCTTGCTTCCGCGACATTTCGCGAACCAGCGTTAAACAGTCAGTTCTAAATCCACCGATCACACCATGCTATGTACTCGACCAGATGTCTCATATTCTTTAAGTGCAACGAGTAGGTACCAGTCTAATCTCGGTGATGCTCATTGGGTAATTGTCAAGAATATCCTTAAGTACTTGAGAAGGACTAAGGACTCATTCTTGATATATGGAGGTCAGGAAGAGCTTGCTGTAATTGGATACACCGATGCTAGCTTCCAGACAGATAAGGATGACTTTAGATCACAATCTGGTTATGTGTTTTGTTTAAATGGTGGCGCTGTGAGCTGGAAAAGTTCAAAGCAAGATACAATTGCTGATTCTACAACCGAGGCTGAGTATATTGCTGCCTCAACTGCAGCAAAGGAAGCTGTTTGGATCAAGAAGTTCATTAGTGAACTTGGCATAGTCCATAGCATTGTAGATCCCATTGATCTCTATTGTAATAACAATGGTTCTATCGCACAAGCTAAGGAGCCTAGATCTCACCAACGATCCAAACACATACTTAGGCGTTATCATCTCATTCGAGAGATAATCGATCGGGGAGATGTGAAAATATGCAGAGTACCTACACTTGACAATGTTGCTTACCCATTAACAAAGCCTCTTGCGCAGCTGAAGCATGATGGACATACTAGATCTATGGGTATTAGGGGTATGCCTGATTGGCTCTAGTGCTAGTGGGAGATTGTTGGTGTAAGCCCTAGAGGCCAATACTTTTGGTACTTGTATCGAATTATTTATTAATAATAAAAGGAATTTCTTTATTATGTTTGCTTTCCAAAATAATAAAGTCCCTAGAATGGTTTATTTGTTTAATGAAATGTTAAGTGTGACTTAATCATGAGATCCCATTAAACATAAGACACTATTCTTAAAGTATCCGTAGTCAAGCTTTAATGTGAAGTGGGATAACATTAAAGCATTAAGATTATTATGAATATAGATTGATGATCACATCTCATGGATCATAAATAAGGAGTTATCAAGTCTTGACATAGGTATGAATACTAGGAGTAATATTTATACTGGATTGACCCGCTATGAGAATACTACATAGAATGTTATGCAAAGTGTCATAAGTTATTCTCATGATGATAATGGTGTATACCACCCTTCGACCTGAAACCACTATGGACCCTAGATGTAGAGTCAAGTACTTTATTGATGATCAAACGTCATTCGTAACTGGATGACTATAAAGACGGTTGATGGGTACTTCACAAAGAATGCTAAGGGACATGAGTGACCTAGATGGAATTTTATCATCCTGCATAACAGGATAAATGTCTAAGGGCCCAATATTGAACTGGACAAGGGTGACACAGTGTATGCCTTGTGTTCAATATAGACATGAGGGCAAAAGGGTAATTGTACAACATAAATATTATCACGGAAAAGGTTTGGTCAGATCACATGACATTTTCGTGACTTGGGTAACAGTGATGTGTTGCTAGATACCGCTCACTGTTTATTATATTAAATGTGTGATTTAATATAATTGCCAACGTCGCGAAAACCTACAGGGTCACACACATAAGGACAGGTTGATGAGAGATAGAATAAATAAGGAACACCATAAGGTACGGTGCACTTAAGTGTAATACGGAAAGTGGTAAGGTACCACGAGGATAAGTGATATATGGTACATCATAAGGTATGATGTCCATAAGCTTAATTGGGCTTTTAGCTTATAGCCTTAATTGGGCTTTTAGCTTGTAGCCCACACGAGTGATTCTATAAATAGATCCCTTGTGATGAAGCTGTTTTTACTTGATGCAATTTCATTTTTGATTCTCTCTCTCACTCAAGGTTTCCGTTCGTGATCAGCTAGCACTGTGACCGGAAGCGATATGTTCGTGTGGACTGAGTAGAGGCGTTGTTCTTCATCAACGCTCGTGATCATAACATCAAAGGTCTGAATCGCCACAAGAGGTAAATATTTCTATCACTGACCATGCTCATTCGTAAGGATCGCTAAAGGAAAATTTTATATTCCATTGCGCTTTTGGTCGCAATTTTCCTTCACTGACAACCAATGGGATGCTTTGCTTTAGATGGAGATGGCTTGCAAAGTGCTTGAGAACGCCTCCTGTAAGCTTCAAGGAGTGAATGAAGTGTTGTTGAGGATTCCTTCTATTTGGATTACTTAGGAGGGTTTTTTTTGGATAACTTTGGTGTGTCTTGGGAGGCAGCGTGTGCGTATTTTTCTTTCTTATGTGTATGTATGTATGTATGTTGACTTGTGGAAGTGGCTTGTATTTATAGGAGGTGGAGGAGACAAGAAAATGGAGAAAGAAACATGTCCTTAAAGGCCAGCCATTAAACATGGCTTTGAAAACAAAATCAAACCAATTTAAAGATTGTCATTTTGAGACTCTTCATGCCATTTTGGAATTGGGAATGAACCCGGACAAGTGATAATTGGCGCCTTGTATGAATTCAAATTAACCAGAGGACATCTTCGATCATCCCCCAAGCATTATTCTCTTGGATGGTTGTGAGTTTTGATTCAAATTGTTCAGAACCTTCCTTATCCGAACTTCTTAAATTAAGTCAACTTCTGTATTATTTGCTTGTCTTTGTTGGTATGTTTGTCAAAAGACATATGGTTTTGATATGCCAATCGAAGGACACTTTGTTAACATGCCTTCGATGTACATCTTATCCTTGCTCTTTGATTGACTCATGGTTTCCTCCTTCGAATGACTCCAATTCTCATCATTGGGGCTTCTTCAATTGAGCCCCTATTCGTCTTGTCCTTCGATTAACTCTGAAGCTACCCAATTAGCCCAATTAAAAAACTTTATTCTGGCCAGTATAAACTTCCTTTGTCATGAATGTAATGGTGCATGAGGCTTGGGCTTGGCATCATATAATATCTTACCCAACAAGCATCTTAAACCAACCTAATCAAAAGGAAAAACAAGTTTGTTTCCAACAAATGTGTGTCTTTCGAGTAGACCAAATGTATGTCCTTCGAAAGCACCATTTGTGTGTTCATAATGTGACAATCTTGTGTTTGTGAAACGAAAGCAGACATGAAGAGGGAACCTTTTGCCTTTTGAATTGAAGGCAAGTCTGGAGAAGCCCTTTGCCTTGTGAATTGAAGGCAAGTCAAAAGGGGCCTTTGCCTTGTGCATCAAAGGCAAGTCAAAAGAAACCTTTTGCCTTGTGAATCGAAGGCATGTAGAAAGTCCTTTGTCTAATGGATCAAAGGCAAGCGTGAAGAGGCCTTTGCCTTAAACGAAGTTGGCATACAGGAATCCACTGTTTTGTGAATCAAAATAAGCATGCAGGAGGTCACTGCTGGTGAATCAAAATAAACTTGTAGGGGGTTCTTGCCTTGTGAATCGAAGGCAATCCTGAAGTAGTCAATGCGCAGTCGAAGCCTTGTGATTTGAACGTGATCGAAGGGGAACCCAGTGCCCACTCGAAGCTTGTGAATCAGACCTGCATCAATGAGTGCCAAATGCCTAATCGAAGACTTTGAAACAAAGCTTGCTAAAAGGATTTAGATGCCCAATCGAAGCTTGTCAAGATGCCAATCGAAAGACACCTTGTTCAGATGCCAATCGAAAGACACTTGATTATCTTCAAAAATTTATATTTTCACTAAGAAAGTGTTTGTAACCAATCATGTAAGAAAAGATCTTGGAAAATATGAGAGGGCAAATTTTAGGGTACAACACATGGGATCCATGACGTCCAAATCATGAATTTCCATTGAGGGACCAAACTAGAATTTTTCCTTCGAAACTCATTATCCAAGCGTTTTTAGTCAAAACTGAGCCTATATTTGGATCCAGGACCCTCGATTTAGGGGAGTAGGGTCTTCTTTAATCATTAACGTGCTTTGTTTTGCAGGATATGGAAACATGCTCACCAGAGAAGACGTCTGAAGCTAGGGCTCTGGCACTTCTTTGGTTCCTCTGAGTTGTTTTATATTATATTTATTTTGATCAATTATATGCACGGATGAAACAACCATCCCAGTGGCAAGATCGCGTGCGATAAGACATTGGTACTGAAGGGCGTGGGTTTGATCCAACCTTTTGACATTCTTTTGTTTAATTTTTCCAAATTGACATGCAGGTTTAACATATCTTGTTTTGCTCCTGTTTCAAAACACCAACGCAGTGCAACTCAGTTGGCAGGCATGCACGCTGGTGAGGCAGGGGGCGTGGGATCAACACCCACCCCCAACATTCTTTTTCTCCCTTTTTTTTACTAACAATATTTTCTCTTTTTACCCTAACCCTAATTTCTTAATAACCTTAATTACTTTCCTTTAATCAACATTAAAACAAATTAGGTTTAGTTTCTTTCTAATAAATTGATTTTGATGTTTTTATTTATTAAATTAATTAGGATAATTAGTTTTGATTAATTTAATTATCTAACTTTTCCGATTAATTAAAATCAATTAGACTTTAGGATGATTATCAAAGCCTTTTTTCGTCAAATGATTGCAAAATGATTTTTAATTTTTCTTTCTCTCTTTATTTTACAATCTTCACGTACTTTTATTATTTTCGCACTATTTTTCCCAATTATGTAACTGCTACGGTTTGTAATAGTTTTAATTAGGGTTTACTATTTTTCCCCGTTTTATGGTTTTGTAGTCCCACTCCCGAAGCCTTGTAATAGTTTAGGTTTACTTTCTACACCTTTACTTTCCACAATTTACTGCTAGTAACTAGGGTTTGTATGGCAAAATCTAAAAGCAATCGTTAGATAACCCTAATCAAGATAAATAATTGAATTGAATCACTATTCACACACTCACCTCTAGGGTAATCTCACTTGTGGCCTTTGAATAAAAACAATCATGTCCCTCGAACGTGGGGACGCTTTAGCAAAGTCCATCCGATACAAAAGATCATAGTCCCTCGATGACCCTTTTGATGTTGCCTTCGGTAAATGATCTAGTCCCTTAAATGATAATTGCTAAAGCATCCCTACAAGTTCCCTTTATAACTGTACGATGACCCGCGCCTGTCCCTTTATATCCAATAGATGAGGCTACCTACCAACTAATAATATGGATAGTACTATCTCAAAAGGAGAAGGAAAAGAATAAGAAAGACTTTAGTGGGTAAGAATTCTTAATTGCTTGCTCACAAACAATACATTTTTCACACTACTTTCCAAACAAATATTTTCAAAACACTTTATATACATTCTTGAGGACTGTTACAAGAATTATTACAAAGTTAGCCTTACTTTGGAAATTTCAAAATATTTAGAAACAATTACACACACAAAAAAGCAAATTTTGAAAGGGATCTAAGTGATTAAGAGCCCGTAGATAACTACGGATAAAAAGGGTGCTAACACCTTCCCTTTTCATAACCTACCCTCCGAACTCAAGAAAATCTCAAAGGTCTTTCCTGTTCTTTTCACCCTTTCCATATTGGATAAAAGAAAAGTCGGTGGCGACTCTTGCTATCCATAACATTTGCGATAAAATGCAAAAATAAGTCAGTTCTCTCACCGTATTACAGTGTTCATGTCATGAGACTCTGCGTTCTTAAGCTATGTCGTTATTTCATTTCCTATGGAAAGGACTCGAGGGTAAGCGTATTTTTCCGTATGAAGAGAAATTAGAGAAATGTTACTTATAGTGACTGAAAAGACCTCGTTTTGTTCCGGTTCAAACGCGGACAATATCGTAAAGTAATAGATCTTGTATTACAGGGTGATAGGACAAGGAGAAAAATGGATATATGCATTCATAACTCGGTAATAATACATCTTGTTGAACTATTGTAGTTGACGATATATAATGTTGGATAGTAGTATTCGAAAGATTTCCAAATATAACGTTGGAGCTGTAAGGTGGGATGCGAGAGTCGTATCCGGAGTTGTTCAGAGTAGGTAATTTTAGAGGACGAAAATATTCTAAGTGGGGGAGAGTCGTAACATCCCGATTTAATTAGAATTATTTTTAATTAAATAATAAGGTGATGCAGTGAAATTATATGATTTGATGGATTTTATGATGTGGTATGACGCCTTGTTGGGGACTAGATGCCTTAGAATTATAGGAGTTGAGGTTATGGGGGTGTTTGACTAAATGTGTAGAGACATGGGGGTGTGTAGTGTAATGTGAATTATTACTATTATTATTATTATTATTATTATTATTATTATTATTATTATTATTATTATTATTATAATATTATTATTATTATTATTATTATTATTATTATTTGTAATAATTAAATAATAATTTAATTGAGATAGTTATATTATTATTAGATTATAAGAGGTGACAATAGAGAGAATAGAGTCAGAACGTGAAAAGCAGAAGAGAGGCATAGAAGTGAGAAGAGAAGAACGAAGAGAAGAGCATACAAGCTAGGGAGAGGAATATCCGGTAGCAGAAAAATCAAGTTTTTGGGTCTGTTTGTGATAGATAGTCGGTTACCATATGTGGGTAACTGGTTACCGCTGTTGTGTTTTGAAAATAATAGGTTACTGTCTTGCGGTAATCGGTTATCATAACTGGGTAACCGGTTACCACTACTATTGACAACATTTTTGGAAAACTTTGAAAAATCATAACTTTCGCCTCGAATGTCCATTTGATGCACCGTTTGGACCGTTAAAAAGCTAAAAACATTTTCTACAATATGATAACAATTTTGATAATAGTAGGTGAATTATTTTTGGGTTTAAGGCTTATGCCTTGGGTGTCAGTGTTCGTTGTTGTAGATTAATTGTGATGTTACTATTTTAATGATGAATTGTTGTCGTCGTGAAATTAATCACGAGGATTTTGGTGTCGATGTGATGTGATATTTTCTATCTAATGATGATTACCTTGGAAAAGGCTTATGCCTTGTGTGTTAATGTTGTACGAAGTGTGATGCATATTATTGTGATTGAACGTGATGGTGTTGTACGAATGATGTATGAATGTACTGCATAATATATTGCAATATGGAAAAGATGTAATTGTTGGCCTGGAATTGGAATGATGTTGATAATTATGCTTGTGATTGTATAGTTTTCGTTGTGGCATGTCGCATTTCATGCATCATTGAGGGCTTATGCCCGGGCTTGTATTGTCAATCGTTGAGGGCTTATGCCCTGACCTGTATTGGCAATCGTTGAGGGCTTATGCCCTGGCCTTTATGATAATTGTTGAGGGCTTATGCCCTAGCCTATATGAAAATTTGTTGAGGTCTTATGCCCTGATGGCACCACATGCTTCTCGCATCAGTGTCAGTCATATTGCATTTGTTTAATTGTTGATATTCGATGAAGTTGAGTTGTATGTTTAATTTATGTCGTATGATGGGTGATGACAATTAAGTATGTATCTGTGTAATCGTTATGAACTATGGTACTCAAAATCTTGCATGATATACTTGTTGTTTATTCATGATTATATGACTTACTATATTGTCCTGATATCTTACCCTTACTATTTGAATGTTGCCTCCACGTGGGTAACATGCAGTTAGCCAGGAGTAGTGCGAAGTTGCGGAGTCTAGAAGAGGTTGCTCTCTATTATTGATTGGGTGTCATTTCTCTAATACGTAACACCAAAGATGAATGCTTGCTTGTTTATTTTAGTAGTTGTTTTATTTTGAAGAACTGTGGGAGTGTTGTATACTCTCTTTATTTGATTTAAAACATTATTTTGTGATGAATTGAAGATGTTGAAAATAATTATGGTTTTGTTCCGTTGTATTAATAAAGTTGAAGATTGAAGACTATGTTAAAATGTTGTCGGTTCATCCGAAATATGTGTTATGTGTCTGTTTTATCTTAATTGAGCCAAAAATCGAATATTTTGAATGATATGACATCCTCTTTGTTGTTGATGTGAAAATTTTATTTTACTATGATTACTATTAAAATTTACCGTTGGTTACATCTTACTTGTGTGCTTGAGCATTAGAAGTCTCTTGCTTGTGTGCTTGAGCATCTGAAGTCCCTTGCTTGTTAGCTTGAGTATTAGAAGTATCTTACTTGTATGTTTGAGCATTGGAAGTCTCTTGCTTGTGTGCTTAAGCATTTCTAATCAGTTGTGATTATAGTGAAACCCCTTGGAAGTGAAAGGGGAGTGGGCTACTCTCGTTTTATGGCAAAAACAAGGATAAAATTGCGTATATCTCTCTTTCTTTCACTCTCTACCTCTGAACTTGTTTTTAACCGCTGCAAAAACTTGACTTTGTATCAGATTCTAGACCTTGTGTTCATAATTTGATAAACTTATTTTTATAAAAGAAAGAAAAACCTAACACAATTCAACCCCTTCTTATGTTTTTATCACCTTCAGTTGGCATCAGAGCAAGGTTTATGATCTAAAAATTTAATAGTGGTATAAAAGTCATCTTGAGAAGAATGTCTGCTGGTGATGAATCTGGTGTTATTATTAGTAACAATGTTGTGAACTATGATTATAGTGCTTCTGAGAAGAAAAACTATACTGCTAGACCTCCAATCTTCATTGGATATTATACAGAGTTTGAGTGGTGGAAAAGTAAGATTTACACTCACATAATAAGCATCAGTGATAAGTTGTGAGACATTCTTGAATATGGTATTGTTATTCCAGTTGATGGAGTAGAAATGGTTGTTAATGGAAAAAATCTCACAATTGCTCAAAAGAAGATTTATATAAAACATCATAAAGTGTGTGGTAGTTTGGTAGATGCTCCGCCTCACTATGAGTACCTCAAGATAATTGACAAGTCTACTGCAAAAACCATTTTTGATTCCTTGTGTGCTACCCATGAAGGTAATCAACAGGTGAAAAAGGCAAAGGCTAATATTTTGGTCCAATAGTATGGATTGTTTATAATGAAGGAAGATGAAAATATTAAAACCATGTTCTCAAGGTTTCAAGTTCTGGTATTTGAACTTCAAGTTCTGAACGAAAACTATATAACTACTGAGCATGTCGAGAAGATTCTTAGGAGTCTTCCTATCAAATATAGACTAAAGATTACACCCATCCAAGAAGCTAAGGATTTGAACAAAATAAGTCTTAAAAGTTTGATAAGAAATCTCTAGAGTCACGAGATGGAGCTCATAGGAGATGAACCTGCAAATAAATCCAAGTATCTTTCCTTGAAATTTATTGGTCAATCTGCTAAGTGTGGAACCTTGTTTTGCAGTTAATAGTTTTTCGTTTTGATGATGACAACTCTTTAGCACGACAAAGATGCAACATAATATCAACTTCAAAGTACATAATAGACATTCAACATATTGAGGACACAACAAGTTTTTGTTTTAACTATAAATGAGAAAATAGATAATCAGCATGATAGAGATGCATAGATGACAAACGTAAAAGAGCAGATAAAATAATATTCAGCATACTAAAGATGAAAACATTTATGAAGTCAACCAATGTACTCAAAAAGGTTATAGATGAAAGCCAGAAGGATTGGTGTTGATTGACAAAGCCTCAGTTGATAAATGAATAACAAAGGTTCTGAATAGAACAAAGCTTCAGACAAAGTAAAACAAGTAGATTACATCACAAGCCTAAAAAAGGAGATCTCAAGCAAGGTGTTAACACAATGAATAAATCAGACACAGACTTAGGAAGTTATCCTAATTTAGTAAGTGAGTGGAATTTTTGTAAGAGAAAAAGTTCCTTCTTTATAAAGATAGTTGGATATAAGCACACTTAAAACCCATTTTATAAAATTTGTTTGAAAAGAAAATACTCTGAAGAAATATATAGAAGTTGCTTAGAAAGTGATGGGATCATTCAAAAATCCAGAAAAATTATTTTGACTAGATCTAATCGATTAACACAAAGTGTCAATCAATTAGATTGGTGCGTTCTTAAGAGAAAAGGCATTTTGAATGTACTCAAACGATTAGCAACAACTATATATCAATTCTTACCTATTTTGGAAAGCATAGATGTTACATTTAAATGATTTAATTGATTGGCTTAATCGATTAGTAATAGTCATTTTTCATTCAATGTTGTTTCATTTTTTAGAGAATTTGAATCCTATAAATATATGTCTCATTCCTCGGTTCAAATTATCCAGAAGAAGAATTGTGTATTGACACACAAACACACACACTCTCTTTATCTCTAAGTTTTCATTTTCACTTTCCCTCACTAGTTCTTATAGTCAAATGCTTTTACGAGGAAATATCTTTTATGAGGGAGATGTTGTTGTAATTCTAGATGGGTAGCAATGTAAAAGTTCTTAAAGGTTGTTTTTTATGCACCTTGGATGAATACATTCCATTTTAGGGATAAAAATATGTGGTTCGAAGCTAAACCCGTGAAAAGCTTTGGTTGGGGATTGTGTGATCAGTTCCTGAGATTTAGTTAGGTTGAAGATTGTTAATATGGTTGATATTCCCTTAAGCATATTATAAAGCCTTGTTCATTTGAAGTATGAAGTTATTCAATATTGATGAAGTTACCATTAAGTTCATGGTTAGCCCATTCAAAACTATAGGTTAGAATGTCAGTCTGTTAAAATCTCAAGAGGTTAATGTTATCCTATTAAACTATATTGAGCTCAGATATTTCGTGGAGAGAAGCTTAATCACTTCAATCTAAAGTTGGGAGGGGAGCTTGGCCACTTCAGTCTCAATAATGGAGAAGACGCAAACGATCATATCATCTGTCTTTATTATCATGGTTGTAAGACAACCACCATTTTCTTGTATAAGGGGTTTGTGAGCTTCACCTACTAAAATATCTCAAGTCTATAACAGAAACTCTCAAGATCAGTTATTAGGGAGAGGATTAGGTCTTTTAATTTTTATCGAACCTCTATACATGGTGTTCTTCTTTTCCCTTAACTTTTTAACTTTCTGCACTTAAAATACTCTTATATTCCACTGCTAAGTTTTAGAAAAAAATGTTAAACTCTGATTTAATCTCAAAAAAATTTCAAAACCATACAATTCACCCCCTCCCTCTTGTGTGTGAAGTCTCAAGTCCAACACTAAGTCTCTTAAAGTCTGTAAACCTAAAGAAGCTGCTCTTACAGGAGATTCTAAAGAAGGATTATATGATGAATAAATGACATTTTTAATCAAGAGGTTTTAGTATCTGGCTAAGAAGAACAGAAGGTTATCAGGAAGAAGAAATGGCTTCAGAGGATTAAGTTCCAAGACAAGAAAGATGACCAGAAGGAATGCTTCAACTTTAAGAAGCATATTCACTTTATTATTGATTGTTTAGAGTTGTAGAAGGAGAAGTCAAAGAAATGAATCTATCAGAAGGACAACTTCATAAAAAAGTCAAGAAGAGTCTCATGGAAACATTGGATGAACTTGACAAAGAAGATGAATTTGATCAAGATGAGGAAGAAGCTAATTTAGCTTTGATGGCTATAATTTATTCAGACAAAGAATATGCATAGACAACTGGGGTGCAACATATAATTCCTCTTGAAGCAAAAGAAATTCAAATGTCTTTTCAACGACATTAACCATATCAAGAAACATTCCCACATCTATGATCAAGCTTCCCTAAGACTCACTTGTGTAGGCTCTTTTCCTCAACGACTCTTTTTTGTCTCTCTATATAAGGAGCTGAAGACTTGAAGAAATACAACCAATCTTTGACAATAAAAAAATGTTGTTACTCTGTCAAATCAAAAGAAAAAGTTTAACTTAGAATTTCTTAACATTTGTATATCTTAGAAATTCATAACTCTTAAGAGTATTTTTGAGTTGTATTATATTTATACCTCTACTTGTATATTAAGTGTAATACTTAAACAATCTTGTATCTAATTTAGATAGATTGTTAGAAGTCTCTTGCTCATGTTCTTGGGAATTAAAAGTCTTTTACTTGTGTGCTTGAGCATCTGAAGTCTCTTGCTCGTGTGCTTGAACATTATAAGTCTCTTACTTGTGTATTTCAGCATTATAAGTCTCTTGCTTATATGCTTGAGTATTTGAAATCAGTTGTGATTATAGTAAAATCCCTTGTAAGTGTAACTAGATTGGACTAGTCTTGTTTTGTGGGAGGAACCAGGATAAAATTGCTTGTGTCTCTCTTTCTTTCACTTTCTACCTCTAAACTTATTTTTATCCGCTTCAAACACCTGACTTTATATCAGATCTAAACCTTGCATTTAGAATATGATAAGAGTATTTTAACAAAAGAGAGAAAAAATAAACACATTTCAACCCCTTCTTGTGTTTTCTCACCTTCAATGATAACCTATGTCGTACCTGGTAAGGGCTTTCCCAGTTAGAGAACAAATTTCCAGTCCTATTAGATACTACCACCTGCTTCAGTACTACGGAGCCATCTTTCATTTTTATAGGTACTACTCGAGTGGTATACTTTCTTGTCTCCCTTTGCTTTGCTGCAAATTCTTGAATCTTAACCATTTCTCTAATTTCATCAAGTAAATTGGCAAAACATTGAGTTAAATTTTATTTTCTTCATTGTTGAATTGTTTTCTTCGCCAAATGGGCATATCAACTTCGATGTGAAGCATGTCGTCTGATCCATATACCAATTTAAAAGGAGTTTCCTTTGTTTGTATTCCCAGGTGATCATAAAACTCGGCCACTCAGAAACTAGCGAATCAAGTTCCTTTGTAAGGGACAATGCTTTTTGGAAGGTCGAACCTGTAGTTTATGTGTTTCCAATAAAATGCATGGCCCTTTTCGTTGTGATCATGGATACTTCCTCTCTTGCCGCCGTCATTTCTATAAAGTTTCGATAAGTTAACATTTCTCCTTAATTGTCTGGATGGTTTCTAAAGAGTGCATAGTCATGACATGCCAGACTGTGAAACTATGATGTTTGCCAAAATCTTCTCAGAGCTATAATACACCTCTATGGTGAGATTCTCATAGTTCCAAACCCTAGAAAGAAATGTGTGTGATATATACGTGAACCCTTGTCTCGAGCAATAGTAAAAGAAAATCTATGTTCCAATATTTGATATGTGCATAAAGTTTTGATACAGTTATTGTTAGGGACAGAATCACCAAATGTGAAAAATAATCAACAATAGAGAGTGTGAGATAAAAAGAGAAAGTTTGAGAGAATGGAGAGTAAAAGTGGTTGTTGTTATCATTAATCAATCCAATGGATTATATATACAATACTATATGAAACAATAGTTAACAAACATGAGTATCTACACGAGCCCTACAGGAACTCCTAAGCCTACATGTGACGCCCTACAGGATATCTACTAAAATTCTTTGGGGACTCTAAAGCCTACGGGAGATGTCCTACACGACATATGCTAGAGAATATTCAGAAGTTTGAAGGGACGAAATCAGGCCAAATGGATGATCTATTTTTTATTATAAACAAATTTTAATTTTTTAGATTAGTTGATGTATTATTTTAGTCTCTATATAATCCAATTATATCATTTATTTAATTTATTTAAAAAGTAAAAATTTGTTCATAAAAAAAAATGGAAGGAGTATATTCTTATAGTTTTAGGATTTTCTTATGAAGTTTACGATTATAACATAGAGATGACTAACATCTATTTAAAAAAATGTTCTATTGTATAGGTACTTTCGCTTGTTCTTTCTCTTATTAATTTAGAATAGTTTATAAAACTTCCTAACAACCTACCATGTTACTATTCAACTTTGGTTTTGGCGGTAATTCAAATAGTCTAATTCATGATAATCCTAAAGTCATTGACTTTTGATTATAAGGAGCGAATATTGCTCGACGATTGTATCTAAGATCATGCCAATAAAAAAAAACGTTAAATAAAGTCAACACTTCTTTCACATTCCCAAAACTATATCAAACCAGTCACCACAAGAAACTACATCAAACTTCAACGCACCAAAACAACCAAAGTTAAGAATGGCGAAAAACTGCTTTGACCAGAAAACGATGACGTATTCCTCACCAAGACAACCTATCTACCTTCCCACCGAACCCAATCTCTCCCTAACCGCGTTCCTCTTCCAGTCCACCTCCTCCATCAGCGACAACATCGCCCTCGCAGACGCTCAAACCGGTGACTCCCTAACCTTCCGCCAACTTAAAGCCCAAGTCACGGCCCTCTCCCGCTCCTTACTCCGCCTCGGCATCAAACGAGGCGACGTCGTTTTGCTATTCGCTCCTAACTCCATACGCTTCCCTGTCTGCTTCCTCGCTATTGCCGCTATAGGTGCTATTGCCACCACCTGTAGTCCTTTATACACCGTCTCCGAACTCTCCAAACAAATCCAAGACTCCAATCCCAAACTCGTCTTCACCGTATTGGAGCTTCTAGATAAAATGGAACAATTACCCTTGGATTTATATTTACCTTCAATATTGCTTGACGGTGCATTGGACCAAATATTTCCCCCGAAAATATTCAGTTCTTTGATTTGCGACTACGAGGAACTTATCGGAGAGTCAAAAGAGAGCTCCGACGAGTTTCCGGCAAATAGTATCGTTTCACAATCCGATGTTGCGGTGATTCTGTACTCTTCAGGAACCACGGGGAGAAGTAAGGGAGTAATGCTGACTCACCGGAACTTCATAGCGACCGCAGTGGCAGGAGCGGCGGATCAGGATTTTTACGGCGAGGGGAAGAATGTGTTCTTATGTTTGGTGCCAATGCATCACGTGATGGGATTGACTGTGATAACGTACACGCAGCTGCGGAGAGGGAATACAGTGGTGATAATGGGTAAATTTGAACTGCAGAAGACTTTGGCGGCTGTGGAGAAGTTTAGAGTGACGCATTTGTACGTTGCTCCACCGGTGATGGTGGAGCTGGTCAATCAGCGTCACGTTGTGAATGGTTATGACTTGTCGTCATTGAAACAACTTGCCGGTGGTGCTGCTCCTTTAGGGAAAGATTTGATGCAAGAGTGTGCTAAAATTCTACCCAAAATTGAAATCATTCAGGTAAATATACTACTTGTCATTCACTATTTTTCTATTTTATTTTTGAAATTAGAGGTAGCTTGCTTGGACTTGATCCAATATAAAAATTGTTTGCAATTAGCTAGATTCAAATCTGAAATTTTGGAAATGACACACTCTTAGACAAGTCTACGCCACTAGGTGAATTCAGGATTTCATTATTTTTGTATTTGATGTAAGACTATGTAAATAGTTTACCTATTCAATAAGATTTTGTAAAATATTACATTAGACTCTCACTCTCTCTTCATTCAATATGTTCAATATTTTTAACATCAATTAATCCACCTTATTTTCAACATTTCATTTGATACTTCATTGCAATCATTCAACTATTGAATAATTTTTTCAAAACTCCGAATCTAATATGAATACACTGTGATAATTGTGGCAGGGTTATGGCATGACGGAAGGATGTGGACTTATTTCTTGTGAAAATCCAAAGGAAGAGTGGTTCATTACTGGTTTAGGTTCAACTGGAACACTGCTTCCTAGTTTTGAATCCCAAATAGTTAGTTTGGAAACATTTAAACCCCTTCCACCAAATCAATCAGGAGAGATTTGGTTACGAGGACCTACTATGATGAAAGGTAAGACGTGTCTTACTTGTCTTTAGATTTCGTTATATTTTAACTGTTAGTTAATAATAACATGATTATGTTTTGAAACATCTTATTATATTAGTATATTACCAAATTGATTTGAGTGTGAGATCTATTACTTCTCCAATTTGAGTTAAACTTATTACTTCTCCAATTTGAGTTAAACTTATGTTGATTCTGATTAGAAACTTATATGGCATAACATTTTCAGGATACTTTAACAATTCAGAAGCAACAAAACTGACAATTAACGATGATGGTTGGATGATTACTGGAGATCTTGGATATTTTGACGAAAAGGGACAACTATTTATTGTGGATCGTATAAAAGAGCTCATCAAATGTAGCGGGTATCAAGTATGTTCAGCATTAACTTAGTGACGTCCTTTATAAGAAAACTATTTTCCCCCCATATATTGAGTTGTAGATGATCCAATTTTGTTATCAGTGCATGAAACATCATTGATTGCATACCTGAATCAAAATCAATATTGCAGTGTGGACAAATACTTCCTGGTAATTTAGCATACTGCTATAGTAGCACATAATATAATGGTCATCTTATACACATTTCCATTATTTACTAGGTGGCTCCAGCTGAACTTGAAGACTTATTAGTTTCTCATCCTGAAATTTCTGATGCTGGCGTGATCCCGTAAGTCATATCTTTATGCAGAACTTGAACTAATTATTTTCTTGGATGAACATCTAAACAAATTTACCCAACATTTCAGATCCCCTGATGCCAAAGCTGGTGAGGTTCCGGTGGCTTTCGTTGTTCGCTCACCCAATAGCTTGATAACCGAAGAGGACATTCTGAAGTTTGTGGAAAAACAGGTAATTAATTATATTCATTTAGAGAATCATTACTAAGAATAACACTTTATCAAGTACAGAAGTAGATTATTTTGTTTTCTGTCATAAACCAATACGAATGAAGGTGGCAATGCAAGAAGGTTGGTCGTTTACTTCCCCTGTTGTTGATTGGTTTATTTTGTTTGTCCAGGTTGCACCATATAAAAGGTTGCGGCGAGTGACTTTTATAGACAAGATTCCCAAGTCACCCACCGGAAAGATCTTAAGAAAGGATCTTGTCATTTTGGATCGACAGAAGACATCCAAGTTATAGGGTATTATTGCATAGTGGTTTTGTTTTGTTTTCTTATTGTTCATTTCCTTTTTTAATAAGTATTTTGTAACCAGATTTTTAAAATAAATGCAAAAATTTCAATTCACCAGCACACATCTGTCTCTTCAAATGTCAGCTTACTAGTTTGAGAATAAACAAGATTTTATCAATATTTTTCTTTAATTTTTTTTATAAACTAACAAAATACTTGTGCGTATGCATGAATAATTTTATTTAATATAATATAAATTTAATTTAGATATACATGTAAATTTGAACAATAATAATATAAATTCAATTATATTAAATTATTATTATTGTACCAAAAAATTTGCCCTCTCATGTTTCCTAAGGTTTTTTCTCTTATATGGGTTGTTACAAACACTTTCCTAAAGAAAATGAAATTTTTGAATGTTAGCAAAGTGTCTTTCGATTGGCAGTTAAGCAGTGCCCTTCGATTGGCGTAACAACAAGCTTCGACTGGGCTCCTAAAACCCTTCGACCAAGCATTGGCCCATCAGCTTCGATTGTGCGTTGGTTTCCATTCAAACAAGCCTTGATCCAAGCTTCACAAGTAAGAATCCCCTACAAGCTTGCTTCGATTCACCAGCAGTGAACTCCTGCATACAAGCTTCGATTGGGTGCTGAATCTCCTTCGATCAAGCTTAATTCACAAAGCTTCCTCATGCTTGCCTTGGTTTCACAAGGCAAAGACCCATCACCCTGCCTTCGATCTACAAGGCAAAAGGCCCCTTTCACTGGTCTTCGATTCACAAGACAAAGGGTTGCCTCAGACATGCCTTCGATTCACAAGGCAAGGGCCCCTTTTCAGCTTGCCTTCAGCACACAAGGCTAATACTTCTTCAGATTTGCCTTCAATCCACTAGGCAAAAAGCTTTCTTCAACCCACAAGGCAAATACCTCCTTCATGCCTGATTCGATTCACTAGGCAATGGCCTCTTTTACGCATGCTTTGACCTACCTCATGCTAGCATCCACAAGGCATGGGCTGCCTTTGTGCTAGCTTCGACTGAGCAATGGTCCATGTGATATGGTGGCAGAACCGAAAGTTAATACAGGTTTGTGTTTTTGTATTTGCAAATGTCGCGGTAAGCAAGAGTCGCCACCGACTTTTCTTTTATCCAATAAGGAAAGGGTGAAAAGAACAAAAAAGGACCTTTTTTCGAGATTTTTGAGTAAGGGGGTAGATTATGGAAAGGGAAGGTGTTAGCACCCTTTCCATCCATGGTTTTCCATGGGCTGTCAGGTACTTGCTCATTTTTGAAATTGCTTGTGTTTGTGTGTTTGAAAAGCTTTGAAAATGCCTTAGTGCGGCGATTCACTTTATGGTAACTCTTGTATCAGTCCTCAAGAGTGTGATAAAGTGTTTTGAAAACTTTTGTTTGAAAAGTGTTTGAAAGTGTGTAAAAGGATTGTTTGAGCAAGTACCTAATAGTTATCTACCTACTCGAAAAAAGACTGTTCTTTTCCTCCTTTCCTTTAGATCGTGTTATCCTACTATTAGTGAGTAGGTAACCTTAGTCGTTGGATGTTGAGGGACTATCGAAAGGGACGTAATGGTCATTGAAGACAATAAGTAATGATACCTTAACATTTCGAAGGGACTATCATCATACGATCATTTCTCGTAGGCAACTCGAGGGACATTTATGGACTATGATCTTTATGATGAATTTAACAGATGGTCTTTGCTAATAGTGTCCCTACGTTCGAGGGACATGACCATTATTTCCGAGGCAACCAAGTGGGGTATACCCTAAGGGTGCGCGGTGCAAAAGTGTGCTTTTTCAGATATATTTATCTTGAATTTAATGATCTATTGATTAATTACTCATACATGCCTAGGTTGCTAGCAATTTATATACAGGCATATAAAATATAAAAGCAAGAAATAGAGGCCTAAGCTATTACAAGGCTTTGGTGTAGATACATAAGGAACTGACTTAAAATAAAATGCGGAAATAAAACCCTAATCAAGCTATTACAAACCGGGCGCAATTACATCAATAGTAAAAATTAATCGTACGACAAAAATAAATACGCGTGAGAATAAGAAATCGCAATAAATTTAGAACCCTAAAAAACCTAATTTGATCATTGAAAATATTTTTGGAATTTCTTTGAAAAAAGATTTGGAGTTTGACCTAATTTTTCTAATTAATTTTAATTAATGAAAAAAAATTAAAATTGATGAAATTAATTAATTTACAAAAATTAATTTATTAAAAAAAAGCTAAATCCTATTTTTTGTGATGTTGATTTTATGGTTTTGTGAAAAAATTTATTTAAACAAAATAAATAAACTAATTTAAATAAAACAAAATTAGAAGGGAAATAGAGTAAGCATGAGGGGTGTAAACCCAAGTTGAAGGGTGCATGCTGAATTTCTGTTCAAAGCCCAATCCAATTGGTCCATAGCTGCGCGTGATTCATTATGGTTGTCCCAGGAATGTCCACCATGGGGAGCTTCATTGGAGGCATTGGATCCAGGCGTTGATTGATCCAAGGCTGATGATCTGGAGGCCTAGGGTGTGCGCGCTTGGAAGAATAGCATGGAATCTGCAAAGAATTATTAGGAAAAATAACATGTAGGAGGCAGGGATCGAACCCCTGACCTCCTACGCACGCGCGCTAAAAAGCCTTTCCCTTTGCCACTGAGCCGGCCGTTCAATCATTAATATAAACAAACAACATATATTATATGTGACGACAAGTCAGTGTAATAAATAGAACGCACAACATTCAAATAGGCCACTCAGGTTTGGACACGCTATCATCTTCCTCGTTAGGACTGTCGTTTTAGCCTAAAGGTTTTACCTGCAGACAGCGTTGTAGCTACAAACCTGCAATTCTCAAAAATCAACACCAGACAATATAAATTCAAACCAAATATGCAGATCAATTGGGTTTAGTCTCGTGAGTACAATGGTACTCATTGTTTGTCCTGATTTTGCCTAAAATAAAAAACCCTAAAACAAAGCTTCAAACCCTAGCAATGGCATCCAATCAAATATGCATCAAAACACCTAATTAATTATGCAAACGTGTTCTAAACGATTATACAAACATGAATATGTATTTAGAATTCATTTATCATGCATATATAGTCTAAACCGATTTCAAGAAAAAGAGCAAACCGTGATACCTGTGTAGACTGTTTATGGATGTACTGATGCATGAGAGTGGTCCATAAAGCTTCCAAATACGCCTAGGAATGGATTGTAGTCTTTTAAACGCATTAAATCTCCCTCTAGAGCAAAACTCGATCAACACTTTTTGTCAAAATTCTGAGCAGTCTTGTGTGTTCCACACGGCCAAAATTCCTCCTTTTATGATCATGGTTTGTTATGTATATATAGTAGAATGAATTAGGTTAACAAAATTGAACTGAATCTTGAAGATTGAGTGAAAAAGATTTGATTTTTCTTGTATCTTTTGTTTCTAAAATGGCCAAATCTTTGTGTTTTTTCCCACGCGTTTTCTTTGATTTGCTAGCCTACTTCATTCTTTACTTGATTGAGAAAATCTTCTTTCGATTATGGGCTTTCTGGCTTGTTTTGGAACGAATCCCTTTCCCTCCTTCGAATCTTTCTTCCGTGCCAGCCTTGAACTTCAGTTCGAATTAACCAGGACTTTCATTATTAGAACCTTGCTCTCCTTAATGGTTATGAGTAGAACTGTGTCAGCTTCAATACTAAGACTCCTTCGACTAGACCACCCTTTGCTTCAATTTCCTGTCCTTTTGAAGAGAAGTCCCTAGTCGAATCAGCTTTTATGGACTTGTGAACAAACAAGGCAAGAATCTGGCCTGGACGTATTTTCCGATTGCCATCTTGATGGACTCTTTCGAATGGCCTGAAGGGAGTTCTTCGAAGGGTCCTTGTCCAAGTACCAATCGAAGGGTATTTATTGGAATATCAAACGAAGAGTCCTTTGGTATGCAAATCGAAAGGCTTTGACACAATGCCCATTGAAAGGCTTGTCATGAGGCCAATCAAAAGGCCTTTTGCAGATGCCAATCGAAGGACACTATGTAGATGGCAATCGAAGGACGCTATGAAGATGTCAATTGAAAGGCACTTTGGAGATGCCAATTGAAAGGCACTTAGTAGTGGCCAATCAAAGAGCGTCATTAATAGGCCAATTGAAGGAAACTTAGAAACAGGCCAATCGAAGGAAACTTAGAAACATTATTTGAAAAATTTCCTTGTCATTAGGCAAAGGTTTGTAACCATCTATGCAAGAAGAAAATATTGGAAAAATATGAGAGGGCAAATTTTAGGATACAACAGTTTCCCCTGTTCAATCTTCTTAAACCTGAGGATGTAGATTGGCTGGTCTACCTTTCGTGATCTGAAGGTGGAAGATGATTGAACACTAAAGTACCCAGAAATTTGCACTCGCCTGAGATGACACTTGACTGTGTAGATAGTATTGGGAATGGGCTTATAGATTCCATTTGGAAAAGATGACGGAAGAGTCTTCGGAGATGGGCTTAAAGATGCCATCAGAATGTGATGGAGAGTCATCGGATATGGGCTTAAAGATGCCTTCCAGAAAAAGGATGATTTCATGAGATATCCCTTTGTGGGGAGTTCCTTCTCTTGCTGTTAGAGAGGACTCCGCTGAGGAATGTTGGTCTCTTTCTTGAAACATAGGGTTTTAGGAGCTTCAGTTGTCTGTTACTCTACTGGGGAGTCATCACTTGATTGAAGAGATGGAAGTGAACTGCCATCTGGTCAGGATCCAAGCTTTACAGTGGCTTGCTGAGGATAATAAGGCTAACTGCTATCTGGTCGTGCTCCAGGCTTCACAGCGACTTACTGGGGAGATGAGATTAAATTGTTATCTGGTCAGGATCCAGGCTTCATAGTGTCTTGAATTGTTGATTGACTATTATTCGGTCAGTTCTCGGGCTTCATAGCTTCTTTAACTGGAGTAGAAATCTTAGTATCGATTTGAATGGACCAGAGAAAGGTCTTGGATTATTTTCAACCGGGATAGAAATCTTAGTATCAATTTGACTAAACCAGAGAAAGGTCTCAAATTAACTTTGACTGGAATAGTAATCAGGAGAATCTTAGTAGCGGTTCAACCGACCCAGACGAAAATCTTGGAACATCTTCCACTGGAATGGTAATCAGAGAGATCTTAGTGTCGACCTGTCTGACCCAGGGAAAATCTTGGGTTAACTTTGACTGGCATAGTAATCAGGAGAATCTTAGTAGCGATTCAACTTACCCAGACGAAAGTCTTGGAATATCTTCCACTGGAATGGTAATCAGAGAGGTCTTAGTGTCGACCTGTCTGACCCAGGGAAAATCTTGTGGTAACTTTGACTGACATAGTAATCACGAGAATCTTAGTAGCGATTCAACTGACCCAGACGAAAGTCTTGGAACATCTTCAACTGGCATAGTAATAAGAGAGATCTTAATGTCGATCTGGATGATCCAGAGAAAATCTTAGGTTAACTTTGACTGGCATAGTAATCAGGAGAATCTTAGTAGCGATTCAACTGACCCAGACGAAAGTCTTGGAACATATTCCACTGGAATGGTAATTAGAGAGATCTTAGTGTCGACCTGGTTGATCCAGAGAAAATCTTAGGTTAACTTTGACTGGCATAGTAATCAGGAGAATCTTAGTAGCGATTCAACTGACTCAGACGAAAGTCTTGGAACATCTTCCACTAGAATCGTAATCAGAGAGATCTTAGTGTTGACCTGTCCGACCCAGGGAAAATCATGTGAGGACATCCTTCTGAGGAAAATCTTGGAATAGCCCTTGGTTGGACGTAGCTTGTTGCTTTGATCTTTTCCCTGAAAGGTAAAGAGTTAGTCGTATGCAATGTCATGAAGTATAAAATACATTGTGATGATGTTCTCAAAATAAATGAGATTGTGTTGTATGCCATAATGTATGAATATGGGATGCTATTGAGGTACTTCTTAGTCGGGGAAAATAAATCCTGGGCTGCTGTTGAAAAGCATTAGGAAGCTGAATTCTTCATTTCCAATGGGGATGGTGAATGGAGATGACTATTATGGGGATTTACTCCTTTCTGTTTGTGAATATTCTTCCGCGGAGAGACTCTTCCTGAGAATAACTCTGCGGAGGAATAACTCTGTTTGTGAGAGGAGATTCTTTGCTGGAAGATTTTGCCGATTCGGAGAAATAAACTCCACCGGGGGATGAACTTCCGTAGTTAGAGAAATAAACTCTATTGGGGATTGAGCTTCCACATTCAAAGAATTAAACTCTGCTTGGGAGGAGATTCCGCAGTTAGAGAAATAAACCCTGCTCGGGAGAAAGCTTTATAAACCGTTTGTGATTATAAAATTCGGCTGGGGAATATAGAAATCGACTTTCTGAAGGAACTTGGCTGGGGAAAATAACTCTTGTTTGGGGAGGCAGAGATCAAAACCTTTGGTTGCCTCTACTCTATGGGGAACATAGACGTCACGGGGTTGCATGTACTGGTGACTTCGCCTCAAACTGTCTCTGCCCCTGTACCTGTTGGAAGGAGTAACTGTCGGAATTACAAATTGTTTTTTTAGATTTTGCCCCGTTCCTTAAGTCATGAGCAACTGTCCTTCTGTTTCTTATGCAAATATTTGTGAATAGCAATCATATTCAAATGCATATTGTTGTACCCCAAAATTTTCCCTCCCATATTCTTCAAAGTTTTGACAGGCATCATCTAGATTTGTTCAAGATCTCTCAAGGGTTGCACAGTCAACCACCCTCCTAAGCCAGTCAAACTAGGGTTTTGGTTCCTGCAAGGAAGTTGAGGTTTTCAAGGGCTCAATCAAGTCCCATATGCTCATAAACATTGTCAAGCACCTACATGTCAAGTTTCAAGTCTCACAAGATCAAGTTGCACAGTCAAAAAACCCTAATTGCCTCACAATCAACTGTAGGGGCAAAATGGTCATTTGGCAGTCAAAAGTCAAAATTTTTGGTCAACATCTTATTTTGAAGCCACAATCATCATTTGGTCAAGTCTTGACCATGATTTCACAAGAATGGCTCAAAAATCATCAAGATGCAAAAGTTTCTATTTTTGGACAGCTGAAAAGTCAATTGTAACTTGACCAAAGCATAACTTTTTCATGGTTCATCAGAAAAATCCCATCCAATTCTCATCTTGAAGGGGAATACATTTCCTACAACTCATCTTCACATTCCAAGTCCAAGAAATGCTCTCACAAAAAGTTATCAATTTCAACATTATAGGTCATTTTCAAAAGTCAACAAAAAGGCATTTTAAGTCAAAGACCATAACTTGATATTGGTAAATCAAAATGACATGGGACCAAAGGCATTGGTTAGAGGACTTCAAGACCTTTCCAAAATGTCCAAGAACATGTTCATAGCTTCAAAATTGAGCAAGATATGCATTGGAGAAGTTGGGAAATTTTTGTGAAATGGCCAAAGTCAACTATCTTTGAAACTTCATTTTTGACAAAAAGGGCCCACTTTTTCCACTTGGTTCAGCTTTTCCATGCCTCCCACGTGTCCCATGATTTATTTCAAGTTTAAAAGTTAATTTTTCTATTTTTATTTAATTTTATTTGATTTAATTCATTTTAAATCTTTAAAATTCAAATAAAAATCAAGAAAATTAAATAAGGGATATTTTGTGGTTTGATTAGCTTTGATACACCATAATTCACATGCCAAACTCGTGCAAGACCTATTTCAAACACAAAATTCAAATTTGAAGCAAATATGGCAAGATTTTCAATGGTGGGAATGGGCAAAATCAAAAACTTCATTGCATTGGTTTAATGTCCATTATTCTGATTGATTCTCATTACTAAACATATATGCAAGCCTTCCATACTCAAGACACGACCTAGAACTCTCACATACAGCATAAGCAATCTCAAAATTTCAAAGGAAAAGTGTGAAACTGAAAACCACCTTCCAGCATATTTCAAGCCTCTCCTTTGATCCAAACACACTCCTGACCCTTCCAGGAACCTTTTGCAGTCAGAATTAAGCGCAAAACCTCAAGAACTCGTGCCATACAAGTCACACGATTTACACTCTTTCTCAAAATCACAGTCATACATTTATGCATTTTTAACTCTTTTCATTGATTGCATTGTACTCACAGGGTCCATACGAAGCTTTCCATATAATTCAATTTGATTATA
This sequence comes from Vicia faba, assembly GCA_948472305.1. NCBI lineage: Eukaryota > Viridiplantae > Streptophyta > Magnoliopsida > Fabales > Fabaceae > Vicia > Vicia faba. The sequence goes on along the minus strand of OX451738.1, from coordinate 255,207,768 downwards.
ATGCCCTGGATTGAAAACTACCATTAGCGATTCCTAGGGTTTTCAGAGCTTTGAAATTGGGTTTTTTCTCATGCTGTAAAATTAAAACTCCAAACAGGCATTGTTGAAATCAGCAGGATGAGACAAACGTGATGGACACCTCGCGCCCTTTTTATATGTAACGAGCGCCTAATCGCTATTTTCATATGCTTGCATTTAGTGGGGGTTTAAAACCCCCGCTATGTGTTTTATGTTTTTGCAGGAATGAAGAAGACGAAGGGCGTGGCAACCAGGGAATGGTCAATTCAAATTGGCGCGCGCGTTTCAGCATATAGTGCACTTATTTCGTATATTCTTTTTTTTTTATGTTTACAAACAAACGCGTTTGGTTCAGTGGTTGGCTATGTACTTGGTATTCACTGGGACCTGGGTTCGATTCCCAGGTCCCCCCATAATTCTCATATTATTTTTTTCAATGCATTCCTGTGCAGATTTCCAAATGATGAGCACCATAAACCTCATCCAAGAGCCAGCCAAGTGTCCATCAGTACAAATCCAAGGGCCTAGAAAGCAAGAGCACCATGCTCAGGAGTCAACAGCGCTCCACTCAATTCTAATGGTCAACGTGGCTGAAGATTCAAATGGGTCATAATTCCAATCAAGCACCCTCCATTTTGGCCCATACCCCCTGCCCTTGGTTTATTCTTTTCTTTTCTCTTTTTTTATATTTTCCAATTTAATTATCAACCTTTTTAATTATTTTTATTATTAACAATTAACTTAATTAATATTTTCATAAAAATCCAAAAAAAGAACTAACATTATTATTATTATTTTATTTTTGTAAATAAATATTAAATAATTGAATTAGCTTTAATTAGGCAATTTTAACTTTTTTTGAATAACTAAAATAATTTAGAATTAGGTTAACTTAGAATTTTAATTCTTTTATTTTATTTCATAAAAACATAAAAACACAAAAATATTTTATTTTAATAAATTAATTAATTAGATTAGGCTTTATATAATTAATTGCATTTAATTCAAAAATGACAAAAAATTGAATTTCTTTTCTTAGGAGGGTCAAAACCCTTAGAATGTTCTCGATTTTTTATTCGCGTGCATTTACTTTATTTTGATTATTATGTAATTGCTTCCAAGAATGTAATAGTAAATAGGTTTACCGCTTTATTTTAATTCTTCGTACTTATTTACCAAAACGGGTCTTTGTATTTTTGGCGATGTATAGACCCGCGCCTTGTAATAGCGTAGGATTTATGTTTCCGCAATTTACTTTCCGCACCCCCTAACTGTTAAATGCATGAAAGAATGTATGGTAAATAAAAACAACCCGTAGCTCACAAATAACATGTACAAAAACATTAACTGAAAAACAACACACAAAGCACATGCCACTCCTAGGGTACGCTTCACTCGTTGCCTCGAAACGTGGTCATCAAGTATAAGACGTCTTAGAGGTCACCCTTTGTCTAAAGATCCAGTTGCCTCGAAACGGTTGCCTCAGATAAAAGGATCTAGGACATTAGGGTTACTTCTAAGGTGTCCTACCGTTGCTTCAGTGACCACACTGTCCCGATAATCGAATTAACCCGAACACCTCCAACGATGGTGCTACCTACCCCTCAATGGTGGGATAGCACTATCTAAAGGACTCTTACACAGCTTAATTCCTTAGAGTAGGTAGATTCTCATAGGTACTTGCTCTCTTCAAACAAAACAAAACAACTTTTCACACCTCACACTTTCTAAAAGATTTCAAACAAATTTTTCACACACTCTTGAGGACAGATACAAGAGTTACTTAGAAATTTTTTCAAACGAAACTTTTTTTTTAAAAACCCACACACACTTGAAAAGCAAACAAATTTTGAAAACATAAGAGCAAGTACCTAAGAGCCCGTGGATAACCACAGATAGAAAGGGTGCTAACACCTTCCCTTTCTATAAATCTACCTCCCGAACCGAGAGAAATCTCAAAGAAGGAATTTTGCTGTGCTTTTGTCCTTTCCATGTTGGAGAACATAAAAGACGGTGGTGACTCTTGCTTACCGCAACATTTCGCGAAACCAGCTTAAAAACAGTCAGTTCTATTTCCACCGATCACATAACTGGCGACTCTGCTGGGGATATTGAAAGTGAGGTGTACCTTAGGAATAGTTCATACTTATGTTTTCAATTGAATGTTTTGTTTGCTTTATATTTGTGGGCATTGCATCGGAGTTTCATAGATCCTAACCCGGATCTGGGGATACCCTTTTAGGTAGCATAAGCTGTGAGGGACCTGTCCGGCGTAGACCGACACGGGTGAATCAGTGGCTACGTTGGTGTGGCACTTTGGTCTGTACCGATATCCCTTGTGTTGCAACAAGGAGAATACGGGTCTTCTGAGGAGTCATTAAGCACCAACCGACCTTAGAACCCTAATGTGACCCAACTTGGCCATAGAACAATAGCAGTATGCTACACCCATTGAGGCTAAACTCTCGCGATGGTTCTGGCCGCAAGAAAAGATTGCGACGCTGGAGTTATGACCGATTGAGGGTAGTCAGTGATATTGGGATCCTCTAGAACCCGGTTACTTTTGATAGGACATGTCTTAACCAATGAAACTGAAAGAGGGTAGTACCCAAACTTCATGCTGGCCTGAACTCTAAGGGCTCTCTGTATGACTTGTGTGCTTTCAAACTTGAATTACTTGCATGCTTGTTATCTGACACTTGAGTTTCTTGCAGGTTTTGTTCACAGTCCTTAATCTGGACTCATAACAGGGTTTACCTACATCACTCCATGCATAGCATAACATCATACCATTGCATGCATCTTGCATAAAAACTAATCCATTTCAAGGATCTCAAGGGCTTGTGATGCAGGTCATGATGAATCAAAGTGTCTAGCAAGGGGCAAAGGGGATTTATTTTCCTCTAGCCAAGGTTAATGACTTGAGTCAGGGGCTATGACCCACTCGATATGGTGAGCCTTGACTCTTGAAGAAGGACTCTCAACAACATGAAGTTCCTTCAATCAAGCTACAAAATTCAAGTTCTAACAATCTTTCTTGTTTATCCCGCGAGATCCTTGAAAATATTGCATACATATCATACATATCCTTGCATTACAGGTACCCTTGTTACATGTCACTTACCTTCTTCGCTGTTTATTTCAGCAATGGCTTACCAACAAGATAACCAAGGTCTTCATGCTCAAGAGACTCAGTTCAGGGAGATCTTCCTAAGCCTATCCAAGGGGCAGGAAGAGTTGAGGACACTCCTCATGGGGAATTTGGCCAAGAAAAGTCCCGAAGATGATAAGGACGAACGACTGAAACGTCTGCAAGCTGAGGTAGATACAATGAGAACCCAGATCCTGGGGCAAATGGCTCTCATCCAAGGCTTAGCTCTGGAGCAAGAAGAGTTGAGGACCATGATCAGTCAGCTTCATCAAGACAGATACAACATGAAGCAAACAGTCCAAGTCAGGGACCAGGTCATCAGCTTCCGAGAGGACAAGAGTCTGGCATGGTGAAGATTAGACCTCCCCAAATTGCTACCACTTCATAGGTCCAACCACAACCTCGCCCAGAGCAACGGGTTGATCAGAACAAGCCAGACAAGCCTAGGAGGCAATTTACCAAGCTCAACACGTCGCTGTCTCAAGCTTTACAACATCTGTTGAGGTTGAATTTGGTAACTCTAAGGGACCCTCCTAAGAACCCCAACAAGACACCTTCAAGGTATAACCCCAACGCCCGCTGCGCTTATCATTCGGACAGCCCGGGGCATGCCACAAACGACTGCTGGTCTCTGAAGAACAAGATCCAGGATCTGATTGATGAAGGAGCAGTGGAATTCACCCAAGATGGCCAGGCTGAGTTCTTCTACTATCCCTGCAAGATTCATCACTTGAAGTGACTAGTTCAAATTAGAAGACTTTTGTTCATTAGATTTTTCAAGTTGTAATTTTCTTTTGATTGTTCAAACAATTATTGTCATAGCAAACTTTATTACTTTATCAATGCATCGCATACGTCTGTTTTGAATCAATATATTCACATTCGCTATATGCAAACTGTTTTCATATTTTTATGATGATCAACTCTGGGTTGAAAATTCTAAGCCTCTTGAGGGAGGATGACGAAAACGATACCATGATCTACAGTATGCTTTTGAACAGACCCCGCTGATGAGGTACAGGCATTGTTTCAATTCCTAAACATTGGAGTTATAAGGAAGATAATCCCTCGTCAACCCCTTTGAGCCAAAGAAGCAGGAGTTTTTTTTCTTTTCAAAAAAAATTAAAACCCTTTAATCATAACCTGGGGCAGGGTAGTTCTCTCAGTTGATCCAGGTGCATAACGAATGACATCAAACGAGTCCTTACAAAACAAAAGATATGATGGTTCCAAATAATCATAAAAGACAGGCAGTCATTATATCTCAAAAATAAAAGCCCATTAAGTCAAAACCTATGAAGGAGACTTACAAAATTGGGGCATCCCGCTGACTGTAATCACAAAAGAGACAGTTCAGGCAAAAAACAGGGATAACGAAATCAAAAAGAAAAGAGGACCTGCAAACCCTCAACAAGGAAATGACTGCCTATTCAAAATAAAATGTCAACATCCAAACCATCATGGGAATATTAGGACAAAGACTCGAACAAGGTCTAACGCACGATCAACTGAGTTTAGGTTTGAAGAACATCACGAAGAGCGGGTGGGTACAAATATAATTTGAGCCTTTATCCTTTGTTTCTTAAACCGTGAACCAGGCCACGTTATAACCCTTAAAAGTCCTAGCTGAAGCATGGGTTAGTTCGAAAGCATACTGTTACGAAAGGTATCCTGACTCCTTAAGGCTCACTGTAAAATAACGAGTTGACATCACATTTTACAAAACTTGCTTGTTTTACTGAAAATGCATTTTCAAAAATTTCAAGACAGACATAAGCTTTGCATTTTTAATATAACATTGCTTGCATGTGACTATTTGTTTGAACAGCATAGGAGTTCGCACGAAGAATATCTAATGAACAAAAGCATCTCCAATCAAGGGGCATGGAATGATCATTGTCCATCATCTGGGACAGTTAAGTCAAGATTCGGAGAATCTCTCAAAAGGCCAACCAGCTTGGGGCAAATCTCCATCTGGATCACTTAGGGCATTGGACATGAATTCCAGCGGCGAATCTTGCATGATCAACATTTTCTGGTAGTACGACAACACAACACTACTGACGGTGACAACTCCCTGCATTCTGAGCACGGGCATAGTCGAAAAAATACTACGCATAAGCAAAGACCCGTTAGGTTGACACACCTAGGCAAAAATAAGGGATGAAAAAAAAAAGAAAAAATATGTACACCCGACAAGTCGAAAACCTGAAAAGGCGGCTTGGGCAAAAATGGGTATCCCGTTGGATTGAAAACCCGAAAGGGCGGTCCAGGCAAAAGTTAGGGATCAAAGCGTACGACCATGTCCCGTCATCTTGTCTACCAGAAGAAGATTTGTCAATCAAGACATCCACAGGTACTTCCTCCCGCAGAAACTGGGGCAATAATGAATTGTCTAAGCAATCAAGCTGCTTTGTCCACCAAGGTACCAAGGTAGATTCGGTTGAAGAATGTAACCAGGATACCTTCACTCCCCGTAGAGTAAGATAAGATTCAGCAATACTCTCTCCCGAGCAGAGTTGGTCTCTCATCAGCCTTGAAAAGGCACGATATCTCCAGCAAGTCAACAACGCTCTCCCCAAGCAGAGTTAATCTACTGTCAGCCTTAAGGAAGTGGGGCATCCCCAGAAGATCTCAATATTCCCCAGTGGAGTATACAGATATTCCTTAACAAGCATCCCCGACAGTCTTAATATAAGATTGTTCCCCGGCAGAATACAGACATCCGGTGGAGCCACTTCCCAGTGCAGTCCAAAATCTCCCCAGTAGGAAGCTTATCCCCAGTAGATTCTGGAAGCTTATCCCCTGCAGAGCACGAACGCGTCTCCCCGGATTTATTCAAAGGTTATTTCCCCACCAGGGTATAACTGGGTTATCCTCAGCTAATTGCCACGGAAAGACCGTCCTCGACGAAGCTCTTCCTATCCCTCCAGCGGAGTTCACCAACTCCCCAACATAACTCATCAACGGTATCCCCAGCGGAATTATCATCAATTTCAAAACCTCAGCGAAGTATCTCTTCCCACAGAGTATTCCCCACAGAGTAATCTCTTCGCCAAGTTTATTCCCCCAACGGAGTCTTCTTCTCCTACCGGTTTATTCTTGCAACCATCATCCCCAGCGGAAATGAAGAACTCTACTCTTCAAACATCAGCCCAGGATTTAAGCTCCCGGCATTCGTCAAGGATTTATTTTCCTAGACGAAAATACATTCATAAACATTACATTATCATACACCATGACACATGCATATACGCATCATAACACATTATCTCATTTATTCTTGAAAACATCATGACATCGTGCATTTCATACATCATGACATTGCATACAACTGATGTTTGGCCTTTTCAGGAAAAAGGTCAATCCAAAGATGATTATTATCAACTGCCGCAATTCCAAATTCGATACCTGTATCTAGCCAGGGCATATCTACATTAAAGAGATAGCTTAGAAATGCTCCAGATATGGATGTTATTCTTTTGCTTATTTAAAGTTTCAGATATAGCTGGGAAATGCTCCAGATATGGATGCTATTCTTTCGCTTATTCAGATTTTCTCTTCAGAGATAGCTTAGAAATGCTCCAGAGATGGATGTTATTCTTTTGCTTATTCAAGAGTTTCCTTTCAGATATAGCTGGGAAATGCTCCAGAGATGGATGCTATTCTTTTGCTTATTCAAAGTTTCAGATATAGCCGGGAAATGCTCCAGATATGGATGTTATTCTTTTGCTTATTCAAAGTTTCAGATATAGCCGGGAAATGCTCCAGATATGGATGCTATTCTTTTGCTTATTCAAAGCTTCAGATATAGCTTGGAAATGCTCCAGAAATGGATGCTATTCTTTTGCTTATTCAAAGTTTCAGATATAGCCGGGAAATGCTCCAGATATAGATGCTATTCTTTTGCTTATTCAAAGCTTCAGATATAGCTTGGAAATGCTCCAGAGATGGATGCTGTTCTTTTGCTTATTCAAAGTTTCTTCTCAGAAATAGTTCAGATATGCTCCAGAACCGGACGCTACTCTGTTGCTTATTCAGGGTTTCTTTTCAGAGATAACTTAGAGATGCTCCAACCACATGTGCTATTCTATTGTTTATTCAGAGATTCTTTCTAGAGATGGTTCAGTTGTAACCCAGACATGGCTACATTCTAATTACTTATTCCAGACTCCCTTCTAGAGATAGCTTAGAAATGCTCCAGACACGGATGCTATTCTATTGCTTATTCAGAGATTCCTTCTAGAGATAGTTCAGTTGCGACCCAGGCATGGCGACTTTCTGATACTTATTCCAGAGTTCCTTTCAGATATAGCTCAGAGATGCTCCTGACCCAGACGCTATTCTATCGCTTATTCAGATTCAAACTTCTAAAGACAACTTAGAGATGCTCCAGATCCGGAGGCTATTCTATTGTTTAGTCCAGATTCATTCAAAAGACCTTCCAGATACGATCCAGATTCGGATAATATTCTGTCACTCATTCAGATGCAGTATGGATATACCCCAGACACGGCGGTCATTCTACTACTCGTTCAGACGCCAGCAATTAGACACAGACTAGATATGCTCCATACATGGAAGCTATTCTATTTCTTACTCATATTCAACTATCCATTATACTCCCAAATGGCATCTATAAGCCCATTCCCGACAAGGTTCTGTCACACTTCCAGATGGCATCTATAAGCCCATCCTCCTATCCACCATCTCTCCAAATGGCATCTGTAAGCCCATTCCCTACATCACACTGCTGATACTCTACTATGTGAGTGCAAATTTCTGGGCACTCTAGTGTTCAATCATCTTCCACCTTCGGATCACGAAAGGCACGCAAGCCAATCTACATCCTCAGATCTAAGAAGATTGAACAGGGGCAACTGTTGTATCCCAAAATTTGCCCTCCCATATTCTTCAAAGTTTTGACAGGCATCATCTAGATTTGTTCAAGATCTCTCAAGGGTTGCACAGTCAACCACCCTCCTAAGCCAGTCAAACTAGGGTTTTGGTTCCTGCAAGGAATGAGGTTTTCAAGGGCTCAATCAAGTCCCATATGCTCATAAACATTGTCAAGCACCTACATGTCAAGTTTCAAGTCTCACAAGATCAAGTTGCACAGTCAAAAAACCCTAATTGCCTCACAATCAACTGTAGGGGCAAAATGGTCATTTGGCAGTCAAAAGTAAAAATTTTTGGTCAACATCTTATTTTGAAGCCACAATCATCATTTGGTCAAGTCTTGACCATGATTTCACAAGAATGGCTCAAAAATCATCAAGATGCAAAAGTTTCTATTTTTGGACAGCTGAAAAGTCAACTGTAACTTGACCAAAGCATAACTTTTTCATGGTTCATCATAAAAATCCCATCCAATGCTCATCTTTAAGGGGAAGACATTTCCTACAACTAATCTTCACATTCCAAGTCCAAGAAATGCTCTCACAAAAAGTTATCAATTTCAACATTATAGGTCATTTTCAAAAGTCAACAAAAAGGCATTTTAAGTCAAAGACCATAACTTGATATTGGTAAATCAAAATGACATGGGACCAAAGGCATTGGTTAGAGGACTTCAAGACCTTTCCAAAATGTCCAAGAACATGTTCATAGCTTCAAAATTGAGCAAGATATGCATTGGAGAAGTTGGGAAATTTTTGTGAAATGGCCAAAGTCAACTATCTTTGAAACTTCATTTTTGACAAAAAGGGCCCACTTTTTCCACTTGGTTCAGCTTTTCCATGCCTCCCACGTGTCCCATGATTTATTTCAAGTTTAAAAGTTAATTTTTCTATTTCTATTTAATTTTATTTGATTTAATTCATTTTAAATCTTTAAAATTCAAATAAAAATCAAGAAAATTAAATAAGGGATATTTTATGGTTTGATTAGCTTTGATACACCATAATTCACATGCCAAACTCGTGCAAGACCTATTTCAAACACAAAATTCAAATTTGAAGCAAATATGGCAAGATTTTCAATGGTGGGAATGGGCAAAATCAAAAACTTCATTGCATTGGTTTAATGTCCATTATTCTGATTGATTCTCATTACTAAACATATATGCAAGCCTTCCATACTCAAGACACGACCTAGAACTCTCACATACAGCATAAGCAATCTCAAAATTTCAAAGGAAAAGTGTGAAACTGAAAACCACCTTCCAGCATATTTCAAGCCTCTCCTTTGATCCAAACACACTCCTGACCCTTCCAGGAACCTTTTGCAGTCAGAATTAAGCGCAAAACCTCAAGAACTCGTGCCATACAAGTCACACGATTTACACTCTTTCTCAAAATCACAGTCATACATTTATGCATTTTTAACTCTTTTCATTGATTGCATTGTACTCACAGGGTCCATACGAAGCTTTCCATATAATTCAATTTGATTATAATGCCCTGGATTGAAAACTACCATTAGCGATTCCTAGGGTTTTCAGAGCTTTGAAATTGGGTTTTTTCTCATGCTGTAAAATTAAAACTCCAAACAGGCATGGTTGAAATCAGCAGGATGAGACAAACGTGATGGACACCTCGTGCCCTTTTTATATGTAACGAGGGCCTAATCGCTATTTTCATATGCTTGCATTTAGTGGGGGTTTAAAACCCCCGCTATGTGTTTTATGTTTTTGCAGGAATGAAGAATACGAAGGGCGTGGCAACCAGGGAATGGTCAATTCAAATTGGCGCGCGCGTTTCAGCATATAGTGCACTTATTTCGTATATTCTTTTTTTTTATGTTTACAAACAAACGCGTTTGGTTCAGTGGTTGGCTATGTACTTGGTATTCACTGGGACCTGGGTTCGATTCCCAAGTCCCCCCATAATTCTCATATTATTTTTTTCAATGCATTCCTGTGCAGATTTCCAAATGATGAGCACCATAAACCTCATCCAAGAGCCAGCCAAGTGTCCATCAGTACAAATCCAAGGGCCCAGAAAGCAAGAGCACCATGCTCAGGAGTCAACAGCGCTCCACTCAATTCTAATGGTCAACGTGGCTGAAGATTCAAATGGGCCATAATTCCAATCAAGCACCCTCCATTTTGGCCCATACCCCCTGCCCTTGGTTTATTCTTTTCTTTTCTCTTTTTTTATATTTTCCAATTTAATTATCAACCTTTTTAATTATTTTTATTATTAACAATTAACTTAATTAATATTTTCATAAAAATCCAAAAAAAGAACTAACATTATTATTATTATTTTATTTTTGTAAATAAATATTAAATAATTGAATTAGCTTTAATTAGGCAATTTTAACTTTTTTTGAATAACTAAAATAATTTAGAATTAGGTTAACTTAGAATTTTAATTCTTTTATTTTATTTCATAAAAACATAAAAACACAAAAATATTTTCTTTTAATAAATTAATTAATTAGATTAGGCTTTATTTAATTAATTGCATTTAATTCAAAAAAGATAAAAAATTGAATTTCTTTTCTTAGGAGGGTCAAAACCCTTAGAATGTTCTCGATTTTTTATTCGCGCGCATTTACTTTATTTTGATTATTATGTAATTGCTTCCAAGAATGTAATAGTAAATAGGTTTACCGCTTTATTTTAATTCTTCGTACTTATTTACCAAAACGGGTCTTTGTATTTTTGGCGATGTATAGACCCGCGCCTTGTAATAGCGTAGGATTTATGTTTCCGCAATTTACTTTCCGCACCCCCTAACTGTTAAATGCATGAAAGAATGTATGGTAAATAAAAACAACCCATAGCTCACAAATAACATGTACAAAAACATTAACTGAAAAACAACACACAAAGCACATGCCACTCCTAGGGTACGCTTCACTCGTTGCCTCGAAACGTGGTCATCAAGTATATGACGTCTTAGAGGTCACCCTTTGTCTAAAGATCCAGTTGCCTCGAAACGGTTGCCTCGGATAAAAGGATCTAGGACATTAGGGTTACTTCTAAGGTGTCCTACCGTTGCTTCGGTGACCACACTGTCCCGATAATCGAATTGACCCGAACACCTCCAACGATGGTGCTACCTACCCCTCAATGGTGGGATAACACTATCTAAAGGACTCTTACACAGCTTAATTCCTTAGAGTAGGTAGATTCTCATAGGTACTTGCTCTCTTCAAACAAAACAAAACAACTTTTCACACCTCACACTTTCTAAAAGATTTCAAACAAATTTTTCACACACTCTTGAGGACAGATACAAGAGTTACTTAGAAATTTTTTCAAACGAAACTTTTTTTTTTTAAAACCCACACACACTTGAAAAGCAAACAAATTTTGAAAACATAAGAGCAAGTACCTAAGAGCCCGTGGATAACCACGGATAGAAAGGGTGCTAACACCTTCCCTTTCTATAAATCTACCTCCCGAACCGAGAGAAATCTCAAAGAAGGAATTTTGCTGTGCTTTTGTCCTTTCCATGTTGGAGAACATAAAAGACGGTGGCGACTCTTTCTTACCGCGACATTTCGCGAAACCAGCTTAAAAACAGTCAGTTCTATTTCCACCGATCACACATATGTCAAGAATAAGTCATTGGACGTTTTTGCAAAACAAAACAGAAAAAGAAAAACAAATGGTTTTGTAAAAATGACTTGTATTAATTTCTAAAGTCTGCCTATAACAGGTGTTGTGTACAAAGAGAGCGAACTTAGGGGCTGATCGAAGAAGACAGAATGTTGAGACTTTGTACAAATCGAATCAAGATCCAGAGTTAATTGAAAAGAAAAGATCTGAGGGGATTTCGAAGAAGCCCTGATGAAGGAAACTCTGAACCGATTTGAATCTAGTGTCATCAAAAATGACAAATGCTCTAACAAAGAGAATTCTGGGCAATTCGAATTGATGCAGATATTAACTTAATTAAAGAAACTCTGATAAGGGAAAGCTCTGAATTCAGAGTCAACAAAGACCTGAGCAATTCGAATTGTTGTGGATGGACTCCATCGAAGGAGCTGAATCAGAGCCATTCAAAGGAGGCAACATAGTCTTTCAAAGGAGGGCATTTGAAAGTCAAAGGTGTCCAGGTTCATTCAAGATTCCAAAGAGCATGAATATTTCAAAAAAGTAAATCTTTTAATATGTATGATTCTTGTCTCATGGCTTTCAAAGCCTAGTTAAATGGTTGTCACTTGCCATTTTCATGCACCCTCACATCCCTATAAATACAGGCCTAAAGCACACGAAAAAGGGAGGACAGACCCACAAGAAGGAGATACACACACATTGGAGACACGCTTCGCCATAAACCACCCCAAAGATATCAAAATCCTCATAAGTGGTCCCAATCGAAGGAATCTTCAGCAAAGTTTCATTCACTCCTTGAAGTCTGCAGGAAGTGTTCCCAAGCACTAGCCAATTCACGCCCAAGTTGAAGCATCTCGTCCTTGGTAAAATTTCAAATTCATATTCTTTTTTCATGATGTATTGATGTTTTCTAGTGTCTGATTTATACCCAGGATATTATATAGCACAACATTCATATGGGAATACAAAGATATAGGGCACAATCTGTGTTCTTCATCGAATCCCAAGAAACCCTGGTTTTCTAAGGCAAACAAACCCAGATTCGAATTCAAAGAAGTCGAATTAATGGGAGGTCGAATTAGGGAAAGACCTGGGTTTACACCCAAGTCATGTTTTTTCTTTATTGACACTTTTTCTTGCAGATTTTAGTACTTTTATCCACAAGCAAGTCATCAGACGCCTCCAACAATATTCTTTGTTGGATCGAAGGCCAGTCTTCACAAGATCGAAGGCCTGTCTCCATGGATCGAAGACCATCATTGTCCTTGACCAAAGGATTCCTTTGTCTTGCATTCACTCTTACTTTTTTCATTTATTTTAAATCAAAAAATCATAAAAAATATTAGCCTTAAGTTTTTCTAATTAATTTTAATTTTGTAAGTTAATTAAATTAATTATTTTAACTTCATTTTATCAATTTAAAATCGATTAGACCTAGATTTATTTAATTCAAATATTTTCTTAACAAAAACAACAAAAAAAGGATTTTCTTGTTTACTTAGAAATTTCTTAGACGTCTCTTTTCCGTTTCGCGCGCGTTATTTATTTTTCGCATTTTTCATATTTTTGTATCTGCTGATGGAATGTAATAGATAATTAACTAGGGCTTTACTGCTTGTTCCTTTATTTTCTTTCCCAATTTGGACATGTAAATATCCCCCTCCCCGAAGCATTGTAATAGCGTAGGATTTACATTTCTTCACTTTTAATTCCTGTACATATATTAACTGCTAGATGTATGACTAATAGGATTGTATGGCAAAGATTAAAATCCAAACGCTAGCAAACCTAACACAAAAGACTAAAATAACTTAATACAACACACATTACACACATGCACCTCTAGGGTACCTGTTGTGCCCCAAAATTTGCCCTCCCATATTTCTCAAAACATTTCGAGAAAGATCCCCAAGTTGCTCAAGGTAGTCCAAGGGTTAGCCAGACAAGCTCTCTCCTAAGGCAGTCTACCTCAAATTAGGGTTTCATGTTGCATCAAGAAACTTGAGTCCAAGGGACCCCAAATTCTCAACATTGTCCTAATATGTTCTCAAGATCATCCATGTCAAGTTTCAAGCCTTGCAGAGGAAGTTTGCTCAGTCAATTGCTCAAAGGCCTGAAAATCGACTATGCTAGGGCAACAGTCAACTGTGGCCCACATACAGTCAAACTTTAAGATTTTTGGTCAACATCCTCATTTTTAAGTATATTTCATCATTTGATCAAGTTTTGATCATGATTCATCAAGGATTGCTCATAATTCATCAAGACTCAAAAGTTGCTAAATTAGGGTTTTGCAGGAAAAGTCAACTCAACTTTGACCAAGCATAACTTTCTCATACTTTTTGAGAAATGACCCATCCAAAACTAATTTTTAAGAGGATTAAATTTACTACAATCCATCTTCATCTCCAAAGTTCAAAATATGCACTCACAAGAAGTTATGAATTTGGACATTATAGGTCATTTTGGAAAGTCAACAAAAACACCTTTTGGGTCAAAGCTTCTTACATGAACATGGAAGATCCAATTGATATGAAACCAAAAAGGTATCTTAGGGGACATCCTAATCTTTCTAAAAAGTAAAAGAACACCATCATAAGGTTAAAATTGAGAGAGATATGCATTGTCAAAGCTGGACAATTTTTGAAAAAATGCATGAAGCAAATATTGACCAAACTTGGATTTTTTTCCAAATGGGCCTATCTTTTCAAGTTTGAAACTCATTCCTAACATGGTCCACAACCTCTAAGCCCACCCATACATTTTTCTACTATTTATGCTATTTATTTTGATATTTTATTCATTAAAATTCAGAATTAAATAAATAAATAATAGAAATAATATAAATTTTGATGTGAATCTATTTTGGGAAAGTTTTATGCTGGTTTATGTCAATTGATTTCGTGCAATAACTCTTAAAATATGTCCAGGTTCATCCACATATGAAAATGGCATAAAATAATCAAATATGACATTTTTTTTCAAATTTTGATCATGGTCTTAAAACACAACATTATGAGGGAGATTCTTTCCATGCTTTCTTGTCTCCTCATTCTCCTCTATAAATATAGAGCCATACAAGCTTGAAAGGGACGAAAATCCTCTCTAAAAAGCTCTCAAAAAGCTCTTCAAAAAGCTCTCTAAAAGCTCTTCAAAAAGCTCTCCAGAAATCAAAGAATTGGTGCAAGTCATATCTCGAGGTTCCGGTCTCTCTCAATTGACATAAAGCCTCAAACAATCCTCTTGAAGTCCTCAAGAGTCTTACAAGGACCAAGAGCAATCCATCACACGCCTAGCACGCCCCCCATTTGACAACACCGATTTGGTAAAATTTTAAACTTTGAATCTCTAATTTTAATCACATTTTATGGTATGCTAACATTTGTTTGAGTTTATATAGAACAGTTATAGATGGTTGAATCATAGGTTCCACGCAAGAATAAAAAAACACCATAGTTAGAGCACGAAGCTGTCGAAGATTCGGGCCTAGGGATTTCAGATGATTGCACCCCCTGTTTACTTTTGCTACTAGGCCCATCTTTATTTTCATGTTTTATTCATTTTATTTATTTCTTTTAATCCCTTTTATTTTTTATCAATAAACAAATATAAAAATCACATAAAAATAGATTTAAGATTTTTTCTTAATTAAATTTTAATTTTAGGTAAAACTTTAATTTCTTTTTGTAAATAACTTAAAAATAATTAGAATAAATAGGTTTTATTACTAACTTAATTATATTTTATTTTTTCCTAAAATAACCAAAGAAACCAAAATAGGTCATGTAATTATTTTTATTAATTAATTTAATTAACTAATTAATTGCATATTTAATTTAGAAAACTTATTTCTTTTATTAAAAACAACAAAAAAACAATTTTTCTTTTAATTAGGTTAGAAGGGTCAAAACCGTAAATTCTCGTTGATCTTAATTCTTCTCGCGCGCTTTATTTTTATTATTTACCATATTGATGTAACTGCCTACAATTTGTAATAGTTTAATTAGGACGTTTATTTACATTTATCGCTTTATTTTCAAAGGGTTTGTTTTTGGCTATGTAAATACCCGAAGCCTTCTAATAGCGTAGTTTAAATTCCGCAAATTATTAACTGTTAGATGTATGATAATAGGATGCATGACAAGAATGTATGATTAATTTTAAAACAGTTAGATCACCCTAAATGTGCAAAGATAAATAAACTGAAATTGAATCATTCGCACATGTGCACTCCTAGGGTACACTCCCACTTGGTTGCCTTCGGTAAACGATCATTGAGTATAAGATGCTTTAGTGGTCGTCCTTTTGTCTAAATAAAGATCAAAGTCCCGATTCAGAAAAGTTGCCTCAGAATGGTTGCCTCGAATAATTGATCTAAGACATTAGGGTAATTACTAAGACGTCCTAACATTGCTTTAGTGACCGTACGGCCCTTTCGAATTGACCCTAAAAACTCCAATGACGGTGCTACCTACTCACTAATAGTGGGATATCATTGTCTAAAGGAAACAAACATAGAACGACTCTTTTTTCGAGTAGGTAGATTAGTTCTTAAGTACTTGCTCATTCGAAACAATTTTTTCACATTTACACTCCTTTACAAACAAAGTTTTCAAAAACACTTCATTACACTCTTGAAGACAGAAGCAAGAGTTAAATCGAAGTTAAAACAAAAACTTTTTCAAAACCCACAAACACAAAGAAAACAATTTTGAAAATGATGAGCAAGTACCTAAGAGCCCGTAGATAACTACGGATAGAAAGGGTGCTAATACCTTCCCTTTCTATATATCTACCCCCCGTACTCAGAAATATCTCGAAAAAGGAATTTTTCTGTGCTTTTTTCCTTTCCTTGTTGGATAAAATAAAAGACGGTGGCGACTCTTGCTTACCGCGACATTTTGTGAACACAAACGCAAAATGCAAACCAGCAAAATTTCCTTAACGAAATAGGGAAACCACGTCCCGGTTCTGGCCACCGTATCACAGAACTGGAGATTCTGCTGGGGATTTAATAAGTGGGGTGTACCTTAGGAATAGTTCATCATATTGTTTTCAATTGTTTGATTTGTTTGCTTAATTTTGTGGGCTTTGTATCGGAGTTACTATAGATTCTAACCCGGATCTGGGGGATATCTTTTAGGTAAGTAGCAATAGACTATGAGGGAACTGTACATCGTAGACCGATACGGTTGAAGCAGTAGCTACGTTGCTGTGACACATTAGTTGGTACCGATATCCCTTGAGGAGGAACAAGGAGAGTATGGGGCTGTTAATGGGTCATTAAGCATCAACTGATCTTAGAACCTATAATTGACCAACCCGGCCATAGAAAAGTAGCAGTATGCTAAACTCATTGAGACCATACTCTCGCGATGATTCCGGCTGCAAGAAAAGGTTGCTAAACTCGAATTATGACCGATCGAGGATGGTCAGTGATATTGAGAACCTCTAGAACCCGATTACTATTACTAGGATAGGTTGAACCAACTAAACTGAAAGAGGGTAATACCTAAACTCCATGCCAGCCTGAAATTTAAGGGCTATTGTGTGACTTGTGTGCTTTCAACTTGAACTACTTGCACATGTTTGTTATCTAACAACTTGAGTTCCTTGCAGGTTTTGTTTACAGTCCTTATCCAATACCTTGGATTTCTTGCCGGATTTACTTGTTTACATTACCTCGTACTTTTGCTTAAACGCATAACATACACATCATAACATAATACCTTAACATTTCCTTAACCATTTCAAGGATCTCAAAGGTTTGTGATGCAGGTTATGGTAAATCCAACGTCTAGCAAGGGGAAAAGGGGATTTATTTTCCTCTAGCCAATGTCATCTAGAGATCAAAACACGATAATTTGAGTCGGTGGCTATGACCCAGTCGATATGGTGAGATTAACTCTTGAAAAAGGACTCTTGATGACACGAAATTTCTTCAATCAAAGCTGCAAAATTCAAATTCTAACAGTTTCTTGTTTACCCCGCGAGATCCTTGAAAATATTGCATACATATATCATACATATCATTGCATAACAGGTCTCCCAGTACAGGTCTCTCATGTTCTCGCTATTTATTTCAGCAATGGCTCTCCAACAAGACACCAAAGATCTTCAAGAAACTCAGTTCAGGGAAATATTCCTAAACCTGTCCAAGGGGCAGGAAGAGTTGAAAACACTCCTCGTTGGGGACTTGGTCAAGAAAAGTCTTGAAGACAATAAGGACGAACGACTAGAACAACTGCAAGCTGAGGTAGATGCAATAAGAACCCAAATGCTGGGGCAGACGACCCTTATCCAAAGCTTATCCCGGGAACAAGAAGAGCTGAGAATCATTATCAACCAACTTCATCAAGACATATACAACATTATGAAGCAAACAGTCGAGGTCGGGGACCAAGTCATTTATCAGCCTCCAAGAAGACAAGGGTTTAGTTTGGTAAATGGTGGACCTTTCCAAATTGCTACTACATCACGGGTCCAACGACAACCTCGCCAAAAGCAACAGGTTAATCAGAGTAAGCCAGATACGCCCAAAAGGCAGTTCACCGAGCTCAACATGCCGCTGTCTCAAGCTTTACAACACCTGTTGAGATTGAATCCGGTGACGTTAAGGGACCCTCCTCAGAATCCCCACATAGCCTCCCCAAACTACAATCATGATGCAAGGTGTGCATACCATTCCAACAGCCCGGGGCATGATACTGATGATTGCTGGGCATTGAAAAACAAAATTCAAGACCTGATCGATAAAGGAGCATTAGAATTCACACAAGATGGTCAACTGGAATGTTTTTGTCAATCCTCCAAGGCTCACCATTTGAAGTGACAAGTCCTGAGACGAGAAGACTTTTTGTTCATTAGAGTTTTCAATTTGTAATTTTCTTTTGATTGTTCAAACATTTAGTCATGTTAAAGCTTTATTACTTTATCAATGCATTGTATATGTATGTTTTGAATCAATCCATTCGTATTCACTATATTCAAATTTCTTTCATTTTTGTGATGTTCAACTCTCGATTAAAAAACTCTAAGCCTTTAGAGGGAGGATGACGAAAATGATATCAAAATCTCTACAATATGCTTTTGAACAGACCCTGCTGACGATGTACAGACGTTGTTTCAAATCCTAGACAGTGGAGTTATAAGGAAGATAATTCCTCGTCAACCCCTTTGAGCCAAAGAAGTTGGAGTTTTTTCTTTTCATGCAAATTAAAAAAAAACCTTAATCACAACCTGGGGGCAGGGTAGTTTTCTCAGTTAATTCGGGTGCACAATTAATGGCATCAAAGAGGTCCTTCAAAAACAAAAGACGGTGATGATTCCTTATAATCGTCAAGACAGGCAGTCATTATCTCTCGAAATAAAAGCCCATTAAGTCAAAACCTATGAAGGAGACTTAAGAAAAACTGGGGCATCCCGCTGACTGTAATCACAAAAGAAACAGTTCAGGAAAAAGACAGGGATAATAAAATCAAAAAGAAAGAGATCCTACAAACTCTCAATAAAAATGACTGTCTGTTCAAAATAAATTGTCAGTATCCGAACCGTCGCTGGAATATCAGAGTAAAGACTCAAACAGGATTTAAATACACAATTAGCTGAGTTTAAGATCGAAGAACATCACAAAGAATGGGTGGGTACAAATAAAATTTGAGCCTTTATCCTTTGTTTCTTGAACCGTGAACCAGGCCATGTTATAACCCTTAAAAGTCCTAGCTGACGCATGGGTTAGTTCGAAAGCATACTATTACAAAAGGTATCCTGACTCCTGTAGGGCTTGCTGTAAATCCTGAGTTGACATCACATTTTACAAAAATTCGCTTATTTTATTGAAAACTGCATTTTCAAAGAACTTCAAAACAGACATAAGCTTTGTATTCTTAAAATAACATTGTTTGCATATGACTATTTGTTCAACAGCAGAGAAATTCGCACGACGAATATCTAGTGAACAAAAACCTTTTCGATAAAAGGGTCACCTCAAGTGGAAAAAACACTTCCAACCAAGGGGAACGACATGAGCATTGTCTATCATCTGGGGCAGTCAAGTCAAGATTCAAGGAGTCTCTCAAAGATGCCAAATAGCCAGGGGCAGATCTCCATCTGAATCACTTGGGGCATTGGACATGAATTCCAGCAACGAATCTTGTATGATCAAACGAACATATTTTAGTAGTATGGCAACACAACACTACCGACAATGACCACTCCCTACACCCTAAGAGTGTGGACATAGTCAGAAAATACTGCGCATAAACAAAGACCCGCTAGGTTGACAGGCCTAGGCAAAAATAAGGGCATCCCGACGAACCAAAAGGGTTCGGGCAAAAATTTGGGATAAAAACAAAAAAAGATTTGTAGACCCGGCAAGTCGAAAACCTGAAAAGGCGGCTTGGGCAAGAAAGGGTATCCCGGTGGATTGAAAATCTGAAAAGACAGTCCAGGCAAAAGTTAGGGATTAAAGCGTACGACTATGTCCCTTCATCTCGTCACTTGCCTACCAGAAGAAGATTTGTCATTTCAATTGGCAATTACCAAGCACCCCATAGGTTGGAATAATACTCGATCCACAAGGCCTCCGTAGGCACCTTCTCCCGCAGATACAGGGGCAGAAAAGTCTCGATGCAAAGTCATTGTCATATCCTCAGCCCGCGTCCCAGTGACATCTACACTCCCCGCAGAGTAAGAAAAGGACAGTGGTGTTAATTCTCCCCAGTTGAGGCTCGCAACCACGAATGGGTCGGTAAGATTCTCCCCAAGCAGAGTTTATCTATCACCAACACTGGAAGATTATCCCCAGTGGAGTCTGGAAGATTATCCCCAGTGAAGTCGCCATTGGAAAATCATCCCCAGCGGAGTTCATTCCTTCCACAAATAGAAATTCAATCCCCAACAGGGTTCACTGTCACCAGCAACAATAATTCATCCCCAGCTGAGTTTTATTTCTCCAAATCAGCAGATCTTCTAGCAGAGTATATACTCCCCACAAAGTCATTTCCTCGTCAGTCCATTCCCCAGCGGAGTTATTCTCTCCTGCAGGATTATTCTCCCAATCATCTTCGGTCGTTATCTCCAGCAAGCGAAACTCTTTATTCTCCAACAACAGTCAGGGATTTATTTTCCCAAACTCGGACGTACCACAATATCATTTCATGTTCATATATCATGACGTGTGCATACATATTGCATAAAACATAATTTCATTTATTTTGAGAACATCATCATACAATGCATGTCATGCATCATACACGATTAATCATGTACCTTTTTAGGAAAGATGGTTATCATCAACAACTTCCAGCAAGTTCAAGATTAACTCCGGAAACTAAACAGAGTAATTATCTGCACGATCAAATGCAGCTTTACACGGGTCCATCACGAAGAAATCTTACACGAGTTTCTCCTAAATGCAGCTTCACACGGGTTTATCCTAAAAAATCTTACACGGGTCCTTTCTCATATATTTCTGAATAAAGTTTTACACGAACTTATCACAAAGTAACCTTACCCGGGTTCCTCCTGAAGTTTTACACGAACTTATCACAAAGTAACCTTACCCATGTTCCTCTTGAAGTTTTACACAAACTTATCTCAAAGTAACCTTACCCCGATTCATTCTGAAGTTTTACACGAACTTATCAGAGTAACCTTACCCAGGTTCCTCCTGAAGTTTTACACAAACTTATCCCGAAGTAACCTTACCCAGGTTCCTCCTTACAATTTCCCGATGTAGTTTCACCCAGACTCATCCTGAAGCAACCTTACCCAGGTTCCTCCTTACAATTTCCCGATGTAGTTTCATCCAGACTCATCCTGAAGCAACCTTACCCAAGTTCCTCCTTACAATTTCCCGATGTAGTTTCACCCAGACTCATCCTGAAGCAACCTTACCCAGGTTCCTCCTTACAATTTCCTGATGTAGTTTCACCCAGACTCATCCTGAAGCAACCTTACCCAGGTTCCTCCTTACAATTTCCTGATGTAGTTTTACCCAGACTCATCCTGAAGCGACCTTACCCAGGTTCCTCCTTAAAATTTCCCGATGTAGTTTTACCCAAACTCCTCACAAAGCAACCTTACCTAGGTTTCTTCCCGGTTCAGATGCAGTTTTACCTAAACTCCTCATGAAGCATCCTTACCTAGGTTTCTTCCCGGTTCAGATGTAGTTTTACCTAAACCCATCATGGAGCAACCTTACCTAGGTTCCTTCTCAGTTAAGATGTAGTTTTACCTAAACCCATCATGGAGCAACCTTACCTAGGTTCCTTCTCAGTTCAGACGTAGTTTCACCTAAACCCATCATGGAGCAATCTTACCTAGGTTCCTTCTCTTTCCCGATGTAGTTTCACCTAGACTCATCCTGGAGCAACCTTACCAAGGTTCCTTCTCTTTCCTGATGTAGTTTCACCTAGATTCATCCTGAAGCAACCTTACCTAGGTTCCTCCTCAGTCTCGATGCAGTTCTACCCAAACTCTTCACAAAGCAACCTTACCCAGGTTCCTTCTCGGTTCAGACGCAGTTTTACCCAAACTCCTCACAAAGGTTCCTTCTCGGTTCAGACGCAGTTTTACCCAAACTCCTCACAAAGCAACCTTACCCAGGTTCCTTCTCAGTTCAGACGCAGTGTTATCCAAACTCCTCACGAAGCAACCTTACCCAGGTTCCTTCTCATAACCCTACTATCCAGGTTTCTTTTCTCTTATCTCCAGACAGCAGTCCACAACACTGTAAGACCCAGACCTATCAAACACGATCAGTTTCACCTTTCCCTAGTAGGTCGCGGTGCAGCCTGTTCACTTCCGCTTCCTCAAGCCGGAGTTAATTCCTCAGTTGAATAACTGATGACTGAAGTTCCTAAATGTCAGCAGAGATGATTCCTCAGTTGAATAACAGATGACTGAAGTTCCTAAATGTCAACAGAGATGTTTTCCTCAATTGAATAACGGATGACTGAAGTTCCTAAATGTCAGCAGAGATGATTCTTCAGTTTAACAACGGATGACTGAAGTTCCTAAATGTCAACAAAGATGATTTCTCAGTTGAACAACGAATGACTAAAGTTCCTAAATGTCAGCAGATATGATTCCTCAGTTGAACAACGAATGACTGAAGTTCCTAAATGTCAGCAGAGATGATTCCTCAGTAGAATACGGACGACCGAAGTTCCTAAAATTCAACATAGATGTTTCCTCATTGGAATACGGACGACCGAAGCTCCTAAAATTCTACTTCTCTCAACAAAGATCAGCCCTCCCCAACGGAATCTTCCTCAACGACAGGTATACAAGCTCTCGCTAAGGAATCTCTTATGCGATTGACACTCCTTCAGATGGAATCTTTAAGCCCATCCCCTCGTCAGCAATTTCCAAATGGAATCTGTAAGCCCATTCCCGACATCACAAGACAATTACCACTTCATACGAGTACAAATTTCTGGGCACTCTAGTGTTCAATCCTCTTCCACCTTCAGATCACAAAAGGCACGAAAGCCAATCTAAATCTTCAGGTTTAATAAGATTGAACAGGGGCAGCTTTTGTACCCCAAAATTTTCCCTCCCATATTTCTCAAAACATTTCGAGAAAGATCCCCAAGTTGCTCAAGGTAGTCCAAGGGTTGGCCAAACAAGCTCTATCCTAAGGCAGTCTACCTCAAATTAGGGTTTCATGTTGCATCAAGATACTTGAGTCAAAGGGACCCCAAATGCTCAAAATTGTCCTAATATGTTCTCAAGATCATCCATGTCAAGTTTTAAGCCTTGCATAGGAAGTTTGCTCAGTCAATTGCTCAAAGGCCTGAAAATCGAATGTGCTAGGGCAAAAGTCAACTATGGCCCACATACAGTCAAACTTCAATATTTTTGGTCAACATCCTCATTTTGAAGTATATTTCATCATTTGATCATGGGTTGATCATGATTCATCAAGGATTGCTCATAATTCATCAAGACTCAAAAGTTGCTAAATTAGAGTTTTGTAGGAAAAGTCAACTCAAGTTTGACCAAGCATAACTTTCTCATACTTTATGAGAAATGACCCATACAAAGCTCATTTTTAAGAGGATGAAATTCCCTAAAATCCATATTCAGCTCCCAAGTTCAAAATATGCACTCATAAGAAGTTATGAATTTGGACATTATAGGTCATTTTGGAAAGTCAACAATAAAACCTTTTGGGTCAAAGCTTCTTACATGAACATGGAAGATCCAATTGAGATGAAACCAAATAGGTCTCTTAGGGGACATCCTAAGCTTTCTAAAAAGTCCAAGAACACCCTCATAAGGTTAAAATTGAGAGAGATATGCATTGTCAAAGTTGGACAATATTTGAAAAAAAATACATGAAGCAAATATTGACCAAACTTGGATTTTTTCCAAATGGGCCTATCTTTTAAAGTTTGAAACTCATTCCTAACATGTTCCACGACCTCTAAGCCCACCCATACATTTTTCTACTATTTATGCTATTTATTTTGATATTTTATTCATTAAAATTCAGAATTAAATAAATAAATAATAGAAATAATATAAATTTTGATGTGAATCCATTTTGGGAAAGTTTTATGCTGGTTTATGTCAATTGATTTCGTGCAATAACTCTTCAAATATGTCCAGGTTCATCCATATATGAAAATGGCATAAAATCATCAAATATGGCATTTTTTTCAAATTTTGATCATGGTCTTAAAACACAACATTATGAGGGAGATTCTTTCCATGATTTATTGCATCCTCATTCTCCTCTATAAATATAGAGCCATACAAGCTTGAAAGGGACAAAAATCCTCTCTAAAAAGCTCTCAAAAAGCTCTTCAAAAAGTTCTCAAAAAGCTCTTCAAAAAGCTCTTCAAAAAGCTCTCCAGAAATCAAAGAATTGGTGCAAGTCATATCTCGAGGTTCCGGTCTCTCTCAATTGACATCAAGCCTCAAACCATCCTCTTGAAGTCCTCAAGAGTCTTACAAGGCCCAAGAGAAATCCATCACACGCCTAGCACGCCCCCCATTTGACAACACCGGTTTGGTAAAATTTTAAACTTTGAATCTCTAATTTTAATCACATTTTATGGTATGCTAACATTTGTTTGAGTTTATATAGAATAGTTATGGATGGTTGAATTATAGGTTCCACGCAAGAATAAAAAAACACCATAGTTAGAGCATGAAGCTTTCGAAGATTCGGGCCTAGGGATTTCAGATGATTGCACCCCTTGTTTACTTTTGCTACTAGGCCCATCTTTATTTTCATGTTTTATTCGTTTTATTTATTTCTTTTAATCCCTGTTATTTTTTTATCAATAAACAAATATAAAAATCTCATAAAAATAGATTTAGGATTTTTTCTTAATTAAATTTTAATTTTAGGTAAAACTTTAATTTCTTTTTGTAAATAACTTAAAAATAATTAGAATAAATAGGTTTTATTACTAACTTAATTATATTTTATTTTTTCCTAAAATAACCAAAGAAATCAAAATAGGTCATGTAATTATTTTTATTAATTAATTTAATTAACTAATTAATTGCATATTTAATTTAGAAAACTTATTTCTTTTATTAAAAACAACAAAAAAACAATTTTTCTTTTAATTAGGTTAAAAGGGTCAAAACCTTAAATTCTCGTCGATCTTAATTCTTCCCGCGCGCTTTATTTTTATTATTTACCATATTGATGTAACTGCCTACAGTTTGTAATAGTTTAATTAGGACGTTTATTTATATTTATCGCTTTATTTTCGAAGGGTTTGTTTTTGGCTATGTAAATACCCGAAGCCTTGTAATAGTGTAGTTTAAATTCTGCATTTTAAATTCCGCAAATTATTAACTATTAGATGTATGATAATAGGATGCATGACAAGAATGTATGACTAATTTTAAAACAGTTAGATCACCCTAAATGTGCAAAGATAAATAAACTGAAATTGAATCATTCGCACATGTGCACTCCTAGGGTACACTCCCACTTGGTTGCCTTCGGTAAACGGTCATTGAGTATAGGATGCTTTAGTAGTCGTCCTTTTGTCTAAATAAAGATCAAAGTCCCGATTCGGAAAAGTTGCCTCGGAATGGTTGCCTCAGAATTGTTGCCTCGAATAATTGATATAAGACATTAGGTAATTACTAAGACGTCATAACATTGCTTTAGTGACCGTACATTCCTTTCGAATTGACCCTCAAAACTCCAATGACGGTGCTACCTACTCACTAATAGTGGGATAGCATTGTCTAAAGGAAACGAACATAGAACGATTTTTTTTCCGAGTAGGTAGATTAGTTCTTAAGTACTTGCTCATTCCAAACAAATTTTCCACATTTACACTCCTTTACAAACAAAGTTTTCAAAAACACTTCATTACATTCTTGAAGACAGAAGCAAGAGTTAAATCGAAGTTAAAACAAAAACTTTTTCAAAACCCACAAACACAAAGAAAACAATTTTGAAAATGATGAGCAAGTACCTAAGAGCCCGTAGATAACTACGGATAGAAAGGATGCTAATACCTTCCCTTTCTATAATCTACCCCCCGTGCTCAGAAATATCTCGAAAAAGGAATTTTTCTGTGCTTTTTTCCTTTCCTTGTTGAATAAAATAAAAGACGGTTGCGACTCTTGCTTACCGCGACATTTTGCGAACACAAACGCAAAACGCAAAACGCAAACCAGCAAAATTTCCTTAACGAAATAGGGGAACCACGTCCCTGTTCTGGCCACCTTATCACAGTACCCCACTTTGGTTTCCTTCGGAAGTAAAATAGTCATGTCCCTCGAAACGGGGACGCTTTAGCAAAGATCCATAAATAAAAAAAATCATAGTCCCTCGATGACCCCACAGTTGCCTTTCGGTAAATGATCTAGTCCCTAAACAAAATTGCTAAAGCGTCTCCACATGTTGCCTTTATGACTGTACGTCCCTTTGATTGTCCCTCAACATCCAACGATAGGGCTACCTACTCACTAATAGTAGGATAGCACTGTCTAAAGGATAGGAGGAAAAGAACAAACTTTTTCGAGTATAAGTAGATAGTTGTTAGATGCTTGTTCAAGTAAAATAGACTTTTACACTTACACATTTCATAAACAAACTTTCAAAAACATTTGCTTTGACAACACTCTTGAGGACTGATATAAGAGTTATCATGAAGCAAATCGCTGCAATAAGGTATTTCAAAACATTTTTCAAAACACACAAAGCACAAGGTACTTTTAAAATGAGCTAAGCATCTAAGATCCCGTAGAGAACTACGAATGGAAAGGGTGCTAACACCTTCCCTTTCCATAATCTACCCCCCTTACTCAGAAAATTCTGGAAAAGGTCTTTTTTTATTCTTTTCACCCTTTCCTTAATTTAGATAAAAGAAAAGTTGGTGGTGACTCTTGCTTACCGTGACATTTGCGAACACAAAATGCAAAACCAGTATAACAGTCGGTTCTGAAACCGTATCACAAAATTTATGACTCTACTTGGGATACTTATAAAGTGGGGTTACCTTAGAGTTTAGTTTATCACTTTAAAATTACTTGTATGCTTTTCTTGCTTTATTTTTAAAGGGTTTCTTGGGTTATTGTTAAAGATCCTACACCCAGATCTGGGGAACCTTTTAGGTAAGTAGCAATAAATCACGGAGGTTGTACGGCGTAGACTGGTATGGACGAAGTGATAGCTACATTAGCGTGATACTCTGGTTTGTACTAATGTTCCCTGAGTCAGTCAAGGATAACATTAGGCTTCCTTAGTGTCATTAAGGGATAACTGAACATTAGAACCTTTAATTGACTCATCCTAACCATTAGAAAGTAGTGAGATGGCCGACTTTGGTTCCGACAGAAGATTGGTTGATACTCGATGCTACACTCATTGAGACTAGACTTTTGGGATATTCTGGCCGCAATACTTTGGTGCTTGAGCTAGAAAAATGCCTAAAAGAAAGGTCAGTGATTTGAGGCTCCTTAGAACCCGGTTACTATTAATAGGACAGTTTGAGCCAACTGAAACGTCAAGAGGGTACTTACCTTTAAAAACTCATGCAAGCCTTTAAACCTAAAGTCTCCGTGTGACTTGTTTGTGTTTGATATACTCGTGGTTTCAAATCATAATCATAACATTATAAACATCATAACATGGCATGTACACTAACCATTTCAAGAGCCTGTGGATTTATCTCTTCTCTATTTTGTAAGTCATGGATTCAGCTCACAGAAAAATCATCTGAATCAATTTTGTAGAGATCCCTCCCAAACTCAAAAAAATGGTTTCAAAAGTTCCTAAGAGTTCATCATTCAACAAGATATATGGTCACTTGCTCAGTTTAGTTACTACCAGTTTTGACGAGGGTTTGATGAGTGTCTTATTCCAGTTCTTCGACCCTAAGCACCATTGCTTCATATTTCCAGACTATTAGTTGGTGCCTACGCTGGAATAATTCTCCAAAATACTCGGTTTGCCTATATTGGAGTAGATACCCTTTACCGGTTTAGGACAAGATCCAATTGCTGAATATATTGCCATAGCTTTGCACTTGAAGCCATATGATATTGAGTCCAATTGGGAAAGAATTAGTGGAGTTAAGGGCCTCCTCATAAGTTTTCTGATGAAGAAAGCCCAGGTATTCCTAGACGTTATGAGTTACCATGCCTTTGAAGATGTTTTAACTCTTTTGATCTATGGGTTGGTTCTGTTCTCCAATTCAGAACAATTTGTAGATGTCAGTGCCATCAACATCTTCCTTTCTCACAATCCAGTGCCTACCTTGCTTGGGGATATTCTGCATTCACTCCATACCCGTACCATGAAGAAGCGAGGGACTCTTATGTGTTGTATACCTCTACTCTATAGGTGGTTTATTTCGCACCTTCCTCGGTCAGTAATGAAGAATGATTTAGGTCTAAGATGGAACCAAAGATTAATGTCTCTTTCTCACTCTGACATCTATTGGTGTCCTCTCTCTCAAGAAGACATCTCTTTTATTGATCGTTGTGGAGAATTTCCCAATGTTCCACTCCTTGGCATTAAAGGAGGCATCACCTACAACCCTTCATTAGCTCTGCGTTAGTTCGGTTACGCTCAGAGGGATGGTCCTCATGATATGCTCATTCAATGTATTTTGTTCGACTATTCAAATGATCTGCAAGGTTATCATCAGAGGTTCATCCGCGCTTGGGGAATGGTTAAGAAGACTGATAGTAGGACTCTAGGGTACAAGAACTCCATCCCTTTGGAGCCATACCTCAGATGGGTGCGAGCTCGTACTCAAAATCTTATGATGCCATATGCTACTATCCTACCAGTGATTTCAGAGCCTATTGTTCAAGGGGTCGAGTCTCGCATCATTCTTCATCCTGATATGCTAACAAGCTTCAAAGAGCTGCAAAAATATTGGATACAGATCAAAGAAAAACGACATACATTTGAGTCTCAATTCTATGCCAGTGAGAAATAGGTGTTGGAATTGACAAAGCAACTTCACAAAGAGCATAATCTCAATGCCTACGTTAGCACCAAAAGGAAGCGTCCTTGGGAGAATTAGGAATCTTAGAAGTTTCTTATTTGTTATTCCTTTGTAAACTTTGATTTCATTTAAACTTACTAATAAAAGTCTTTGTTTCTGTTTTGGTTAAAAGAATTTAAATCCTATGAGGCCCTTGAAAACATTGTATAAACATATCATACATACCATCGCATGAGCAGGTATTTCAAGACAAGTTTCTTATTCTTTTCTTTGTTTATTTTAGCAAAAGAAATGGCTCTTGAACAGACAGTGAAGGACCTCCAAGCTCAGAACGCTCAGTTTCAGCAGATGTTCCTGGCTCTGGCCTAGGGGTAGGAAGACCTGAAGGCTTTTATCATTAAAGAGAAGACCAAGAAGGCAAAGAAACAAACTGGTGTATTAAATATGGGAAGAAGGATCAGAGGACCGGTCAAGTGAGCCATATATTTTGCGACCCCGTCAAATGAGGGGGATAATCATGAAGAGAAGCCAATGGAAGAAAATAATAATCCAGGGTCTGAAGAAGAGGAACCTGACTATTCTGAGGAGCAGTATCCTCCTGCTAATGATAAATACAAACAGCTGGAGGATCAGCTCAATGCTATGGAGATCCATAGGATACCCGAGCTGGATTTTGAGGAGTTAGGACTAATTTCAAGGGTGGTCATCCCGCAAAAATTCAAGGTCCCTACATTTGCTAAGTACGACGGCATCTCCTGTCCCAAGCTACATTTAAGGTCGTATGTCAGGAAGATCCAACCCCACACTACTGACAGGAATCGGTTGGTACATTTCATTCAGGAGAGTTTGGCAGGAACTCAGCTAGAATGGTTCTATCAATTGGAAAGAACTAACATTCACAATTGGGAAGATTTGGTTGTTACTTTCTACAAGCAATATCAATATAATGTCGACCTCGCCCCGACTCATACACAGTTGCAAAGTATGTCTATGGGTTCCAGCGAGGGTTTTAAAGATTATGCCCAAAAGTGGAGAGACCTTGCAGGAAGATTCCATCCTCCGCTGTCTGATAGGGAGTTGGTAGACATGTTCTTGGGCATGTTGTCTTGTCCGTTCTTTAACCATCTGATTGGAAGTTCGTCTGCTGGGTTCACTGAACTGATACTAACTGGTGAACGGGTAGAGGCTGACATCAAAAGTGGTAAAATACAGAGGGATACATCCTCCAATACTACAAAGAAACCATTCACAGGAAAGAAGGAGGTCAGTGCTGCTTATATCCAAAGAAATCATAACAAAACTGAGCGTCGTCCGACGGTAGGGGATGTTATGATTTCCAATCCTGCATCAAACCAGCAACGAAACAATCAGCGCAAACCAGATGTGCCTAGAAGACAGTTTACTCGAATCAACATGATCCTATCCTAGGTTTTACCACACCTGCTGAAGTCCAATTTGGTAACTCTGAAGGAAGCCCCGAAGAATCCTAATACTGCCTCTCCCTACTACAATCTGAATACTCGATACGCCTACCATTCTGAGATGCTGAGGCATGATACAAACTATTGTTGGGCTTTGAAGAACAAGTTGCAATACCTTATTGATGCAAAGGAGGTTGAATTTGATCCCTCTGAGACTCCCAACGTCATAATTGCACCTATGCCTAAGCATAGCCCAGAAGTCAGTGCTATTGATGTTGTCTCCGCCATAGAAGATGCTGACAGTAGCTATGACTTGGACAAGTGGATCTTCCTAACTATCAGCGGTGGACTCAGCAATTGGGAGGCCAAAGATTTTGTTCCCATCTCTTTTATTCAAGAGTAATTTATCTTCTTTGTTTTAAGGAAATGTAATATTTGAACAATTGAAACATTTAAGCCTCGTGTCTTACCCGAGGCGCAATGGTCTAGTTGTGAGGGTCATTACTTTATTTTCATATGTCATCAATAAAACATTGGACGTTTCTCATACAAATTTTATGCTCTTTGTTTTTCTTTTCTGCTTTTTTTACTCTATAAAAAATATACAGCTATGCTCTTACACACACCCACATATCAAACTGCAGATCCATATCCACTATGGATCCCATTGATAACGGTTCTGCTATTGCTCATTATGACTTTGAAAATCTGATCTACCAAGCCGAGGACGAAGGTGAGGAAGATTGTGAAGTACTAGGGGAACTTGTCAGACTGTTACAACAGGAAGAAAGGGCAATACAGCCTCATGAAGAGCCGGTTGAGACAGTTAACCTGGGTACTGAAGAAGACAAGAAAGAAGTCAAGATAGTTTCCGATCTAGAGCATAGTGTCAAGGAACGATTAATTCAGATGCTACATGACTATGTTGAGGTTTTTTCCTGGTCATACAAAGACATGCTAGGACTTGACACCAATATTGTGGTTCATCGCCTACCTACAAAAGAGGATTGCCCTCCAGTGAAATAGAAGGTTCATCGTATGCGGCCAGAGATGTCAAAAAAGATCAAGGCTGAAGTCATGAAATAGTTCAACGCTGGTTTCTTATCATCACCTCTTATCCACAATGGGTTACCAATGTTGTTCCAATACCTAAGAAGGACGGTAAGGCACGTATGTATGCAGATTACAGAGACCTGAACAGGGAAAGCCCCAAGGATGACTTTCCGCTTCCCCATATTGATGTTCTGGTTGACAACACTGCACAACATAAGGTATTATATTTTATGGATGGTTTCTCTGGGTACAATCATATCAAAATGGAACCTGAGGACATCGAGAAAACGACCTTCGTCACACAGTGGGGTACTTTCTATTACAAAGTTATGCCATTTGGGTTAAAGAACGTCTGGGCAACCTATCAGCGCACCATGGTAGCTTTGTTTCATGATATGATCCATCACGAGATAGAGGTCTACGTTGATGACATGATAGCCAGGTCTCATACTGAAGAGGATCACCTCTATCACCTACAGAAGCTATTTGAAAGGTTGAAAAAGTATAAACTGAGGCTGAACCCGAATAAGTGCACTTTTGGAGTAAGATCTGGTAAGCTCTTGGGTTTCATTGTCAGCAACAAAGGCATTGAAGTCAACCCTGCAAAGGTCAAAGCTATACAAGAAATGCCAACTCCTCGCACTGAGAAGGAAGTTAGGGGATTCTTGGGGCGTCTGAACTACATTTCCAGACTCATTTCACATCTGACTGCTACTTGTGAGCCAATCTTCAAGTTACTGAATAAATATTAAGCAGTGAAGTGGAATGACGATTGCCAGAACGACTTTGACAAAATCAAGGAATATCTTCAAGAGCCTCTAATTTTGATACCACCTGTTGAAGGAAGACCTCTGATCATATACTTAATAGTATTAGAGAACTCAATAGGGTGTGTGCTAGGGCAACATAACGAGTCTGGTCGAAAAGAGCATGCAATATACTACCTTAGCAAAAAGTTCACCGACTGTGAAACAAGATACTCACTGCTCGAGAAAACTTGTTGCGCTTTGGCATGGGCTGCTCGCTGAATAAGACAATATATGTTGACTCACACTACCTTGTTGATATCTAAAATGGATCATATCAAGTACATATTTGAGAAGCCCGCTCTCTCCGAAAGAATAGAAATATGGAAATGATCCTGACCGAATACGACATTTAATACACAACCCAGAAAGAGATTAAGGGAAGTGTACTAGCTGATCATTTGGCTCATCAAGCTGTGGATGACTACCAATCCATAAATTTTGAGTTCCCGGACGAGAAAATCATGTTAGTAATTGATTGTGAAGAACATGGACCAGATGAAGGACCTGAAAAAGGATTCCGATGGACTATGGTTTTTGACGTAGCTTCCATCGCTCTTGGTAATGGCATTGGCGTTGTGATCATATCTCCTGAAGGATGTCTGTAATACGGTGGGAGAACTGACTTGGATATTTTGCGTTTGATCACAATTGTTGCGGATAGCAAGAGTCACCACCGACTTTTCTTTTATCCAATAAGGAAAGGGTGAAAAGAATAGGAAAAACCTTTCGATATTATTTCTTGAGTTCGGGGGGTAGGTTATGAAAAGGGAATGTATTAGCACCCTTTTCATCTGTAGTTATCTACGGGCTCTTAGTTGCTTGCTAGATCACTTTCTTTTGTTTAAAAATGTGCTTCTGGTGTGGGTTTGAAAATATTTGAAAAAACGCCTTTGTAATGATTCTCGTCTCTATTAGAATGCGTACAAAGTGTTGGTTTTTGAAAATAGTTTAAAGAGGTGTTTGTGGAATGTGTTTTTGAAAGTGATTTTTAAAAGTGTCTTTATAATGATTCCTGTTTCTATAAGAATGCGTACAAAGTGTTTTAACTCTTCGAAATGTTTCAAAGGAAAGTGTTGGTGTGTAAAAATGTTTTTGTTGTTAGCAAGCGAGCAACTATGAGCATCCTACCTACTCAAAAGGTCTAGTGTTCTTTTCCTCCTCCTTTAGATGTTACTATCTTACCATTTATTTGGTAAGAAGCCCCATCGTTGGATATGAAGGGAAGAGAATGGGTCATTTATATAGTCATAAAAGGCAATCTATGAGACGTTTTAGCAATGTCATTTAGGGACTAGATCGTTTACAGAAGGCAACATCGAGGGTCATCGAGGGACTATGATCTTTTATCGAGGGTCTTTGCGAAAATGCCCATATTCGAGGGACATGACTATTTTCCGAGGCAACAAGTGAGATTACCCTAGGGGTACATGTGTGTGAATAATGTGTTTGATTTTCATGTGTTTAGTCTTTGATTAGGGTGATCTACTTGTTGGTTTTATCTTTCCATACATCCTAATTACTAACATTTGTACAAAAGCAATAAAAATGCAGAAAATAAATCCCACACTATTACAACCATATTGAATAGCAAGAAAATGTAAAGACAAACAAAATAAAGAAAAGAAAATGGGCTTTTTTATACAGGCAGCAAAACTCTTCGATTCGGCCCTTCATGGCTTCCTTTGATTTAGGCATGGAATCAGTAAGGACACGCCTTTCGGTTTCATCCTTTTCCACTTCTTTTGATTGGGGCCTGGAATCAACGTGAGGTGCACTCTTCGCCTTAAGCTCCTTGCTGCCTTCTTCGATTATAGGAATGCTAGGCTCTCAGGTTGAGATTCTAAAGGCTTGAATATTTAGCCAATAGAAGGATATAAAGAACCTGTTTTAAAATTTTAAAAAATATAACATTCAAGTGTAACTTTCGAAAGCTACATGCCAGGGATTAGCACAAGATTATTGGGCACCAAAATCCAAAGTCTAACTAGTCAGGGTTGAGACTTTCTACATATAGGCAGTGAGGATCGAAATTTAAGGCATGGTCAACTCCCTAGATGAGATATCTACATTTTCTTTTTATTGGTATGTACACATGATATTTAAATGAAAGAGTTCCAAGTTTAGATAGAACTTACCTCTTGAAGCGCTTAAATCGAAGGAACTGCAAGTGGCTTCCTTGGTAGTGAATGGAATTTCGCTGGAATATTCCTGAAGCTAGTTCAGTTACTACTTTGTTTGAGCAGTTACTGAATTGAAGGAGGGTATGTAATAGTGGTGAGTGAATCAAAGGTTACTCTACAATAGGTAAGGGAGTTAATCAAAAGACTATTATATTTCAAATGGGGAATGGGTCGAAGGTTAGTTATCTGATGATTTGAGGAGTGAATCGGAGGGTTCACTTAGTGTATGAAGGGTGTGATGCGGTGGGAGAACTGACTTGATGTTTTGCGTTTGTGTTCGCAAATGTTGCGGTTAGCAAGAGTGGCCACCAACTTTTCTTTTATCCAAAAGGAAAGGTAAAAAAGCACAGGAAATACCTTTGAGATGTTTTCTTGAGTTCAGAGGGTAGATTATGAAAAGGGAAGGTGCTAGCACCCTTTTCATCCATGGTTTTCCATGGGCTCTTAGTTACTTGTTTAGATCACTTGCTTTGCTTTTTGCAATTGTTTGAAATGGTGCTTTGTATGGTTTTGAAAGTATTTTGAAAAGAGGCCATCGTTTAGGCAATCTTTGTAATGATTCTCGTTCATAAGAATGTATACAAAGATGTTTGTCTTTTGAAAAATGTTTCAATGTTTTGAAAGTTGTTTGGAAATGTTTTGAAATGTGTGTGTTTGTTTGAAAATAGCAAGGATTGTTTTAAAGTTGATCAAGTAACTAAAAGCATATCTACCTACTCAAAAGTCTTTCCTATACATTTTTATTCCTTTGACATTGTTGATTTACCATTGATTTGGTAAATAACCCTATCTTTGGATGTTAAACGGGACGGGCGTGGGTCATCGTATGACCATGATAGCAATGGTGCCAAGTATCTTAGCATGCTTAAGGGACCAAGATCATTTTGTTTTAGGCAACCTTTTGATAGCGTCATCGAGGGACTATGATCTTTTGTTTTGTTTTTATTTTGCCAAGATACTTTACATGCATACCATGGCCATTTTTGTTAAGGCAACCAAGTGGGTGAAACTCTAGGGGGTGCTTGTGTGCAATGTGTATCATTTTACATGCATTTGTCTTGTATTAGGTCTTTGCTATTTGTTTGATTTTTGTCTTATCATGCAAAACCCTAATTTACTAAATGGTATATGAAAGCAATAAATTGCGCAAAGTAAACTAAACTTATTACAACAATTATTATGGGAGGGGGGATACAAGTTTTTGAATGGGGATATTGCACAAAAAATAAACCCTAATATACTATTACAACCCAATTGAATTATGGTGCAAAATAAATAAATAAACAAGTATTTAAATATGCAATAAAATGTATTTATGCAAAAATGTTTTGTATTTGATTTTTTGTGTGAGAAAATAAATTATTTAACCCTAGAAATAAGAGAAAAATATTAGTATTATTTTTGAAAGGGGAAACACTAATTTTGATTTAAAAGAAAATATATGTTCTATATTTATTTTATTTTGTCCATTTTTATACAAGAAAATATAAATAATATTATTAACAAATATTAAAAAAATAAAATATGTATGAAAATAATATTTTATGTGTTAAATAATAAAAATAAAAAAATGTATAGTATTTTAATGTATTTACAATTTTTATAAGAAAATAGATTCCACTTCTTAAGATAAAACTATTTTTATATGTGAAAAAAATAATAAAAATAAAATAAAATTGCAAAAAATTAAGAAAATTATTTTTGTGATTTTTAATGTTCAGAAAAAATTATTAAAATCAATAAACATAAAAAAAATGAGAAAATATGCAAAAAATATAAAATATGAAGTAGGGGGTATGTATAGTGGATCAGGGGGTGTGGAAAGTCAAAACAGCAAGCTCAAGCGTGCCAAGGCCCAAGACAGGTCGTCCCTGTCCTCCAGCTCCCTCTTGTGCGCGTTTTTGCCTTCAACCTGTAACTCTCTATTCTTTGCACAAAAACAAAAACTTGCAACATAAAAAATGTAGCTTGGAATCTCACGATTCCAATGATATAAAATTCATAATCTAACTCTCAAAGACCAGGGAGAATTTCAGTAGCCCTAATTTCTGACCTAGTTTTTTCAGCATGTTCAACATTCAAATTCTCTTAGCCCAGTTAATATAAATGACAACTATGCATATGTACAACTTCACCAAGTTAAGGACTGCATTTTTGCTTCACAAATCGTGGCTTGAGGATGCCTAAATAGAGAGATAAAGTTTTGAAAAATACCTCTTTCAGCTGGATTTGGATATGGCAATGTGGGGACTTTGAGTGAGGCCTGAGGATCGTGTGAGCTTCCTTGAAGTTCCCTCAAGCTTTTCCAATGCTTAGCTGGCCTTGAGGATGCTTGAAACTCCTTGTAGAAGTCAACCTGCAACATTCAAGTTTGAAAATGGTGATGTCTGAAACAGGGCACACAGTTGCAGTGCAAAGGATTGGATGGTTTGGATGTGATGTATGGAAGGTGTTGGAAGTGTTACAAGGCAAAACGCACGAGCAAATATTGAATTGGCAAGAGTTTTGCAGAAGCTGCCCTGTTTGGGCAGAAACTTGTGTTTTTTGGGTTTGAGGGTGTTTGGAATGTTATGCCTTCGTGTGCTAGCTTGAGATAAGTTTGTGAAGTTGTTTTGAATGAGGCCAAGTTCACTCTTTAACAGATGTGCCAGTTCTCTTGACTTTTGCAACTTTTCTTGTATTTGAAGAAAGTTGAAGTGACTTAAGCCAAAATGCTGTACTTGCTAGTTCTAGGTCTGCCAAGGGTTGGTAAACATTTCTTGATATCTGTGGACATTTCTTGTAACAAAGAAACAGGTCCATGGCTCAAGAATTGTAAAGTTGGAAAAGGCTTGCTTTATGAAAATGGCAATGTGCTCTTTATGCCATTTATGGATTAATTCTTTGCACAGTGCTTCAAAAGCCAAAACAAAGCCATTATACACTGAGTTAGCATTTAATTATGGAGTGTAGAAGGGATTTAGGACCTGTAATGCAAGGTACAAGCATGCTAGGATCTGATTTGCAACTTGGTGTATTGTGAAAATGGCTTGAACAAAAGTGACAAAATGCCATTTTCTCTTCTTCGATTCTCCCTAATCACAAATGATCTTGGAGAGTTCTTGGACATTTTGGAAAGCTTGAAACATGCTCTACAATCCATATATGAAATGCATTTTGAGATACCTCTTATAACTATGTGAAAAATGTCCATGAAGTTGGGTCAAAACCTGCCTAAATTAGGGCAAATTTTCACTAAGTCTTTTAGTTCATGGACCCCTATTCACAAATTCATAACTTGAGATACAAGCATCTTTTGGGAAAACTTTGTGAAGAAAAGTTGTAGACTTCATGGAGGACTACAACTTTAATTTTGGAATTTTCCTTTGAATCCAATTTCATCATGGTGAAAAAGTTGTGGAAAGTTGGGAAAAAATAAGAAATTTTCCATACTTAGAAAAATTCTAAGTTATGAAAAATTTCAAATTAAAACCCTAATTTGCAATTTTAGGTTTCTTGGTCAACAAGTTTCACATTTTTACATATCTTTATGAATTATGACCCTTGGCACTTGATTTTGACCAAAAAGTCAAAGTTTGACTTTTTAGTGTACAGTTGACTTTTGATTAGTTGACTGCAAAATTCATCTGTCAATCCTATGCATTTGAGATCTTTTGAACTATGTGATTAGGTCAAGATAATGCTATTGAGTCCTTGAAATAATGTTTGAACTCAATTGTTCATTGGCTAGGTCAAAAATCAGAAATTGCCCTTTCTCAGTCAAAACCCTAATTTTGACCATTTTGCCCTTTTGATGGTTTGATCAAATTTCTTGAGGAGTTGTGATCCAAACTTGATCAAATGGTACATATGAGTCTAAAATGTGGTTGTGGATCAAAAATTATGAAGTTTGACTGTAAATTGGCCATAGTTGACTTTTTCCCCAATACAACTGATTTTTAGGTCAATTGTCCAATTGACTAGTCAAAAATGTGATTCAAGGCTTGAAACTTGTCATGAGAAATCTTAGAGGTCCAAGATGGTATATGAAAGTCACATGAAGCATTGGAGGTCCAAAAATCCTTGTGCAAACTCAAACCCTAATTTCAGGTCATTAGTGCAAGGTGGGGTGTCTTGAGCTGACCAAACCCTAATCTTGTCTTGAGTCCAAGGAGTCTTGTGAGGAAAATCTTGATAAATGAGAGGGAAAATTTTGGGGTATAACAACTGCCCCTGTTTAATCTTCTTGAACATGAAGAGTTAGATTGGCGAGCTTTTGTCGTTCGTGACTCGAAGGTAAAAGATGATTGGACACTAGAGTGCCCGTAAATTTGCACTCGATAAAATGTAGTTGAGGAAATGGGCTTAAAGATGCCATTTGAAGAGGTGATAGAATCTTGTTGGAGATGGGATTAAATATGCCATCCAAGAATGTTTGCTAAGTTGTAAGTTGTAAGTCAAAAGAATGAATATCAGAATGGTGTCCGTGTTTGGAACATATCTGAGCTGTATCTGGAGACTTGAATTCTGAATAAGTAACAGAATGGCAACCATGTCTGGAGCGTATCTGAGCTTTATCAAGAGTGTAAGATCTGAATGAGTAACATAATGGCTTATGTGTCTGGAGTGTATCTGAACTGTATCTGAACTGTATCTGAATAGTTGAATTCTGAATAAGGGCCAGAATGGCATCCGTGTCTAGAATATCTAAGCTGGGGAAAATCAGAATAAGTAACAGAAGGGCATCCGTATCTGGAGCGTCTTTGAACTGTATATGGTAGTTGGAATCTGAATAAGTACCAGAATGTCATCCTTGTCTGGAGCATATCTGAACTGTATCTGAACTCTGAATCTGAATGAGCAACAGAATGACTTCCACGTCTGGAGTGTATCTGTGCTGTATCATGATTGTTGAAATCTGAATAAGTATCAGGATGGCATCCGTATCTGGAGCGTATCTGAACTGTATCTGAAATCTGAATCTGAATGAGCAATAGAATGACTTCCGCGTCTGGAGTGTATCTGTGCTGTATCATGATTGTATACCATTAACGGTAGCTTGTTAGTCTTATCCTGAAAAGGGTAAAACGTTAGCTGAAACACAAAGTTATGTTGCATGAAATGTATGATGCAATATACGTGTTTTATCAATGTTTATGATATATGGATGTAATGTATGCGCATGTAAGCTGATTTGCTGCATTGCTGAGGAAAATAAATCCTTGACAGCTGAGGATAAGAAATCCTGGGCGACTGTTGGGGATTAAAAATCCTTGACAACTTCTGTGGGGATATAAGGATCCTTCACATCTTGAAGTTAGAGTATTGACAAAAATTATGATGCAAGCAATGCCATATACTGCTTGAGTAATCTGCTTGGGAAATCCAGAGAATTTGATGACTTCTACTGGGGATTACACAAAGGAGATCCTTATTCTGCTGGGGAATAAAGAAAGCTCTGATGACTTATGCGGGGAGTTAAGAATGAGAATCTTCATTCTGTCGGGGAGTAATGGAAACCTTGACGACTTCACTAGGGAATTAAGAATGAGAATCTTCATTCTATTGAAAAATAAAAACTTTGTGGGGAAGAAGGCTTACTGCTGGAGAGTAGGTTCAGGAGTTTTCGGTCGTCTGCCACTCTACTGGGGATTTATCCTAGGTTGGGGAGAGACAAAGGTTAATTGTTATCTGGTTGATTTCCAGGCTTCAAGACAACTTGCTGGGGAGTTTAGAGAAACTAGATGGTTTCTGCCGGGGATTGATAGCTAGAAGTTTTGGCTCCGCTAGGGATTGGGAGTTTAAAGTTTCAACTCTGATGGGGATTAAGGGTTTGAAATTTTAGTTCCGCTGGGGATCTAGATGATGTACTGTAGGAATTGCTCCTGGAATAGTCTAAAGACGTTTTCCTATCCTTTCAGTCTATCAACAATTGTTCTTTTCCAATCCGTTTATTTGTAAACAGTAATTATGTTCAAATGCATATGTTCATCAATGAATCATTGGAAGTTTTTGCAAATAAAAACACAAGTGTAAAGAAAAGGTAAATAGTTTTCTGTATTTTGAAAGAGATGTCTTTGTATTTACTTTGAATAAGTATTTTGTACAAAGGAGACAGACATCCTAGTAAGAGGATGGTGTCATAAGAAAAATTTATACAAAGAAAGATAGCTATGTGTAAAAAATCCCATGGGGTTCCCATTCCGCTATAGCCTTCGTATCTCTGAATATCTTGTCCATCCGTTGCTTCTTCCAAAGATGATTGAGTTGATCAGAAGCTCAGAGTTTGTCAGTGAAGAGATTGTCCTTAAAGTGATCCGACGAGACATAGTCATACACTTTAATTCCCTAACTTTTGCCTGGACTGCCCTTTCGGGTTTTCAGTCCACTGGGAAACCCTTTTTGCCCAAGTCGCCCTTTCAGATTTTCAACTTACCGGGTGTACAAATTTTTTTTTTATCCCTAATTTTTTCCTGAACCTTTTGGTTCGCCGGGATGCC
Organism: Vicia faba; assembly: GCA_948472305.1. Lineage (NCBI taxonomy): Eukaryota > Viridiplantae > Streptophyta > Magnoliopsida > Fabales > Fabaceae > Vicia > Vicia faba. The sequence continues at coordinate 255,166,698 of OX451738.1, read as the reverse complement.
CTTATTTTGCCTAGGCGTGTCAACCTAGCGGGTCTTTTATGCGTAGTATCTTTTGACTATGTCTGCGTTCGCAGGGTGCGGTAGGTCGTCGCCGTCCATGGTGGTTAAGATCATTGGCCCACCAGAAAAGATGTTCTTGATTACAAATGGTCCTTCGTAGGTAGGAGTCCATTTTCCCCTGGGATCACTTTGTGTCAAGATGATGCGCTCAATCACTAGATCTCCGACTTGATATGTCTGGCGTCTGACTTTCTTGTTGAAAGCCTTGACCATCCGTTTTTGATACGTCTGACCATGGCAAACAGCAGTAAGTCTCTTTTCTTCAATCAAGTTTAGTTGATCAAGCCGGGTCTGAATCCAATCGTCTTCACTCAAACCAGTATCTTTCATGATTCTCAAGGAGGGAATCTGAACCTCGATAGGCAAGACAACTTCCATGCCATAAACTAAAGAATAGGGTGTTTCCCCAGTTGATGTGCGAGCCGTGGTACGATACCTGTGAAGAGTAAACGGTAGCATCTCATGCCAGTCCTTGTAGGTGACTGTCTTCTTTTGTATGATCTTTTTGATATTTTTGTTCGCAGCTTCGACAGCACCATTCATCTTTGGCTGATAGGGAAATGAATTGTGATGTTGAATCTTGAACTGTTCGCACAAGGCAGTGATCATTGTATTGTTAAGGTTTGTACCGTTATCAGTGATGATCCTTTCGGGGATATCGTACCGGCAAATAAGGTTCTGCTTGATGAAGCGGTAAACAACATTGTTAGTAACAGATGCGAAGGAAGCTGCTTCGACCCACTTGGTGAAATAGTCAATGGCCACCAGAATGAAGCGGTGCCCATTGGATGTTGTAGTCTTGATCTCTCCAATCATGTCGATTCCCCACATAGCAAACGGCCAAGGAGCTGTTAAGACATTTAGAGGAACTGGGGGCACGTGCACTTTGTCTGCATAGATTTGACATTTATGACAGGTACGGGAGTGTTGATAGCAGTCAGCTTCCATGGTAGACCAGTAATAGCCTGCCCTTAGAATCTTCTTTGCCATTGTATGCCCGCTAGAGTGAGTGCCGAAGGTACCTTCATGCAATTCAACCATAATCCTTTCAGCTTCAATCTTGTCTACACAACGGAGCAGAACATAATCATGATTGTGCTTGTACAGGATGCCATTACTTAGGAAGAACTTAGCCGAGAATCTCTTTAAGAACTTTTTGTCATTGACTGAAGCTCCTTCAGGGTATTCTTGCGCCTCGAGATACCTTTTGACTTCATGAAACCATGGCTGGTCCACTACTTCCTCGGTATTAATCTCGTCACAATGTGCAGGTTCGTCCATCCGTTCAATGATGATTTGGGGAGCCTCATTATCCCAGTTAAGTTTAAACATGGATGACATTGTAGCTAGAGCATCTGCTAGCTGATTTTCTTCTCGCGGGAAGTGCTCGAAGGTAATCTGCTCGAAATGTGGTAGCAATGTCAAGACATGTTCTTTTTAAGGGATGAGGTTTGGATGCTTAGTATCCCATTCTCCTTTGATTTGACTGATGACCAAAGCTGAATCCCCAAACAAAATCAAAGATTTGATTCCCAAGTCTATGGCAGCCTTGAGTCCAAAGATGCATGCCTCATACTCTGCCATGTTGTTCGTACATTTGAAGCAAAGTCTGGCGGTGAAAGGAGTATGGCATCCTTCTGGAGAAATGAGTACCGTGTTGATGCCGTTACCAAGCGCATTGGAGGCCCCATCAAAGTACAGGGTCCATCGGGATCCTTGTTCAGGTCCGTCATATGGTCTGAATTCTTTAACATTGTCTAATGTCATGATGTCTTCGTCAGGGAAGTCAAACTTCATGGATTGGTAATCTTCTACAGCTTGATGGGCCAGATGATCAGCTAGCACACTCCCCTTTATAGCTTTTTGGGTCGTGTACTGTATATCGTATTTCGTTAGGATCATCTGCCATCTGGCTATCCTTCCGGACAGAGCAGGCTTCTCAAAGATGTACTTGATCAGATCTATCTTAGATATCAGCAAAGTGGTATGAGTCAACATATACTGCCTTAGCCGATGAGCAGCCCATACCAAAGCGCAACAAGTTTTCTCGAGCAGTGAATATCTGGTTTCACAGTCGGTAAACTTTTTGCTAAGGTAATAAATGGCATGCTCTTTTCGGCCAGACTCTTCATGCTGCCCCAGTACGCACCCCATTGAATTCTCTAAGATGGTCAGATACATGATTAGCGGTCTTCCTTTGACGGGTGGCATCAAGATAGGAGGTTCTAGAAAATACTCTTTGATTTTATCAAAAGCAATCTGACAATCATCATTCCATTGAACTACCTGATCTTTCTTCAACAGCTTGAAGATTGGTTCACAAGTAGATGTTAGGTGAGAAATGAACCTAGCAATGTAGTTTAGGCGTCCCAAGAAAACTCTGACCTCCTTCTCAGTGTGAGGAGCAGGCATTTCTTGTATGGCTTTGACTTTGGCAGGATCAACCTCGATGCCTTTGTTGCTGACAATGAAACCAAAGAGTTTACCGGACCGGACTCCGAATGTACACTTGTTTGGATTCAGTCTGAGCTTGTACTCCTTCAACCTGACAAACAGCTTTTGCAAGTGATCAAGGTGTTCTTCTTCAGTTTGTGATCGGGCTATCATGTCATCTACGTAGACATCTATCTCATGATGTATCATATCATGAAACAAAGCTACCATGGCGTGTTGATAGGTTGCCCAGCATTCTTCAGTCTGAATGGCATCACTTTGTAGCAGAACGTACCCCACCGTGTGACAAAAGTAGTTTTCTCCATGTCCTCAGGTGCCATTTTGATATGGTTATAGCCTGAGAATCCGTCCATGAAAGAAAATACTTTATGCTGAGCTGTATTGTCAACCAGGATGTCGATGTGCAGAAGTGGAAAATCATCTTTAGGACTGGTCCTGTTTAAATCTCTATAATCCATGCACATTCTCACTTTGTCGTCCTTCTTAGGCACGGGCACAATGTTAGCCACCCATTGTGGATAGGAAGTGTGATACGGTGGGAGAACTGACTTGAGGTTTTGCGTTTGTATTCGCATATGTTGCAGTTTAGCAAGAGTCGCCACCGACTTTTATTTTATCCAAAAGGAAAGGTAAAAAAGCACAGGAAAGACCTTTGAGATTATTTTGGAGTTCGGGGGGTAGATTATGAAAAGGGAAGGTGCTAGCACCCTTTTCATCCATGGTTTTCCATGAGCTCTTAGTTACTTGTTTAGATCACTTGCTTTGCTTTTGCAATTGTTTGAAATGGTGCTTTGTGTGGTTTTGAAAGTATTTTGAAAAGAGGCCTTTGTTTAGGCAATCTTTGTAATGATTCTCGTTTGTAAGAATGTATACAAAGATGTTTGTCTTTTGAAAAATGTTTCAATGTTTTGAAAGTTGTTTGGAAATGTTTTGAAATGTGTGTCTGTTTGTTTGAAAATAGAAAGGATGGTTTGCAAATTGATCAAGTAACTAGAAGCTTATCTACCTACTCAAAAGTCTTTCTTGTATATTTTCATTCCTTTGACATTGTTAACCTACCATTGCTTTGGTAGACAACCCTATCTTTGGATGTTAAACGGGACGAACGTGGGTCATCGTATGACCATGATAGCAATTGTGCCAAGTATCTTAGCTTGCTTAAGGGACCAAGATCATTTGTTTAGGCAACCTTTTTGATAGCGTCATCGAGGGACTATGATCTTTTGTTTTGTTTTGTTTTGCCAAGATACCTAGCATGCATACCATGGCCATGTTTTAAAGACAACCAAGTGGGTGAAACCCTAGAGGTGCTTGTGTGCAATGTGTTGTCATTTTCATGCTTTTTTGTCTTGTATTAGGTCATGCTATTTGTTTGATTTTTGTCTTATCATACAAACCCTAATTTACTAAACATGTATATAATGCGATAAATTGCGTAAAATAAATCTAAACTATTACAACAATATTATAGGAAGGGGGATACAAGTTTTGAATGGGGATATTTGCACAAAATAAAACCCTAATTTACTATTACAACCCAATTGAATTATTGTACAATAAATAAATAAACAATTATTTAAATATGCAATAAAATGTAAATATGCAAAAAATGTTTTGTAATTGTTTTATGTATGAGAAAATAACATTATCTAATTCCTAAAAATAAGAAAAAATAATATTGTTATTTTTGAAAGGGGAAACCCTAATTTTGAATAAAAGAAAATATATGTTCTGTGTTTATTTATTTGTCCATTTTTTATAAGAAATAATAAATAAAATTACTTACAAGTATTAAAAAAATAAAATATGTATGAAAATAATATTTTATGTGTGAAAAATAATAAAATAAAATTGCATGGTATTTTTAAATTTTTTTACTATTTTTTAAGAAAATGAATTTCTATTTATTCTAGTAAACTATTTTATTATGCAAAAAAATAAAATAAAAATGCAAAAAATAAAGAAAATATTTTTTGTGATTTTCTAAAGTTCGAAAAAAATAAATGCAAGTCAAAAATATAAAATATGCAAGAAAATATAAAAAATAAAAGAAAATGGTCAGGGGGGTGTAAAAGCAAAACAGGGGATGTGAATAACAATAGGCCCAAGGCGCCAGGCCCAGGACAACTTCGTCCATGTCCTTCAGCTCCCTCCTGTGCGCGTTTCTGAGCCAAACCTGTATCTTGCTCTAGCTTGCATGAAATCAAAAACTCATAACATAAAAAGTGTAGCTTGTAAACTCACGATTCCAATGATATAAAATTCATGACCTAACTCTCAACGATCAGGGAGAATTTTAATGGCCCTAATTTTTGACCTAGTTTTTTCAGCATGTTCAACAACCAAATACTCTTAACTCATTTAATATAAATGGAAAGTATGCATATGTACAGCTTCAGCAAGTTAAGGACTACATCTTTTCTTCACAAATCAAAGCTTAAGGATTCCTAAATAGAGAGATAGAACTTTGAGAAATACCTTGTTCAGCTGAGTTTGGATATGGCAATGTGGGAACTTTGAGTGAGGCCTGAAGATCGTGTGAGCTTCCTTGAAGTTCCCTCAAACTTTTCCAATGCTTAGCTGGTCTTGTAGATGGCTGGAACTCCTTGTAGAAGTCAACCTGCAAACCTTCAAAATGAAAATGGTGATCCTTGAAACAGGGGTTACAATTGCAAGACAAAGGCCTGGATAGTTTAGGTGGGATGTATGTAATGTGTTTGAAGTCTTAAAATGAGAAACGCACGAGCCAATATTGATTTGGCAAGGGTTCTGCAGATGATGCCTGTTGTACCCCAAAATTTTCCCTCCCATTTCTCATTAATTTCTCACCACAAAGCCCTTGAAGCTCAGGAGCCAGTTAAGGTTTCATCTGCTCAAAGACTTCTCCTTGCACTGTTGACCCTAATTAGGGTTTGTGTTTGCACAAAGATGTTTTGACCCAAAATGCCTAAGATGACTTTCTTGCTTCATATTGGACTCCCAAGTTTATCCTCATCAAGTTTCAAGTCTTGATTCCAAGTTTTGCCCAGTCAATTGGACAGTTGACCTAGAAATCAGCTGTATTGGGGAAAAAGTCAACTGTGGCCAATTGACAGTCAAACCTCATGAAAATTGACCCACATCAACATTATGAACTCCTATGAACCATTTGATCAAGTTTGGATCACAACTCCACAAGAAATTTGATCAGATCACCAAAAGGGTAAAATGGTCATTTTTAGGGTTTTGACTGCACAAAGGCAATTTTTGACTGTTTAACCCAACCAATGGCAAACCAAGCTCACATATGGACTCAAGGACCCCATGTAATTATCTTGAAATGCTCAACAAACTCAAAAGATCCCAAGTACACAAGATTGACAGTTGAATTTCCCAGTCAATTGATCAATTTTGACTGTATACTGAAAAGTCAAACTTTGACTTTTTGGTCAAAATCAAGAGTCAAGATTCATTTTTCATCAAAACATGCCAAATCATGAAACTTGTTCACCAAGAAATCAAAAAATGCAAATTAGGGTTAGAAATGAGAATTTTTCATAACTTAGAATTTTTCTAAGTTATGAAAAACCCTAATTTTTTCCCAACTTTGCCCCACTTTCTCACCAAGATCTATTTGGATTCAAACAAAAGTCAAAACATGAAAGTTGTAGCTTGTTGCATAATCTACAACTTTGATTCACAAAGTTTTCCGATGCCGACCTAACTCCTAAAGGAAGAAATCACAATGATGCTTTGCACATTTCAATCGAGTGTCGTGGAACTACTCTCGCACATGTTTTGGTTGATACTGGTTCGTCGCTGAATGTTTTGCCTAAAAAGGCCTTGGACCGACTAGATTGTGAAGGGTTGGAATTGAAGCCGAGTGATATTGTTGTCAGAGCTTTCGATGGTTCGAAGAGAATGGTCCATGGAGAGGTTGAAATTCCCATCAAGATAGGCACTGAGGTGTTTAAATCCACTTTCTATGTGATGGACATCCGTCCATCATACTCTTGCTTGCTGGGTAGACCTTGGATACACCATGCTGGGGCAGTCACCTCCTCCTTACATCAGATGTTGAAGTATCCTGTTAAGGGAAAGATCATCACTGTCCATGGCGAAGAAGAGTACATAATTAGCCACTTAAATTCTTTCCGGTATATGGAGGTTGAAGGAGAGTTCATTGAGACACCATTTCAACATTTCGAAGAAGTCCTTCCTGAAATAGCAGTAGCAAAGTTGGCAGCCGAGACGCCGAGACAGATGGCCAGGATGGCATCTCTGGAGGACGCAAGGGCCGCATTAAAAGAAGGGAAGAATTCAACATGGGGGCAGTTACCTGACATTCCACATAAGACAGACAAATTTGGATTAGGGTTCACGGCCGCTGGCCAGAAAGCTATGCGCCGTGCGAAGACTGAAAGGGCGCCAGTCAAAATTTCTCCCTACGGAATCAATGCTTTGGAGGATGAAGACAAAGAGAGCAACATCAAAGAGTGGATCTATCCAACTGTCAAAGGAGGGTTGAGCAACTGGGTGGCAAAAGACTTTGTCCCCATCACTTTTATTCATCAGTAATTTATCTGTTAAACATTTCTTATTTGGTCTGTAATATTTACTTTCAAACAATCTGTACACTATCTTTTCACCTCCTGCCTTGCCCGGGGCATGTAGGTCCACTTGTAAGGGTTTTGATTATTTTTCATATCCATATGCCATGTTTAATGATTCATTGGACGTTTTTCATTTGATAAACTGCTTGTGTTCATTTTCTTTCCTTTTGCATTTTTTGTTTAAGGATGGCTATCCCTTACGCACACCCACACTCACCAATGCAGGTACCCATCCACTCCGGATTCCATGGGTGACTATTCTGCTATATCTTTCAATAACTCCGAAGATCTGGTCAATCTAGCCGAGTATGAAGATGACGAAGGTTGTGAAGTACCCGGGGAACTAGCCAGACTTCTACAACAAGAGGAAAGGGCCATCTTACCGCATGAAGAGTCATTAGAAACTGTCAACTTAGGGACCGAGGAAGACCGGAAGGAGGTGCAAGTGGGTGCCAATTTGAAACCGAATGTCAAGGAAAGCCTGATACAGTTGTTGAATGAGTATATTGAAATCTTCGCTTGGTCTTATGAAGACATGCCGGATTTAGACACGGACATCGTGGTTCACCGTCTCCCCACAAGAGAAGACTGTCCACCAATCAAGCAAAAAGTTCGCCGAATGAGGCCTGACATGTCCGAAAAGATCAAAGCAGAAGTAATGAAGCAATTCGATGCTGACTTTCTGGCCATTACGTCCTATCCTCAATGGGTCGCTAACATTGTGCCAGTACCTAAGAAAGATGGCAAAGTCAGGATGTGTGTGGACTACCGGGATTTGAATAGGGCCAGCCCTAAAGATGATTTCCCGCTACCTCATATTGACATCTTGATCGACAATACAGCTCAGCATAAAGTGTTTTCCTTCATGGATGGATTCTCGGGCTACAATCAAATCAAAATGGCCCCCGAGGATATGGAGAAAACAACTTTTGTCACACAATGGGACACTTTCTGTTACAAGGTGATGCCGTTCGGGCTGAAGAACGCAGGGGCAACTTATCAACGCGTCATGGTAGCTTTATTTCATGATATGATACATCATGAGATTGAAGTTTACGTAGACGATATGATAGCTCGGTCACAGACAGAGGAAGAGCACCTTGAACATCTGGAGAAGCTGTTTGCCAGGTTAAAAGAATACAAGCTCAGGCTGAATCCAAGTAAATGCACTTTTGGAGTTAGGTCTGGTAAACTCCTGGGATTCATTGTAAGCAACAAAGGCATTGAAGTCGATCCGGCAAAAGTAAAAGCAATACAAGAGATGCCTGCTCCCCGTACTGAGAAGGAAGTTAAAGGATTCTTGGGGCGCTTAAACTATATTGCCAGATTCATCTCACATCTGACTTCTACCTGTGAGCCAATTTTCAAACTCTTGAAAAAAGATCAGGTAGTCGAGTGGAACGACGATTGTCAAGCTGCTTTTGATAGAATCAAGGAGTATTTGCTAGAACCTCCTATTCTGATGCCACCCGTCGAAGGAAGACCATTGATCATGTATTTGACCATCTTGGATAATTCAATGGGGTGTGTTTTGGGCCAGCATGACGAGTCTGGTCGAAAAGAGCATGCTATTTATTACCTTAGCAAAAAGTTTACCGACTGTGAGACTCGCTACTCACTGCTCGAGAAAACTTGCTGCGCTTTGGTATGGGCTGCTCGCCGACTAAGACAGTATATGTTGACTCATACTACCTTGTTGATTTCCAAAATGGACCCTATCAAGTATATCTTCGAAAAGCCCGCTTTATCTGGAAGGATAGCTAGATGGCAAATGATCTTAACTGAGTATGACATCCAGTACACCACCCAAAAAGCTATAAAAGGGAGTGTACTAGCTGACCATCTGGCTCATCCAGCTATCGAAGACTATCAACCCATGAGATTTGACTTCCCAGACGAGGACATCATGAGTTTGGACAACATTGAAGGTAATGGATCGTATGACGGACCCGAAAAGGGATCCCGATGGACCCTGTACTTTGATGGTGCTTCAAATGCACTTGGAAACGGTATCGGCGCAGTACTCATTTCCCCGGAAGGTTGTCACACACCTTTCACGGCCCGACTTTGCTTCAGCTGCACCAACAACATGGCTGAGTATGAAGCTTGCATCTTTGGTCTCAAGGCTGCTATAGACTTGGGGATCAAATCTTTGATCGTATTCGGGGACTCGGCCTTGGTTATCAGTCAAATCAAAGGAGAGTGGGATACCAAGCATCCTAATCTTATCCCATACAAAGAACATGTCCTGACATTGTTGCCTCATTTCGAGCAAATTACCTTCGAGCATTTCCCGCGAGAAGAAAATCAGCTAGCAGATGCTCTAGCCACAATGTCCTCCATGTTTAAACTCAACTGGGATAACGAGGCTCCCCAAATCACCATTGAGCGAATGGATGAACCTGCGCATTGTCACGAGATTAATACCGAAGAAGTAGTGGAACAACCCTGGTTCCATGAAATCAAGAGGTATCTCGAGACTAGAGATTATCCGGAAGGAGCTTCCGTAAATGACAAGAAGTTCTTAAGGAAATTCGCTGCTAAGTTCTTCCTGAGCAACGGCATCCTTTACAAACGAAGCCATGATTGTGTATTACTCCGATGCGTAGATAAAGCTGAAGCAGAGTTGATCATGACTGATATACACAGCGACACATTTGGCACTCACTTAAGCGGGCATACAATGGCTAAGAAGATCCTAAGGGCAGGCTATTACTGGTCTACCATGGAAGCTGACTGCCATCAACATTCCCGTACTTGCCACAAGTGTCAGGTCTATGCTGACAAAGTTCATATCCCTCCGGTCCCTCTCAACGTCCTGACTGCTCCGTGGCCCTTTGCAATGTGGGGCATCGATATGATTGGAGAGATCAAGCCCACGGCTTCCAACGGACATCGCTTCATCCTGGTTGCCATTGACTATTTCACCAAATGGGTCGAAGCAGCTTCCTTCGCCTCTGTTACTAAAAATGTGGTTGCCCGCTTTATCAAGCAAAATCTCATATGTCGGTATGGTGTTCCAGACAGGATCATCACAGACAACGGTACAAATCTGAATAACACGATGATCACTGCATTGTGCGAACAGTTCAAGATTTATCATCACAATTCATCTCCCTATCGGCCGAAGATGAACGGTGCTGTTGAAGCTGCGAACAAAAACATTAAGAAGATCATTCAGAAAATGACAGTCACTTACAAAGACTGGCATGAGATGTTACCGTTTGCTCTGCATGGATACCGTACGATGACACGTACTTCAACTGGGGCAACCCCATTTTCTTTGGTTTATGGCATGGAAGCTGTTCTGCCTATGGAAGTCCAGATCCCTTCTCTAAGGATTATGAAGGATGCAGGTTTGAATGAAGATGATTGGATGCAGACCCGACTTGATCAACTCAATCTGATCGACGAAAACCGACTTGCTGCTATATGCCATGGTCAGACGTATCAAAAGCGGATGATCAAGGCATTCAATAAGAAAGTCAGACGTCAAGTGTATCAAGTCGGAGATCTCGTAATCAAGCGGATTATCTTGCCGCAAAGTGATCCCAGGGGCAAATGGACTCCTACATATGAAGGGCCATTTGTGATCAAGAGCATATTTTCTGGTGGTGCAATGATTCTGACCACCATGGACGGCAACGATTTTCCGCACCCTGCGAACGCAGACATAGTCAAAAGATATTACGCATAAAATAACCCGACAAGCCGAAAACCCGAAAGGGCGGCTTGGGCAAAAATGGGCATCCCGGTGGATCGAAAACCCGAAAGGGAGGTTCAGGCAAAAATTAGGGATAAAAACAAAAAAATCTGTACACCCGGCAAGTTGAAAACCCGAAAGGGCGGCTTGGGCAAAAAGGGGTTTCCCGGTGGATCGAAAACCCGAAGGGGCGATTCAGGCAAAAGTTAGGGAATTAAAGCGTATGACTATGTCTCGTCGGATCACTTCAAGGACAATCTCTTCACCAACCGGTTCCAGGCTTCTGATCAATCCAGTCATCGTCAAACGAAGCATTGAATGGACAGATATTCAGAGTTGAGAAAGCTATAGCGGAATGGAATCCCATGGAATTATTTCACATAGCCATCCTTATTTTGTATAAATCTTTCAAATATCTACGACAAAATCCTCCTACTAGGATGATTGTCTCCTTTGTACAAATATACTCATAGAAAATCAATACAAACACTTTTCCCAGAAATTTGTGTCATTTCCTTTTCTTTTCTCTTGCACTGTTTGTTTTATTTTGAGAAATGTCCATTGTTTTGTTAAATAGGCATATGCATTTGAACATAATCATTTCCTTACGAATCAAGAAAGAGGATTACTGATAGGTCAAAGGTGCGGTTGGATATCTTGATACCCTTTCAAAGGAAACCCCCAGGAGATTTGGAATCCATTTCCTCCAGCAAGTCTTGAAGCTTATCCCCAGTAGATTCTGGAGGCTTATCCCCTGCAGAGTACGGACGTCTCTCCCGAGTTTTATTCAAAGTTATTCCTCACAAGGGCTTATAACTGGGTTATCCTCAGCTTATTTCCATGGAAGATCGCACTCGCCAAAATTCTTCCTATCCCCAGCAAAGTTCATCAAAATTCCCCAGCAAAGTTCATCAAAATTCCCCAGCAAAGTTCATCAAAATTCCCCTCAGAGTTTAAGTTGCAGCATCCCCAGCGAAGCCAGACTAATGAACCTTCTCCCCGCAGAGTTTTAGGAAAACAAATCTTGGGTTCCCCAGTGAAGTCGCCAGAGATACTTCCCGCCGAACTGAAGATTCCCAGTCTTGTATCCCCAGCATGAGTCTACTAGATTAGTACTCCTCAGTAGAAGTCATCAGGAATCCCCCAGAGGCTTGGTATACAACCTAAGCTCCTTGTTCCCCAGCAACAGCCAAGGAATTATTCTTCCCGGCAGCAGTCAGGATGCTTTTATCTTCAGCCATCCAGGATTCATCTATCCCCAGCAAGACAGCTCATCAGCTTACATGCGCATTCATTACATTCATATCATGAACATTGATATAACGTATATTGCATCATACATTTCATGCAACATAATTTTGTGTTTAGCTAACATTTTGTCCTTTTCAGGATAAGAATAAAAAGCTATCCTTAACAGTTTCAGATGCAGTTTTACACGGACTCATCATAAAGCAACCCTACACCGGTTCCTATTCAAATTCAAGATTTCTGAAAACAGTTTACGGGTTCGCCAAGTAACGGATGTTAACCTATCGTTTGTTCAGTTTCTTCTCCAGACTTCTGAAAATAGTCTATGGATTCTTCCCAACAGCGGATGTTAACCTATCACTTGTTCAGACACAACTTTTGAAAACAGTTTACGGACGCTTCCCAACAACGGATGTTGCTCTATTGCTTATTCAACTTCAAGACTTCTGAAAACAGTTCACGGGTTCTCCGAGTAACGGATGTTAACCTATCGCTTGTTCAGTTTCTTCTCCAGACTTCTGAAAACAGTCTATGGATTCTTCCCAACAACGGATGTTAATCTATCACTTGTTCAGATGCAACCTTTGAAAACAGTTTACAGACGCTTCCCAACAACGGATGCTGCTCTATTGCTTATTCAACTTCAAGATTTCTGAAAACAGTTTACGGGTTCGCCAAGTAACGGATGTTAACCTATCGCTTGTTCAGTTTCTTCTCCAGACTTCTGAAAACAGTCTATGGATTCTTCCCAACAGCGGATGTTAACCTATCACTTGTTCAGATGCAACCTTTGAAAACGGTTTACGGATTCCTCCCAACAACGGATGTCTATCTATTGCTTATTCAGACTCCCAGTTCGAAGATGGTCCAAAGCATGGACGCCTTCCTGATACTCATTCCAGATGGAATCTCTAAGCCCATCTCCAAATGGCATCTCTAAGCCCATTCCCGCATCCATTGTTTTGACGAGTGCAAATTTCCGGGCACTCTAGTGTCCAATCTCCTTTTACCCTCGAGTCACGAAAGGCAAGCTTGCCAATCTAACTCTTCGGATTCAAGAAGATTGAACAGGGGCAACTGTTGTACCCCAAAATTTGCCCTCCCATTTCTCATTAATTTCTCACCACAAAGCCCTTGAAGCTCAGGAGCCAGTTAAGGTTTCATCTGCTCAAAGACTTCTCCTTGCACTATTGACCCTAATTAGGGTTTGTGTTTGCACAAAGATGTTTTGACCCAAAATGCCTAAGATGACTTTCTTGCTTCATATTGGACTCCCAAGTTTATCCTCATCAAGTTTCAAGTCTTGATTCCAAGTTTTGCCCAGTCAATTGGACATTTGACCTAGAAATCAGCTGTATTGGGGAAAAAGTCAACTGTGGCCAATTGACAGTCAAACCTCATGAAAATTGACCCACATCAACATTATGAACTCCTATGAACCATTTGATCAAGTTTGGATCACAACTCCACAAGAAATTTGATCAGATCACCAAAAGGGTAAAATGGTCATTTTTAGGGTTTTGACTGCACAAAGGCAATTTTTGACTGTTTAACCCAACCAATGGCAAACCAAGCTCACATATGGACTCAAGGACCCCATGGAATTATCTTGACATGCTCAACAAACTCAAAAGATCCCAAGTACACAAGATTGACAGTTGAATTTCCCAGTCAATTGATCAATTTTGACTGTATACTGAAAAGTCAAACTTTGACTTTTTGGTCAAAATCAAGAGTCAAGATTCATTTTTCATCAAAACATGCTAAATCATGAAACTTGTTCACCAAGAAATCAAAAAATGCAAATTAGGGTTAGAAATGAGAATTTTTCATAACTTCGAATTTTTCTAAGTTATGAAAAACCCTAATTTTTTCCCAACTTTGCCCCACTTTCTCACCAAGATCTATTTGGATTCAAACAAAAGTCAAAACATGAAAGTTGTAGCTTGTTGCATAATCTACAACTTTGATTCACAAAGTTTTCCCAAATGAGGCTTGTATCTCAAGTTACAAATTTTTGAATAAGGGCACTAAACCATTCTTAACTTAGTGAAATTTTAACCTATTTTGACAAGGTTTTCTACCCAACTTCAAAGCCATTTTCCATACACTTCCACTTGGAATTTCAATTTGCATTTCAAAGATAGATTGTAGTACACATTCCAAGCTTTCCAAAATGTCCAAGAACTTCTCAAACAACCTCATAACTTGAGAGAATCGAATTTCACAATATGGCAAAAACTCACTTTTGAATTGGCTATTTTCCATGTTCATAATTTGTGCAAACTTCTCAAACCAGCATGCCCCTTGATTACAGGTCCTTAAACCATCCAACACTCAATAATTTAATGCATGTTCATTGTGCTAAGACTTTGTTTCATGAGTTCAAGCATTGCCTAAAGGATTAATCCCAAATTGGAAAAAGCATTATATCCATTTTTGCAAAAGTTCCACTTTATGTCATGATGCAAATCCACAAGTACAGATGAGATCTAATTGGCACAAGATTATGAGCAAAACACTCTGATCAAGGAGAGATTATGCAGCACATTAGGGGGACTCTACTGACCTAGAACACAACTTGGGCATTTGTTGCTTAAAGTGTAAGTAACTTGGCATTTTGTAAGAGAACTCTCATATCAGCTTACAAACACTTAAGCAAACTTGTAAAACACATCCAGGACATCCCAACCAAGCTAGTACACGACCCTAACATCCCTCATACACTCCCAATCCCAGAATCACCTTCAAACTGCAAGAACAGGGCAAGGCCTGCAGTTTGAGTGCCATCTTTCATTCCTCTCAAGCTTTCTTGCCCAAACCAGTTCACACACATTCCCTAGCATCAGTGCAAGCTAACCAAAACCTGAAACACGATCTGTACTTCCTCTAACAAGTTCCACCATTTTCACTTTTTCATTTTGCAGTTGAAGTTCTACAGCTCAATTCAAGGTGTCTCAAGGCAAAGTAAATATTGGAACAGCATCACCACACCTCAAGGAAGCTATACCAACCATTATCTTGCACTGAAAGCTTCCCCATTGCCAGATAGAACTTCAACTAAACAGGTACTTTGGTGAACTTCTAACTCTTAGTATAGGCATCATTAGCTCTAAGTTTGTGAATAAGGAATGTTCTACTCATGCCACTGAACCTGTACATGCTTTTACTTTTCATTTCTTTTGCTTGAGCTGTGAGAATTTAAGGTTTGAAAATGGCAGAAAACTTAGGTCAGGATTTGGGATTGTTAAAATTCTCTCTCATTTCTGAGAGTTAGGATGAGTTTTTTTATATATTTAGAATCGTGATTCAATGCTTAACATTTCTTATGTTGGAAGTTTGTTCAAAAAATCAAGGAATCAGGATATTCGAATGAAGGTTCTCGCGCGCGTTTTTTTGAATAGTTTTGTTCAGAGGTTGAAGAAGGTGCCTCATGGGCTGGGCCAGCTTTGGTTCTGCTTTTTACACCATATTTTGTGATTCATACCCCCCTAGCCCATTTGTTTGATTTAATGTTTTTTTTATTTTTCTTTTTTCATTTTGACTCATTTATTTTTTCTAATAATGTTTAAAACTTGAAAAATCATTTTTACACCATTTTTGCATTTTTTAAGTATTTATTTGTTTATATGGACAATTTATACATAAATATATATATATACTATTATTTAGAAATATTAAAAAAATAATGTAAACATATTATATTTCTGATTTTTATTTCATTTTTCCCTTTTGAAACATTTTGTATAAAAAATACTTTTTTTATGAAAAATTAAATATTATTATTTTGTGCATATTTAATATATTTTGTAAATAACATAGATATATATATATATATATATATATATATATATATATATATATATATATATATATATATATATATATATATATATATATATATATATATATATATATATATATATATATATATATATATATATATATATATATATATATATATATATATATATATATATATATATTAATACACTTAGGATAAAATACCAAAAATATACATATTTTTATTTTAGTAATATTTAACATTAAAAATACATTTTTCACAATTAGACTTCATTCTTATTTTATTCTTGTATGTAAATAATAAATATAGTATATATTGAATAAATAATGCATTTTATTTTATAAACTAGGGTTTTGACCTAAAAATGAAAATACTCCAAAAAATACTTTTATTTTTATGACATAAATAATACTTCTTTTTTACATATAAAAAACTTTTTTTACATCTTGCATATTAATTTCATTTCCATTTAATTTATACCTTTAATTATATTGTAAATATTCAAAGAAAATGATGTAATAGCTAGATTTAATTTCTTGTCTAAATAACTCCCCATTTGAACATTTGTACCCCCTCCCCATATTATTGTGTTGTAATAGTGTAGGAATTTTATTTTTCGCATTTTAACGCTTTCTAAATATACTATGCTAGAATTAGGGTTTGTATGCGAATAAAACGAACAAAATAGTTTGACCTAATCTCAAGATAAACAAGCATGAAAATGGACAACACATCTCACACTTGCACCCCTAGGGTATTCCACTTTGTTGCCTTCAAATAAATTGGGCCATATTGCATGTTGGGTTTCTTTGGATAAAACAAACAAATCAAATGATCATAAGTCTCTCGATGACGCTTTCAAAAATTGCCTAAAATGGTCAAGTCCCTTCAAAGAAAAATTGCCCAAAGACATTTAACACTATTGCAATTATGGTCTAAACGATGACCCACGCCCGTCCCTTTCACCTCCTAATACAAGATTGTCCACCAAATGCAATGGTGGAACAAAATTGTCAAAAGGTTTAAGACATAACAAAAATCTTTGAGAAAACTTTAGGGTAGATAACTCTTAAGGACTTGTCAATTTGCAAAGAAAACACTTGCCTATTTTCAAATCACACTTCACAAACACTTTCAAAACCAACTTTCAAAAAACCTTGAAACATCTTTTCAAAAGACAAAACACCTTTTGTAAAACATTCGAGTAAAGAATTGTTACAAGGGTAGCCTATACAAGGCATCTTTTCAAAACATTTTCAAAACCACACACCAAGCACCATTTCAAACAATTGAAAACCAAGGCAAGTTGACCTAAGCAAGTACCTAATAGCCCATGGATAACCATGGATAGAAAGGGTGCTAATACCTTCCCTTTCTATAATCTACTCCCCGAACCCAAGAAAAATCTCAAAGGTTTTTGCTGTGCTTTTTAAACCTTTCCTTAGGATAAAATAAAAAGTCGGTGGCGACTCTTGCTCAACCGAAACATTTGCGAAAACAAACGCAAAACCCTAGTCAGTTCTCCCACCGTATCACAATGCCCTATTTAGGCAGAAAAATGTGATTTTGGTGTTTTGGAGTGTTTGGGATGCTATGGATTCGTGTGTTAGGCTTGTGACAAAGTTCTGAAGTTGTTTTGAATGATGCCAAGGTTTCTCTTTATCAGATACACAAGTTACCTTGACTTTTGCAAGTTTGCTTGCTTTTGAAGAAAGTTGAAGTGACAATGCCCAAAATGCTGTACTTGCTAGTTCTAGGGCTGTAAGAAGTTGGTATGCTTTGCATGATAACTGTGGACCTTGCTTGTGACAAAGAAACAGGTCCAATGCTCAAGGATTGCAAAGTTGTAAAAGTCTTGCTTTTTCAAAATGGTATTATGAACTTTATGCCATTTTTGGATTAAACTCTTGTACAATGCTCCATAGGTTAGAATAAAGCCAATATCCATTAAGTTTGCATTTAATTATGGAGTGTATAA
The DNA here is from genome assembly GCA_948472305.1 of Vicia faba. Classification (NCBI taxonomy): domain Eukaryota; kingdom Viridiplantae; phylum Streptophyta; class Magnoliopsida; order Fabales; family Fabaceae; genus Vicia; species Vicia faba. The sequence continues at coordinate 255,148,858 of OX451738.1, read as the reverse complement.
GGGATTAGGACCTGTAATGCAAGGTACAAGCATGCTAGGACAGATTTGCAACTTGAACCATTGTGAAAATGCCTTGAACAAAAGTGATAAATTTCCATTTTCCCTTCTTCGATTCTCCCTAACCATAAATGATCTTGGAGAGTTGTTGGACATTTTAGAAAGCTTGTAACATGCTCTACAATCCATATTTAAAATGCAACTTGATATACCTCTTAGAACTAGGTGAAAAGTTGCCATGAAGTTAGGTAAAAAATCTGCCTTAACTAAGGCAAAATTTCACTAAGTTAAAAAGTTTATGGACCCCTATTCACAAAATCATAACTTGAGATCCAAGCATCTTTTGGGAAAACTTTGTGAATCAAAGTTGTAGATTTCATGGAGGACTACAACTTTCATGTTGGAAGTTTGTTAGAACATAGTTTGATTCTACAACCCTCAGTTAGAGTTTTGATGATAACAAAATACAAGATTAAATGAATTATGAGATTTATATAAGACATAGATGCTACCTAAAATTATGTTGTGTATTTACAGAAACTCTGATGGAATCAGCATCAGAATATCAGCATCAACATCAGCATCAGAAGATATGCCAGCATCAGAAGATCAAACATGTGCTACGCTGAAGTCTGATGAACAGAGTCTACGCTCAACATACTCTGACTCTGATCAAGATCCTATCCACATCATCAACACTCAAACGCCAGAATAAGCTAAAGCCAAGAACACTCTGATTAGCATTAGCAGAACACTCTGAAGTGTCAACGTTACTATGCATTCAAGGCAGATTAATTACCAACGGCTTTATTCTAAGACAAAGATCTTCTCAAAATGGAAAGAACGTTATGAGCATTGAAATTAAGTTATGGACAGCAACGTATCTATTCCAAGGCTATAAAAACAAATCTGTGAGAAAAGAAATGGCTAATAATTCTCTAATACGCACATACGCATAAGCCAATCATCTTCACATTCTCACTCATCCAGTTTGCTAAAGTTCTCAAGCGTCTACTCTATAGCTCTAGCAATCTAGTATTATCTAAGCTTAATATTGTGTATTATCATAGTTGTGATATATAGTTTTTCCTAGAAAACATCAAACACACATTTGTTCATTTATCTGTAAGAGAATTACCTTGAGATAAACTGGTCTATGGTTAGACTCAAGAAGGCTTTGACAGTTGTTAAAGCAGTTGTTGTATTCAGTTGAATATAGTGGATTAAGACCTCGTTGGAGAGAGGCGAAATCACCTTGACGGGTGGACTGGAGTAGTTTGAGATCAAACGAACCAGGATAAAAATAACGTGTTGTCCGCATTTAAATTCAAGTTTTTACAATTCAACCCCCCTTCTTGTGTTTTTCACTTCTTCAATTGGCATCAGAGCGCCTGGTTCTGAGTTTATAACACTTAACCGTGTCAGTACAAGATCCAACGTTGAAAAACACTATGGCAGGAACACATCAAAACATCAGCAACAACAACAATGAAGAAAGAGACAGATTCAGTGGCAAACCTCCAGTCTTTGATGGAGAGAACTTTGATTACTGGAAAGACAGAATTGAAAGCTTCTTTCTGGCCCACAATGCTGATCTGTGGGATATGGTGACTGATGGATACACGCACCCAGTGAATGCAAGTGGTCAGAAGATTGACAGGAAAGCAATGTCTGATCAACAAAAGCGTGATTTCAGAAACCATCACAAAGCAAGAACAATTCTTCTCAGCGCCATCTCTTACTCTAAATATGAAAAGATATCAAACAGAGACACTGCAAAGAATATGTTTGACTCTCTGAGAATGACGCATGAAGGCAACATTCAAGTTAAAGAAACTAAAGCTCTTGCGCTCATTCAGAAGTATGAGGCATTCAAGATGGAAGAAAGTGAATCAATTGAAACGATGTTCTCAAGATTTCAAATTCTGGTTGCTGGTCTCAAAGTTCTGGACAAAGGGTATTCTATTGTTGATCATGTTAAGAAAATCATCAGAAGCTTGCCAAAACAGTGGAGGCCAATGGTCACAGCGCTGAAGCTAGCTAAGGATCTCAACAAAATCTCTCTGGAGGAACTTGTCAGCTCCCTCAGAAGTCACGAGATAGAGCTAGAAGCTGATGAACCTCAAAAGCAAGGTAAGCCATTAGCTTTAAAATCTAACAGAAAATATGACTCCAAAGTTTTGCAGGCTGTAGAAGAAACCTCTGATGGGTCCTCATCAGAAGAAGATGAACTGTCTCTCCTCTCCAGAAGGGTGAACCAATTGTGGAAGCAGAGGCAAAGAAAGTTCAGGAATCCAAGAAGATCAGAGAATCAGAATGAATCCTCCTCCAGATACAGAAGGTCAGAACCCTCCTCTGGATACAGAAGATCTGAAGGCTCTTCAGGAAGCAGAAAGCCAAACAACAAACACATCATCTGCTATGAATGTAACGAGCAAGGGCACTACAAAAGTGACTGCCCAAAGCTTCAGAAGGAAAAGCCCAGAAGAAAGTTTGGCAAGGAAAAGAAGAAAAGTCTCATGGCCACATGGGATGATTCTGATACATCTGAAGCTGACTCAGAATCAGATGATGAGAGAGCAAACATAGCTTTCATGGCAAACATAACAGAAGACAGTGAAGCTTCTAAATCAGACTCTGAATCACACACAAAAGAGGTATTTCCTGACTTTGCTATTAATTTTACTAAGGCTGAACTAGCTGAAAGCCTTAATGAGATTCTGGAAAGATATCAGCAGATCAGAGTCAAATTCAGAAACCTGAAAAGGAATCTTGCTTCTGACTCTGATAAAACTGAGAGTCTCAGATTGGAAAATTTTGAGTTGAAAGATAAAGTTTCAAAATTAGAAAATCTATTACAAAACTCTCAGAAGGAAACAATTCTTGAAACTCCCAGTAGTGCTGATGAGATCATCAAGGAGTATGATCACAACTTTCAGAAGTTTCTAGCTAAAAACATAGATAGAAGCAAGATGGCTTCAATGATCTATGGAGTTAGCAGAAATGGCAGAAAGGGAATAGGATACCAAGGTAAGGTACCTACACCAAAGAATGCCATGGATTTAGTGATAAAACGCACTTCTCTTGATTCTCACTTTGTATATGGGCACACACACGACATCAAATATACTAGTAGTAATTATTCTGTCAAACCAAAATTCAACCAAAGTTTTGGTAAAACTAACAAATCAGGACCCAAGAAAATATAGGTACCTAAGGATAAAATAATACATGTTGCAGATATCTTTAGTAGCAAAGCAGAAACACCAGTCATGGTACCTGGACTCTGGCTGCTCACGACACATGACAGGAAGAAGGCATATGTTCCAAAGCCTGGAACTTAAGCTTGGAGGCCACGTAGGCTTTGGAGGCAATCAGAGGGGAAAGATCATTGGCTCTGGAACTGTAGGTAATGGAAATCTTCCCTCTATAAGTAATGTTTTATTAGTAGATGGATTAATGCATAATCTGTTATCCATAAGTCAATTAAGTGATAACGGTTATGATATAATCTTTAATCAAAATTCATGCAAAGTTGTTAGTCAGAAAGATGGGACTATCTTGTTTAATGGAAAGAGGAGAAACAACATTTACAAAATCAAACTTTCTGAACTGAAAAGTCAGAATGTAAAGTGTCTTCTGTCTGTTAACAACGAGCAATGGATCTGGCACAGAAGATTGGGACATGTTAGTATGAGAAGAATATCTCAGATTAACAAACTCAATCTGGTTAGAGGAATTCCTAACCTGAAGTTCAATTCAGATGCTCTGTGTGAAGCATGTCAGAAAGACAAGTTTGCAAAACCAGCTTTCAAATCTAAAAACGTTGTTTCCACCTCTAAACCATTAGAAATTCTGCACATTGACTTATTTGGACCAGTTAAAACTGCTTCAGTCAGTGGCAAGAAGTATGGGTTAGTAATCGTAGATGACTATAGCAGATGGACATGGGTAAAGTTCTTAAGACACAAGGACGAGTCACACTCTGTGTTTGTCACCTTCTGCAACCAAGTTCAGAATGAAAAGGATCTTAGAATCGTCAAAGTCAGAAGTGATCATGGTGGAGAGTTTGAAAACAAAGATTTTGAATCATTTTTTAATGACAAAGGCATTCTGCATGATTTCTCTTGTCCTAGAACTCCCCAGCAAAATGGAGTTGTAGAACGAAAGAACAGAACATTGCAAGAAATGGCCAGAACCATGATCAACGAGACTAACGTTGCTAAGATCTTCTGGGCAGAGGCAATAAACACAACGTGCTATATTCAGAATAGAATCTCTATAAGACCTATTCTGGAAAAGATTCCATATGAATTGTGGAAGAACAGAAAGCCCAACATTTCATATTTTCATCCATTTGGATGTACTTGTTTTATTTTGAATACTAAAAATTATTTGAACAAGTTTGACTCTAAAGCACAGAAGTGTATTATGTTAGGATACTCTGAACACTCAAGAGGGTACAGAGTATACAATACAGAAACACAGATTGTGGAAGAATCAATCAGTGTGCATTTTGATGATAAGCTTGACTCTCAAAAGTCAAAGCAGAATGAATTACTTGCAGGTATAGAAGTTGAATTCATAGGTACTGAAGACAAGTCATCAGAAGCTCTTAACAGAGACACTCCCTCAACATCAGAAAGAGGCACTTCAAGCAATCCAGCATCTTCTGTTGATCAAACTCAGAAAAGACCACCCAGAAGCAGCATGGATCACCCAGAAGAAACAATCTTAGGAAGAAAGGAAGATCCAATCAGAACAAGAGCCAGCTTCAGAAACTCTGAAGAATCCCTCATGGGACTTGTTTCTCTGATTGAACCTTCAACAATTGATGAAGCACTTATGGACAATGACTGGATTCTAGCAATGCAAGAGGAGCTGAATCAATTCACAAGGAATGACGTATGGGATCTAGTTCCTAAACCAAAAGGATTCAACGTCATTGGAACAAAATGGGTGTTCAGAAACAAACTGAATGAACAAGGTGAAGTCATCAGAAACAATGCACGATTGGTAGCACAAGGTTATAGTCAGCAAGAGGGGATAGACTATACAGAAACCTTTGCTCCAGTCGCTAGGTTAGAATCTATCAGACTTTTAATTTTTTTTGCTGTTAATAAAGGCATCACTCTGTATCAGATGGATGTTAAGAGTGCATTCTTAAATGGCTATATAGAAGAAGAGGTATATGTGGACCAACCCCCTGGTTTTGAAAGTTCAAAAAATCCAGAATATGTTTTCAAACTAAAGAAGTCACTGTATGGTCTGAAACAAGTTCCCAGAGCTTGGTATGAAAGACTGAGTAACTTCCTGTTAGAAAAGGAATTCACCAGAGGGAAAGTGGACACAACTCTATTCTGTAAGACAGTTAAGAATGACATCTTGGTATGTCAGATTTATGTTGATGATATCATATTTGGATCTACTAAACCTTCTCTGGGAAGAAAATTTGCTAAGTGTATGCAGGCAGAATTTGAGATAAGCCTGATGGGGGAACTGAAATTCTTTCTGGGCATTCAGATCAATCAAACCCCAGAAGGAACTTACATTCATCAGAGTAAATATGTCAGAGAGCTTCTGAAGAAATTTGATCTCTCAGAATGTAAGCCATCAAAGATTCCAATGCATCCCACGTGCATTCTGGAAAGAGAAGAGGTAAGCAAAAAGGTAGAACAGAAGGTCTACAGAGGTATGATTGGTTCTCTTCTTTATCTGACAGCTTCAAGGCCTGATATTTTATTTAGTGTATGCATTTGTGCAAGATTCCAATCAGATCCTAGAGAATCTCACTTAACATCTGTTAAGCGAATTTTCAAGTATTTGAAAGGTACTACTAATCTGGGTCTGTTTTATAGAAAATCAAGTGATTACAGCTTAGTAGGTTACTGTGATGCTGACTTTGCTGGAGACAGAGTAGAACGTAAAAGCACTTCTGGAAGCTGCCAGGTTCTGGGAGAAAATCTGATCTCATGGTCCAGCAAAAGACAATCCACAATTGCTCTATCAACAGCAGAAGCTGAATACATAGCAGCAGCTGGATGCAGCACACAAATTCTCTGGATGAAAAGTCAACTTGAGGACTTCCAGATATATGAGAGTAACATTCCTATCCTCTGTGACAACACTACTGCTATTTGCTTAAGTAAAAATCCAATTTTGCATTCTAGGGCTAAGCATATAGAAATAAAACATCATTTTATTAGGGACTATATTCAGAAAGGAATCTTAAACTTAAAATTTATTGATACAGACCATCAATGGGCTGATATTTTTACAAAACCACTTTCTGAAGATAGGTTCAACTTCATTCTGAAACATCTCAGCATGAAGCTCTGTCCAGAATAAAATTGTTTTAATTTTATATATTAACCTTCAGAATTGTGTTTATTTCTATGTGAACTTCTGATCAATCCTCTTTCAGAATTTTAGAAATGCAGATTGTATCAGAATCTATCCATGAAGATCTGAGCGCTTCAGTTCAAGGATAGATGTGTTGTTCACTCAAGCAAACAAGTGTCATCCTGTCATTAGCTGTTTCCTGAGGCTGAACACGCGTTCACGCTTCTGAAAAGGCAAAGCGCTGATTGGATGCATTGAGATACATGTCATGGGTAACCGTTTAAGTATCTTTCTGAATCCCCTAAAATCAGCAATCATTAAATGCAATTAATCATGATTTATTTCTCTCTCTTAAACGTTTATGTTTTCAAAAACTTTTTCAAAATCTATTTAAACACTTCACACCATTCACACGACTTCCTTCTTCTTCTTAAAATTTTCCTGTGTTTTCCCTGTTTTCTTTACATGTTTGTCTGTAATAATTTTACTTGTTCTAAACTATCACTGCTTCTATTTTAATACAAATGTTTTTGCTCTGACCATTTTAACTCTGATTATTCGTGCTTTTTGATAACTGACAAAAAGGGGGAGAACGAATGATATTTTTCAATAACGGATTACTGAGACATAAGTCTCAAACATTCTAACATTCTTAAATATTTGAATTTCTTTGTTCTGAAAAGCTTACAGGTACAAGATTCTGATGAACTCTGATAAAGTAAAGTTCTGATGATCAAAGAAAGTTCAGTAAAGTTCTGATGATCAAAGAAAGTTCAGTAAAGTTCTGATGCTCAAGGTCTCAAGGAATCAAAGGGAAGTAATCAACTTAGGGGGAGTTTTTCTCTTCTTTACTCTGATACTTCTTATTTCTTATCTTCTGAACACTGATACCTTTTATTCGTTAATTGATTATCTCTGATACCGTTTCCTCTTTATCCTTAAACTCTGATATCTTTCATCACTTTATTTTAATTGAAAAAATATGGTTTTTGTCATCATCTAAAAGGGGGAGATTGTTAGAACATAGTTTGATTCTACAAACCTCAGTTAGAGTTTTGATGATAACAAAATACAAGATTAAATAAATTATGAGATTTATATAAGACATAGATGCTACCTAAAATTATGTTGTGTATTTACAGAAACTCTGATGGAATCAGCATCAGAATATCAGCATCAACATCGACATCAGAAGATATGTCAGCATCAAAAGATCAAACATGTGCTACACTGAAGTCTGATGAACAGAATCTACGCTCAACATACTCTGACTCTGATCAAGATCCTATCCACATCATCAGCACTCAGAAACGCCAGAATAAGCTAAAGCCAAGAACACTCTGATTAGCATTAGCAGAACACTCTGAAGTGTCAACGTTACTATGCATTCAAGGCAGATTAATTACCAACGGCTTTATTCCAAGACAAAGATCTTCTCAAAATGGAAAGAACGTTATGAGCATTGAAATTAAGTTATGGACAACAACGTATCTATTCCAAGGCTATAAAAACAAATCTGTGAGAAAAGAAATGGCTAATAATTCTCTAATACGCACATACGCATAAGCCAATCATCTTCACGTTCTCACTCATCCAGTTTGCTAAAGTTCTCAAGCGCCTACTCTATAGCTCTAGCAATCTAGTATTATCTAAGCTTAATATTGTGTATTATCACAGTTGTGATATATAGTTTTTCCTAGAAAACATCAAACACACATTTGTTCATTCATCTGTAAGAGAATTACCTTGAGATAAACTGGTCTGTGGTTAGACTCAAGAAGGCTTTGACAGTTGTTAAAGCAGTTGTTGTATTCAGTTGAATATAGTGGATTAAGACCTCGTTGGAGAGAGGCGAAATCACCTTGATGGGTGGACTGGAGTAGTTTGAGATCAAACGAACCAGGATAAAAATAACGTGTTGTCTGCATTTAAATTCAAGTTTTACAATTCAACCCCCCTTCTTGTGTTTTTCACTTCTTCAAAGTTTACTTTGAATCCAATTGCATCATGGTGAAAAAGTTGTGGAAAGTTGGGAAAAAATAAGAAATTTTCCATAACTTAGAAAAGTTCTAAGTTATGAAAAATTTCAAATTAAAACCCTAATTTGCAATTTTAGGTTTCTTGATCAACAAGTTTCAAATTTTGACATATCTTGATGAATTATGACCCTTGGCACTTGATTTTGGCCAAAAAGTCAAAGTTTGACTTTTCAGTGTACAGTTGATTTTTGATTAGTTGACTGCAAAATTCATCTGTCAATCCTATGCATTTGAGATTTTTTTAAATATGTGATTAGGTCACGATGATGCTATTGAGTCCTTGAAATCATGCTTGAACCCAAATCGTCATTGGCTAGGTTAAAAATCAGAAATTGCCCTTTCTCAATCAAAACCCTAATTTTGACCATTTTGCCCTTTTGATGATTTGATCAAATTTCTTGAGTTGTGGTCCAAACTTGATCAAATGGTACATAGGAGCCTAGAATGTTGATGTGGATAAAAAATTATGAAGTTTGACTGTAAATTGGCCATGGTTGACTTTTTCCCCAATACAGCTGATTTTTAGGTCAACTGTCCAATTGACTGGGCAAAAATGTGATTCAAGGCTTGAAACTTGGTATGAGAAATCTTAGAGGTCCAACATGATATATGAAAGTCACATGAAGCATTTATGGTCCAAAAATCCTTGTGAAAACTCAACACCTAATTTCAGGCTATCAGTGCAAGAGGAGGTCTTGAGCTGACAAACCTTAATCCTGTCTTGAGTCCAAGAAATCTGGTGAGGAAAAATCTTGATAATATGAGAGGGAAAATTTTGGGGTACAACAGGAAGTAACAGCCATAAATCCAGCATTGAATTGCTTCATAACTTCTGCTTTGATCTTCTCTGACATGTCAGGTTTCATGCGGCGGACCTTTTGTTTCACTGGTGGACAGTCTTCTCTTGTGGGTAGACGGTGTACCACAATCTCTGTATTGAGTCCTGACATGTCTTCGTATGACCAGGCAAAGATCTCAACATAATCATGCAACAGCTGAATTAGGCGCTCTTTGACACTCGGCTCTAAATTGGCACCTATCTTGATTTCCTTTTTGTCCTCCTTAGTTACCAAGTTGATTGTATCTAACAACTCCTCATGAGGCTGAATTGCTCTTTCTTCTTGCTGTAATAGTCTAGCCAACTCCCCTGGCACCTTACAATCTTCCTCACCTTCGTATTCAGCATGGTAGATCAGATCTTCAGAGTCACTGAAGGCTATAGCAGTATCGTTACCCATGGGTTCCAGAATGGAAGGGTACCTGCACTTGTGAGTGTGGGTGTGTGTAACAGTATAGTCATCTTAAAATAATAAAATGTAAAAGAAAGACAATGAGCACAAAAGGTTTATATATGAAAAGCGTCCATGATTCATTAAAATGACATATGAAAATGAAATAAGAACCCTTACAAATGGACCTATGTGCCTCGGGTAAGACACAAGGTTGAAAAAGTACGAATTGTTTGTGAATTATTACAGATCCAACAGAAATGGAAAAGATAAATTACTGCGGTATGAAAGTAATCGGAACAAAGTCTTTTGCTTCCCAGTTGCACAGTCCTCCGCCGACGGTAGGGAATATCCAGTCTTCTAGGCTGCCATCTTCTTCACTGTCCTCTAGTGCATTAACCCTTTGGTGGCTGATCTTCACAGGTGGCCCTCCGGCACGGGCGTGGCGCACGGCCTTTTGACCAGTTGAGGTAAATCCCAAGCCGTATTTTTCTGATTTGAAGGGAAAGTCTGGAAGTTTCCCCCAGATGTTGGATCCGCCTTCTTCCACTACTGCCCTAGCATCCTTTAAAGATGACATCCGAGATGGTGGTCTTGTGATCACAGGAGTTGAGGACACCGCCTTGGTCGCCGCTATTTCTTCAGAGACTTCTTCAAAATGTTGGAAAGGGGTCTCTATGAATTCGCCATCTAACTCCACATAACAGAAGGAATTCAGATGAGTAATCATTTATTCTTCTTCACCGTGGACAATTATGATTTTCCCTTGGACGGGGTACTTGAGCATTTGATGCAAGGTGGAGGTGACCGCTCCGGCCTTGTGAATCCAGGGACGTCCCAACAGGCAAGAGTAGGAAGGACGGATGTCCATCACGTAGAATGTTGAATTGAACGTCTGAGTTCCCACTTTGATCGGGATGTCCACCTCCCCTTGGACCATCCTTTTAGAGCCGTAAAATGCTCTTACAATTATATTGTTGGGTTTCAGGGTTAGGCCTTCACAATCCAACCTATCCAGGGCTTTCTTTGGAAAGACATTTAGAGATGATCCCGTATCAACCAAGACATGGGTTAGGGTGGTTCCCCTACACTCCAACAAGACATGTAGCGCGTCGTTATGTTTTCTCCCTTTGGGCGTCAAGTCAGCATCGGAGAAACCCAGGCCATTGTCAGCTGTTAAACTGGCCATACACTCTTGGAATTGATCAGCCGAAGTCTCTTGCGGAACATGCGCTGTCTTCAAAAACTTGACCAAAGCTTTAGCATGTGCCTCATAGCACAACAGCAATGCTAACATAGAGATTTTGGAGGGGGTCTGCCCCAGTTGTTCTACCACATCATAATCACTTTTCTTAATAATCCTCAGGATTTATTCCATCTCTTTCTTGGACGTTTCAGGAATAATTAGTGATTGAGCCTTCGTCAGGACATGCTCCTCTTGAACATTCTTTCCTTTTTTCTCAGCAGCGGAAGTAGGGATAGGAATTGCATTGTCTTTATCGGCGGGTACACTTGCAGGTACAGTTACTGGTATAGGTGTAATCTTCGGAATGGCCATGGGTCCAAAGACTGCTGTTGGAGGAGAAATATCTGGAGAAAAGATTCTTCCACTACGGGTAACCTTACTTGTTCCGACAATGTTACTGATGTCGGTATTATCCTCCTCAGAGTTTTCTTCTTCAATGGTCTGTTCAATCTGTTTAATACCATGGTAGTAGATTTCTCCACCATAGTTCCATGGTACCGTCTTGTCTGATTTGTAAGGGGTTGGCCCGAGCATTGTTATCTTCAACGGAGTAGTCATAGGAGCAGATGTAATCCTAACTGGTTTTTTTGGAACCCTGGAAGGATTGGCGTATATGGTTATTATTGAAACTTCTGAAACTGGCATGGGTGAAATGGGAGCTTTCTCAAACAAAATTTCCTTGTTATCAATCAATTATTGGATTCCTTTCTTCAATAGAGGAAAGTTAAATGGGGAGGATAGGCAAGCATGACAATCTTGGTCACAACCTAGGAAGACGCCAGCCTTCAATAAATTTAACTTGATGGTTATGAGAGCAGTTAACAGTTCATCCACAGTAGAAACAAACAGATCTTCTTCCACAACATTGGCATTGTGTCCATGCCTAGGCATCGGAGCGGAGATAACATTCGGCTTCTCAGGAGCTTCAGAGCCCAACAGTTGTTGGTGTCGTGCCATGGACTTTCTGAATGGTAAACACACCTGGCATTCGAATGGTAGTGTGGATATGTAGTGTTAGGATTTTTAGGGTCCTCTTTTACATTGGCCAGATTCAACTTCAGGAGATGTGCCAGGACTTGAGCAGGAGTCATGTTTATCTTGGTGAATTTCCTTACAGGCCTTTCCACCCTTTGCTAGTTATTTCTCAGCTGATCATTTCTCGGCTGGTTGTTTCTTGGCTGGTCTGATGCATACTTTTGGATCATAACGGCCCCACTGTTGGTCGTTGTTCGGTTCTTACCTGATTTCTCTGGGCATAGACAACATACACTTCCTTCTTTCCAGTGAAGGGCTTTTTTGCAACTGTAGAGGCAAATGCGTCTTTCTGAATTTTCCCGCTTCTAATATCGGCCTCCACCCTCTCGCCAGTTAGAATCAACTCAGTGAAACCTACAGAGGAGCTTCCAATCAGTTGATTAAAGAAAGGACCTGACGGAGTCCCCAAGAACATGTCCACTAGCTCTCTTTCAGATAAAGGTGGTTGCACCCTTCCGGCTAAATCCCTCCACTTTTAGGCGTAGTCTTCGAAACCCTCATTGGTAGCCATAGCCATACTCTGTAGCTGAGTACAGGTTGGCTCCAAGTCGGCGTTGTATTGATACTGTTTATAGAAGGCGGCTGCCAAGTCTTCCCAATTATGTACATCTGCTCTCTCCAACTGGTAGAACCAATCAAGCTGCGTTCCTGATAGATTTTCCTGGAAAAAGTGGACCCACTGGTCTTTGTCAGAAGAATGTGGCTGAATTTTCCTGACATAAGATCGTAGGTGCATCTTGGGACAAGACACCCCATCATACTTAGAAAACAGTGGCACTTTAAACTTAGGAGGGATTACAATTCCAGAAACCAACCCTAACTCCTCAAAATCCAGCCCCGGTACTCTCTGTATCTCCATAGCAGCTAGACGCTCTTCCAAGTTTTTGTATTTGTCATCGGCCGGAGGGTATTGTTGTTCGGAGTAGTCCTCTTCATCCTCTTCTTCTGCTTCAGAATCCGATGGTACTGACGTTTCTTTTCCTTTTCTTTCCCCCTCTTCAGAGGTTGATGGAAATTCCAAGGTCCGTCTGGCTTGTCCTTCAAACCTTCTGCCCATGATAACCACACCGTCTCGCTTCTTCTTCTTTTTCTCTTTCTCTTTCTCTAGCAGAGTCTTGAGTTCCTCCTGCCACTTGGCTAGGGTCAAGAGTAGCTGTTGGAATTGTGAATTCTGAGCTTGCAAATCTTTGACCGTTTGTTTAATATCCATCTTGCTGAAATAAACATCAGAGAGATGAGGAAACTTGGTGTTAAGACCTGTTTATGCATATGATGAATGATATATATTCATGTAATGCTTTCAAGGATTCAAAAAGTCAAATTTTTTTTAAACAAAAAAGAAACACACGTCATATTAATAAGATATAATTTGTTAGTACATCAATGCCCCTTGGGCAAAATGATACAAAATTCTAAGGTAAAAAGACGTTGTGCATCCTCTTTGGTGCAATGTAGGTGTTGAGAGTCTGCTCTTCGTGAAGTAGCCGAGTGAGTTCTAAAACCTTCTTCTCACTTGCATAAAATTGGGCTTCGAAAGTATCGCACTCTCCCTTGAGTTGTATCTAACTCCTTTGTAGATCTTCAAGTGATGTCGGCATGTCAGGATGTAGGAGGGTGTATGGAACCTCTCCTTCCATAACAGGCTCTATAATCACTGGGACAATGGAGGGGTAAGGCATCATAAGACTTTGGGCGCGAGTTCGTACCCACTTGAGGTAAGGCTCAAGAGGGATGGAATTCTTGTGTCCCAAGGTCTTACTGTCTACCTTGTTTGGCATCCTCCAAGCTCGGATGAACCTTTATCGGAGTCCATGGTCGTTGTTTTCGAAGTCGAAAACCAAACCTTGAATCAGCATATCATGTGGGCCATCCCTTCGGGCATAACCAAACTGTCTCAGGGCCAAGCAAGGGTTGTAGGTGATGCCTCCCCTAACGCCAAGTAGAGGGACATTAGGAAATTCCCCACAACGGTCAATGATGATAACATTCTCATTGGATCGAGAACACCAATGAATATCTGAATGGTTAAGTATCATTAACCTTTGTGACCACCTCAGACCTTGCTCATTCTTCAAAACTGATTGGGGAAGATGAGAAATAAACCATCTTGCCAGGAGAGGAGTGTAACACATGAGAACACCTCTTTTCCTCATTGTATGAGTGTGAAAAGAGTGGAGGATATCCCCAAGAAATGTAGGCACCGGGTTGCGAGACATGAAGATTTTGACAGCGCTCACATCTATAAGTTGATCATGGTTAGGGAACAAGACCATCCGATAGATGAGAAGAGATACAATCTCATCAAAAGCTTGTAAGTCTAGAGAATTCCAACAGCTTTGGGCCTTCTCAAACAGAAACTTTGACAAGAAGCCTTTGACACCACTTCTAGTTTCCCAATGTGTTGTGACATCAGATGAGTGCAAGTGCAAGTGTTGTACCCCAAAATTTTCCCTCTCATTTTATCAAGATTTCCCCTCACAAGACTCCTTGAACTCCAGACAGGATTAAGGTTTTGCACTGCTCAAGATATCTCCTTGCACTGATGACCTAAATTAGGGTTTGAGTTTGCACATGGATTTTTGGACTTCCAATGCTCAAAGTGACTTTCATACTTCATGTTGGACCTACAATATTTTCTCTACCAAGTTTCAAGCTTTGAATCAAATTTTTCCACAGTTAAGTGGACAGTTGACCTAGAAATCAGTTGTATTGGGGAAAAAGTCAACTGTGGCCAATTTACAATCAAACCTCATGATTTTTGACCCACATCAACATTATGGACTCATATGAACCATTTGATCAAGTTTGGACCACAACTCCTTAAGAAATTTGATCAGATCATCAAAAGGGCAAAATGGTCATTTTAGGGTTTTGACTGCACAAAGGTAATTTCTGATTTTTGACCTAGACAATGGCAAATTTGGCTCAATAATTTATTCAATGACTCAATGGCATCATCTTGACCTATTCACAAGGTTCAAAAGATCTCAAATGCATTGGTTTGACAGATGAATTTTTCAGTCAACTGATCAAAATTTGACTGTACACTGAAAAGTCAAACTTTGACTTTTTGGTCTAAATCAAGTGCCAAGGGTCATTTTTCATCAAGGTGTATCAAAACATGAAACTTGTTCATCAAGAAACCCATTTTTGCAAATTAGGGTTTAAAGTTGAAACTTTTCATAACTTAGAATTTTTCTAAGTTATGAAATTTTCTTAATTTTTCCTAACTTTGCCCAACATTTTCACCATAATGAAATTGGATTCAAAAAAAACTTCCAACATGAAAGTTGTATTCCTCCACAAAGTCTACAACTTTGATTCACAAAGTTTTCTCAAAAGAAGCTTGGATCTCAAGTTATGATTTTTGTAACAAGGGTCCATGAAACTTGTAACTTAGTGATATTTTGCCCTAGTTTAGGCAGGATTTTGACCTATCTTCATGGCCATTTTTCACATAGTTCCACTTGGAATATCAAATTTAATTTCAAAGATGGAACGTAGAGCATGTTGCAAGATTTCCAAAATGTCCAAGAACTCTCCAAACTCATTTGTGGTTAGGGAAAATCGAAGGCTTGAAGTTGGCAAAAACTCACTTTTCATCCATGGCATATTCATATGGATACAAGTTGCAAATTCAAATCAGCTTGCTTTGCACTAGATTACAGGCCTCAAAACCATTTCACACTCAATAATTAAATGCAAATCCATTGGTCTAAGGCATTGTTTTGGTCATTAGAACATTGCACACAAGATTAATCCCTAAATGGTAAAAGGTACATTACCATTTTTGCAAAAGTATGCTTTATGTCAAAACCATAATCCTTGAGCATTGAGCCATATCTTGTGCAGAAAATCAGATCCACAAACTTGAGGGGCCAAGGGCAAAGTGTGTAAGCTGATGGATAGCCTGTACAGGCCTGCTTCACATCACTTCTCATACTTTGCTTCATAACCAAGAAATTTGTCCAATACACTAGAACTGGAACATCAGCTAAAACTAACTTGGGAAAGCTTTCGAAACATCTTTCGCACATCCCCTTGAACCAGAAACATGACCCTTTGAGCCCTCAAACTTCCCATAGCACAAAATCACATCTCATTGGCAAAACAGGGCAGCATCTGCATCTTGAGTTCTATCTCACAACCTGCTCAAACACCTTCCATACAACCTATCCAAGCTATCCCAACCCTTAAACACTGACTGTAACTCCATTTACAGGGTTTTCCATTTTCAATTTCAGCTTGTGCAGGTTGAGTTCTGTAGGCTTGTTCAAGCACATTCAAGGCAAGCTAGACATTGGAGAAGGTCAAGTGAAGTTCAAGCAAGCTCCCAAACATCTCAGGCCTTGTTGAAAAGCTCCACATTGCCATACACGAAGTCAGCTAAAACAGGTTTTTATCAACTTCCTATCTCTCTATTTAGGAACATTTAGACTTAGGTTTGTGAATAAAAAATGTAGTATTCATAGCCATGAAGTTGTACATATGCTCAGTTTTCATTTTAGTTAAGCATGCTAAGAGAATTTGATCCATGAATTTCCTGGAAAAATTAGGTTAGATTTTAGGGCCAGAGAAATTCTCTCTGGTCTCTGAGAGTTAGGACAAGTTTTTTATATGGTTGGATTTGTCTTGAAAAACTATACAACTTTAATGTTATGTGTTTTTGCATTAGAGCATGTATGCAGGTTGTTCATGATTGGTATCAGGCGCGCGAAATTTTGAAGAACAGAGGTTGAAGATGAAGTGTGGTGGGCTGGGCTTGGTCCTGGCTCACTATTGTCACCCCCTTTTTGCTTCTTCATATTTTTATGTTTTGTTATTTTATTTTCATTTTTGATTTTATTTTATTATTTCTAAACCTAAAAAATACCAAAAAAATATTTTATAAATTTTTACATTTATTTTGTATTTTATTTTATTTTTTTTCTAACATGAAAACAATTTAATTAGTATATATTTTATTTATTGAAAACTTAAAAATAATATATAAATTATACTTTTACTTTATTCTTTATTTTATTCACACTAAAAAATGTTGTTCTAAATATATTTTTATTTTTTGTATATATTTTATTTTATTTTTTATTACATAATTAATATAATTAATATAATTAATATTATTAATATATATATATATATATATATATATATATATATATATATATATATATATATATATATATATATATATATATATATATATATATATATATATATATATATATATATATATATATATATATATATATATATATATATATATATATATATATATATATATATATATATATATATATATATATATATATATATATATATATATATATATATATATATATATATATATATATATATATATATATATATATATATATATATATATATATATATATATATATATATATATATATATACATACTTTTATTTTATTCAATAGATACTTTAGAATAAAAAACATAGAAATATCATACTTTTATTTTTATTATTATTTATACTTAAATAATACTTTTTCTAAATATATTTTATTTTTTTGTATATACACTATTTTATTTTATTGTATATAAATAATATGATTAATATATTTATTTTCTTAAAGAAAATTAGGGTTTTACCCTTAACCAAAAAATAATCTTTTCATTTCTTTCTTTCTTTTTGCATTAAATATTTTTGCATACATAAAAATAAACAAAACCTTTTTTGCATATTCATATTATTTTGTATATTTATTTAATTTGTTTATTTAAATATTATTCATTTATTATTTATGCCATTGATTCAATTTGGATGTAATAGTAAAATTAGGGTTTTAATTCCTTGTCAAATAATCCCCATTCAAAAATTGTATCCCCATCCCCATAATCATGTTGTAATAATGGTAGATTTATTTTACGCATTTATGCTTTCAATTATACCATGATTAGAGATTAGGGTTTGTATGCAAAAATCCAAAAAAATCAACAAGTAACTTGACCTAATACAAAGACAAAAATGCATGAAAATCAATACACAATGCACACTTGCACCCCTAGGGTTACATCCACTTGTTGCCTTAAAAATGGGCCATGTTATGCATGTTGAGTACTTTGGCAAAACAAAAACAAAACAAAAGATCATAGTCCCTCGATGACGCTATCTTGGTTTCCTAAACAAAATGATCTAGTCCCTCGGAAAAATTTGCTAAAAATACTTAAAACAATTGCTATCATGGTCTATACGATGACCCGCGCCTGTCCCATTTAACATCCTAATACAAGGTTGTTTACCAAATGCAATGGTAAAATAACACTGTCAAAAGGGTTAAAAATGTGTAGGAAAGATCTTTGAGTAAAATAGGGTAGATAACTCTTAGTTACTTGATCAAAACTTGCAAAACATCCTTGCTATTTTCAAACACACTTCATAACACAATTTTAAAACATTTCCCAAAAAAAAACTTTCAAACAATCAAACATTGAAACATCTTTTCAAAAGACAAATACCTTTGTATACATTCAAACAAGAATCATTACAAAGGTTGCCACAACGATGACCTCTTTTCAAAACATTTTCAAAACCACACACACAAAGCACCATTTCAAACAATTGGAAAAGCAAAGCAAGTGATCTAAACAAGTAACTAAGAGCCCATGGATAACCATGGATGAAAAGGGTGCTTACACCTTCCCTTTTCATAATCTACTCCCCGAACCCAAGAAAACATCTCAAAGGTCTTTCCTGTGCTTTTTGACCTTTCCTTAGGATAAAATAAAAAGTCGGTGGCGACTCTTGCTAAACCGAAACATTTGTGAACACAAAACGCAAAACCTCAAGTCAGTTCTCCCACCGTATCACAGAACTGGCGACTCTGCTGGGGATAACTTTTAAAGTGGAGTAACCTTAGGGTTTAGATCACATTTGCATGCTTATCTTGTTTGCTTTGATTGCTTTACATTTAGTTCTCTTGTTTGGGTTTGAATCCTCCACCCGGATTTTTGGAAAACATTCATAGGTAAATAGCAATACATTGTGGAAACTGTGTGGGGTATACCGACATGGTTGAAGCAATAGCTATATTAGTGCGACATATTTGTGGGTACCGGTAGCCTTTGAGCAATCAAAGAGAATACGGGGCCGCTGAGTGATGTCATGAAGCACTAATGAACTCTTAGAACCTTACTTGACCATCTTGGCCTTATTAGGGGTAGTGAGATGATCGGCTTTGGTGCAGTCCAAAGTTGGTAGATACTCGATACTACACTCATTGAGGGTTATTTTCTTGGAATATTTCGGTCGCCATTTAAGTGGCCAAACTGAAACAATGAACACAAAAAATAATCTAGTGCTATTGAGCTCCTTAGAAACCGGTTACTATTTATAGGACAGGTTGAGCCAACTAACTTCAAGAGGGTACTTACCTATGAAACCCCGTGCAAGCCTGAAACTAGGATCTTGTGTGACTTGCTTGTACATATACTTGTGCATACATCATGAACATCATAAAGCATCATATGCATCCACTAACCATTTCAAGGGTTTGGATCTTCATCTTTGTTCTTGTTTTGTAGGTCATGGAATCTCTCCGCAGAAAAACTATTCAGGTCAACCTTGTGAGGATTCCTCCTCAACTCAAGGAGCTTGCTTCCAAGATTCCTGAGAATTCTCTCTTCAGTGAAAGGCATGGTAGACTTCTCAACTTGGTCAACTCCAACATTGAATAAGACATGGTGAAAGTTCTCTTCCAGTTCTTTGACCCCCTACAACACTGTTTCACATTCCCTGATTACCGACTAGTACCTACTTTGGAGGAATTTTCTCAACTCCTGAAGATTCCTATTCTTCATCAACTACCCTACAACAGTACGGAAAGAGAACCAAAGCCTGAAGATGTTGCTCAAGCCTTACACTTGCAACCATCTGATATCAAAGGTCATTGAGAAACCAGAAGTGGTGTCAAGGGTTTCTTGGCAAAGTTTCTGTTTGAGAAGGCACAAGACTGCTGGAATTCTCTAGATCTGCAAGCTTTTGAGGAGATTGTAACACTTCTCATCAATGGATTGGTCTTGTTCCCAAACTCTGACCAGCTTATAGATGTGAATGCTGTCAAGATTTTCATATCTCGGAATCTTGTGCCTACATTGCTTGGGGACATCCTACACTCATTTCACACACGAACAATGAGGAAAAGAGGTGTTCTCATGTGTTGTACTCCTCTTCTAGCAAGGTGGTTCATTTCTAACCTTCCCCAATCAGTTTTGAAGAATGATCAAGGTTTAAGGTGGTCACAACGGTTGATGACCCTCACACATTCTGATGTTCATTGGTGTTCTCGGTCCAGAGAAAATGTCATCATCATTGATCATTGCGGAGAATTCCCTAATGTCCCACTACTTGGCTTAGGGGAGGCATTACCTACAACCCCTGTTTAGCTTTGAGACAATTTGGGTATGCCCGAAGGGATGGCCCTCATGACATGCTGATTTCTGACTTAGTTTTTGACTTCGACAACGATACTCAAGGACTTCGACAAAGGTTTATCCGAGCTTGGAGGATGCCCAACAAAGTGGATAGTAAGACACTGGGACACAAGAATTCCATCCCCCTTGAGCCTTACCTCAAGTGGGTACGAACCCGTGCCCAGAGTCTTATGATGCCTTACCCCCACATTCTCCCCGTGATCAAAGAGTCTGTTATGGAAGGAGGGGTTCCATACACCCTCCTACATCCAGACATGCCAACATCATTGGAAGAATTGCAAAAGAGTTGGATACAGCTCAAGGAAGAGCGGAACACTTTTGAAGCCAGCTTCTATGCCAGTGAGAAGAAGGTTTTGGAACTTACCTGCCGACTTCACGAAGAGGAGACTCTTAACACTTACATCGCACCAAAGAGGATGCACAACGTCTTTTTACATTAAGAATTTTGTAATATTTTGCCCATGGGGCATTTATGTACTGACAAATTTCTTCTTATTAATATGACGTGTGTTCTTTTTTTTTGCAATAACTTTGAATTTCTGAATCCTTGAATGCATTACATGAACAACATATCATTCATCATATGCATAAACAGGTCTTCACACCAGGTTTCCTTCTCTTTCTGCTGTTTATTTCAGCAAGATGGATATAGAGCAGACGGTCAAAGATCTGCAAGCACAGAATTCGCAATTCCAACAACTCTTCATAACCTTGGCAAAGGGTCAAGAGGATCTTAAAGCACTGTTAGAGAAAGAGAAGGAAAAAGAAAAGAAGAAAAATAAAAGAATTGGTGTGGCCACTATGGGAAGAAGATTTGAGAATCAGGCTAGGAGAGTTCTGGATTTCCCCTCGACGTGTGACGAAGGGGTTGGTAAAGGAAAGGGAGTTGCAATGCCCTCCGAGTCTGAAGCTGAAGAAGAAGAAGAGGAAGAGGATGAAGATTACTCCAAACAGTAGTACCCTCCGGTGGACGATAAGTATAAGAACCTAGAGGACCGGCTGGCAGCCATGGAGGTGCAAAGGGTACATGGGTTAGATTTCGAAGAACTAGGGTTGGTTGTTGGGATCATCATTCCTCCCAAGTTCAAAGTGCCTACATTTGCTAAATACGATGGTTTATCCTGTCCGAAGATGCATCTGCGTCCTATGTCAGAAAGATCCAACCTCACTCTTCTGATAAGGATCTATGGGTTCACTTTTTTCAAGATAGTTTGTCGGGTACGCAATTGGACTGGTTCTATCAACTTGAGAGGTCTGATGTTCATAACTGGGAGGATTTGGTTGTTGCTTTCTACCGACAATACCAATATAACGCAGATTTAGTGCCTACTCGTACTCAACTACAGAGTATGGGTATGGCCTCTAATGAGGGATTTAAGGAGTATGCCCAGAAGTGGCGAGATTTGGCTGGAAGGGTGCAGGCACCATTGTCGGATAGAGAGCTGGTTGACATGTTTTTGGGGACCCTGTCAGGTCCATTCTTCAATCACTTGATCGGGAGCTCATCTGCAGGGTTCACCGAATTAATTCTGACCGGTGAAAGGGTCGAAGCTGGCATTAAGAGTGGTAAAATTCAGAAGGATGCCTCCGCTTCCACTGCTATCAAGAAGACCTTCCAAGCCAAGAAGGAAGTTTCTGTTGTTCACACCCAGAGAAATCAAGGGAGAATGGAGCGTCGACCAGCGGTGGGGGCTGTGATGATCCAGAACTCCTCAGCCGATCAACCTCGAAGCAGTCAACCTAGAGCTAACCAGCAAAGGGTAGAAAGGCCACAACGGTAATTCACCGGGATCAATATGACACCGGATCTGGTCCTCCCTCATCTGTTAAAGTTAAACCTTACCAACTTGAAAGAAGCGCCGAAAAACCCAAATACCTCTTCTCCCTATTATCATTCAAATGCAAAATGTGCATATCATTCGGACAGTGTGGGGCACGACACCAACAACTGTTGGGCCCTTAAAAACAAGATCCAAGATTTAATAGATGCCAAGGAGGTGGAGTTTGATGCCCCCGAAAAACCTAATGTGATATTCGCTCCTATGCCAAAACATGGTCACAATGTCCATGCTATTAAAGAAGATCTTCATGTTACCGTTGTTGATGACTTAATGACTCCATTGCCAATGATCAAGATGAATCTGTTAAAAGCCGGGATTTTCCCAGGCTGTGAAAAAGATTGTTACTTTTGTTCAACCTTGCATTCCGACTGTCCGCTGTTGAAGTCATGCATCCAACGCCTGATCGATACTCAAGAGATCCTCTTTCAGAAAACTCCTGTTGCTACTATTACTCATGTTACTCATGTTACTCCTATTACTCCAATCAATGATGTTGCTATAGTCACCATTTCCGACAATCTTTCCAAGACCTGCAAAAGGCCTGTTAAGATTACATCTGATCCAAAGTTTGTACCACTGAAGATTACCATGTCGGGGCCTATCCCATATAAGTCCAACAAGACAATACCGTGGAATTATGGAGGAGAGATCTTCTATCACGGTGTGAAACAGATCGAATCAGTTGAAGAAAATTCCAATGAAGAAACTCCTGATGTGGGGAATATTGCAGAGACAAGTAAGATCACACGTAGCGGAAGAATCTTTTCTCCGGAGATTACTCCTCCACGGGCAGTCTTCGGACCCTCAAGTGCTCCTGTGCCTTTCAAGATATTTGTGCAAAGTCCAGTAATTGAAGAAATTGTTACTCCCGAAGTTGTACCCTCTGCTGTTACTGCTGATAAAGGTAAGGGGATCCAAGAAGCGCTTGTCAGGACGAGGGCTCAGACTTTGGTTATCTCCGAGACCACCCAAAAGGAGAGGAGGAGATTTTAAAGATAATTAAGAAGAGCGACTATGATGCCGTAGAGCAGCTGGGGCAAACCCCTTCAAAAATATCTATGCTGGCTCTATTGCTCTGCTCCGAGGCTCATGCCAAAGCCTTGATCAAATTTCTAAATACGGCACACGTACCTCAAGAAACTTCTGCAGATCAGCTTCAAGAGTGCGTGGCTAGCCTTACAGCCGACACTGGTCTTGGCTTCTCTAATGCCGATCTGACGTCTAAAGGAAGAAAGCATAATGATGCGTTGCATGTCTCGGTAGAGTGCAAAGGAACTACACTTGCTCATGTTCTGGTTGATATTGGCTCATCTTTAAATGTTCTACCAAAGAAAGCATTGGACATATTAGACGGTGAAGGTTTAACCCTAAAGCCCAGTAATATCATTGTTAGAGCCTTCGACGGTTCTAAGCGGATGGTTCACGGAGAAGTGGACATACCAATCAAAGTGGGTATGGAAATTTTCAACTCTACATTTTATGTGATGGACATCCGTCCTTCATATTCATGCTTGTTGGGAAGGCCATGGATCCACAACGTTGGGGCAGTCACTTCTTCTCTACACCAGATGCTCAAGTACCCAGTCCAGGGTAAAATCATAACAGTTCATGGTGAGGAGGAGTATATGATAAGTCACCTTAACTCTTTCCGCTACATGGAGTTAGATGGTGAATTCATAGAAACACCTTTCCAACACTTTGAAGAGGTTTCTCCTGAAGTTGCGGTAGCCAAGATAATGACTGATGTGCCCATCATTACCAAGCCTGTGTGCCGGATGTCATCCCTTAAAGATGCAGAGGCTGTAGTCAAGGAAGGAGGAAGCACAGTATGGGGTCAACTGCCAGATTTTCCTTACAAGACAGATAAGTACGGATTGGGTTTCACTGCTGCTAGCCAGAAAGTTGTGCGTCGCTCCCGAGCTGGAGGACCGCCACTGAAAATCACTCATCATGGAGTTCATGCTTTAGAGGATGATGAAGAAGGAAGCAATTTTGAAGACTGGATCTTTCCAACTATTGAAGGAGGACTGAACAACTGGGAGGCGAAAGACTTCGTTCCTATTACTTTCATCAATCAGTAATTTATCTTTTGAACATTTCCTGTTTGGTCTGTAATAATTATTAAACAATTCATACACTCTTTTCACCTTATGCCTTACCCGGGGCATATAGGTCCATTTGTAAGGGTTTTGATTCTTCATTTTCATATGCCATTTTTAATGAATCATGGACGTTTTCATCTATAAACTTTTGTGTTCATTTTCTTTCTTTTTTACATTTCATTTTGTTTAAAGGTGGCTATCCCTTACACACACCCACACTCACAAAATGCAGGTACCCATCCACTCCGGATTTCATGAGTAACAATTCTGCTATGGCCTTCAGTGACTTTGAAGACCTGGTCAATCATGCCGAGTACGAAGGTGATGAAGACTGTGAAGTGCCTGGAGAGTTGGCTAGACTTTTGCAACAAGAAGAAAGGGTTATTCTGCCCCATGAGGAGTTGTTAGAGACTATCAATTTGGGTACTGCCAAAGATAGAAAAGAGGTTAAAGTGGGTGCCAACCTGGAGCCAAGTGTCAAAGAGCGCTTAGTTCAGCTGTTGAATGAATATATTGAGATCTTCGCCTGGTCCTATGAAGACATGCCGGGACTGGATACAGATATTGTGGTTTACCATCTCCCTACAAGAGAAGACTGTCCACCAATCAAGCAGAAAGTCTGCCGAATGAGGCCCGATATGTCTGAAAAGATCAAAGCTGAAGTGATGAAACAGTTCAATATTGGCTTTCTTGCTGTTACTTCCTATCCACAATGGGTTGCTAACATTGTGCCTATGCCTAAGAAGGACAGCAAAGTCAGAATGTGTGTGGACTACAGAGATTTAAACAGGGCTACCCCTAAGGATGATTTTCCACTACCACACATTGACATCTTGGTTGACAACACAGCTCAACACAAGGTATTCTCTTTCATGGACGGATTTTCAGGGTACAACCAGATCAAAATGGCCCCCGAAGACATGGAGAAGACTACTTTTGTTACGCAGTGGGGTAACTTCTGCTATAAAGTGATGCCATTCAGACTGAAGAATTCCGGGGCAACCTATCAGCGAGCCATGGTAGCTTTGTTTCATGACATGATACATCATGAGATTGAAGTCTACGTAAACGACATGATAGCCCGTTCACAAATAGAAGAAGAACACCTCGACCATCTGTAAAAGTTGTTTGTCAGGTTAAAGGAATATAAGCTCAGACTGAACCCTAGCAAGTGCACTTTCGGAGTCAGGTCCGGTAAACTTTTGGGATTCATCGTCAGTAACAAAGGCATCGAGGTTGATCTTGCCAAAGTCAAAGCTATACAAGAAATGCCTTCCCCTCGCACTGAGAAGGAGGTTAGAGGTTTCTTGGGACGCCTAAACTATATCGCAAGGTTCATGTCTCACCTAACATCTACCTACGAACCAATCTTCAAGCTGTTGAAGAAAGATCAGGTGGTTGAATGGAACGATGACTGTCAAGTTGCTTTTGATAAGATCAAGGAGTATTTGCTGGAACCTCCTATCTTGATGCCACCCGTCGAAGGAAGGCCGTTAATCATGTATCTGACTGTTTTGGATAATTCAATAGGGTGCGTACTGGGCCAACATGACGAGTCTGGCCGAAAAGAGTATGCCATTTATTACCTTAGCAAAAAGTTTACCGACTGTGAGACTCGCTACTCACTGCTCGAGAAAACTTGTTGCGCTTTGGTATGGGCTGCTCGCTGGCTAAGGCAGTATATGTTGACACATACCACTATGTTGATTTCTAAAATGGATCCGATCAAGTACATCTTCGAGAAGCCTGCTCTATCCGGAAGAATCGCTAGATGGCAGATGATCCTCACTGAATATGATATCTAGTACACAACCCAAAAAGCTATAAAGGGGAGTGTACTAGCTGACCATCTAGCTCATCAAGTCGTCGAAGATTACCAATCTATGAGTTTCGACTTCCCTAACGAGGATATCATGACTTTGAGCAACATTAAAGAAAACGGACCGTATGACGGACCTGAACAACGATCCCGATGGATTCTGTACTTTGATGGTGCCTCTAAAGCACTTGGCAACGATATCGGTGCGGTACTTATCTCTCCATAAGGTTGCCATACACCTTTCACTGCTAGACTCTGCTTCAGTTGCACCAACAACATGGCCGAGTATGAAGCTTGTATCTTTGGTCTCAAGGCTGCTATTGACTTGGGAATCAAATCTCTGGTTGTATTTGGGGACTCAGCTTTGGTTATCAGTCAAATTAAAGGAGAGTGGGATACTAAACACCCTAACATCATCCCTTACAAAGAACATGTCCTGACATTGTTACCACATTTCGAGCAGATTACCTTCGAGCACTTCCCGCAAGAAGATAATCAGCTAGCAGATACGCTAGCTACAATCTCATCCATGTTTAAACTTAACTGGGATAATGAGGCACCTCAAATCACCATTGAACGAATGGACGAACCTGCACATTGTCATGAGATTAATACCGAAGAAGTGGTGGACCGACCCTGGTTTCATGACGTCAAAAGGTATCTCGAAGCACAAGAATACCCTGAAGGAGCTTCAGTCAACGACAAAAAGTTCTTAAGGAGGTTCGCGGCCAAGTTCTTTCTGAGCAATGGTATCTTATACAAGCGCAATCTTGATTGTGTCCTACTCCGTTGTATGGATAAGATTGAAGCTGAGCAGATCATGGTTGAACTACATAATGGCACCTTTGGCACCCACTCGACCGGTCATACGATGGCTAAGAAGATTCTAAGGGCAGGCTACTACTGGTCTACCATGGAAGCTGATTGTCATCAACATTCCCGTACTTGTCACAAATGCCAAATCTATGCTGACAAGGTACATAATCCCCCAGTCCCTCTCAATGTCTTAACAGCTCCTTGGCCATTTGCGATGTGGGGAATCGACATGATTGGAGAGATCAAGCCTACAGCATCCAATGGACACCGTTTCATCCTGGTGGCCATTGATTACTTTACCAAGTGGGTCGAAGCAGCTTCCTTCGCCTCCGTTACAAAGAATGTGGTTGCCCGCTTCATCAAGTAGAACCTCATATGCCGGTATGGTATCCCCGACAGGATTATTACGGACAACGGTACAAATTTGAACAATACTATGATCACTTCTCTGTGCGAGCAGTTCAAGATTCAACATCACAATTCATCTCCCTATCGGCCAAAGATGAACGGTGTTGTTGAAGCTGCAAACAAAAATATCAAGAAGATCATTCAAAAGATGACAGTCACCTACAAGGACTGGCATGAGATGTTACCATTTGCTCTACATAGGTACCGTACCACGACACGTACTTCAACTGGGGCAACACCCTTTTCTTTGGTATACGGCATGGAGGCTGTTTTACCTATGGAGGTTCAGATTCCTTCCTTGAGAATCATGAAGGATGCTGGTTTGAGTGAAGACGATTGGATTCAGACTCGACTTGATCAACTTGACTTGATTGATGAAAAGCGACTTACTGTTTTTTGCCATGGTCAGACATATCAAAAACGTATGATCAAGGCCTTCAACAAGAAAGTCAAGAGACAAGTATATCAAGTCGGGGATCTTGTAATCAAGCGGATCATCTTACCGCAAAGTGATCCCAGGGGAAAGTGGATTCCTACTAACGAAGGACCATTTGTGATAAAAAAAACATCTTTTCTGGTGGGGCAATGATTCTGACCACCATGGACGGTGATGACCTGCCGCACCCTGCGAACGCATACATAGTCAAAAGATACTACACATAAAACGACCCGACAAGTTGAAAACCCGAAAGGGCGACTTGGGCAAAAATGGGCATCCCGGTGAATCGAAAACCCGAAAGGGCGGTTCAAGCAAAAATTAGGGATAAATAAAAAAAATGTGTACACCCGGCAAGTTGAAAACCCGAAAGGGCGACTTGGGCAAAAAAAGGGTTTCCCGGTGGATCGAAAACCCGAAAGGGCGGTCCAGGCAAAAGTTAGGGAATTAAAGCGTATGACTATGTCTCGTCGGATCATTTTAAGTACAATCTCTTCACAGACAAGCTCCAAGTTTCTGATCAATCCAATCATCTGCAGACGAAGCAACGAATGGACAAGATATTCAGAGTTGTGAAGACTATAGCCGAATGGGAACCTCATGGAACTGTTACACGTAGCCATCTTTCTTTGTGTGAATTTTTCTAATTTTTATGACAACATTCTCTTACTAGGATGTCTATCTCCTTTGTACAAAATACCTACACAAAGTTAATACAAAGATATTTCAAAGTGCAGAAATTTGTTTGTTCTTTCTTTTTTACACTTGTGTTTTATTTGAAAACGTCCAATGATTTATTAAATGAGCATACGCATTTGAATATAATCACTTCTTACAAATAAAACGGAATGCGAAAGGATAATTACTGATAGGTTGAAAGTATAGGAAGACGTCTTTATGCTATTCCGGAGGAAATCCCCTGCAGTATATCATCCAGATTCTCAACAAAGCTAAAACCTTGAAATGCACATTCCCAGTGGAGTTAAGTTTCAAAATTCCCATCAGAGCTAAGTTTCTAAACCCCTAATCCCCAGCGGAGCCAGAAGACTTTGAACTACAAATCCCCAGTGAAGATGAAACTTTCTTCCCCAACATAGTTCGAAACTTCAACCTTTAAACCCCGGTGGAGTACTATCCAATTTCCTCCATAAATCCCTAGTAGAGTGACATACAACCCAAGCTTTTAAAAATTCCCCAATGGGATGAACATTCTCCCCACTTAGTTATTTCCCAGCAGAACGAAGAGTCTTGTTCTCATTTCTCCAGTTGAAGCCTCCCAGGTTTTAATTCCCCAGTAGAGATCGTCAGAGTTTTCCTTATCCGCCAGGAAAGTCGTGAAGGATTCCCAATTCCCTGCAGAAGTTGTCAAAGTTCTTGGTAATCCCCACAGGTCACCAAGGATTTTCAATCCCCAAGAATAGTCCAAAGGATTACTCAGTCTCAACAATCAAAGGTTTTGAATCTCCAGTAGCAGTCAAGGGTTTATTTTCCCCGGCAGTAGTCAGAGATTTCATTATCTCCCGCTATCAAGGATTTATTTTCCTCAGCAGGACGGCTACTCAGCTTACATGCGCATACATTACATTCATATATCATAAACATTGATAAAACACATTTATTACACCATACATTTCATGCAACATAACTTTGTGTTTTCAGCTAACATTTTACCCTTTTCGGGATAAGATCAAAAGCTATCTTTAACAAATGTTCAAAGATTTCAAATACGGTATAGATACACCCCAGACACGGCGGTCATTCTATTACTCATTCAGAATTTCAAGTCAAAATATGGCATGGATACACCCCAGACACGGCGGTCATTCTACTACTCATACAGACTTCAGCAATCAGATATAGACTAGATACGCTCCAAACACAGAAGCCATTCTATTTCTCATTCAGATTCAACTGTCAACTTCAGGTTCAGATACACTCCAGACACGGAAGTCATTCGGTCACTTATTTAGATCCCAGTTACAGTTCAGATATACTCCAGACACGGAATTCATTCTGCTACTCATACAGATCTCAACTACAGATACAATCCAGATACGCTCCAGACACGGTTGCCATTCTGTCACTTATTCGAACCTATTCCCCAGCCCAGAGATGCTCCATACCCAAATGTTTCTCTGTCGCCCATTCAGAATTCAGATACAATACAGATACACTCCAAACACGGCAGTCATTCTGATATTCATTCAAGAATCAAATACGGTTACAGCTCAGATACGCTCTAGAAACGGACGCCATTCCTTTGATTATACGAATCCAATCTCCAGATACAACTCAGATACGGATACTGTGATCGGTGGATCTGGAACTGACTGTTTAACGCTGGTTCGCGAAATGTCGCGGAAGCAAGAGTCGCCACCGTCTTTTATTTTCTCCAAATGGAAAGGACAAAAGCACAGAAAAATTCCTTATTGAGATTGGTTCTCGGTTCGGGAGGTAGATTTATAGAAAGGGAAGGTGTTAGCACCCTTTCTATCCATGGTTATCCATGGGCTCTTAGATACTTGCTCATTTGTGTTTTCAAAATGTTTGTTTGCTTTTCAAGGTGAGTGGGTTTGAAAAAGTTTCGTTTAAAATTTCAGTTCGACTCTTGTATCAGTCCTCAAGAGTGTTAGAAAAGTTGTTTTTGAAAGCTTTTTGCAAAGTGTCGGTGTGAAAAGAAGTTTTTTGATTTGTTTTGAATTAGAGAAAGTATCTACGAGTCGTCTACCTACCCTAAGGAATTCGTCTGTGTAAATGTCCTTAAGATAGTGCCATCCCACCATTGAGAGGTAGGTAGCACCACCGTTGGAGGTATTCGGGTCAATTCGTTATCGGGACAGTGTGGTCACCAGAGCAATAGGAAGACACCTTAGGAGCTACCCCCATGCCATGTTCATGGACATGAGGACTTACTAAAACATCCTCTACTCGACGACCACGTTTCGAGGGGCAAGGCAACAGTGAGGCGTACCCTAGGAGTGGTGTGTGAATTCGTGTGTCATTTTCAGTTATTATTTATCTTGATCATGCATTGAGTGTTCTACGCTTTGATTTTATTTTTGGCATACATTCTTCCATGTGTTTTAACAGTTTAAAAAGGTGCGGAAATATAAAAGTCCTACGCTATTACAAAGGCGCGGGTCTACATCGCCAAATTAAACCAAGACCCGATTTGAAATAAAGTGCGGAAAATAAATGCTTAATTATCTATTACAAGGCTTTGGGGCAATTACATGAAATTTAAAAGGGAAGTAAAAAGCAAACGCGCGAAATGTAATTATAATCGAAGGTGCGAGGGCGTTGGACCCTTTAAAGAATTTAAATCGAAACTATAAAATTAATTAAATTAAATAAAAGAAAGAACTTATTTTTGGAGTTTTTGTATTTATGAATTTTAATGAGAAAATTAATTATTATAGGAAACCCTAATTCTAATTGTTTTTAATTTATTAAAAAATGTTTAAGTTGTAACCTAATTTAACCCTAATTATTTAATTGCAAGTATTTACAAAAATAATTAATTATTAATAATAAGAATAAGATGGAATTATTTTATTGAGAAAAGAATAAAAATCTAAAAAAACCCTAATTTTTATGTGTTTTAATTTATTTAAGAAAAAAAAACATTAAACTTACCTAAAACTAAAACTAATTAATTGTTAGAATTTTATTTACAAAATATTGATTAAAAAATAAATGAACATATTTTTATTTTTTATAGTTTCTGATTTTTTTTGTATTTTTATGTTATAAAAAATTAATTTATGGAATTAAATAAACAATTAATATAAATAAAATAAATGAAAGAAAAGAATAAAAAGAGAGAAAGAAAATGCAAACAGATGGGGGTGTTGACCCAATGGAGGAGGTGAATTTGTAGCAATTGAGCCCATTTGAAAGAGGCCTTTTTTGACTTTTCTGGCTTGTATGCACATGGTTGACTGAGGGTACATGGTGGACTGCGTGATCTGGCCATTAGATGGATCTCCCTGGCGCGTGGCAGGCACAAACGTTTAGGCCTATGGTACTCCCTTGAGTGTGGTGATCACCTGAACATGTAAACATAAAAAATATAGAGGAATATGGGGACCTGGGAATCGAACCCAGGTCCCAGTGCTTGAAGGACAACGCATCAACCAACCAGCCAAGCGCGTTCGTTTGTAAGATTACTGGAACGTGATTAATATGAGAGAGAATAAGCGCCATTGGTAAACATAAAAAAAATGCGTGAATGTTTGAATGGCCTAGTCTGGTTGAGACACCTCAGCATCTTCTTCATGGCTGCTTCGTTTTACCTGAAAACATGAGATAGATAGCGGGGGTTTTAAACCCCCACAATCTGAAACCACAAATAATAGCGAATAGAAATTGGGCAATGATAAATTGAGCGCGATGAGTGTTTTAGATTCGTTGGAATGTTACGAATTCAATGGTCCTAGTCTCATGGTCTAATTTTACCAGATACTCAAAGCCCCAAATGGAAGCTTCTGAAACCCTAGAACCCTTCAATAGTATATTTCGCTACAGGCAAGATTAGTTCAATTCACTGGTAGCATAAGCTTCAGTGAGTCCATATTAGTGTAAAACAATCATTAAAATGTATTAAAAAAGGCGTGCAAATCGAAATACGAATATGCAAATGTTCCTGAACAGGGCGACTTCGTGTTACCGATTCTTGAGGTTAGAGGCTGTAGTTTTGATTGAGAAAGCTTCCTGGATGTGTAAGCAAGCTATTGGAATGGTTATTTTGCCTTGAAACAAACTCTAGCTGTGTTTTCAGTTTTGAAAAATTTGAGAGAAAAGTGCAAAGTGTATGGTGTTCTTGGGCGCAGCTTCTAGGTTCTTATGATTAGGTTTAGGTTTGTGCTTATATGAGGAATGAATTAGGATAAAAATCCAAGCCAAAAACCTTTGCATTCATGAATCAAATATTTGGTTTTCAATGTAATCTTTTTTCAATCTTTTTCATGTCCTTTTGATGCCAATCATTGCCAATCACCTTGATTCTTTCCTTATTGAATAGTGCACGAAATCTTGAGTGAATTTTATGCACAAAAAGATTTGAAAAGCATGGATTAGTATTTTTCTTATAATTAATTATAATTAAATGAATTAAATAGATTAAATATTCAATTAATTAATTAAAAATAGGAAAATAACTCACCTTTGGGTCAATGGTTCGTGCATAGCTTTTGGGTGATGACTCTTGGAAGAAATTGAGGCCCATTAGCAATTTTGAGGTATTTGAAGTAAAGTTGACTTTTCAAAATTCCCAAAAATTTCCCAACTTCCACAAGGCATATCTTGCTCAATTTTTAAGCTTTGATCATGTTCTTGGACATTTTGGAAAGGTCTTGAAGTCCTATAATCAATGCCTTTGGTCCCATGTCATTTTGATTTACCAATCTCAAGTTATGGTCCTTGACTTAAAGTGCCTTTTTGTTGACTTTTGAAAATGACCTATAATGTTGAGATTGATAAATTTTTGTGAGAGCATTTCTTGGACTTGAAGTGTGAAGAGGAGTTGTAGGAAATGTCATTCTCTTCAAAATGAGCTTTGGATGGAATTTTTCTAATAAACCATGTGGAAGTTATGCCTTGGTCAATTTACAGTTGACTTTTTCAACTGTCCAAATATGGAAACTTTTGCATCTTGAGACTTTTTGAGCCATGCCTTGAGAATCATGATCAAGAATTGATCAAATGATGTTTGTGGCTTCAAAATAAGATGTTGACCAAAAATTTGGACTTTTGACTGTCAAATGACCATTTTGCCCCTTTAGTTGACTGTTGGGCAATTAGGGTTTTTGACTGTGCAATTTTGTACTGTGAGTCTTGAAACTTAGCATATGGATGCTTGACCATGTTTGTAGGCATGTGGGACTTGATTGGACCCTTGGAAACTTCAATTTATTTGCTAGAATCAAAACCCTAATTTTTGACTGTTAGGAGGCCATTGAACTGTGCAATCTTTGGGAGAATTTGAAGCATGCTCTTTGCAAATCTTGAAGAATATGGGAGGGAAAATTTTGGGGTGCAACAGTTGCCCCTGTTCAATCTTCTTAGACCTGAGGATGCAGATTGGCTGACGTGCCTTTCGTAATCCGAAGGTGGAAGATGATTGAACACTAGAGTGCCCAGAAATTTGCGCTCACATAGCAGTGTGATGGTGGGAATGGGCTTATAGATGCCATTTGGAGATTGATGGATAGGATGATGGGCTTATAGAGGCCATGCTGAGAGGTGATGGATAGGTGGATGGGCTTATAGATGCCATCTGGGTGTCGATCGCGTAAGAGATTCCTTAGCGAGAACTTGCGTACCTGAAAAAGAAAATGAGCACCTGGCCTGTTACAGGAGCTGGTCTTCAAACTCTTTGTGTAGATGCGCCCTGACTGGTTACAGGAATTGAATTTGGAGCTTCAAAAGGTGATGAACGAATCAGGGATGGTTACTACCTCACGGGATGGTGAGAGAACCTGGGGCGATTACTACCTCAACAGTAACGATGAGAGAATCTGGGGAGATTACTACCTCAATAGTAACGATGAGAGAATCCGGGGCGATTACTACCTCAACAGTAACGATGAGAGAATCTGGGGGCGATTACTACCTCAACAGTAACGGTGAGAGAATCTTGGATGTCTTCTACTGAGTCTTTATCAGGAAAAATTTTAGGAATCGATTTACCTGGACTAGAGAAGGCCTTTGACTGGATAAGAATCAGAAAAATCTTTAGGAATCGATTTAACTGAACCAGGCTAGGTCTTGGAATATCTTCAACTGGATAAGAATCAGGGAGATCTTAGGGTCGATCTGACTGAACCAGAGAAGGCCTTTGGCTGGATAAGAATCAGGAAAATCTTAGGAGTCGATTTAACTAAACCGGTCAAGGTCTTGGAATATCTTCAACTGGATAAGAATCAGGGAGATCTTAGGGTCGATCTGACTGAACCAGAGAAGGCCTTTGGCTGGATAAGAATCAGGAAAATCTTTAGGAGTCGATTTAACTGAACCGGTCAAGGTCTTGGAATATCTTCAACTGGATAAGAATCAGGGAGATCTTAGGGTCGATCTGACTGAACCAGAGAAGGCCTTTGGCTGGATAAGAATCAGGAAAATCTTTAGGAGTCGATTTAATAGAACTGTTCAAGGTCTTGGAATATCTTCAACTTGATAAGAATCAGGGAGATCTTAGGGTCGATCTGACTGAACCAGAGAAGGCCTTTGGCTGGATAAGAATCAGGAAAATCTTTAGGAGTCGATTTAACTGAACCGGTCAAGGTCTTGGAATCTTCAACTGGATAAGAATCAGGGAGATCTTAGGGTCGATCTGACTGAACCAGAGAAGGTCTAGGACATGGCTGAGAACTTAACTGGATCTTTCCTGAAAGGTAAAGGTCAGTCATATGCAATGCATGATATGGATCAAGCAATGATGTTCTCAACATAAATGAAATTGTAAGATATGATGCGTATATGCATGCTATAATGTATGAAAATTCGATGTTTATGAATGTATGTTTGTCGTCTAGGAAAGTAAATCCTTGACGGGTGCCGGGAAGTCACATCCTGGGCTGATGTTGGAGAACAATGCTTTGTTGTTTCCGCTGGGGATGATAGTTGCAAGAATACCGGTAGGAGAAGATAACTCCGTTGGGGAATAAACTTGATGAAGAGATTACTCTGCGGGGAATAACTACTCTAGCGACCTTGCTGGGGAATAATACTCTGTGGGGAGAGAGGTACTTTGCTGAGATGTTGATGGTAACTTCGCTGGGGATACCATTAATAGGTTGGAAGTGTTAATAGACTCCGCTGGGGATAGGAAGACTTCGTCGGGGACGATCTTTCTGTGGCTTTTGGCTGAGAATAACCCAGTTATATCCTGGTCTTTGAATAAAGCCGGGGGACACGTTCGGGCTCTGCAGGGGACAAGTTTCCAGAATCTACTGGGGATAAGCTTACTTCTTGGGGAGATGGATTCCAACTTTCCTGGGGAAACTGGATTGGACTCTCCTGGGGAAATTTTGAACTATATTGGGGAAGTGACTCCATTGAATGTTTGATATACCGCCGGGGAACAATCTTAGATCAAGACTGCCGGGGATGCTTGTTAAGAATGTCGAGATTTGCTGGAGGATGCCCAACTTCCTTAAGGCTGACGGGATAACTCTGCTTGGGGAGAGTGCATAGACTTGCTGACTCACTCTCTGGGGAATTAAGATATACTGGTTACGTCCTTTAGCTGAACCTACCTTGATACCTTGGTGGACAAAACAATTAGATCGCTTAGACCACTCATTATTGCCCCTGTTTCTAATATTACTTGTAATTAATCCTTTGTTTCGTATGCAAATATTTATGAGTTAGCAATCAGTGTCAAATGCATATATCACAAATTGAACCTTGGACGTTCTTCGCAAAACAAAACGGAAAAAGGAAAACAAAGGCAGTTTGTAGCTGAAAAGTGAATTTGTATTGATTTTGAGTTTGCTTGTAAATAGGCGTTTATGTACAAGAGGCTGACGTCCTAGTAAGAGAACGCCGCCGAACAAAAGAATTTATACAATTTGTACAAAGGAAAATAAAACAGCTGTGTGAAAAGAATAATCCCACTGAGTTCCAACTCTGCTATCGCCTTTATATCTTCGAGCGTCTCATCACTTGATGACCTAGTCGAGGATGATGCTGATTGATCGATGCCGTCTGAACTTGATGTAGATACCGGATTCTGGATGCAAAGTGATCCGCTGAGACATAGTATTACGCTTTATCCCTAACTTTTGCCTGGACCGCCCTTTCGGGTTTTCAGTCCACCGGGATACCCATTTTTGCCCAAGCCGCCTTTTCAGGTTTTCGACTTGCCGGGTGTACAGATTTTTTTTCATTTCATCCCTTCATTTTGCCCGAACCCTTTTGGTTCGCCGGGAAGCCCTAATTTTTGCCTAGGTATGTCAACCTAGCAGGTCTTTTATTATGCGTAGTATCTTTTTACTATGTCTGCATTGGCGGGGTGAGGAAGGTCGTCACCATCCATGTTGGTTAGAATCATGGCTCCTCCTGAGAATACATGTTT
Organism: Vicia faba; assembly: GCA_948472305.1. NCBI lineage: Eukaryota > Viridiplantae > Streptophyta > Magnoliopsida > Fabales > Fabaceae > Vicia > Vicia faba. Next base: position 255,112,013 of record OX451738.1, on the reverse strand, counting down.
AACCACGAATGACCCTTCGTATGTAGGGGTCCACTTGCCCCTTGGATCACTCTGAGGAAGGATGATACGTTTGATTACCAGATCCCCAACTTGATATTCTTGTGGCCTGACCTTTTTGTTAAATGCCCTGATCATCCGTTTATGTACGTCTGACCATGACAAATAGCAGCGAGTCTCTTTTCGTCAATTAAGTTTAGCTGATCAAGTCGTGTCTGGATCCAATCATCTTCGTTCAGATCTGCATCCTTCATTATCCGGAGAGAGGGTATCTGCACTTTGATCGGTAAGACCGCCTCCATACCATAGACCAAGGAGAAAGGAGTTGCCCCGATTGACGTCCTTGCTGAGGTACGATACCCATGAAGAGAAAACGGTAACATCTCGTGCCAATCTTTATAGGTCACTGTCATCTTCTGCACAATTTTCTTGATATTCTTATTTGCTGCTTCTACAGCCCCATTCATCTTCGGCCGGTAGGGAGAAGAGTTGTGGTGTTGTATTTTAAATTGCTCGCAGAGCTCAGTGATCATCTTGTTATTGAGATTGGTACCGTTGTCTGTAATGATTCTTTCAGGGACGCCGTATCGATAGATCAGGTTATGCCGAATGAACCGAGCCATGACATTCTTGGTTACAGTGGCGTAGGAAGCCGCTTCAACCCACTTCGTGAAGTAATCAATCGCCACCAGGATGAAGCGATGCCCATTGAATGCCGTAGGTTTAATCTCACCGATCATATCTATGCCCCACATTGCAAACGGCCAAGGTGCTGTTAAGACATTCAGGGGAACTGGAGGAACGTGCACCTTATCTGCATAAATCTGGCATTTATGACACGTCCGAGAATGTTGGTAACAGTCGGCTTCCATTGTGGACCAGAAATACCCTGCCCGAAGGATCTTCTTTGCCATGGTGTGTCCACTGGAATGTGTCCCGAAGGTACCTTCATGTAGCTCTGTCATGATCCTTTCTGCTTCAGTCTTATCCACACAACGCAGTAAGGTCGAATCATGGTTTCGCTTATACAGGATGTCGTTGCTAAGGAAGAACTTCGCTGCGAACCTTCTCAGAAACTTTTTATCGTTGATAGATGCACCTTCAGGGTATTCCTGAGCTTCCAAGTACCTCTTCACCTCATGGTACCAAGGCTTCTCAGTCACCAACTCAGTCTCAAGATCACAACAGTATGTCGGTTCGTCCAGTTTCCAGATAATGATCTGGGGAGCCTCATTGTCCCATTTGACTTTGAACATGGAAGACATCATAGCCAGCGCGTCCGCCAACTGATTCTCCTCTCTCGGAAAGTGTTCAAAGGTTATCTCTGTGAAGTGGGGGATCAAGGTCAACACACATTCTTTGTAAGGAATAAGATTCAGATGTTTCATATCCCACTCTCCTTTGATCTGATTGATCACGAGAGCGGAATCTCCGAAGACACTCAGAAACTTGATCCTTAAGTCAATCGCAGCTTGGAGACCCATGATGCATGCCTCATACTCCGCCATGTTGTTGGTGCAGTTGAAACATAGCCGGGCAGTGAGTGGAGTATGAATGCCTTGAGGGGATATGATCACAGCGCCGATGCCGTTACCCAAAGCATTGGAGGCTCCGTCAAAGTGCATAGACCATCGGGATCCTTCCTCAGGTCCTTCATCCGGTCCAAGTACTTCACAATCAGTCACTATCATGATACTCTCGTCGGGGAACTCAAAGTTCATCGACTGATAGTCGTCCACTGCCTGATGTGCCAAGTGGTCTGCCAATACACTTCCTTTGATGGCTTTCTGAGTCGTGTACTGGATGTCGTATTCTGTCAAGATCATTTGCCATCTTGCTATTCTCCCAGACAGAGCAGGCTTTTCGAATATGTACTTTATAAGATCCATCTTTGAAATCAACAAGGTAGTGTGAGTCAGCATATACTGTCTCAGCCGGCGAGCAGCCCGTACCAAAGCGCAACAAGTTTTCTCGAGCAGTGAGTATCGGGTCTCACAGTCGGTAAACTTTTTGCTAAGGTAATAAATGGCATGCTCTTTTCGGCCAGACTCGTCATGCTGCCCCAGCACACACCCCATTGAGTTGTCAAGTACTGTCAGATATAGTATCAGAGGTCTCCCTTCAACCGGCGGCATTAGAATAGGTGGTTCTTGGAGATACTCTTTGATTCTGTCAAAAGCGGCCTGACATTCATCGTTCCAACGTACTACCTGATCTTTCTTCACCAACTTGAAGATTGGCTCACAGGTAGCAGTTAGGTGTGAGATGAATCGGGCAATGTAGTTCAGGCGTCCTAAAAAGCCTCTGACCTCTTTCTCTGTCTTAGGAACTGGCATCTCTTGAATGGCTTTAACCTTGGCAGAGTCCACTTGAATACCTTTGTCACTTACGACGAAACCTAGCAATTTTCCAGACCTCACCCCAAAGGTGCACTTGTTCGGGTTCAACCTCAGCTTGTACAACTTCAGACGGTCAAACAGTTTCTGTAGATGGTTAAGGTGTTCCTCCTCAGTTTGGGACCTCGCAATCATATCGTCGACATACACTTCGATCTCATGATGGATCATGTCATGAAATAAAGCAACCATGGCACGTTGGTAGGTTGCCCCAGCATTTTTCAACCCAAAAGGCATGACCTTGTAGCAAAAGGTGCCCCACTGAGTAACAAAAGTGGTCTTCTCCATGTCTTCAGGAGCCATCTTGATTTGGTTATATCCGGAGAAACCGTCCATGAAGGAGAACACCTTGTGCTGAGAAGTATTGTCAACCAGAACGTCGATGTGAGGCAGAGGGAAATCATCCTTAGGGTTTGCCCTGTTCAAATCCCTGTAGTCAACACACATTATGACCTTACCATCTTTCTTCGGTACTGGAACCACGTTGGCAACCCACTGAGGGTAAGAAGTTACTACAAGAAAACCAGCATCAAATTGCTTCATAACCTCAGCTTTGATTTTCTCGGACATCTTTGGGCGCATACGGCGGACCTTTTGCTTAACTGGAGGGCAGTCTTCCTTGGTAGGCAAATGATGGACCACAATGTCGGTATCTAACCCAGGCATGTCTTCGTAGGACCAGGCAAAGATCTCCACATAATCATGTAACATCTGAGTTAACCGTTGCTTCACGCTGAGCTCTAGGTTGGCACCGATCTTGACTTCCTTCCTATCTGCCTCGGTACCCAGATTTATTGTTTCCACCGGCTCTTCATGTGGTTGAATTGCCCTCTCTTCCTGGAGTAACAGTCTTGCAAGCTCGCCAGGCACTTCACAATCATCTTCACCTTCGTCTTCGGCTAAGTTGATCGGATTTTCGAAGTCATAACTGGCAGTAGCAGAGTCGTTACCAGTGAGATCCAGAGTGGATTGAAACCTGTATGAGTGAGTGTGTGTAAATACAGCTGTTTTGCAATATATAAAGGAAGGAAAGAAAGAAAAGGAGCATAAGATTTGAAGTGCGAGAAAACGTCCAAGGTCTTTATTCATGATATATGAAATGACAATTAATATGCCCTCACAAATGAAGCCACGGTGCCCCGGGTAAGACACCGGGCCATAGAGTTTCAATTCATTGTTTATTACAAATAACAAAAACAAAGGAGTTTATTACTGCGTAACAAAAGTAACAGGAGTATGATCTTTAGCAGTCCAATTGGTCAATCCACCATCAGTCGTCGGGTAAATCCAGCTATCGAACTCTGACTCTTCCACCTCATCTTCATCCCCAATAGCATTCACTCCTGGATTGGTGATGAGCACAGGAGGTCTTCTAGTTCTAGCTTTGCGCACAGCCTTCTGAGCCTCTGCAGTAAAACCCAGTCCAAACTTGTCAGTTTTAGGTGTAAAATCATGGAGCCTGCCCCAGTTAGCACATTCACCTTTCTGGATTACAGCCCGGGCGTCCTTCAAGGAAGCCATCTTCAAAGGAACATCCTCTTCAACCACTGTTTCTGCCGCTGCCAATATTGGAGGTACCTCTTCAAAATGTTGAAAGGGGGTTTCAATAAACTCCCCGTCCATCTCAATATACCGGAAGGAATTCAAGTGACTAACCATATACTCCTCCTCTCCCTACACAGTGACAATCTTCCCTCTGACGGGGTACTTGAGCTTCTGGTATAGGGTAGAGGTTACTGCCCCAGCCTTGTGAATCCAAGGTCGACCCAGTAAACAGGAATAAGATGGACGAATATCCATCACAGAGAAAGTTGAGTCGAATACTTGGGAACCCACACGAATAGGAATGTCTACCTCTCCATGGACCATCCTCTTAGAACCGTCAAAGGCTCTGACGATGATGTTGCTAGGTTTCAGCTCCAGGCCTTCACAATCCAACCGGTCCAAGGCCTTTTTGGGTAGCACATTCAGGGAAGAGACGGTGTCCACCAACACATGCGTAAGAGTAGTGCCCCTGCATTCAATAGAGACATGCAGGGCATCATTGTGGTTCTTTCCCTTAGCAGTAAGGTCAGCGTCCGAGAAACCCAAACCATTGTCAGCTGTCAAATTGGCTACGCAATCAGTAAACTGGACTGCAGATGTCTCCTGTGGCACATGGGCCATCTTTAGAAATGAAATCAAGGCCTTAGCATGGGCCTCTGAGCACAGCAGCAAGGAGAGCATAGATATCTTGGAGGGGGTATGCCCCAGCTGTTCAACAACATTAAAGTCACTCTTCTTGATTATTTTCAGAATTTCCTCCATCTCTTGTTGGGAGGCTTCAGCATTCACAGATTTTGGCGCCTTCATCCGGGCAGGCTCATCTTCAATCCCTTTGCCCCGAGCATTAGATGACTCGGCAGCAGGGGAAGCAACTTGATCAGAAATGGGAACAGGTGCACTTGCAGGTGTTATAACGAGAGGTCTTCGAATAGCTGGTGGTGCAATGTCAAGCGAGAAGAGCCTGCCACTGCGGGTAACTTTGGTTGGACCAGTGATATTGCTGATGCTGGTGCCAGTGTTGAACTCTTGCTTTATACCATGTACATACACATCTGCCCCATAGTGCCATTGGACAACCTTATCAGATTCATAGGGGAGAGGCCCCGGGACAGTAATAACAATGGGTGCGACAGTCATGATTTTCACTGGCTTCCTCGGGGGAGCCTTGATTGGATTGTTAAAAATGGTAACAACAGATACATCTTCCACAGGAACAAACGGACCAGCGGTCTTCTTGAACAGAATCTCTCTGCTGTCCATCAGGCTTTGGATGCCTAACTTCAGCAAAGGACAACCAGAAAGGGAAACAGCACACAAAAGGCAACCTTCGCTACAACCCGGAAATAAACCGGCCAGCAGTAGGTTCCTCTTAACAGTCATCAGAGGAGTAGCTACATCATTCACAGAGACGGCATACACATCTTCATCAACAGCATTTACTCCATGCTGGGGCATAGGAGCAGTCACCATATTTGGCCTCTCAGGCGCTTCAAATTGTATCTCCTTCGCATCAATAAGGTCTTGCACCTTATTCCTTAAGGCCCAACAGTCATCAGTGGAATGCCCCGGGCTATCGGAGTGATAAGCACAACAGGCATTTGGATTGTACTTGGGAGAGGCAGTATTCACAACCTTTGGGGCCTCTCTGACAGTCACCAAGTTGGTGGATAGCAACTGCAACAAGATTTGTGATAGGGTCATACTTAGACGGGTAAACTCTCTTCTGGGTCTTTCAGCCCTGGGTGGATTGGTTTGCCGAGGAGCGGCAGCAGGCTTTGCAATCATCACCGCATTGACAGATTGGCGGCGTTCTGGTTTCTCTTGCCTCCTAGGCCCATACACAGCACTGGCCTCCTTTTTAAAGGGTTTCTTCTCAGCACTTGAAGACGCACCTTTCTGAATTTTACCGGACTTCATTCCAGCCTCTATTCTCTCTCCAGTCAGAATAAGATCAGTGAACCCTGCAGACGAATTACCGATAAGATGATTGAAGAATGGCCCGGAGAGGGTCCCCAAGAACATATCCACCAGCTCACGGTCTGTTAACGGAGGCTGCACCCTGCCAGCCAGATCCCTCCACTTCTGTGCATACTCTTTAAAACCTTCGCTTGATCCTAGCGACATACCCTGGAGTTGGGTACGTGTAGGAGCAAGGTCGGCATTATATTGATACTGAAAGACTCTCTTGGAAGAAGTGGATCCACAAGTTCTTGTCCACTGTGTACGGTTGAATCTTTCGCACACAAGATCTGAGGTGTAGCTTGGGGCAAGACGCCCCGTCATACTTGGTGAAAGATGGTGCCTTAAACTTGTGAGGAAAAATCACACCAGTAGATAAGCCCAAGTCTCCGAAATCCATCCCAGGCACTTCTTGGATCTCCATTGCATTCAGTCTGTCTTCCAACTACTTGTACCGGTCTTCAGCAGGAGGATACTGTTCCTCATTAAAGTCGGTCTCATTGTCAGAGACCACTGGACTTGGAGCCTTTCCCCCGTGGGGACTGTCTTTGCCTACAGAAGAACCAGCTTCCTCATTCTGCAGAGTATTACCAAACCTCCGGCCCGAGTTGAAAAGAACAGTTCTCTTCTTCTTCTTCTCCTTCTTCAGGAGCAAAGCCTTCAGCTCTTCTTGACCTTGAGCCAAACCCATGATCAGCTCCTGAAATTGTGCGTTCTGCGCCTGAAGGGCCTTGATAGACATCTCGGTTGATGATGAGTCAGGGTTCATGATGCTGAAATAAACAGCGAAGAACAGTAAGCAACCTGAAAAGAAGGATACCTGCTATGCACATGATGAATGGAATGCGTATGATTTATGTTTTCAAAGACAATCGGGAATCAACTTTGTAAACAAAAGGGAACACACTTCATTAGATTCAACTTTGAAACTTAAATTGTTCAACAGGTTGCCCTTAGGCGTTACATAAAATGGAAATACTGAAAAGGGAAATAAAACTGTAAAAGAACATCCAGAGCTCCTCATTGATCCCAGGGTCTCCTCTTCTCAGTACGGATGTAGTCATTCAGAGCTCGCTCATTCTCCAACTGCTTTGTCAGCTTCTGGATCTTCAATTCCTGCTCATTGAACTTTTCCCGATACGAATCCCATTCTTCTCGCAGTTGCGACTAAGACCTCTTTAATGTCTCATAATCAGTAGGTATCTGAGGAGGGAGGACAGTTGGAGGAGCCCCATCTTTGTCAGGATACTCAAGAATGACGGGTCTGACAGCTTCGTATGGCATACCTAACTTCTGAGCACGGATGCGGACCCATTTGTAGTAGGCTTCCATAGGTAGAGAAGTCTTTGGCCCCAACTCTTGTGGATCAGCTTTATGAACTCTGTCCCAAGCCTTGATGAACCTACGACGCAGCTCGTCACTATCCACCTGAAACTCAAAACTGATGTGAGGCACCAACATCTCATGAGGCCCTGCTCTTCTGGCCCTTCCAAACTGACGGAGAGCTAGACATGGATTATATGAGATTCCTCCTTGAGTACCAATCAAAGGAACATTAGGGTATTCTCTGCAACGATCAATAACAGCTACCTCATCCAAACCTATGAGAGTTCAAATGATGTCCTTATCAGTGAGAGACATTAACCTATGAGCCCAACCTCTTCCTTCTTGGTTCTTCAGCACGGACTTAGGGAGGTGCAAAATAAACCACCTCACTAACAAAGGGATACAACACCACAGGGTTCCTCGTCTTCGGGCAGTACGAGCATAAAGTTGTTGCAGTATGTCACCCAAGAGAGTGGGCACAGGATTCTGAGACATGAAGATCCTTATGGCAGTGACATTGATGAAGTTGTCAGGATTAGGAAACAAGACTAGCCCATAGATTAAGAGAGCTAAGATGTCTTCATATGCCCTAAAGTCCAAGTCATTCCAGAAACTGTTAGCTTTACCAATCAGAAACTTGGCCAAGAAACCCTTAACTCCGCTTCTAGTCACCCAGTTGTCCATTACTTCTTGGTGGGTCAAGGGGAGAGCTGCAGCAACCTCCTCAAGCCTGAGGGTCATTTCCCAACCAGTGAAGGGAGTCTGATCCAAGATAGGGATACCAAGCAAATCAGAGAACTCTTCCAGGGTAGGGACCAGCTGGAAGTCTTGAAAGGTGAAACACTGGTACAGAGGGTCATAGAACTGGGTCAGGACACTCATCAACTGTTGATCCCGCTTTGCAGTGACTAAACTGAGAAGAGAACCATGCCTCTGGATGAAGGAAGTGGTGTTTGGAATTCTGCTAACCAACTCCTCAAGCAACTCAGGTGGGTGAACAAAGTTGAACCGGATAGTATTCCTTCGCATAGGCATCATGATGTCCTACAAAACAGAGCAAAGGTGAAACCCTCTTGTCTTTGAAATGGTCAGTCCTTATGCAGGATGCATGCAATGCTCATGATGTTATGATGTTATGATAAAGCACACCACAAATATTTACAAAGGCAAACATGGTAAGGCACACAAGTCACACAAGCCAAGCCCTTAAAGTTTAGGCCAGCATGAGGTCTAGGTATTACCCTCTTTCAGTTTGTTGGTTCATACCTGTCCTATCAAAAGTAATCGGGTTCTTAGAGGATCCCAATATCATTGACTACCCTCAATCGGTCATAACTCCAGCATCGCAATCTTTTCTTGCGGCCAGAACCATCACGAGAGTTTAGCCTCAATGGGCGTAGCATACTGCTACTGTTCTAATGGCCAAGTTGTGTCATTTAAGGTTCTAAGGTCTGTTGGTGCTTAATGACTCCTTAGAAGACCCATATTCTCTTCGTTGCAACACAAGGGATATCGGTACAGACCAAGGTGCCACACCAATGTAGCCACTGCTTCACCCGTGTCGGTCTACGCCGGACAGGTCCCTCACAGCTTATGCTACCTAAACAGGGTATCCCTAGATCCTGGTTAGGATCTATGTAACTCCGACGCAACCCACAATTTAAAGCAAACAAGTCAAAACAATTGAAAACACAGTTATGAACTATCCTAAGGTACACCTCACTTTATAAAGTATTCCCCAGCAAAGTCGCCAGTTCTGTGATCGGTGGATCTGGAACTCACTGTTTAACGCTGGTTCGCGAAATGTCGCGGAAGCAAGAGTCGCCACCGTCTTTTATTTTCTCCAAATGGAAAGGACAAAAGCACAGAAAAATTCCTTATTGAGATTGGTTCTCGGTTCGGGAGGTAGATTTATAGAAAGGGAAGGTGTTAGCACCCTTTCTATCCATGGTTATCCATGGGCTCTTAGATACTTGCTCATTTGTGTTTTCAAAATGTTTGTTTGCTTTTCAAGGTGAGTGGGTTTGAAAAAGTTTCGTTTAAAATTTCAGTTCGACTCTTGTATCAGTCCTCAAGAGTGTTAGAAAAGTTGTTTTTGAAAGCTTTTTGCAAAGTGTCAGTGTGAAAAGAAGTTTTTTGATTTGTTTTGAATTAGAGCAAGTATCTACGAGTCGTCTACCTACCCTAAGGAATTCGTCTGTGTAAATGTCCTTAAGATAGTGCTATCCCACCATTGAGAGGTAGGTAGCACCACCGTTGGAGGTATTCGGGTCAATTCGTTATCGGGACAGTGTGGTCACCAGAGCAATAGGAAGACACCTTAGAAGCTACCCCCATGCCATGTTCATGGACATGAGGACTTACTAAAACATCCTCTACTCGACGACCACGTTTCGAGGGGCAAGGCAACAGTGAGGCGTACCCTAGGAGTGGTGTGTGAATTCGTGTGTCATTTTCAGTTATTATTTATCTTGATCATGCATTGAGTGTTCTACGCTTTGATTTTATTTTTGGCATACATTCTTCCATGTGTTTTAACAGTTTAAAAAGGTGCGGAAATATAAAAGTCCTACGCTATTACAAAGGCGCGGGTCTACATCGCCAAATTAAACCAAGACCCGATTTGAAATAAAGTGCGGAAAATAAATGCTTAATTATCTATTACAAGGCTTTGGGGCAATTACATGAAATTTAAAAGGGAAGTAAAAAGCAAACGCGCGAAATGTAATTATAATCGAAGGTGCGAGGGCGTTGGACCCTTTAAAGAATTTAAATCGAAACTATAAAATTAATTAAATTAAATAAAAGAAAGAACTTATTTTTGGAGTTTTTGTATTTATGAATTTTAATGAGAAAATTAATTATTATAGGAAACCCTAATTCTAATTGTTTTTAATTTATTAAAAAATGTTTAAGTTGTAACCTAATTTAACCCTAATTATTTAATTGCAAGTATTTACAAAAATAATTAATTATTAATAATAAGAATAAGATGGAATTATTTTATTGAGAAAAGAATAAAAATCTAAAAAAACCCTAATTTTTATGTGTTTTAATTTATTTAAGAAAAAAAACATTAAACTTACCTAAAACTAAAACTAATTAATTGTTAGAATTTTATTTACAAAATATTGATTAAAAAATAAATGAACATATTTTTATTTTTTATAGTTTCTGATTTTTTTTGTATTTTTATGTTATAAAAACTTAATTTATGGAATTAAATAAACAATTAATATAAATAAAATAAATGAAAGAAAAGAATAAAAAGAGAGAAAGAAAATGCAAACAGATGGGGGTGTTGACCCAATGGAGGAGGTGAATTTGTAGCAATTGAGCCCATTTGAAAGAGGCCTTTTTTGACTTTTCTGGCTTGTATGCACATGGTTGACTGAGGGTACATGGTGGACTGCGTGATCTGGCCATTAGATGGATCTCCCTGGCGCGTGGCAGGCACAAACGTTTAGGCCTATGGTACTCCCTTGAGTATGGTGATCACCTGAACATGTAAACATAAAAAATATAGAGGAATATGGGGACCTGAGAATCAAACCCAGGTCCCAGTGCTTGAAGGACAACGCATCAACCAACCAGCCAAGCGCGTTCGTTTGTAAGATTACTGGAACGTGATTAATATGAGAGAGAATAAGCGCCATTGGTAAACATAAAAAAAATGCGCGAATGTTTGAATGGCCCAGTCTGGTTGAGACACCTCAGCATCTTCTTCATGGCTGCTTCTTTTTACCTAAAAACATGAGATAGATAGCGGGGGTTTTAAACCCCCACAATCTGAAACCACAAATAATAGCGAATAGAAATTGGGCAATGATAAATTGAGCGCGATGAGTGTTTTAGATTCGTTGGAATGTTACGAATTCAATGGTCCTAGTCTCATGGTCTAATTTTACCAGATACTCAAAGCCCCAAATGGAAGCTTCTGAAACCCTAGAACCCTTCAATGGTATATTTCGCTACAAGCAAGATTAGTTCAATTCACTGGTAGCATAAGCTTCAGTGAGTCCATATTAGTGTAAAACAATCATTAGAATGTATGAAAAATGCGTGCAAATCGAAATACGAATATGCAAATGTTCCTGAACAGGGCGACTTCGTGTTACCGATTCTTGAGGTTAGAGGCTGTAGTTTTGATTGAGAAAGCTTCCTGGATGTGTAAGCAAGCTATTAGAATGGTTATTTTGCCTTGAAACAAACTCTAGCTGTGTTTTCAGTTTTGAAAAATTTGAGAGAAAAGTGCAAAGTGTATGGTGTTCTTGGGCGCAGCTTCTAGGTTCTTATGATTAGGTTTAGGTTTGTGCTTATATGAGGAATGAATTAGGGTACAAATCCAAGCCAAAAACCTTTGCATTCATGAATCAAATATTTGGTTTTCAATGTAATCTTTTTTCAATCTTTTTCATGTCCTTTTGATGCCAATCATTGCCAATCACCTTGATTCTTTCCTTATTGAATAGTGCACGAAATCTTGAGTGAATTTTATGCACAAAAAGATTTGAAAAGCATGGATTAGTATTTTTCTTATAATTAATTATAATTAAATGAATTAAATAGATTAAATATTCAATTAATTAATTAAAAATAGGAAAATAACTCCCCTTTGGGTCAATGGGTCGTGCATATCTTTTGGGTGATGACTCTTGGAAGAAATTGAGGCCCATTAGCAATTTTGAGGTATTTGAAGTAAAGTTGACTTTTCAAAATTCCCAAATATTTCCCAACTTCCACAAGGCATATCTTGCTCAATTTTTAAGATTTGATCATGTTCTTGGACATTTTGGAAAGGTCTTGAAGTCCTATAATCAATGCCTTTGGTCCCATGTCATTTTGATTTACCAATCTCAAGTTATGGTCCTTGACTTAAAGTGCCTTTTTGTTGACTTTTGAAAATGACCTATAATGTTGAGATTGATAACTTTTTGTGAGAGCATTTCTTGGACTTGAAGTGTGAAGAGGAGTTGTAGGAAATGTCATTCTCTTCAAAATGAGCTTTGGATGGAATTTTTCTGATAAACCATGTGGAAGTTATGCCTTGGTCAATTTACAGTTGACTTTTTCAACTATCCAAATATGGAAACTTTTGCATCTTGAGACTTTTTGAGCCATGCCTTGAGAATCATGATCAAGAATTGATCAAATGATGTTTGTGGCTTCAAAATAAGATGTTGACCAAAAATTTGGACTTTTGACTGTCAAATGACCATTTTGCCCCTTCAGTTGACTATTGGGCAATTAGGGTTTTTGACTGTGCAATTTTGTACTGTGAGTCTTGAAACTTAGCATATGGATGCTTGACCATGTTTGTAGGCATGTGGGACTTGATTGGACCCTTGGAAACTTCAATTTCTTTGCTAGAATCAAAACCCTAATTTTTGACTGTTAGGAGGCCATTGAACTGTGCAATCTTTGGGAGATTTTGAAGCATGCTCTTTGCAAATCTTGAAGAATATGGGAAGGCAAATTTTGGGGTGCAACAGATACCATTCTGGTGTTCATTCTCCTGATTTTCAACAAATAGTCGTGGATGGAATCTCTAAGCCCATCTCCAGCAAGATTCTACCATCTCCAAATGGCATCTTTAAGTCCATTCCCTCAGCTACATTTTGACAAGTGCAAATTTACGGGCACTCTAGTGTCCAATCCTCTTTTACCTTCGAGTCACGAAAGGCAAACTCGCCAATCTAACTCTTCAGGTTCAAGAAGATTGAACAGGGGCAGCTGTTGTACCCCAAAATTTTCCCTCTCATTTTATCAAGATTTCCCCTCACAAGGCTCCTTGAACTCCAGACAGGATTAGGGTTTTGCACTGCTCAAGACATCTCCTTGCACTGATGACCTAAATTAGGGTTTGAGTTTGCACAGGGATTTTTGGACTTCCAATGCTCAAAGTGACTTTCATACTTCATGTTGGACCTACAAGATTGTCTCTAACAAGTTTCAAGCTTTGAATCAAATTTTTGCCCAGTCAAGTGGACAGTTGACCTAGAAATCAGTTGTATTGGGGAAAAAGTCAATTGTGGCCAATTTACAGTCAAACCTCATGATTTTTGACCCACATCAACATTATGGACTCATATGAACCATTTGATCAAGTTTGGACCACAACTCCTCAAGAAATTTGATAAGATCATCAAAAGGGCAAAATGGTCATTTTTAGGGTTTTGACTACACAAAGGCACTTTCTGATTTTTGACCTAGCCAATGGTAAATTGGGCTCAAGCATGGATTCAAGGACTAAATGGCATCATCTTGACCTATTCACAAGGTTCAAAAGATGGTTTGACTGATGAATTTTTCAGTCAACTGATCAAAATTTGACTATACACTGAAAAGTCAAACTTTGACTTTTTGGTCAAAATCAAGTGCCAAGGGTCATTTTTCATCAAGATGTGTCAAAACATGAAACTTGTTCATCAAGAAACCCATTTTTGCAAATTAGGGTTTAAAGTTGAAAATTTTTCATAACTTAGAATTTTTCTAAGTTATGAAATTTTCTTAATTTTTCCTAACTTTGCCCAACATTTTCACCACAATGCAATTGGATTCAAATAAAACTTCCAACATGAAAGTTGTAGTCCTCCACAAAGTCTACAACTTTTATTCACAAAGTTTTCTCAAAAGAATCTTGGATCTCAAGTTATGATTTTTGGAACAAGGGTCCATGAAACTTGTAACTTAGTGAAATTTTGCCCTAGTTTAGGAAGGATTTTGACCTATCTTCATGGCCATTTTTCACATAGTTCCACTTGGAATCTAAAATTTCATTTCAAATATGGAATGTAGAGCATGTTTCAAGATTTCCAAAATGTCCAAGAACTCTCCAAACTCATTTGTGGTTAGGGAGAATCGAAGGCTTGAAGTTGGAAAAAACTCACTTTTCATCCATGGCATATTCATATGGATACAAGTTGCAAATTCAAATCAGCTTGCTTTGCACAAGATTACAGGCCTCAAAACCATTTCACACTCAATAATTAAATGCAAATCCATTGGTCTAAGGCATTGTTTTGGTCATTAGAACATTGCACACAAGATTAATCCCTAAATGGTAAAAGGTACATTACCATTTTTGCAAAAGTATGCTTTATGTCAAAACCACAATCCTTGAGCATTGAGCCATATCTTGTGCATCAAATCAGATCCACAAACTTGAGGGGACAAGGGCAAAGTGTGCAAGCTGATGGATAGCCTGTACAGGCCTGCTTCACATCACTTCTCATACTTTGCTTCATAACCAAGAAATTTGTCCAATACACTAGAACTGGAACATCAGCTAAAACTAACTTGGGAAAGCTTTCGAAACATCTTTCACACATCCCCTTGAACCAGAAACATGACCCTTTGAGCCCTCAAACTTCCCATAGCACAAAATCACATCTCATTGGCAAAACAGGGCAACATCTGCATCTTGAGTTCTATCTCACAACTTGCTCGTGCATTTTGTCCCAAACCTGCTCAAACACCTTCCATACAACCTATCCAAGCTATCCCAACCCTTAAACACTGACTATAACTCCATTTACAGGGTTTTCCATTTTAAATTTTAGCTTGTGCAGGTTGAGTTCTGTAGGCTTGTTCAAGCACATTCAAGGCAAGCTAGACATTGGAGAAGGTCAAGTGAAGTTCAAGCAAGCTCCCAAACATCTCAGGCCTTGTTGAAAAGCTCCACATTGCCATACACGAAGTCAGCTGAAACAGGTTTTTATCAACTTCCTATCTCTCTATTTAGGAACATTTAGACTTAGGTTTGTGAATAAGAAATGTAGTATTCATAGCCATGAAGCTGTACACATGCTCAGTTTTCATTTTAGTTAAGCATGCTAAGAGAATTTGATCCATGAATTTCCTGGAAAAATTAGGTTAGATTTTAGGGCCAGAGAAATTCTCTCTGGTCTTTGAGAGTTAGGACAAGTTTTTTATATGGTTGGATTCGTCTTGAAAAACTCTACAACTTTGATGTTAAGTGTTTTTGCATTAGAGCACGTATGCAGGTTGTTCATGATTGGTATCAGGCGCGCGAAATTTTGAATAACAGAGGTTGAAGATGAAGTGTGGTGGGCTGGGATTGGTCCTGACTCACTATTGACACCCCCCTTTTGCTGAATACACCCCCCTGGCCCATTTCTTCATATTTTTATGTTTTGTTATTTTATTTTCATTTTTGATTTTATTTTATTATTTCTAAACCTAAAAAATACCCAAAATAATATTTTATAAATTTTTACATTTATTTTGTATTTTATTTTATTTTTTTTCTAACATGAAAACAATTTAATTAGTATATATTTTATTTATTGAAAACTCAAAAATAATATATAAATTATACTTTTACTTTATTCTTTATTTTATTCACACTAAAAAATGTTGTTCTAAATATATTTTTATTTTTTGTATATATTTTATTTTATTTTTTATTACATAATTAATATAATTAATATATATATACACATACTTTTATTCTATTCAATAGATACTTTAGAATAAAAACATAGAAATATCATACTTTTATTTTTATTATTATTTATACTTAAATAATACTTTTTCTAAATATATTTTATTTTTTGTATATACACTATTTTATTTTATTGTATATAAATAATATACTTAATATATTTATTTTCTTAAAGAAAATTAGGGTTTTACCCTTAACCAAAAAATAATCTTTTCATTTATTTCTTTCTTTTTGCATTAAATATTTTTGCATACATAAAAATAAACAAAACCTTTTTTTGCATATTCATATTATTTTGTATATTTATTTAATTTGTTTATTTAAATATTATTCATTTATTATTTATGCCATTGATTCAATTTGGATGTAATAGTAAAATTAGGGTTTTAATTCCTTGTCAAATAATCCCCATTCAAAAATTGTATCCCCATCCCCATAATCATGTTGTAATAATGGTAGATTTATTTTACGCATTTATGCTTTCAATTATACCATGATTAGAGATTAGGGTTTGTATGCAAAAATCCAAAAAAATCAACAAGTAACTTGACCTAATACAAAGACAAAAATGCATGAAAATCAATACACAATGCACACTTGCACCCCTAGGGTTACATCCACTTGTTGCCTTAAAAATGGGCCATGTTATGCATGTTGAGTACTTTGGAAAAACAAAAACAAAACAAAAGATCATAGTCCCTCGATGACGCTATCTTGGTTGCCTAAACAAAATGATCTAGTCCCTCGGAAAAATTTGCTAAAAATACTTAACACAATTGCTATCATGGTCTATACGATGATCCGCGCCTGTCCCGTTTAACATCCTAATACAAGGTTGTTTACCAAATGCAATGGTAAAATAACACTGTCAAAAGGGTTAAAAATGTGTAGGAAAGATCTTTGAGTAAAATATGGTAGATAACTCTTAGTTACTTGATCAAAAGTTGTAAAACATCCTTGCTATTTTCAAACACACTTCACAACACAATTTTAAAACATTTCCCAAAAACAAACTTTCAAACAATCAAACATTGAAACATCTTTTCAAAAGACAAACACCTTTGTATACATTCAAACAAGAATCATTACAAAGTTTGCCACAATGATGGCCTCTTTTCAAAACATTTTCAAAACCACACACAAAGCACCATTTCAAACAATTGTAAAAGAAAAGCAAGTGATCTAAACAAGTAACTAAGAGCCCATGGATAACCATGGATGAAAAGGGGGCTTGCACCTTCCCTTTTCATAATCTACTCCCCGAACCCAAGAAAACATATCAAAGGTCTTTCCTGTGATTTTTGACCTTTCCTTAGGATAAAATAAAAAGTCGGTGGAGACTCTTGCTAAACCGAAACATTTGCGAACACAAAACGCAAAACCTCAAGTCAGTTCTCCCACCGTATCACAGAACTGCTTGAGCGATCTCTTATGGCTTTGGATCTCTTTCCGTACCGTTGAAGGGTAGTTGATTGAGAATAGGAATCCTCAGGAGTTGAGAAAATTCCTCCAAAGTGGGCACAAGTTGGTAGTCAGGAAATGTGAAGCAATGATGCAAAGGTTCAAAGAAATGGAAGAGAACTTTCACCATATCCTCCTCTGTGTTGGAAGTGACCAAGTTGAGCAGACGACCATGTCTCTCGGTGAATGGAGAATTCTCAGGAATCCTTGAAGCTAGCTCCTTGAGTTGTGGAGGAATTCTTATAAGGTTGACTTGGATAGTTTTCCTGCGAAGTGAATCCATAACCTACAAAACAGGAACAAAGATGAATCTCCAAAAATCCTTGAAATGGTTACGGGATGCAAATGATGCTCATGATGTCCATGATGTTATGCACAAGTATATATATAAATCAAATCACACAAGTTCATAATTTAGGCTTGCATGGGGTTTCATAGGTAAGTACCCTCTTGAAGTTTAGTTGGCTCAACCTGTTCTAGAAATAGTAACCGGGTTCTAAGGAGCTCAATATCACTGGACTGTTTCCTTGTTCATTGTTTCAATTCAGCCTCTTTACTGGCGACCAAAATATTCCAAGGAACCAACCCTTAATGAGTGTAGTATCGAGTATCTACCAACTTTGGACTGCACCAAAGTCGATCATCTCACTACATCCTAAAAGGCCAAGTTGGTCAAGTAAAGGTTCTAGAAGTCCATTAGTGCTTCATGACATCACTCAGCGTCCTTGTATTCTCTTTGATTGACTCAAAGGCTACCGGTACCCACAAATATGTCACACTAACATAGCTATTGCTTAGACCGTGTCGGTATACTCTGCACAGTTTCCACAATGTATTGCTATTTACCTATGAATGTTTCCTAAATCCGGGTTGAGGATTCAAACCCAAACAATAGAACCAAGATGTAAAGCAAACAAATCAAGCAATTGTAAGCAAATAAAGGTGATCTAAACCCTAAGGTAACCCCACTTTTATTTATTTTCCCCCAGCTGAGTCGCCAGTTCTGTGATGCGGTGGAAGAACTGACTTGAGGTTTTGCGTTTGTGTTCGCAAATGTTGCGGTTAGCAAGAGTCGCAACTGAATTTTCTTTTATCCAAAAGGAAAGGTAAAAAAGCACAGGAAAGACCTTTGAGATGTTTTCTTGAGTTCGGGGGGTGAATTATGAAAAGGGAAGGTGCTAGCACCCTTTTCATCCAAGGTTTTCCATGGGCTCTTAGTTACTTGTTTAGATCACTTGCTTTCCTTTTTGAAATTGTTTGAAATGGTGTTTTGTATGGTTTTTAAAGTATTTTGAAAAGAGGCCATCGTTTAGGAAATCTTTGTAATGATTCTCGTTCGTAAGAATGTATACAAAGATGTTTATCTTTTGAAAAATGTTTCAATGTTTTGAAAGTTGTTTGGAAATGTTTTTAAATGTGTGTGTTTGTTTGAAAATAGCAAGGATTGTTTTGAAGTTGATCAAGTAACTAGAAGCATATCTACCTACTCAAAAGTCTTTCCTATACATTTTTATTCCTTTGACATTGTTGATTTACCATTGATTTGGTAAACAACCCTATCTTTGGATGTTAAACGGGATGGGCGTGGGTCATCGTATGACCATGATAGCAATGGTGCCAAGTATCTTAGCATGCTTAAGGGACCAAGATCATTTTGTTTTAGGCAACCTTTTGATAGCGTCATCGATGGACTATGATCTTTTATTTTGCCAAGATACTTTGCATGCATACCATGGCCATTTTTGTTAAGGCAACCAAGTGGGTGAAACTCTAGGGGTGCTTGTGTGCAATGTGTGTCATTTTACATGCATTTGTCTTGTATTAGGTCTTTTCTATTTGTTTGATTTTTGTCTTATCATGCAAAACCCTAATTTACTAACATGGTATATGAAAGCAATAAATTGCGTAAAGTAAACTAAACTTATTACAACAATTATTATGGAAGGGGGGATACAAGTTTTTGAATGGGGATATTGCATAAAAAATAAACCCTAATATACTATTACAACCCAATTGAATTATGGTGCAAAATAAATAAATAAACAAGTATTTAAATATGCAATAAAATGTATTTATGCAAAAATGTTTTGTATTTGATTTTTTGTGTGAGAAAATAAATTATTTAACCCTAGAAATAAGAGAAAAATATTAGTATTATTTTCGAAAGGGGAAACCCTAATTTTGATTTAAAAGAAAATATATGTTCAATATTTATTTTATTTTGTCCATTTTTATACAAGAAAATATAAATAATATTATTAACAAATATTAAAAAAATAAAATATGTATGAAAATAATATTTTATGTGTTAAATAAAAAAAAATGTATAGTATTTTAGTGTATTTACAATTTTTATAAGAAAATAGATTCTACTTCTTAAGATAAAACTATTTTGATATGTGAAAAAAATAATAAAAATAAAATAAAATTGCAAAAAATTAAGAAAATTATTTTTGTGATTTTTAATGTTCAGAAAAAATTATTAAAATCAATAAACATAAAAAAATGAGAAAATATGCAAAAAATATAAAATATGAAGCAGGGGGTGTGGATAGTGGATCAGGGGGTGTGGAAAGTCAAAACAGCAAGCCCAAGCGCGCCAAGGCCCAAGACAGGTCGTCCCTGTCCTCCAGCTCTCTCATGCGCGTGTTTCTGCCTTCAACCTGTAACTCTCTATTCTTTGCACAAAAACAAAAACTTGCAATATAAAAAATGTAGCTTGGAATCTCACGATTCCAATGATATAAAATGACCAGGGAGAATTTCAGTAGCCCTAATTTCTGACCTAGTTTTTTCAGCATGTTCAACATTCAAATTCTCTTAACTCAGTTAATATAAATGAAAACTATGTATATGTACATCTTCACCGAGTTAAGGACTACATTTTTGCTTCACAAATCGTGGCTTGAGGATGCCTAAATAGAGAGATAACATTTTGGAAAACACCTCCTTCAGCTGGATTTGGATATGGCAATGTGGGGACTTTGAGTGAGGCCTGAGGATCGTGTGAGCTTCCTTGAAGTTCCCTCAAGCTTTTCCAATGCTTAGCTGGCCTTGAGGATGCTTGAAACTCCTTGTAGAAGTCAACCTGCAACATTCAAGTTTGAAAATGGTGATGTCTGAAACAGGGCACACAGTTGCAGTGCAAAGGCTTGGATGGTTCGGATGTGATGTATGGAAGGTGTTTGAAGTGTTATAAGGCAAAACGCACGAGCAAATATTGAATTGGCAAGAGTTTTGCAGAAGTTGCCCTGTTTGGGCAGAAACTTGTGTTTTTTGGGTTTGAGGGAGTTTGGAATGTTATGCCTTCATGTGCTAGCTTGAGATAAGTTTGTGAAGTTGTTTTGAATGAGGCCAAGTTCACTCTTTAACAGATGTGCCAGTTCTCTTGACTTTTGCAACAATTCTTGTATTTGAAGAAAGTTGAAGTGACTTAAGCCAAAATGTTGTACTTGCTAGTTCTAGGGCTGCCAAGGGTTGGTAAACATTTCCTGATATCTGTGGACATTTCTTGTAACAAAGAAACTGGTCCATGGCTCAAGAATTGTAAAGTTGGAAAAGGCTTGCTTTATGAAAATGGCAATGTGCCCTTTATGCCATTTATGGATTAATTCTTTGTGCAATGCTTCAAAAGCCAAAACAAATCCATTATCCATCGAGTTAGAATTTAATTATGGAGTGTAGAAGGGATTTAGGACCTGTAATGCAAGGTACAAGCATGCTAGGATCTGATTTGCAACTTGGTGTATTGTGAAAATGGCTTGAACAAAAGTGAAAATGCCATTTTCTCTTCTTTGATTCTCCCTAACCACAAATGATCTTGGAGAGTTCTTGGACATTTTGGAAAGCTTGCAACATGATCTACAATACATCTTTGAAATTCATTTTGAGATACCTCTTGGAACTATGTGAAAATGTCCATGAAGTTGGGTCAAAAACCTGCCTAAATTAGGGCAAATTTTCACTAAGTCTTTTAGTTCATGGACCCCTATTCACAAATTCATAACTTGAGATACAAGCATCTTTTGGGAAAACTTTGTGAATCAAAGTTATAGACTTCATGGAGGACTAAAACTTTTATGTTGGAAGTTTCCTTTGAATCCAATTGCATCATGGTGAAAAAGTTGTGGAAAGTTGGGAAAAAATAAGAATATTTCCATACTTAGAAAATTCTAAGTTATGAAAAATTTCAAATTAAAACCCTAATTTAAAATTTTAGGTTTCTTGGTCAATAAGTTTCACATTTTGAAATATCTTGATGAATTATGACCCTTGGCACTTAATTTTGACCAAAAAGTCAAAGTTTGACTTTTCAGTGTACAATTGACTTTTGATCAGTTGACTGCAAAATTCATCTGTCAATCCTATGCATTTGAGATCTTTTGAACTATGTGATTAGGTCAAGATGATGCTATTGAGTCCTTGAAATCATGTTTGAACCCAATTGGTCATTGGCTAGGTCAAAAATCAGAAATTGCCCTTTCTTAGTCAAAACCCTAATTTTGACCATTTTGCCCTTTTAATGGTTTGATCAAATTTCTTGAGGAGTTGTGATCCAAACTTGATCAAATGGTATATATGAGTCTAATATGTGGTTGTGGATAAAAAATTATGAAGTTTGACTGTAAATTGGCCATAGTTGACTTTTTCCCCAATACAGTTGATTTTTAGGTCAATTGTCCAATTGACTGGTCAAAAATGTGATTCAAGGCTTGAAACTTGTCATGAGCAATCTTAGGGGTCCAAGATGGTATATGAAAGTCACATTAAGCATTGGAGGTCCAAAAATCTTTGTGCAAACTCAAACCCTAATTTCAGGTCATCAGTGCAAGGTGAGGTGTCTTGAGCTGACCAAACCCTAATCTTGTCTTGAGTCCAAGGAGTCTTGTGAGGAAAATCTTGATAAATGAGAGGGAAAATTTTGGGGTACAACAATGGGTTCTGAGTTTTTTAGAAGTGAAGTGTTAGCAATATTTGAGAACGTTTGATAGTGTTTGAGAGTTTTGAGAAATTGATAACTTTCTCACAACAAGAGTTTTTTTGCAACTATCAGGGCCCCCTAAGATGTGTGGTAGAGGCTCTTATTTATAGATGATTTTGGATGATGTTTAGGAGGGAAAACAAAATAAATTTTAACAAAAAGGGTATGCTGTTATTGTAGTCTTCGAGGTGCAGTCTTGTATGCCATTTTAGTGCAAGAATGGGCCAGCATTGCAGGATTGCTTTGTAGCAGTTTTAGAGTGTTGTAGCCAGTATAGCAGGAATGTACTTGGAAGCACATATGACTTTGGTCAGTGTGATACGGTGGGAGAACTGACTTGAGGTTTTGCGTTTGTATTCGCACTTGTTCGGTTTAGCAAGAGTCGCCTCCGACTTTTTATTTTATCCTAAAGGAAAAGTTAAAAAGCACAGGAAAAACCTTTGAGATGTTTTCGTGGGTTTTAGGGGTAGATTATGAAAAGGGAAGGTATTAGAACCCTTTTCATCCATGGTTATCCATGGGCTCTTAGTTACTTGTTTTAGATCACTTGCCTTGATTTTCAATTGCTTGAAATAGTGCTTTGTGTGTGTGGTTTTGAAAATGTTTTGAAAAAGATGCCTTGTCTAGGCAACCGTTGTAACAATTCTTTACTCGAATGTTTTACAAAGGTGTTTGTCTTTTTGAAAAGATATTTCAATGTTTTTGAAAGTTGTTTTTGAAAGTTGTGTTGTGGAGTGTGTTTTGAAAGTAGGCAAGTGTGTTTTGCAAGTTTGATCAAGTAACTAAGAGTTGTCTACCCCTAAATTTACTCAAAGATCTTTCCTATGTTTTAACCCTTTTAACAGTATTGTTCCACCATTGTATTTGGTAGACAATCTTGTGTTAGGATGTTAACGGGACGGACACGGGTCATCGTTTATACCATGAATGCAATAGTGCCAAGTGTCTTTGGCAATTTTTCCTTTAAGGGACTTGATCATTTTTTAGGCAACTTCGAAAGCGTCATCGAGGGACTATGATCATTTGAATCGTTTTTGTTTTGCCAAAGAAACTCAACATGCAACATGGCCCATTTAGGAAGGCAACGAGTGGGATTACCCTAGGGGTGCAAGTGTGAATTGTGTATTAATTATCATGCATTTGTCTTGTATTAGGTTATCTAGCGGTTGATTTTGAATCTTCGCATACAAACCCTAATTACTATACAGTATATGAAAGCGATAAATTGCGGGAATTTAAAGTCTAAGCTATTACAAATAAGTATCCGGGAATGGGGGTACAAATATTTACAAATGGGGATGAGACTTATCAGGATAGTAGTGTCCAAATAATATTTACAACCAAATCGAATCAATCGCATTCTCAATGTAAAATATAGCAATGTATAAGGATAAAAGCAATGTATCAAAAGTATTTGTGAAAGTGTATGTGATTATTTACAAATGGCTAAGATGTTTAACTTAATGCAAAATTAAGTAAGTATTTATTCTTTTTGTGCTTTTTGTTAATGTTATATGAACAAAAGTTTTAATTACAAGAAAAGAAAAATGTTTTAAGTTTAAGAAAAATTAATGCTTATGTGTTTAGTTTATATACAAAAGTTTATTTTAATTAAAAAAAGGTTCTAAAGAGAAAATTGTTTAAACCTAATAAAAAAAATCTAATATTTACATTTTAAGTGTGATAAACAATATTAGTAAGATTTTTACAAGAAAGAAATTAATGTATTATTTTTATTTAACAAGAATGTTAATTTTAAGTTTATGTTATATAAAAGAAAATAAAAAAATATTAAAATATAAGAGAAAAAAGGTTAAATGGGCTCTAGGGGGATTATGGCCCCAAAAAAAAAAACATAATCAAAAGAAAAATGGGGGGGGGGGGGGGGGGGTGTATGTGCCAGATTTGAAATGGGCTTAATGCGTTTGAATGGGGCAAGGCCCGGAACATGTTTTTGTAAATTTTGTTTAGGGTTCTCATTTTGTGTTTCAGAACAAAGGTTACAAGCTTTGGGACGGCGCCGCTTCTTATTTCCTTCTTCGTCTTTCTCTTCACTTTCTCAAGCCACGGTCGTTGATGTTCTTCCAACCGCCTCAGGCCGCCATGTGCCATCGTCAACTCTTCCTCCCTCCATGTCTAAGCAAAGCAGCGATGATTCGGACAAAAGGTAACAATTTCCCCTTTTTTATGTTTTAGGGATTTAAGTTTTATATCTTGCATGCTTTAATTTTATGTATTCTGATTTTTTTATGTGTTGTTGTTCATGGGAGGTATGAAAAGAGGGAGAAGAAATTTCTACCTTTGTTCTTGTTTCTGAGAGGAAGCGAGGTGGGGACTGGAGGCGCTTTAGGCGGCCGGAGGCGGAGGAAGTATGATGTTGTGCTTGCTGGAAATCTGGTATTCAGTATCTTTTAGCTTTTGTGGTTTTGTGATGAACACTGAAAACCCTATTTTTAATTCTACATCTTCTTTTCCTCCTTCTGATTGCTGGCTTTTGCTTCTGTATGTTGAAATGTTGATGTTGAAGATGTTGCTTTGATATCTTCTGCTTGCTTGCTTTTTTTTGTGTTCAATGATGATTTGATTCTGAGATTTGGATTTGTGTAGCCTACGAGGAAGCTAATTCTGAGGCATTGTTGGCTATTGATCTTCTTCCTCTCTTTTTTGGTTTGGCTACTCAATGATGAACATCAGTTCTGAGAGTTTGGAATTTGTTTGATTCTGAGTTGTTTATGTTGTTATTGACCCTATGATGAGGTTACTCTGAGGATGTTGGGATTCTGTATATTTTGTTTTTTGGATTGGCTTGGTGGTTGGGACTGGGTTTGTAAGCTTGTTTGTAAAGGCTTTTTCTGGTATAGGCTTCAAGGTTTGTGGCTTGCTACAGTTTGTATGGCTTTTTCTGGTGTAGGCTTTTTGATGAAGGTTTGTTGGGGGTTTCTGGTTTGAAAACTGTTGGGAATTTACAGGCTCATTGTTGTTGGCTTCTGCTTAGAGGCTTGCTTCAGTTTGTTTACAAGTTTGTGTTTTGAGGCTTACGGTTCTGTGTTTGAAACAGGTTTGAGATAGTTTTGACTTGAATGTTTCAATGCAGTTTTGCTTGCTTAGGCTTGTGTTGCTGTAAGTTGGAAGGCAGGAGTTTATATTTTTTTTGTGAACTCGTCTCCTCTGTTTTGTAGGCAGACTGTTTGTTTTTAAAACGTTTTTGAATTTGTTTTCTTTGCTTTTGGCTTCTCCTTCTGGTATTATGCAGGCAAGTCTCCTTGATATAGGCTCCAGGCTTGTTTTTTGAAGTAAGTCTTGGTTTGAATGCCAATGCTTGAGCAGGTTGCAAGGCTTGAGGTTTACAGTTTTTTGTGATATCTTTTCATGTGTGCATTCTGCCCCCCCCTCTGACAGTATCCTGATTTTGTTATATTTATCTTTAGGCCTGCCTGGAAAACTGTAAGCCTGCTACTTTTCTCTTTTTTTCTCTCTCCACAGAAAGCACATATTGCTTAGACTGTACTATCTACTTCTGAAAAAGGGTTGGCTGGAAAGTGATGAAGTGAAATAAGTTTGTTTGCATTGTATCTTTCCTATGCATACTTCCTATTTTTTCTGTCTTGCTTTTGCTAGCTTGTAGGCAGCTTTGACAGTTTGACAGCTTTGCACTTGGTTAGGAATTTTTTCAGTTTGCATATGTGTAGTTCAGTTTGGACTTTGTAATTTGTTTGGCATATTCAGTTTGTCCATTTTGACATTTTTGTTGACATTTTGCAATTTGAAATTATGCAGCCTTGTACATTTAATTGCTTGCAAACATTTTCTATCCCTCTTTGTGAACCAAGAGTTTTCTTGTGATTTGCAGAGAGGGCGAACAATTGATTCCGGCCAATCACTTTTAATGATGAGCTTTAAATATCTGTATGCTTCTTTTTTAATTCATCTGCATTTGACTTCTTCCTTTTCTTTTTGCAGGTAAAAATCAGTTGAGCAAAGGATGTAATTAGAAGATGAAGATTTCAAGACATTTAGGATATAGCTTTATTTCATTTTAATTATTTGTAATAATATTATTGTAAATAACTGTAAATGAATTTACAGTATTCAAATAATATCTGTAACAAACAATTCAAAATGAATAAACAAATCTTTTTTGTCAGATTTCTCTTTTAATTTCTCTTCAATTTTTTATTTAATTATTTATATTTCTTGAATTATAATAACTAGACAATATCCAATAATTTTAACTTAGAAATGATAAATAATCAATAAACGTCCGGCGTTCCGAATAATCAAAAGTATTGCACAGTCAATCACAATAAATGCCCATATGTCCTTTCCTTTTACTGATTAGACCAATACTTCAAACTCTCAATCAGCAGCCTCGGCCCATGTCCCAGATGTTTAGACCTTGAGAAACAAGCAGAAATCTTGAGCAAACGTCAAAGCAGTGTAACAGCCAATTAAGACACTGTGGATTCAAACTCTTCTGAAAATGCGCGTGCAAACCCTAATGTTGGATTTACTGTCAAAGAAGCGCCTGCCTGATCACACCCTGAGCCAAACTCAACCAAACCCTAACAATCTGCTTGAATTGATTCTAAATCAATAAAAACCCTAATTTTGTTTGACTGACAAGAAAGGTCTGTTTGACCGATTCTTAAGCCAATCTGAAAAGTCAGGAAAAGCCCGAAGCTGTGATTTCTTGTGGAAAAGAGAGGGAAAATTTTGGGGTACAACAGTTGCCCTTGTTCAATCTTCTTGAACCTGAAGAGTTAGATTGGCAAGTTGTCGTTCGCGACTCGAAGGTAAAAGGAGATTGGACACTAGAGTGCCCAAAAAAATTTGCACTCGTCAAAATATGGATGCGGGAATGGGCTTAGAGATGCCATTTGGAGATGGGCTTAAAGATGCCACCTAGGGATGTGACAGAATCTTGTCGGGGGATGGGCTTAGAGATGCCATCTGGAAGTTGTTGGTAGGAGGATGGGCCTAGAGATGCCATATGGAATGTATTTTGAACTGTATGTCATTGGTGAGTGGGTGAGTATCAGAAAGGTATCCATGTTTTGGAACATCTCTGAACTGGGGGTCTGAATAAGCAATAGATTGACATCCGTATCTGGAAGCATCCGTAAACTGTTTTCAGAAGTTGAAGAAT
Source organism: Vicia faba (assembly GCA_948472305.1). Taxonomy (NCBI): domain Eukaryota; kingdom Viridiplantae; phylum Streptophyta; class Magnoliopsida; order Fabales; family Fabaceae; genus Vicia; species Vicia faba. The sequence continues at coordinate 255,084,735 of OX451738.1, read as the reverse complement.
CTGAACAAGGGATAGATTAACATTCGTGTTTGGAGAATCCGTAAACTGTTTTCAGAAGTCTTGAATTTGAACAAGCGATAGGTTAACATCCGTATCTGGAGAACCTGTAAACTGTTTTCAGAGGTCTTGAAGTTGAATAAGCAATAGAGCAGCATCCATGTTGGGAAGCATCCGTAAACTGTTTTCAAAAGTTGCATCTGAACAAGCGATAGATTAACATCCGTGTTTGGAGAATCCGTAAACTGTTTTCAGAAGTCTTGAAGAATCTGAACAAGCGATAGGTTAACATCCGTGTCTGGAGAACCCGTGAACTGTTTTCATAAGTCTTGAAGTTGAATAAGCAATAGAGCAGCATCCATGTTGGGAAGCGTCCGTAAACTGTTTTCAAAAGTTGAGTCTGAACAAGCGATAGATTAACATCCGTGTTTGGAGAATCCGTAAACTGTTTTCAGAAGTCTTGAAGTTGAAAAGGAACCGGTGTAGGGTTTCCTGATGATGAGTCCGTGTAAAACTGCATCTGAATTTGAGAAGGAACCGGTGTAGGGTTTCCTGATGATGAGTCCGTGTAAAACTGCATCTGAATTTGAGAAGGAACCGGTGTAGGGTTTCCTGATGATGAGTCCGTGTAAAACTGCATCTGAATTTGAGAAGGAACCGGTGTAGGGTTTCCTGATGATGAGTCCGTGTAAAACTGCATCTGAATGAATCTGGAATAAGTATCAGAATGTCGCCAAATCTGGGTCACATCTGAACTATCTCTGGGTGAATCTGGAATAAGTATCAGAATGTCGCCATGTCTGGGTCACATCTGAACTATTTCTAGAAAGAATCTCGGAAGATGAAGATCTTTGTCTGTTGACTGATCTTTCCTGAAAAGGTAAAGAGTTAGTTGTATGCAATGTCATGATGCATGATGCAATGTATGTTATATCAATGTTTATGATATGAATGTGATGAATGCGCATGTAAGTTGATGAGCTGTCTTGCTGAGGATAGATGAATCCTGGATGGCTGGAGATAAAAGAATCTTGACTGCTGCCGGGGAAAGTAATTCCTTGACTGCTGCAGGGGATTGAAAATCCTTTGATCGTTGAAAATGAGAAGTCCTGGGACCGCTGTTGGGGGATCAGGAGCTTGGGTTGTATGCCAATCTACTGGGGATTCCTGTCTTGAGGAGATCTTCACTGGGGAATATCTGAATATCCTGTGAGGAACTGAGAATGAGAGTCTTCACTCTGCTTGGGGATTGATAGTTGGAAGTTTTAGCTCCGTTGGGGATTGCAAGAATCTTTTGATTGCTGTAGGTATTGATCTGAGATAAGTATCGGAATGTCGCCAAATCTGGGTCACATCTGAACTATCTCTAGAAGGAAAATCTGATCTTGATTTTGTTAAGGGTCAGAAATCGGGAGTATACCAATCTTCTTAGGTTTCAAGGATGAGAGTCTTCATTCTGTTAACCGTTAACTTCTATCTGGTCGATCTCCAGGCTTTCACAGAAACTTGTATTGTTATCTGGTCATAATCCAAACTTCACAATAACTTGCTAAGCTGTTATCCATTCGAATCCGGGTTTCACGGCTTGTGTTAAAGATATACCACTATCTGGTCGACTCCAGGCTTCGCGGTATTCTTATATTGTGAATGAGTGACAGAATGGCTACCGTGTCTGGAGCGTATCTGAAACTGTATCTTGGAGTTGAGATCTGCATGAGTAGCAGAATGACTTCCTTGTTTGGATTGTATCTGAAACTGTAACTAGGATCTAAATGAGTGACAGAATGGCTACCGTGTCTGGAGCGTATCTGAAACTGTATCTTGGAGTTGAGATCTGTATGAGTAGCAGAATGACTTCCTTGTTTGGAGTGTATCTGAAACTGTAACTAGGATCTGAATGAGTGACAGAATGGCTATCGTGTCTGGAGCGTATCTGAAACTGTATCTTGGAGTTGAGATCTGTATGAGTAGCAGAATGACTTCCTTGTTTGGAGTGTATCTGAAACTGTAACTAGGATCTGAATGAGTGACAGAATGGCTACCGTGTCTGGAGTGTATCTGAAACTGTATCTTGGAGTTGAGATCTGTATGAGTAGCAGAATGACTTTCGTGTCTGGAGTGTATCTGAAACTGTAACTAGATCTGAATGAGTGACAGAATGGCTACCGGGTTTGGAGCGTATCTGAAACTGTATCTTGGAGTTGAGATCTGTATGAGTAGCAGAATGACTTCCTTGTTTGGAGTGTATCTGAAACTGTAACTGGATCTGAATGAGTGACAGAATGGCTACCGTGTTTGGAGCGTATCTGAAACTGTATCTTGGACTTGAGATCTGTATGAGTAGCAGAATGACTTCCTTGTTTGGAGTGTATCTGAAACTGTAACTGGATCTGAATGAGTGACAGAATGGCTACCGTGTTTGGAGCGTATCTGAAACTGTATCTTGGACTTGAGATCTGTATGAGTAGCAGAATGACTTCCTTGTTCGGAGTGTATCTGAAACTGTAACTGGATCTAAATGAGTGACAGAATGGCTACCGTGTTTGGAGCGTATCTGAAACTGTATCTTCCAACAGGTGATGAAGGAATTGTTGAACACTTTTGACATTTGAATGCCCCAAGTGATGATGAAGGAGACTTGCCCCAAGTTCACTGAACTTTTGAGAGATTTGTTGAAATCTTGACTGGACTGCCCCAGGTTAACTGAACTTTGAAAGATCTGTTGAAACCTTGACTAGACTGCCCCAGGTTAACTGAACTTTGAAAGATCTGTTGAAACCTTGACTGGACTGCCCCGGGTTAATTGAGCTTTGAAAGATTTTGTTGAAATCTCGACTGGACTGCCCCAGGTGTGCTGGATAGTGACATGTCATGCCCCCTTGTTGATAGGAGATTTGTCAATGGAAGTGTCATCCTTTTTGAAGTGATTTTACTCACTGAGAGAGTTTTCGTTCCTCTGAACATTCGCTGTATGAATTTCTTCGCTGTTAAACAAATACCCATGTGCAAACAATGATATTCAAATAATGCAAAGTTTATGCTGGTCTCGAAGTTTTGAAAAATGCGTTTTTTAGCAGAAAACTTTTTGTAAGACAAATTCAACACAAGATTTAGGGCAAAGCCTTACAGGAGTCAGGATACCTTTTGTAACAGTATGCTTTCGAACTAACCCGTGCTTCAATTAGGACTTTTGAAGGGTTGTAACGTGGCTTGGTTCACGGTTTAAGAAACAAAGGATAAAGACTCAAAGTATATTTGTACCCACCCGCTCTTCGTGATGTCCTTCAATCCTAGACTCAGTTAATTGTACGTCGCACTCTATTCGAGTTTGGAACGACTTTTGGGTGATGGTTCACCAATTGAATTTATTGGGAAGGCAGTCATTATCTCCTTTTTCTTTTGCAACATTTTTCATGTTTTTGAGGATTTGTAATGACCTCTTTCTTTTGATTTGTTATCCCTAACTTTTGCCTGATTGTTCCTGTTTTCGGGATTACAGTCAGCGGGATGCCCCAGCTTTCTTTTGGCTCAATGGGCTTTTCTCTTTCGAGAGGTAATGACTGCCTATGAGATAAGGAACCATCACTGTCTTTTGATTCCAAAGGAATGCTTTTCTTTTTTTGATATCGTTCGTTGTATTACGAACTGAGAGTTTGCGACTTCAATGCGCATCTTTTTTTTTTAATTAACTGAGAGATTACCCTGCCCCATGTTTAAATCAAAGGTTTCAATTTGTTTAGAACAGAAAACTCCTACTTCTTTGGCTCGAAGGGGTTGACTAGGGATTATCTTCCTTATAACTCCAGTGTTTGGGAATTGAAAGAAATGCATGTACATCATCCGCAAGGTCTGTTCAAAAGCATATTGTATGAGATTATGGTATTGTTTCGTCATCCTCCCTCTAAAGGCTTGTAGATTTTTATCAAGAGTTAAATATCATAAAGAAAACATAAGAGTAGTGAAAACGAATGGATGAATTCAAGACAAACACATGCAATGCATTAATGAAACAAAGTTTGACATCAACAGATAATTGTTTGAAAATCAAAGAGATTACAACTTGGAAATTCAAATGAAACAAAAGCCTCTCAGTTCGAGCCTTGTCAATTCAGGTGGAGAACTCCTTAGCGAAAGATTTTCATCTCGCCATCTGGCATGAATCTCAGCACTCCAATGTCAATCAGATCTTGAATCTTGTTCTTCAAGGCCCAACAGTCGTCGGTGTCATGTCCCGGACTATAGGAGTGGTATACACAAAATGCGTCGGGATGATAGTTAGGAGCGGAGGTATTGGGCTTCCGAATAGGATCCCTCAAAGTAGTCAGATTGACCTCCAACAAGCGCTCCAGTATTAGAGATGACGGTATGTCAGTCTCAGTGAACTGTCTTCCCGACGTATTTTGCTTACGCCGATTACCCCGTTGATGCTGACGAGGTTGTTGATGGGCTTGTGACCCTGAAGCAAGTAGAGGAGCCTTTCCCTTGTCTTCTTGTCTCAAGGGGGGTTGAATGGTGACTTGCTCTTCAACCTCAGATGTTTGCCCCACTTGGTTGTCCCGAAGCAATTTGGTTGACGAGAACTCTGAGCTCCTCTTCTCTTTGAGCCAAGTCCTGGATGAGAGCCATCTGGCCCACCAGTTGCCCCATCATCTGGATCCTCATTGTTGCCAGCTCGAACTGCAGTTCTTCCAACTGATCACTCCTGGAATTGCTTGAATTCCCCTGGACCATGCCCCTTGTGAGGAGAGCTTTCACTTCTTCTTGCCCCAGGGATAGGTTCAAGAACATCTCTTGAAGCTGAGCATTTTGATCCTGGATATCCTTGACAGTCCTCTCTAGAGCCATCTCTTACTGAAATAAACAGTAGGAGAATAAGGAAACCTGAAAAGGAAAAACTGTCATGATGCAATGCATGATATATGGATGCATGTTTTCAAGGATCTCTTGGGGTAAACACAAGAGAAAGTTAGAGGTTGAACTTTGATCTCTGATTGGAGAACTTTGCACCGGTGGATGTCTTTCCACGAGAATCAAGCTCACCATGTCAAGTGGGTCATAGCCCCTGATTCAAGTTGTTGCACTTGATCTTTGATGGCATTTGTTTAGAGGAGAAACGTCTTGCCCCTTGGTGGACGTCTGGTTCAACGTGACCCTGCATCAAAAGACCCTCGAGATCCTTGAAATGGTTAGTGAAAATGCTATGGTATGATGTTATGATGTTATGTACATGCATGCAAAAGCAAGTAAGTGTATATACAGGTAATCATATTCACACAAAGCAAACAAGTCCTTAGGTTTAGGCTTGCATGGGGTTTGTAGGTAAGTACCCTCTTGAAGTTAGTTGGCTCAACCTGTCCTAAAAATAGAAACCGGGTTCTAAGGAGCTCAATATCATTGGGTTGTTTTCTGTGTTCATTGTTTTGGTTTAGCCACTTAACTGGCGACTAAAATATTCCAAGAAAACAACCCTCAATGAGTGTAGTATCGAGTATCTACCAACTTCGGACTGCACCAAAGTCGGTCATCTCACTACCCCTAAAAAGGCTAAGATGGTCAAGTAAGGTTCTAAGAGTTCGTTAGTGCTTCATGACATCACTCAGCGGCCCCGTACTCTCCTTGATTGGATTCAAGGGTTACCGGTACTCACAAATATGTCACACTAACATAGCTTACTGCTTCAACCATGTCGGTATACCCCGCACAGTTCCCTCACAGTTTTATTGCTATTTACCTAAAAAGGTACCCCCAAATCCGGGTGTAGGATTTACAACAAACCCAAACAAGGACCCAAAAAGTAAAGCAATCAAGGCAATCAAAGCAAGTATGTAAAGGTGATCTAAACCCTAAGGTAACCCCACTTTTAAATTAATTCCCCAGCAGAGTCGCCAGTTCTGTGATACGGTGGGAGAACTGACTTGAGGTTTTGCGTTTGTATTCGCACTTGTTCGGTTTAGCAAGAGTCGCCACCGACTTTTTATTTTATCCTAAAGGAAAGGTTAAAAAGCATAGGAAAAACCTTTGAGATGTTTTCGTGGGATCGGGGGGTAGATTATGAAAAGGGAAGGTATTAGCACCCTTTTCATCCATGGTTATCCATGGGCTCTTAGTTACTTGTTTTAGATCACTTGCCTTGATTTTCAATTGCTTGAAATGGTGCTTTGTGTGTGTGGTTTTGAAAATGTTTTGAAAAAGATGCCTTGTCTAGGCAACCGTTGTAACAATTGTTTACTCGAATGTTTTACAAAGGTGTTTGTCTTTTTGAAAAGATATTTCAATTTTTTTGAAAGTTGTTTTTGAAAGTTATGTTGTGGAGTGTGTTTTGAAAGTAGGCAAGTGTGTTTTGCAAGTTTGATCAAGTAACTAAGAGTTGTCTACCCCTAAATTTACTCAAAGATCTTTCCTATGTTTTAACCCTTTTAACAGTATTGTTCCACCATTGTATTTGGTGGACAATCTTGTGTTAGGATGTTAACGGGACGGGCACGGGTCATCGTTTAGACCATGAATGCAATAGTGCCAAGTGTCCTTGGCAATTTTTCCTTTAAGGGACTTGATCATTTTTTAGGCAACTTCGAAAGCGTCATCGAGGGACTATGATCATTTGAATCGTTTTTGTTTTGCCAAAGAAACTCAACATGCAACATGGCCCATTTTGGAAGGCAACGAGTGGGATTAACCTAGGGGTGCAAGTGTGAATTGTGTATTGATTGTCATGCATTTGTCTTGTATTAGGTTATCTAGAGGTTGATTTCGAATCTTCGCATACAAACCCTAATTACTATACAGTATATGAAAGCGATAAATTGCGGGAATTTAAAGTCTAAGCTATTACAAATAAGTATCCGGGAATGGGGGTACAAATATTTACAAATGGGGATGAGACTTATCAGGATAGTAGTGTCCAAATAATATTTACAACCAAATCGAATCAATCGCATTCTCAATGTAAAATATAGCAATGTATAAGGATAAAAGCAATGTATCAAAAGTATTTGTGAAAGTGTATGTGATTATTTACAAATGGCTAAGATGTTTAACTTAATGCAAAATTAAGTAAGTATTTATTCTTTTTGTGCTTTTTGTTAATGTTATATGAACAAAAGTTTTAATTACAAGAAAAGAAAAATGTTTTAAGTTTAAGAAAAATTAATGCTTATGTGTTTAGTTTATATACAAAAGTTTTTTTTAATTAAAAAAAGGTTCTAAAGAGAAAATTGTTTAAACCTAATAAAAAATCTAATATTTACATTTTAAGTGTGATAAACAATATTAGTAAGATTTTTACAAGAAATAAATTAATGTATTATTTTTATTTAACAAGAATGTTAATTTTAAGTTTATGTTATATAAAAGAAAATAAAAAAAAATTAAAATATAAGATAAAAAAGGTTAAATGGGCTCTAGGGGGATTATGGCCCCAAAAAAAAAAAACATAATCAAAAGAAAAATGGGGGGGGGGGGGGGGGTGTATGTGCCAGATTTGAAATGGGCTTAATGCGTTTGAATGGGGCAAGGCCCAGAACATGTTTTTGTAAATTTTGTTTAGGGTTCTCATTTTGTGTTTCAGAACAAAGGTTACAAGCTTTGGGACGGCGCCGCTTCTTATTTCCTTCTTCGTCTTTCTCTTCACTTTCTCAAGCCACGGTCGTTGATGTTCTTCCAACCGCCTCAGGCCACCATGCGCCATTGTCAACTCTTCCTCCCTCCATGTCTAAGCAAAGCAGCGATGATTCAGACAAAAGGTAACAATTTCCCCTTTTTTATGTTTTAGGGATTTAAGTTTTATATCTTGCATGCTTTAATTTTATGTATTCTGATTTTTTTTATGTGTTGTTGTTCATGGGAGGTATGAAAAGAGGGAGAAGAAATTTCTACCTTTGTTCTTGTTTCTGAGAGGAAGCGAGGTGGGGACTGGAGGCGCTTTAGGCGGCCGGAGGCGGAGGAAGTATGATATTGTGCTTGCTGGAAATCTGGTATTCAATATCTTTTAGCTTTTGTGGTTTTGTGATGAACACTGAAAACCCTATTTTTAATTCTGCATCTTCTTTTCCTCCTTCTGATTGCTGGCTTTTGCTTCTGTATGTTGAAATGTTGATGTTGAAGATGTTGCTTTGGTATCTTCTGCTTGCTTGCTTTTTTTTTGTACAATGATGATTTGATTCTGAGATTTGGATTTGTGTAGCCTATGAGGAAGCTAATTCTGAGGCATTGTTGGCTATTGATCTTCTTCCTCTCTTTTTTGGTTTGGCTACTCAATGATGAACATCAGTTCTGAGAGTTTGGAATTTGTTTGATTCTGAGTTGTTTATGTTGTTATTGACCCTATGATGAGGTTACTCTGAGGGTGTTGGGATTCTGTATATTTTGTTTTTTGGATTGGCTTGGTGGTTGGGACTAGGTTTGTAAGCTTGTTTGTAAATGCTTTTTCTGGTATAGGCTTCAAGGTTTGTGGCTTGCTACAGTTTGTATGGCTTTTTCTGGTGTAGGCTTTTTGATGAAGGTTTGTTGGGGGTTTCTGGTTTGAAAACTGTTGGGAATTTACAGGCTCATTGTTGTTGGCTTCTGCTTAGAGGCTTGCTTCAGTTTGTTTACAAGTTTGTGTTTTGAGGCTTACGGTTCTGTGTTTGAAACAGGTTTGAGATAGTTTTGACTTGAATGTTTCAATGCAGTTTTGCTTGCTTAGGCTTGTGTTGTTGTAAGTTGGAAGGCAGGAGTTTATATTTTTTTTTTGTGAACTCGTCTCCTCTATTTTGTAGGCAGGCTGTTTGTTTTTAACAAGTTTTTGGATTTGTTTTCTTTGCTTTTGGCTTCTCCTTCTGGTATTATGCAGGCAAGTCTCCTTGATATAGGCTTCAAGCTTGTTTTTTGAAGTAAGTCTTGGTTTGAATGCCAATGCTTGAGTAGGTTGCAAGGCTTGAGGTTTACAGTTTTTTATGATATCTTTTCCTGTGTGCATTCTTCCCCCCCTCTGACAGTATCCTGATTTTGTTATATTTATCTTTAGGCCTGCCTGGAAAACTGTAAGCCTGCTACTTTTCTCTTTTTTTCTCTCTCCACAGAAAGCACATATTGCTTAGACTGTACTATCTACTTCTGAAAAAGGGTTGGCTGGAAAGTGATGAAGTGAAATAAGTTTTTTTGCATTGTATCTTTCCACTGCATACTTCCTGTTTTTTCTATCTTGCTTTTTCTAGCTTGTAGGAAGCTTTGACAGTTTGACAGCTTTGCACTTGGTTAGGCATTTTTTCAGTTTACATATGTGTAGTTCAGTTTGGACTTTGTAATTTGTTTGGCATATTCAGTTTGTCCATTTTGACATTTTTGTTGACATTTTGCAATTTGAAATTATGCAGCCTTGTACATTTAATTGCTTGCAAACATTTTCTATCCCTCTTTGTGAACCAAGAGTTTTCTTGTGATTTGCAGAGAGGGCGAACAAATGATTCCGGCCAATCACTTTTAATGATGAGCTTTAAATATCTGTCTGTTTCTTTTTTAATTCATCTGCATTTGACTTCTTCCTTTTCTTTTTGCAGGTAAAAATCAGTTGAGCAAAGGATGTAATTAGAAGATGAAGATTTCAAGACATTTAGGATATAGCTTTATTTCATTTTAATTATTTGTAATAATATTAATGTAAATAACTGTAAATGAATTTACAGTATTCAAATAATATCTGTAACAAACAATTCAAAATGAATAAACAAATCTTTTTTGTCAGATTTCTCTTTTAATTTCTCTTCAATTGTTTATTTAATTATTTATATTTCTTGAATTATAATAACTGGACAATATCCAATAATTTTAACTTAGAAATGATAAATAATCAATAAACGTCCGGCGTTCCGAATAATCAAAAGTATTGCACAGTCAATCACAATAAATGCCCATATGTCCTTTCCTTTTACTGATTAGACCAATACTTCAAACTCTCAATCAGCAGCCTCAGCCCATGTCCCAGATGTTTAGACCTTGAGAAACAAGCAGAAATCTTGAGCAAACGTCAAAGCAGTGTAACAGCCAATTAAGACATTGTGGATTCAAACTCTTCTGAAAATGCTCGTGCAAACCCTAATGTTGGATTTACTGTCAAAGAAGCGCCTGCCTGATCACACCCTGGGCCAAACTCAACCAAACCCTAACAATCTGCTTGAATTGATTCTAAATCAATAAAAACCCTAATTTTGTTTGACTGACAAGAAAAGTCTGTTTGACCGATTCTTACGCCAATTTGAAAAGTCAGGAAAAGCCCGAAGCTGTGATTTCTTGTGGAAAAGAGAGGGAAAATTTTGGGGTACAACAGTCAGCAAGCATCTTTGGATTATTTCAACCTTTCTTTTTGACCACCTAGGCCCAACCTTTAAAAAGATTTTTCTTCAGACATCACTATTTGATTTTCACCCAATATGTGTCTTTCGAATGGGACCTTTTTATGCATCCTTCAAAGGGGCCAAATGTATGCCCCTTGAATGGGTCACCAAAATATGTCATTCAATTGAGACATCCAGGTATGCCTGGCAAGTTCTTAGAATGTGCCATCATGGTACGTCTTTCGAACGAGACAATAGTTATGTGTCATAGTATAGAAATTGTGTGTTGAAACAAACTGTTTCCAAGGAAGATACTGCCCAGTCGAAACTAGCATGAAAGTAGCCAATGCTTTATGGGCGTCATTGCCCTGTGAATGCTAGCCATGGGGGAGCTTTTTGCCTTGTGCATACTGGCCTGAAAGGAGTCATGGTTTTTGTGAATCGAATGAATCATGCAAAGGGCAAATGGCTTCTGAATCGAAGGAAAGCTATATGAGGTTATTGCTTTGTGACTCCAAGCAAACATGCAAGAGGCCTTTGCTCAAATGAAAGCTTGCATGAATAAACACTGCCCATTCAAACTTGCCTGCAAGAGGTCATATGGCCAAATGAAAGATGTAACCCAAACTTACATTCGAAGGAAACCACAAACCAAAATGAAATATGCATGCAGGAGGTCCCTGCTTAGTGAATCAAAGCAAACATGTAGGATGCAAATGGTGCAATCGAAGGATGTATGCAGGAGGCCATTGCCTTGTGCCTGCTGGCATGAAGGAAGTTTCTGCCTTGTAAATTGAAGGCAAGTGCAGAGAAGTCACTTGTCTTCTGAATCGAAGGGCGCCAGTAGGAAGCCAATGCCTTCTGAGTCAAATGGAAGTTGCAGGAGGCCATTGCCATGTGCACCAAAAGTCAGTTTGTAAGGGGTATTTGGTGTAATCGAAGCTTGCATGCAGGAGGCCTCAATGCCCAAACGAGGCTTGTATGCAGTAGGTCCCTGCCTTGTGAATCGAAGGAAACTATCTTCAAAGGAAAACAATACTCAATCGAAGCAAGCATGAAGAGAGCATACAAAAGGCCACTGCCTCAATCGAAGCTTGGGATTTTAAGATTGCTCGAAAGAAACCAAATGCCCAATCGAAGCATATGAATTAATCTAGTTCAAAAGAAGTCAAATGCCCAATCGAAACATAGAAATCCATACAAACTTTCTCTTCTTTGATTTGATGCTTGAGAGCCCCAAAATGATCCAATTGTACTTGTGCAGCCTTGACCCAGTAGGAATTTTGTGAGAAAAATCTTGAAAACTGAGAGGGAAAATTTTGGGATGCAACAACTGCCCTTGTTCAATATTCTTAAACCTGAAAAGCAAGTATGGCACGTCTCCGTTCGTAGCTTGAAGGTGGAAGATGATTGAACACTAGAGTGCCTAGAAATTTGCACTCGATTATATGGTTGTTGATTATAGGGAATGAGCTTAAAGATGCCATTTGGAGAGATGATTGAGAGTTGTCGGAGATGGGCTTATAGATGCCATCCAAAGGTGATTGTTGACAAAAATTAGACTAAGTCTAAGCTTGAATTCAACTGGAAAAGAATCAGAATAAATCTTTGGAGCGATTTATCTAAACCAGAGAAAGTGCATACCGGAAAGGAATCAGGATAAACCATTGATCAATTTAAATTGAACCAGCAGAGGTCTTGAATATTCTTTAAATGGAAAAGAATCATAATAAATCTTTGGAGCAATTTATCTGAACCAGAGAAAATGTCTACCAGAAAGGAATCAGGAAAATTGTTGATCGATTTAAATTGAACCAGCAGAGGCTTTGAATATTCTTCAACTGGAAAAGAATCAGAATAAATCTTCGGAGCAATTTATTTGAACCCGAGAAAGTGTCCACCGAAAGGGAATCAGGATAAACCATTGATCAATTTAAACTAAACCAGTAGAGGTCTGAAAAGTCTTTAACTGGAAAGGAATTAGAATAAATCTTCAGAGCGATTTATTTGAACCAGAGAAAGTGTCCACCGGAACGGAATCAGGATAAACCATTGATTGATTTAAAGTGAACCAACAGAGGTATGAAAAGTCTTTAACTGGAAAGGAATCAGAATAAATCTTCAGAGCGATATATTTGAACTAGAGAAAGTGTCCACCGGAACGGAATCAGGATAAACCATTGATCGATTTAAATTGAACCAGCAGAGGTCTGAAAAGTCTTTAACTGGAAAGGAATCAGAATAAATCTTCGGAGCGATTTATTTGAACCAGAGAGAGTGTCCACTTGAACGGAATCAGGATAAACCATTGCTCGATTTAAAGTAAACCAGCAGAGGTCTGAAAAGTCTTTAACTGGAAAGGAATCAGAATAAATCTTTGGAGCGATTTATTTGAACTAGAGAAAGTGTCCACCGGAAAAAAATCAGGATAAACCATTGATCAATTTAAACTGAACCAGCAGAGGTCTTGAATAATCTTTAACTGGAAAAGAATCAGAATAAATCTTCGGAGCGATTTAACTGAACCAGAGAAAGTGTCCACCAGAATATAATCAGGATAAACCATTGATCAATTTAAACAGAACCAACAGAGGTCTTGAATAATATTTAACTAGAAAAGAATCAGAATAAATCTTCAGAGCGATTTAACTGAACCAGAGAAAGTGTCCACTGGAATGGAATCAGGATAAACCATTGATCAATTTAAACTGAACCAGCAAAGGTCTTGAATAAAGTGTTCGTCATGTAGATAGTCATCTCGTCCGGTTTTTGGCGTGGTGATACATCCAGTGTTTTCAGCGAAACAAATTAAACATAACCCATAATAACATTGCATGATTGGAGAGGCGCCGAAGCTCTAACTCTGGTCATCTTCTCCGGTAAGTATATTTATTATACCTGCAAAATAACAAATATTAGGAGTCCAAAGGTCCCCTACCCCCTTAAATCCAGCCTTGTGAATTCAATGGAATGTTTATCTTGGGCTGAATCACGTTAGTTTTTGAGGTACAATTAAAACAACATGGATCGGTGCATGTATGGAAATTTATGATTCGATCATCAAGGGACTCCCATTTTGGGTTTTTCCTGCATATGGATACCTCATGAACATGTTAGAAGAGTCAGTATGCATAAAAACTCAAAGGAAATAGCAAACCGAAAGTCATGCAATAAAGGGAAATTAGTGATGTGTGTTCATGCATTCTAGGCCCTTTGGATCATTGCAAACGGTTCAATCTTACCCCACAACACTTCAAAGGTTGTTTGGAATGATTGGTTTGTTGTGAGGAGGGCTGAAAATTAGGCTTTCAAGTTGCCCTAGTTATTGATATTTTTGAGTTTTAGAAAGGATGTTTCTTGCATAAAGGTTTTGTCCTCTTGATGTATGAATTGCTGAGAATATATAGCTTGCAATTAGGTAAAATAAACACGGGCTTGGACTTGTGTAAGAAGCTTGGTCTTATTTCATTTTATTTTGACTTTTAAAATAATAAAAATAAAAAAATAAATATAATAAACCAAAGGGAGGTATATGAATAAAATTTGAGGTGCATTATAAGCTTCAAAACACGTTTGGACTTTGAAACAATAGCCCATTAGTCCAAAAATTCAAGTTTGCTCAATTTGAAATTCATACATTTGCTTAAAATTTCCCAACTTGCACTGGTCATAACTCTCTCAATTTTCATAATTTGAAGGTGATCTTTGACTTTTTAGAAATCCCAAGATATCCTCTATAATCTATATTTTAATCATTTTGGATTTTGAATACTTTATCTTGTTGTAAGTTGTCTTGATAAAAAGTCTCTTTTTGTTGACTTTTTAAATGACCTATTATGTATTGGCCCATATCTCTCAAATTAAACATTTTTTGAACTCGAGTTTAGACAGAAAAAGTTGTATAGAATTGAATTTCCTTCAAAATGAGCTATGGTTGAGAAAAATCTGATGAAGCGTGTGAAAGTTATGCTTGGTCAAAGTTCAGTTGACTTCTCCTAAAGAAAACCCTAATTTGGCAACTATTGACTTTTGATGATTTGGGAGTATTCTTGATGAATCATGATCAAACCTTGATCAAATGATGAATATGACTTCTAAATCTTGATGTTGGCCAAAAATCTTAAAGTTTGACTGTATGTTAATCACAATTGACTTTTTATCTAATACAACTGATTTTTGGTCATCTGAGTCATTGATTGAGGAAACTTATGATGCAAGGCATGAAACTTGACATGAGCATTCTTGGAGACATATAAGAGACCATGAAATCCACTTGAGGCATTAGAAACCCTATCTTCCTTGAGAAATACAATACCCTAGTTGTAGGTCAATTACCTTGGAGGAGAATTTGTCTGATCAGTTCTTGAGTACTCTTGAGCAAATGAAAACCCTAGGAGAATGAGGAGATAACTTGAAAAAATGAGAGGGAAAATTTTGGGGTACAATAGCTGTCCTTGTTCAATCTTATTAGACCTGAGGAGTTATATTGGCATGTCCTCCATTCGTGACCTGAAGGTGGAAGATGATTGAACACTTAAGTGCCCAGAAATTTGCACTCGCATGTGCAGGATGTAACATTGTTGGTTGATATATCTCTTGAATAGGCTTAAAGATGCCATTCGTAAAAGTGACAGAATATCGTCGGAGATGGGTTTATAGATGCCATCCAAGGTAACTATTGAAAGAAGTATCAGAATGAGTCTAGCTTGACTATATCTAAAGAATGCTTTCCAGAATGAACCTCTGGGAAAGGTGCTTAAGTAGCTGCTTGTCAGATTTAGTATCTGAGGGAAATGCTTGTCAGATTTAGTCTCTGATGGAAATGCTTGTCATGTAGATAGTCGCCCCGTCCTATTTCGAGAATTGATCCACAATCTGCTTTTGCTGGTAAACCCATCTTGTTTCGGGAATTCATACCACCTAGTCATATAGATAGTTCCCCGTCCTATTTCAGGAGTTAATCTTTGACTAGTTATATACATAGTTTCCCCGTCCTTCTTCGGGAGTTAATCTATGCCTGGTCATATAGATAGTTTCCTCGTCCTGTTTCAGGAGTTAATCTAGGACCCGCTTTTTGTTGGCGACCCGTCTTATTTCGGGAATTCATACCGCCTGGTCGTATAAATAGTTGTCTCGTCCTGTTTCGGGAATTAATCTCCGACCCAATCATGTAGATAGTTTCCTCGTCCTGCCTCAGAATCCCAACACTTCATCTTCTCGGTATAATCCTAATGTAAGATGTGAATAAAAATGACAACCCTGACAAATGGACCGTTGTGCCCCGGGTAAGGCACAAGGCTTAAAGTTATTGTTTAAATTACATATCCAAAAACTTGAAAGCAAGAAAACATAAAAAATAATTTACTCTTTACTAAATTAGATTGGTATAACATCTTAAATCTTCCAATTGTTGAGCCCGTTGCCGGTGGTGGGAAAGATCCAAATGTCTATGTCATAGTTACTACCAACATTTTCTACCGTGTTGACTCCATCAATAGCATTAACGCCTTTTTCGTGCTTAGGCATAGGTGCAATGATCACATTGGGAGTCTCAGGAAGATCAAATTCAATCTCTTTGGAGTCAATCATGTCTTGAATCTTATTTTTTAAAGCCCAGTAATTATTTGTGTCATGTCCGAGACTATTGGAATGATAGGCATATCTTACACTAGGATTGTACCGAGGAGATGAGGTGTTGGGATTCTGAGGAGGATCTCTTAAAGTAATCAACTCTTCTTTCAATAGATGTTACAATGCCTGATACAATGGCATGTTGATCTTTGTAAATTGTCTCCTGGGTGCGTCTCACCTATATTGATTTCTTTGTTGATGTTGAATTGGTGCGTGATTAGAAATTAGCACTGCCCCCCACAGATCGGTTGTGGTCACCTTTACCATGACCCTTTTGTCCATAAACAACATTAGCTTCTTTTTTCCCATTGAACATCTTCTTCACAGTACTTGAAGATGCAGCCACTTGAATATTTCCACTTCTGATTCCCCTTTCAACATGTTCCCCTATTAGTATCAGCTTAGTGAACCCAAATGAAGAGATTCTGATCAGATGATTGAAGAAAGGACCTGTCAAAGTTCCCATAAACATGTCAACTAACTCCCTATCAGACAGAGGAGGTTGAACTCTTCCTGCTAAATCTCTCCATTTCTGGGCATAATCTTTGAAGCCTTCGTTAGAGCCCATGGTCATACTTTGTTGCATACGGGTTGGTGCCAGATCAGCATTGTATTGGTATTGTTTATAAAAAGCAGAAACCAAGTCTTCCCAAGTATGGATGTTGGTTCCTTCTAGTTGATAGAACCATTCCAGTTGTGTCCCAGATAGTCTCTCTTGAAAGACATGCACCCATAACTTCTTGTCGGCAGTGTATGGTTGAATCTTCTGGACATAAGACCTTAAATGAAGCTTATAGCACGAAATACCGTCATACTTTGCAAAAGTAGGGACGTTGAATTTGTGGGGAATGACAACTCCTGAGACTAAACCCAACTCTTGAAAATCTAACCCAGGCACTCTCTGGATCTCCATAGCATATAGACGATCCTCCAGTTGTTTGTACTTTTCATCCGTAGGAGGATATTGTTCATCCGAATAGTCTTCTTCTTCTTCATCAGAATATTGGCCAGAACCAAGGTGGCTTCCTTTCTCAGCCTTCACACTCTTACTATTTTCACCCTGGTTGTTATCTTCGTTTGATGGAATATCACAGTCTTGAGCTTGCTTGGGAGGACCTCTGAAACTTCTTCCCATGTTGAGAATGTTGATTGGTTTCCTTGTATTTTTCTTCCACTCTTTGGTGATGAGGGTCTTCATCTCTTTCTGCCCCTTGGCTAAGTTCAGGAACATTTGTTGGAACTGGGCATTCTGATCTTGAAGATCTTTGATTGTTTGTTCGAGAGCCATCTTTTACTGTAATAAATAGCAAGAAGATGAGAAAAACTGTCTAGAAAGTACCTGTTATGTAATGAGATGCATGATATGTAGATGAAAATGCAATATTTTCAAGGATCTTGCGGGGGTAAAAGAGAGAATGAATCCTGGTTGCAACTTTGACTTGTGGAACTTCAAGTCTTCATTTTTGGACGTCCTTCTATTAGAATCAAGCTCACCATATCGAGTGGGTTCTAGCCTCTGACTCAAAAGAACGTGCTTTGGTCTTTGACGGTGTATATCTAGATGAAGATAAATCCTCTTGCCCCCTTGTTAATAGTCCGACTATAAGATAATCCTGCAACAAAGATCCATAAGATCCTTGAAATGGTTAGTATATGTCATGTTTGGTATTATGATATCATGATGTTATGTTTTATGTTTAAACAGATAGCAAACACAAACAAATCACACAAGAGCCTTAGGTTCAAAGGCTTGCATGGGGTCCATAGGTGATTATCCTTCTCTATTGAAGTCGAGTTGGCTCAACCTATCCTAAAATAGTAACCGAATTCTAGGAATCTCATATTACTGATCTTTCTCGAAGGTTTTATTTTAGTACAACAACTGACTTGCCATCAAAATATCCCGCGAGTCGAATCTCAATGAGTGTAGCATCGAGTATCAACCAACTCTGAATTGCACCAAAGTCGGCTATCTCACTACCTTCTAATGGCCAAGATGGGTCAATTAAGAATCTAAAAGTCAGTTAGTGCTTATAACACCACGAGGTAGCCCAATGTTATCCTCGACTAACTCAAGGAACATCGGTACAAACTAAAGTGTCACACTAACGTAGCCATCACTTCAACCATGTCGGTCTATGCGGTATAGTTTTCATGATCTATTGCTACTTACCTAAGGTATCTCTAGATCCGGGTGTAAGACCTTTGCAAGAAATTAAACCCAAGCAACCCTCAATTTTAAAGCAAACAAACCAGACAAGTAAAAGCAAGTAAAAGTGATCTAAGAATCTAAGGTAACCCCTCTTTTTTAAGTAATCCCCAACAGAGTCTCCAGTTCTGTAATACGGTGGGAGAACTGACTTATTTTGCATTTTATCGCAAATGTTGCGGATAGCAAGAGTCGCCACCGACTTTTTTTATCCAATAAGGAAAGGGTGAAAAGAACATGAAAGACCTTGATATATTTTGAGTTCGGGGGATAGGTTATGAAAAGGGAAGGTGTTAGCACCATTTTCATCTGTAGTTATCTACGGACTCTTAATCGCTTAGCTCACTCTGAAAATTTTGCTTTTTTATCTAACTGTTTGAAAATATTTTGAAAAAAATGCCATAGTGAGGCGAACTTTGTAATGATTCTTGTATCAGTCCTCAAGAATGCGTACAAAGTGTTTGTTTGAAAATATTTCGTTTTGAAAGGTGTGATGTGAAAATGTTTTGTTTTGAAAAGTTTGTGAGCGAACGATTAACAGTATTATACCCCCTCAAGGTTGTTCTTGTCATTTTCATTCTCCTTTAGAGGTAGTTCTATTCGTACCATTAATTGGTAGGAAGCCCTATCTTTTGGATGTGAAGGGACAGGCGAAGGGTCATCGTTTGGTCATCGAAGGAAACATGTAAGGATGCTTTAGCAATATTATAAGGGACTTGATCATTTTTTCAAAAGGCAGTGTGGAAGAGTCATCGAGGGACTATGATCTTTTGTATCGAAGGGACTTTGCTAAAGCATCCCCACTTTCGAGGGACATGACCGTTATTCCGAAAGGCAACGAATAGAGGTTACCCTAAATGTGTGAGTGTACAAGTGTATTTGATTCAGTTATATTTATTTTGCAATTAGGTTTTCTATCGTTCATTTTTATCTTGCCATACAAACCTTAATTATTAATAATTGCATAAAATATAGTAGCAGAATGTAAATGCGAAAATGTAAACTTAGGCTATTACAGAGCTTTGAGACAGTTACATAATAGTGAAGTGTGAAAAATAAAAACCTACAACGATTACATACTAGGAGGAGTTACATAATAGAAAAATACGAAAAAAATAAAGCTACGCTATTACAATTGAACGCGTCCTATACACTTTATCTAGGAAAATAAAAATAAGATGAAAATAGAGAAAAAAAATATTTTGGTGATTTTTTATGAAAAAAATAAATTTATGATAATTAATTAAATAAATCTAAAAATCCTAATTAATTGTAATTAATAAAAAAAGGTTAATTTTAAAAAAAAAGTTAATTAAAAAACCTAAAACCTAATTGATTTTAATTAATAAAAAAGTTAATTTTGAAAAAAAAAAGGTTAATTAAAAAACCTAAAATCTAATTAATTTTAATTAATAAAAAAGGTTAATTTTGAAAAAAAAGTTAATTAAAAAACCTAAAATCTAATTAATTTTAATTAATAAAAAAAGGGTTTTAAAAAAGGTTTATGTTAAATGATTAATAAAAATGAATTAAGTTTGCCAAAAAATAGATAGGGAAAGAAGCATCAATGTAAAATAGGGTTAGAAAACAAAAATATTGCAAATGCAATGGGTGGGTGTTGAATCCATGCCCTTTGCCTTCACAACAGCATGACTTGCTAAAAAATAGATAGGTGAATAAGTACCAATGGAAAATAGGGTTTATCATGCATAGTTATACCTCAGAAGCATGTTAGTAATGTTAGTATGCATCAAAATAACATGAAAATAAAAATACGAATCACAAAAAAAAAACAAGGAAACTAGAGATGAATGTATGCAATTTTCAGGCCCTTTGGATCATCAAGATTGATCCATTTTTACCCTACAATGCCTCAGGGATTGATTTGGATGATTGACTTGCTTGGAGAGAGGATGAAAATAGGGTTTGAAGTTTGCCCTAATTTTGGATAATTTTGGAGTTTTTTAGAATAGTGATCTCTTGCCAAGCTTTTCGTGTCTTTGTTGTTTTCTGAATATGGGATATATATATATAGAGGAAAGTTAGGTCAAAAGAAGTGGGCTTGGAGCTTTGTATGAAAGCCTTGATTTTATTTAATTTATTTTGAATTTAAATAAATAAAATAAAAAATAAATGGAATAAAAATCAAAGGAGTGTATGAATAGGTTCATAGGTTCAGTGATGAGGTCTAATACATGTTTGGACCTTGAAACACAAGCCCATTAGCCCAAAAATCCGAATTTGATCAATTTAGGTTTCATGCATTTTCTCAAAATTTCCCAACTTGTACCAATCATAACTCTGTCAATTTTTATCATATGAAGGTGATCTTGGACTTTTTGAAAGCTCAAGATGTCCTCTACAATATCTATGTTTATCATTTTTTTATTTGAAGACTTTATCTTGATGTAAGTTGTCTTGACAAAAATTGTCTTTTTGTTGACTTTTGAAATGACTTATAATGTTTTGGACCATATCTCTCAAATACAGTATTTTTTGGACTTGAGCTTAGAGATTCAAAGTTGTAGAGAATTGAATTTCCTTCAAAATAAGCTTTGATTGAGAAAAATATGATGAAGCATGTGGAAGTTATGCTTGGTCAAAATTCAGTTGAATTCTCCTTAAAAAAGCCTTAATTTGATAACTTTTGACTTTTGATGAATTAAGAGTTTTCTTGGTGAATCATGGTCAACCCTTGATCAAATGATGAATGTGACTTCAAAATCTTGAAATTTGACTGTATGTTGACCACCGTTGACTTTTTATCCAATACGGTTGATTTTTAGTCATTTGAGCAATTGACTGAGCAAATTTGTGATGCAAGACTTAAAATTTGGCACGAGCATTTTTTGAGACATATGAGGAACCATGAAATCCACTTGAGACATTATAAACTTAAATTTTTTTGAAAAAATGAAACCTTAGTTATAGATCAACTGCTTAAGAGGAGAATTTATCTAATCAAATATTGAGTAGTTTTGAGGAATTGAAAATCCTAAAAATATGAGAAGGTGTCTTGAAAAAAATAAATTTTAAAGTACAATAAAACCCCTATTTAAATTGAATGTAGTCTTCAAGCCATTTAAGCTGTCTTTTAATTCTTTTAAGCTTTTGTGGACACATCTTAACCTTTACGATTATGATACTATTTATAATCATTATTCAAGTTATTGTTCACGGTATTGTTTATATCACTATTCAGTGTATTAGTAAAAAGTGAATAAAGAGTAGGTGTAAGAAATGACTAGGAATAACATTGATGTTTATTTTAATTGTATTTTAGTATGGCGGGTGACATAAATTAAGTAAGCACCTACCCAATTGCAATATCATAATACTGTTCCACTTCAGTTTTGTCGGCATTTCAAATAAACTATACTAGTAATTCATAGTAAATGAAGCCGCCATTGATTTATTGACTACATTCAATTTTGGTGAGCCAATATTACTTGAATGATTGAGATGGAAGATCATGCCAAATTAAGAAACATTAAATTAAACACTTCACTTCCAAATAACAAACAATATCAAGTTCAACAAATTACACACATACTAGTAGCAGTTTTCGCCAACAACAAAACAACACTAACAAAGTTAAGAATGGCGAAAAGCTGTTTCGACCAGAAAACGATGACGTATTCCTCACCAAGACAACCTATCCACCTTCCCGCCGATCCCAATCTCTCCCTAACCGCCTTCCTCTTCCAGTCCACCTCCTCTATCGGCGACAACATCGCCCTCGCAGACGCTCACACCGGTGACTCCCTAACCTTCCGCCAACTTAAAGCCCAAGTCACCGCCCTCTCCCGCTCCTTACTCCGCCTCGGCATCCAACGAGGCGACGTCGTTTTGCTATTCGCTCCTAACTCCATACGCTTTCCTGTCTGCTTCCTAGCTATAGCATCCATAGGTGCTATTGCCACCACCTGTAGTCCTTTATATACCGTCTCTGAACTCACCAAGCAAATCCAAGACTCCAAACCCAAAGTCATCGCTACCGTATATGAGCTTCTACACAAAATCGAACCATTACCTTTGGATATACCTTCAATATTGCTTGACGATGCTTCAACCAAAGTATTTTCCTCAAAAATATTCAGTTCTTTGGTTTGGGACTACAAGGATCTTACCAAAGAGTCAAACAAGAGCTCCAACGAGATTCCAGCAAACGGTGTTGTTTCGCAATCCGACGTGGCGGTGATCCTATACTCTTCAGGAACCACCGGAAGAAGTAAGGGAGTGATGCTAACTCATCGAAACTTCATAGCGGCGGCGTTGGCTGGAGTGGCGGATCAGGAACACTACGGAGAGGGAAAGAACGTGTTCTTATGTTTGGCGCCAATGCATCATGTGTTGGGATTAGGAATGATAACGTACACGCAGCTGCGGAGAGGGGATATGGTTGTATCGATGGCTAGATTTGAACTGGACAAGACTTTGGCAGCTATCCAGAAGTTTAGGGTGACACACTTGTACGTTGCTCCCCCAGTGATGATGGAGCTGATCAAGCGGCGTGAAGTTGTGAACAGTTATGACTTGTCGTCGCTGAAACAACTTGCCGGCGGTGCTGCTCCTTTGGGGAAAGATGTGATGCAAGAGTGTGCTAAGATTCTACCCCGAGTTGAAATCATTCAGGTATAGTTAAGAAAAATATACGACTTGGTATTCACTAATTTTCTATTTGATTGTGAACTTATGTGTGTTAATTGTGGCAGGGGTATGGCATGACGGAAGCATGTGGACTTATTTCATATGAAAATCCGAACGAAGAATGGTTCGTTTCTGGTTTAGGATCAACTGGAACACTAGTTCCAAGTGTAGAATCCCGAATTGTTAGTTTGGAAACATTTAAGCCTCTTCCACCCAACCAATTAGGGGAAATTTGGTTTAGAGGACCTATTATGATGAAAGGTAAGATTGATCTATTAGTTATCCAGTTTGCATTAAAATTAATTTGATTCTGATATTATAGTCTTATATTGCATTTTTTTTTTTCAGGATACTTTAACAATCCAGAAGCAACAAAACAGACCATTAATGATGAGGGTTGGTTGATTACAGGAGATCTTGGATATTTTGATGAAAAGGGGCAGCTATTTGTTGTCGATCGAATAAAAGAGCTTATTAAATGTAGCGGATATCAAGTATGGTTTTGTTTTATCAGATAACTAGAGGATTTGAATCATAAAAGTACCTTCAAATTAATAGCATATAATATGATAAAATAAGAATGTGTGTTCAGCTCATCAACAATTTAGTTTATTACTGCATGAAACGTTATTGATTCAACATATTAGCAAATTTAGCATATTCTGATGCTCATTTCCATTATGTAGGTGGCGCCCGCTGAGCTTGAAGACTTACTGGTTTCTCATCCTGAAATTTCTGATGCTGGGGTGATTCCGTAAGTCATATCTTTATGTAGATTCTATACTCTCATTATTTTCTTTTTATGAGCATTCACATTTATTGGTGTCAATTCCAAATCAGATCACCTGATGCCAAAGCTGGTGAGGTTCCAGTGGCTTTTGTAGTTCGTTCGCCCAATAGCTCAATAACCAAAGAGGACATTCTGAAGTTTGTAGCAGAACAGGTAAATTAGGAATATTCATTCGGATAATCATTACTATGAGTAATACTTTCTCAAATGCAGAAGTAGATTATAAATTCTGAATTTGTATCCTCTCCAACACTTTCTCTCATGTTTCCATTCAGCTCTAATATCAACCATACATTTGTCTCTTTTGTTGTCTCTTTCATACTTTTATTTTACCTTTGTGCATTAGTTAACCATTAGATTAGAAAAGTAGAGAGGGCAGCACAAAAAAAGCAGGAGAGGAACCATATCCATAAATTCTGTTGTCTTCTTTCTGTCATAAACCAATATGTGAAGGAGGAAAATGCAGGAGTTTAAAGGTTGTTTGTTCTCTGAATTGATTCATTTCCTATGTCCAGGTTGCACCATACAAAAGATTGCGGCGAGTAACTTTTATAGAGAGAATTCCTAAGTCACCCACCGGAAAGATCTTAAGAAAGGATCTTGTCATTTTGGATAGACAAAAGATATCGAAGTTATAGGATATTAATGCCTCGGAAGACTCTGATCTGCCACATATTATGGAGATAAAGAAACATGTGCGAAGGTTCTGGTCTCTGCATAACATGTAACACGAGTAATTGAGATATGTTTTCACGAAGGAGTACTATGTTTTCTGGTTGTAGAAAAATAAAAGAGTTATGCAAGGTGATGCCAAGTTCTTGATACTTATTGAACGGTGATGCTAAACTAGTTTACACCGTACATATCATTTTTCTCTTAATATGTCCGTATACTAATTTGAGAATAAATAATACTTCTGGTAGTTCGGTTAAGTCATTATAATTGATAGTTTTTCAAGAACATACTATTACAAAGGTATGAGTTCAAATCAGGAAAGAAAAAAAAATGGATGTAATTATTTATTGGTATTTTTAGTAAACAATCAAGAGTTTAATTTATTTAAAAGATTAATTCAAAAAATCTCGAAGACAATTTGTGAAAGAAAAGATATAGTGAAAAATGTGTGTTTTAGATTTAGAACGTTTGAATATAATCAACATGATGCAAACAATAAACTCCGAACAAAGATGATAGATAACAAACAAAGGGAACGGAGTAACTTACACTTAAAGCAGATGCTTTGAATCCAATAGGTTTGCAAAAAGTTTAAAGAATGGACGCGGACTCATATTTCTCACAAACTGTTCCGCTCTATGACTTTGGTACTTTAATTGTATACATAATCAATGAAAATTTTACGACCTCTGTTACAATGCATAAGCATGTGTTATATACTACTACAAAGATAATCGTCAACAACGGTTTAATCCTATGGATCTGACATATATCCCACTACTTAGGCTTTCATGCTTTAACTTGTTTCCACACGTCTTCAAAGATGAAACTGCTGAAAAATCAAATATCATGCTGATAACTACTTTGAACTTCTCAACTGCCTTTGTTTAGAGTCTTTGAAAAAACCCTATAGTGTTGAGACATCTCCACATCACAAAGTCTTTGGACTCAAGAATATCCTAAGTCTATTATATCCGGCAAACACACCAACTTCAACACTGTGTCGAAGATTTTCCTTATGTAATCCTTTTTGAAATTTTCGACTTGTTTTAAAGAGAGAGTGATCATAATCTTGTGGATTTGTTCTTGATATTCTTCTAAACCATGTTTACCACACTAGTCGAACTACTTAGTCCACATGGTTAATATGTTGATGCATTTCGTTGATATTTCTTGACATTTATCATTTTTCAACATAGCTATTATCATTCTTTATTGACTTTTCTCCAGCTAGAATTTCCAGGCTAACAGATGCCCCCAAATATGCCACTTCTGATGATATGTATGATATGAAAGAAGAGTGGTATTTTTTATATTTGTTCGATACTATTTAGAATAAAATGTATATGTCACATTAGTTAGATGTTTTTTAGTCATCATGATTACTTTCCACCAAACTGTCACGTCACAAACCTGCGTGTAGTTGATCATCATTGCTCCGATTTCAGGACAATCATATCCACACAATTAAAATTTAATTTTACCGGTTGATCAGAACCTGCAAGGTGGTGTTGGAGCGTTATAGCGGCAAGCAACAAAAGTTTTGGAAATATTTATCCGGGAATTTATCGTGTCCACAGAGATTGATTATTGAATTGTCGTTCGACAAATCTCTCATTAATGAGTTTGGGGGTAAATGGTTTTGTAAAGAAAATGTTATCAACAGAATATAAATGTAAATAAAAGTAAAAACTAAGGAAGAACTTATCAAGCCTGAATATAATCTACTCATCACAGACTTAAATGTATCGACCAGTTACATTCAACCTAACAATACTCATCAATGTCACTATGTATCACTCACAACCTAAAAATTTATAGCCCAAATTAAGAGACCGACTGTATCACCAAGGAAATGATCTCTCTACCTCCTCAACAACACAGAAGAAAACTTTGTAATTACACTGACGATCTCTAAGCATAGCAGAACCACACAGATGCATTAAGCTCTGATACCCAAATAGATGTCAGCTCTAAATCTATCTCTAGAGTTCAGAAACTAACATATAATCATTCTAGATAAGAATCTAAGCAGTATATGTCTATAACAACTCAAATCCCTAGCACAGAGCAAAACTTCAAGATAACAATCAACAAAGATTTATAAATCAAGTTTAATATAAAGTCACGGGCGACAAATATACATAAGTTTAAAGTAAATACATGTACAAACTCAACACATAAAGAATACACAAAGAGGAAGAGAAATGAACCACAAATCTTCCTGTTTGTCAGTGCCGATTGATGAGAAATCCACTCCGAATCATCCGTATGCAAGCTTCAATATTGTTTTTTAAGCTAATCCTATCCAAAAATGAAGGTTGATGGAGTTGGGATCAAAAATACCCAAAATCATCCCCCAAAACTGTGTTTTTACACCTAAATATGCATTTCTAATTGTCAAGCATCGCCCGACGATCAAAAAGCATCGTCCGACGACCAAAACAATGTTTTTCCCATGCTACAGCTCGCCTAGCGTCGCCCGATGACCAAAAAGCGT
The DNA here is from genome assembly GCA_948472305.1 of Vicia faba. Lineage (NCBI taxonomy): Eukaryota > Viridiplantae > Streptophyta > Magnoliopsida > Fabales > Fabaceae > Vicia > Vicia faba. The sequence goes on along the minus strand of OX451738.1, from coordinate 255,057,973 downwards.
CGCCCGACGACGGATGACAGAAATTTGAAAAAACTAGCACAACATTTTGCACTATTTCGGCCATAATTTTTGAACTGTAACTCCAATTCACGCCCGGTTCGAAGCGTTGGAAAGCTTATTCAACACTCTTTCTAACAATACCTAAATATCAAAGCTTGAATAACTAAAAAAATGAGATAAAATCAATTAAACTCAATTATATTTACATAATAACGCAATAAATATACTATAACATAAATTATACTGAATATACACTAAAGTTGAGGTTTATTGACAAAAAGCAAACAAATTAAGCCGATGAGTGCTAATTATTCATACTCAAATTCACAACAATTTAGCACTCATCAAGCGGCCGGATGATGATCTTCAGATGGGCTGAAAAGTCGAAGAGGAAAAAGGGGGATTGTACCTACAAGGCACTCTGACGATCAAGTAAGTGCAGGAGCAAAAGAGATGCAAGAAAAGTGTTAGGGTTTTAGTGATGAATAACAGATATTCGATACCTGGCCCTCACATGAGTGAGGATTTATATAGTGCCCCTGGTGCTTGGTAATTGGTCCATATTTTTGGGCCTAGATATACGGGTCCGCAAAAATAGGTAACTACCAGAACTTAGTCAAAATGGGCGGGTATGCTCATAACTAATCATTGGTTCCAAGGCGGCGGATTACAGGAATATGGTCGTTTTGGACGTTTCCTGGTTGTCTGCTCGACTCGTGTCGGGATGACGGGAGATAACTACTGACTGAGTCAGGCGCAACTATCGGGCATATCTGGTCCTCTGCTCAGAGCGTAGTCGATCAGAATGTTGATCCACTGTTGTTGGGTCGTGCTAAGGCTAAAAGCGGATTGGGATAATTTTAGTCATTGGGCCAGTCCAGAACAGAAGCCCCCTAAGTCGTTGCTTCTGGGCACATGAGTGATGACTTCGAGCCAGTCCGTGAAACGGGGATGCTTCTGTGTCGGTATTGCTCGAGGGGTGCAAGTGATGTTTGCCTCGCGGAGAGAGGAACATTTGAGCGACTCGCTTCGAGGAGTAATTTTTTGCGAGAAGTTCGAGGATTCTCCCGGTGTTTGGTTGAAGAGGAGACGGATCTGGAGAGGTTGCATGCATCAAGCCGCGTGCTGTCAGATAGGCATGATGATGGCTGGTCTAGGGGCTAAGGTGTGATGATGACGCCCTTTAGAGTTCCCCAGGCACTTGCTTGCCCACGCGCTGGTGGGATCTATCTATAAATATATGGGAGAGAGCTCCTTTAATATTTTTCGTCATGCTCTCATCTGCTCGACATTTTCATTCTTTCCCGACTTCATCAGTTCCTGCCCGACTTCATCTGCTCCTAAGATTTTCGCTTGTTCCGGTGTTCGCCGCCGTATATTTTTGTCGACTCTCCACTTAATCTAGTAAGTTCTCTTGGTCCTCTTTGTTTTAGCATCTGTCACTTTTATTAGATTTTAAGGTTTCTGGAAAATGCATGTGGTTATGGTTTAAGGCGACTGGTTTCTTAGGGATTCTGGTGGAATGCTGGTTGGAGACGGTGGTTTTGGCGGATGAGTGCGTTGAGGATACCAAGTGTCCTCCGCGGGGGAGTCTTTGGGATCTCAGTGTCGTTAGAAAAATGTAGGAAAATTTTCGTGTGGATCCGGTGGGTTTAGTTGGGTAAGGGAGATTGTTTAGTAGCCATTTGAGTGGGGCTCTGGTCGGGGACAAGGTCCTCGTTCCTTGAAGCTCTTTCACTTGATTAGTGGTGGAAGGATGGATTTGACGTTGACGTCAAACTCACTTTCATTCTCTACTTTTCAGGTACGGTGACTACTGGCGATGTTGAGTTTCTTAACGAGACCAACAGTTCCGCTCAGAGTTCTGCGGAGAGAACGTCCGACGAGGCGAGCACCTCAGGGGCGTATGAACCTCGCCGGCAACACTGGAGCCAGATGTTCCCGGTAACAGGGATGCTGAGGGAGGCATGAAGGCGGCTGCTGTTGATCAAGAGGGTCCAAGCGTGCCTGTGGACGAGGAGGGTCCACTAGATCGGGTTAAATCAGGCATGTTGAGGTATATCTCCTACTTTATTGAGCATCCTGATGAGATATTCACCCCGTTAGATCTGAAGATGGACCCAGAGGGCGCTGAAGAGCAATGGGCAATCTACATTCCAAACAAGAGGAGCTGGATATGCTTGCGGTTTGAAGCTCGTCGGTTCCCTATGTACGAGATTGTGTTCAGAAAGATGGGTTTGTGGCTCCCTTTCTCAGACTTTTAAGTGGCGGTCTTCAGGCACCTTCATTTGACTCCGTCCCAGCAGCATCCGAACTCGATGGCTTTCCTTTAGGCCTTCGAGATCGTGTGTAATTATTTGGGCGTCGGGGCCATCGTTTCTTTGTTCTTTTACTGTTTTCACCTTTAGAGGCATTCGTTTGGTGCCCAATATGGTTGGGTCGCTTTGAAGCAGGCGAATGGCAAGTTGTTCAAAGTGTACCTGGAGTCAGTTCGTTTTTTCAAGGAGAAGTTTATGCTCATTCAGCCCGTTTTGCAGAGGGTTTTACTGAGTGTCTTCCAGGTTGCTCCCGCGTACGATAAGGAAGGGGCTCCTGTTCTAACTGAGGAGGGAAAACACACGAACAAGTTGGTGCCTAAGTTTTCCTTTCACTGGACTGATAAGAATTACGAAAGGGGGACCGACATCTATGTCTAGAAGAAAGACCAGCTTGGTATCTAGGACGCAGCCAAATTTGATCGTCTTACTGCCTTTGTTATAGTGAATCCTCCTGTCCACCGTATAGGTAGAGGGGGGAAACCGATCATCAACAAGGACGGGAAGGAGGTGTTCAACCTCAGACTGATAGGTTTCAAGGAGCTCCTCGAGAACGAGTACCCTGCAGCCTATCTTGATAGTCGCTTTTATGATTTGATTTTCTTTGTTCGCACATATTCTTTTGTTTTACTGGCCATTCTTTGTTGTTTCCTCGCAGATAAGATGAATCTCGCCCATGAGTGCTTGGCTAGGACGTGCGCTTTTAACCCGAAGAAGGCACGGAAAGGTGTCAAGGATTCCTCGCCCGACGCTGGCCCTATGTCGAGATCAGGTGCTTAGTTGACAAGGCAGTCAGATGGGGATATTTCTTCTTTGTAGGTGTCCTTGAGGCATAAGAGGAAGCACAACGAGGATATTGTGGACCTGACTGTGGAGAGGGAGAAAGGAAAGTATAAGTTGCCCCCTTTCTGGAACGGCAGGTCCTTTTTCGAGGGTTCTTCTCTATATCTTCTCTGAGGTGAGTCCCTTCTGCTTGAATAGCTAGATCAATCGACAAAGAGGACAACGTTAACTTAGGGTGTCGAGGCAGTCATGAGAGTCTTGGAGATGGTCGTGGCATACATTGAGAGGGGTACTTCCCTAGAAGTTGAGGTGAGGAAGCTGCGATCGAAGCTGGTCGAGAGGGAGAAGGAGTGTGTTAATGAGAAGACTGCCCAAAAGGTAGCAGAGGACAAGCTGGGGAAATTTTCTAAGGACCACAAGGCACTTCTTCTCGAGAAGAAGGCTTTCGACGAGCAGGTGGCGGCCTTGACTGCTGAAGCTTCTCCTGCCGAGGATGAGCCCGAAGAGACCAAAGGTTTGAAGACCCGAGATGATCTGGTTGCTCGCTTACAGATGGATTTGGATGATGCCCTGGTCTCTTCCAAGGGAGCTTTGATAACGCTGTGAAGTAGCTTCAGGTTCTGAACCCTCCGGTTGAACTGAATGTGAGCGGAATGGGTCTTCATCATTATGTGTTAGATGGCCAGATCGTGATTCCTAATTGTCTCAGAGGTGTCGGGGATGTGCCTGTTAGGGAGCCTTCGTGTCAAGAGCCCGTTACCGAGGAGGATCCTCAGCTAAATGTTTGATTGGTATCTAGTTATTTCTCTTTTCCGACGTGCGTGCCGATATGCTGTAATTTGTTTTCTCAGGATTTTTCCTATTTATGTAATTCTTGAACAGTTGTGGTTCTTGTGGCCACAAAGTTATTTTTTGGATGAGGTTTTAATTTTTCTGCCATGGTGGTCGTTTGTTCTAAATATTTGTGTTTATTTGTTTATTGTTATGCTCGTCTGCTTGAGATATTTTATTTCGCTAAGAGTTTATAGCGGGGACTTGCTCATTTGATTTGTATGTTCTCCAACATGGGGAAACTGGACAAACGACCAGGGTGAATACCGGGCATGGGCTAGAACTCAGGTCTCGTTTCGAGGATCTGAGCTCGGCGGCATGAACTTCCCATTGTGAGTTGGGTGTTCTACCATCGTGGTATGATAACAATGGAGCTCGGTCGAGTTATCCATGTCGGGCTGAGGACACGCTCGTTAAAACAGCAGAGTCTCGCCTCTTCAAAATATTTTGGGTGTGCTTGGACCTAGACATGCCCGCGTGGTCGAGCCTGGATGAGTTTATCTTGTTGATGAAGCTCGCCGACTGCTTAGTGTTTTAACTGTAATATTGTTTTAGCTTTTCAGCATTCCATGATCGAGGAAGTTTTTCCCCTTGTAAATTTTCTAAGTAGTGCGCCTTGGTCCCTATTTTTGCGTAGGCGTGATAAAGGCCTTCCAAGTTTGCTGCGAGTTTTCCTTCACGAGATTATTTGCGATTTCTCTTTAAGACAAGGATACTGACCTAGAACTCTCGTTGTATGACTTTGGCGTCATAGCGCATGGCTATTTTTTGTTTGGGAGAGGCCTCTCGTAGGGACGCTCCTATTCGTATCTCTTCGACCAGGTCTAGTTCTTCCCATAGGGCGACGTTGTTCATCACCTAGTCTGGGGGAGCTTCGGTTTTCCTGGAGTGTTCTTCGATCTCTACGAGAATAACGGCCTCCGTCCCGTAAGTTAGTCGGAATGGAGTCTCCCTGGTTGACGAGTGTGATGTTGTTCGATATCCCTAGAGTATACTGTGTAGCTCCTCTACCCATCTTTTCTTGGTTTCGTCTAACCTTTGTTTGAGGCCCCTGAGTATCACCTTGTTTGCGGACTCGTCCTGGTCGTTTGTTTGGGGATGTTCAACAGAGGAAAAGTGTTTTGTGGTACCCAACTTGACGAATAATTCCTGAAAGGTCTGATCTTTGAACTGGGTCCCATTGTCAGTGACTATTGCTTGTGGGATGCCAAACTGAACAAGTACGTTTCTTTTGTAGAAGCGAAGGATGTTTTAGGCGTTAATTTTGGCCAATGCTTAAAACTCTATCCATTTGGTAAAGTAGTCGATGGCTACTATCAAATATTTGTTTTTATTGGTCCCTACCACGAATGGACCGAGGAGGTCTAACCTCCACCAGGCGAAGGGCCAGGGAGAAAAGAGGGACCTGAGCTCGTTTGGGAGAGTTAAGTGCATGTCCCCGTGCTGCTGGCATTTGTTGTATTTTTTCACGTGCTCTTTTGCACTGTGTTGCATGGTGGACCTGTAATACCCTACTCGCAGAATTTCCTGGAGAGGGATCTTTCGCCCAGATGCTAGTCGTTTATCCCTTCATGGATTTCGAGTAGGATGAGATCTTCTTTGCCCTGGTAAACACACTTGAGGAGGGGAATGGAAAACCCTCTCTTGTATAATTTTCCTTCGACCAGGACATATGAGCAGGCTCTTCATCTGACCATGGCCACTTCTTTCAAATCGGTAGGTAGCTCCCCTTTTGCGAGGTAGTCGTGCACGACGGTCATCCAGCAGTCGTTGTCCCCTATGGCGAATAATCCCAATATTGAGGGGGGTCTCTGGGTGCTCGGTCAAGGAAGGATTTCCTATATCACCGACTAATTCCCCCCTCTCCTCTTTATGCTTGCTAGTTTAGACAGTGTGATATGGTGGGAGAACTGACTTGGGTGTTTTGTGTTTTATCGCAAATGTTGCAGTTAGCAAGAGTCGCCACCTACTTTTCTTTTATCCAAAATGAAAGGCTGAAAAGAATAGGAAAGACCTTTGAGATTATTTCTTGAGTTCAGGGGATAAATTATGAAAAGGGAGGGTGTTAGCACCCTCTTCATCCATAGTTATCTATGGGCTCTTAGTTGCTTGCTAGATCACTTGTTTTTGTTTGAAAATGTGCTTTATATGGTTTTTGAAGTATTTTTGAAAAGGCGCCATCGTTTAGGCAAACTTTGTAATAGTTCTCGTTCGTAAGAACGTATACAAAGTGTTGATATTTTGAAAATGTTTCACGTTTGGAAAATGTTTTGAAAGTGTTTTTGAAAGTGTTGGTGTTGGTTTTGAAAATTAGTAAGGATGTTTGATTTGAAAATGAGCAAGCAACTAGAAACTATCTACCTACTCAAAAGTCTTTATTCATTTCTTCTTTCCTTTGATATTGCTATCTTACCATTGATTGGTAAGAAGCCTTATCTTTGGATGTAAAGGGACGGATGTGGTAATCGTATAGCCATGATAGCAATGTTGTGAGATATCTTAGCATTTCTCTTTAAGGGACTAAGATCATTTTGAAAGGCAACATTGATAGCGTCATCGAGGAACTATGATCTTGTATTTTTGATTGCTTTTTTGCTAAGACATCTCACATGCATAGCATGGCCTCTTTTGTAAGGCAATAACATGGGATTACCCTAAGGATGCAAGTGTGCAAATGTGTTTGATTTACATGCTTATCTATCTTGAATTAGGGTTTGCTAACTTGTTGATTTTATCTTTCCACACAAACCCTAATTTACTAGCATTTATATAAAGCAATAAATTGCAGAAAGTAAAAATACTAAGCTATACATCATTAGGGGAGGGGTATACAAATTTACAAATGGGGGATTTGTAAGAAAATTAAATCTAATTAACTATTACAACTATATTGAATAAATGTATAAGAATTGAAAATAAAAATGCAAAAATACAAATGGATAAAAAAATGATTTTGTTTGATTTTATGAAAGGGTTTTAACCTAAACCTAATTAAGTAAATAATTAATTAAAATTAAATAAAATTAACTTAAACTAATTAAGAAAAGAAATTAGGTTAAAAAGTATTTTTAGGGTTTTTTTAAGAAAAGGTTTTAAATTAATAATAATAATAATAATGAAAATTAAATTAATTTAAGAGAAACCTAAATTCTAAGTTAATTTTAATTAAGAAAATAAAATAATAATTAAACCTAAATCTAAATATTAAATATTTAAGAAAAAGAAATTAATTTATTAAAAGAAAATATTTTTTGGTCTTTTGTTTATAAAGAAAAATAAAAATGTATAAGTGTAAAAATAATAAATAAAATATTTTTTTTGGATTTTTTATTAGTAAAATAAAAATAATATTAATAATAATTAAAATAATTAAAATAATAAAAGTAATATGAAAATGAAAATAAATAAAGAAAAATAAAATGAAATAATAAAAATAAAGGGCCAGGGGTATGAAAGTAATCAAGGGGTTAAAGGCCAGCAAAAACCATAAAGCCCACTAGAGAGGCCAAAGCGCCCGTTTCAAACAAAAAATGGAAAAACTATGAAAAAGAGCCAAAAGGGTACCACTATGACTCGAACCCAGGTCTCAAAGGTTAACATGCGGGCGCTTTACCACTGGGGTGGCTATACATTCGTTCATATAAACAAAACAATAAATATATAATATAAATCAAGTCCTGAATGAACTTCATCTTCAACCTCTAGCCAGAGAACCTGTAACTCATTCATTTCTCATCCATTCACAAAACTTCCAACATCAAACTTGTTAGAAATTTCCTTACGATTATGAATATGTAAATAACTTAGGCTAATTCTCAAAGATGAGCATGACTTTCTAACAGTTCCAAATTCTGACCTAAATATTTTCAGAGGTTCAAACTCAAAATTCTCCCTACTCAAGCAACATAAATGAAATATATGGACATGTATAGTTTCAGAGCAATGATTTCTACATTTTATCTTCACAAATACAAGCCTAACAATGCCTAAATGAGAAGATAGAAGTTCAAGAAAAATACCTCAAAACTGGAAATCGTGAAATGAGTTTAAGCTTGAATCAAGGTGCTGCAATGATCAGGTTAGCTTCCTTGAGTCTATAGGAAGCTAATGTAATGCTTAGCTTGAGTTGAGAGTGGCTAAAATGGCCTGGAGAAGTCCAATTGTAATGCTATGTTTTTGAACTTGGACAATGGTGAAAATGGTGTTACATTTTAGGAACATGGATTGGGATGAGTTGTAGTTGAAGTAAGGAAGCTTTTGAGATGATTTGGAGAGGAAATGCACTAGTGGTTTGAGAGATGAGAGTTTTTGGTCAGGTCCTGTACAACAATGGAGTTTTTGTACAATCTGAGTTTTTAGGGAGTTTGGGAGTGTTTTCAATCGTGCCTTTGCTTGTAATAGACTTACGTATATGTATGGAAAAGGTTTCAGATCAAATGCACTCAAGACTTCTGAATTTTAGCCCTTTGGCTCTATAACTTGCTTTTGAAGAAAAAGTAAAAAGGCAAATCTACAAGTATTGTACAAGCATGTTCTGAGTTCCAAGAGGCCTTAGACACATTTATTTTGGTTTATAGGGGTTGTGTGTGCATAAAGAACAAGTTAAAAGCTCAAGACAAGTTGACTTTGTGATTAAAGTAACTTTTCAAGAATGGAATGGTAACTTTGTGCCATAAATGGAAATGAAACTTGGGTAATGGCTCAAATGCTTGGATCAAAGCTCTAAAAGCTATGTAAACATTTAATTATGGAGTGACAAACAAGTTTGAGGCCTGCAAAGCAAATATTATGCCGCCTAACATGAATTTGGTTCATGTGTTCTTCACAAAATGGCTTGTAATTCAAGTTTGAAAACCCTAACTTCTTGCCTTCGATTCTCCTTGATCAAACATGAACTCAATGAGTTCTTGGACATTTTGGAAAGCTTGTAACATTATCTACAACCTCTATATTGGAAAAAATTTAAAATTCATCTTGGAACTATGTGAAAGATTTCCATGAAGTTAGGTCAAAATCCTGCCTAAACTAGGGCGAAATTTCACTAAGTTTCCAAGTTTTATGAACATGTATTCACAAAATCATAACTTTAAATACATGCATTTTTAGGATAAGTTGTGTTCTAAAATGTTTTAGATCTCACTGTTATCTACAACTTTCATGTTGAAAGTTTCCTTTGAATCATCTCGCATCATGGTGAAAATTTGGCTCAAATTTGTGGGGAAAAATATGAATTTTCAAACACTTAGAAAAATATCTAAGTTTAGAAATTTTGACTTTTCAAAATGAAATCTTGACTTTTTGATTTCTTGATGAACAAGTTCCATACTTTGACATGTTTTTATGAATTATGATCTTTGGTACTTGATTTTGACAAAAAAGTCAAAGTTTAACTTTTTAGTGTACAGTTGACTTTTGATTAGTTGACTAAAAATTCATTTGTCAGTCAATTGATCTTGAGCAATTTTTTGAGCCAAGACATTAGGTTAAAATGATGCATTTTAATCCTTGAGATCATGTCTCAAACCAATCAATCATTTTCTAGGTCAAAAATCAGAAATTGCCCCTTCTTAGTCAAAACCCTAATTTTGACCATTTTGCCCTTTTGATGATCTGATCAAATTTCTTGAGGAGTTATGGTCCAAAATTGATCAAATGACATATATGAGTTCATAATGTTGATATGGATAAAAATTATGAAGTTTGGCTGTAAATTGACCACAGTTGACTGTTTCCCCAATATAGTTGATTTTAGGTCAACTGATCAATTGACTGAGCAAAAATGTGACCCAAGACTTGAAACTTGACATGAGAAATCTTGAGGGTCCAAAATGATCTATGAAATTCATATGGGGAATTATAAGTCCATTTGTCCTTGTGTAATATCAAACCCTAATTTTCAGTCATCAGTGCCTTAGGAGTTGTCTTGAGCTGATCAACCCTAGTGCAGTCTTGAAACAAAGGAGATCTTGTGAGATATTACTTGATAAATAAGAGGGAAAATGTTGGGGTACAACAACTGCCCATGTTCAATCTTCTTAGACCTAAAGAGTTAGATTGGAGGATCCTTCATTCGTGACTTGAAGATGGAAGATGATTGAACACTAGAGTGCCCAAAAATTTACACTCGGAGATGAATTGGGAATGGGCTTATATATTCCATTTGGAGGAATGATGGTAAACACTAGAGGAAGTATCAGCATAAATCTTTGGTCGATTCACACTAAAACTTGATGTTATACATGTGGAAAATGGGTTAGTAAAACGTAGATGTACGCATGATGTTCACCAGATAGGGTATTATGATAAATGCGTTTTGTATGTATATGATATGACGTATGAATGTGAGATGCATGTTTGTCTGGGAAAATAAATCCCTGACTGCTGCTGAGGATTTTTGAGAAGTTGAATCCCGGATCATTATTGGGGATGAAGAGTATACATATCTTCAAACTTTGTTGAAAGGATGCTTCTGCTGGGGAATATCTCTTGAATGTCAGATGTTATCTAGTCGGATCCAGGCTTCACAAATTGCTGAGGATAAGGAAGTCAACTGCTATCTGGTCGGATACAGGCTTCACGGTAACTAACTGGGGAAGCAATAAATTATCTGTTATCCTGTCGGATTCCAGGCTTTACAGAAAATTTCTTGAAATTGAATTGTTATCTGGTCGGATCCAGGCTTCACAAAAAACTTGTTGGGGGTTAAGGAAGTTAAATGTTATCTGGTTAGATTCTAGGCTTTGCAGTAACTTTCTAGAAGGAAGTTAACTGTTATCTATTCAGATCCCAGACTTTGCAGTAACTTGAAGGGGTAACTACTATCTGGTCAGGTCCAAGTTTAATAGTTTTTTTTAAAGTTGTACTATTATCTGGTCGAGTCCAGGCTTCATAGTGTCTCTCTAGGGATCGTAGTTAGTTGTTATCTGGCCGGGCTCCAGGCTTCATAATAACTTGCTTGAATAGACAAAATTGAACTCATATCTGGTCGGGTCCAGGCTTTGCATATTTCAGAGGCGGATGAGGTTAATTGTTATCTGGTCAGGTCCAGGTTTCACAATAAACTGCTTGGGGATTTAGTTGTTATCTGGTCGGATTCCAAGTTTCACAACGAATTTCTAAATGGAATTGCTATCTGGTCGGATCCAGGCTTCACAATAACTTGTTGGGGTATAGGCAAACTTTATTGGGGAAAAGAAGTTAAACCTTGGTCTGGTTGAGTCCAGGTTCTTCTATATTTTAAAGAGTTAAACTATGATCTGGTCGGGTCCAAGTTTCCTAGTTAGCTTGAAAGTTATACTAATATCTGGTCGGGCCCAGGCTTCATAGCATCTTTTGGAGATAATAAAGGTTTTATTGACAACAGTTGCACCCCAAAATTTGCCCTCTCATTTCATAAGGAATCACCCTGGGTCCTCAGGTTTGCTTCCAAGCTTTGAACTACAAATTTTCCAAGCAGACCATTCACAAGGGGAAAATGGTCATTTCCACGCTGAAAAGTCAAACTTTGACTTTTGGATCAAAATCAAGCTTCAAGAATCATATTTTATCAAGACACATTGAAATATGAAGTTTTGTTTCATCAAAATCCAAAAGGTCAAAATTCTAAATACTTAGAATTTCTTCTAAGTGTTTAAGAAAATATGACAATTTCAGAACTTCTGACCAGGTTATCACCATAAAACCCAACAAGTTCTGGATATTCTCAAGACAGAGTTTGATCAGAACTTCTAGGCAAGTTTGCACAAAAGCTCAGTCAGAGTTTTCCAGGGTAATTCAAAGAAGGATAAGGAGCATGCTGCAAGCTTTCTAGAAAGTCTGAAATCTCCTTTAGAACATGTTGGAGCCAGAAGATAAGAGGATCAGAAGATGGGATGCTACGCGGAAGCAGAACTTCTGATCCAGAACTAAGCCTTGGTGTAGAGTTTCGCATTGTAGGATGTCTGGTTGTGATAAGTCTCATCCTCATTTAATGCTCACAACCACCTTCTGAGTCTTTATCCAAAGGATTTTCACCACGTGTACCTCTACTGTCTTGGGATAGCAAATTTGCTTTTGCTTTTCCTTAAATCCTGCTGACAGCCACCATACTTGCTTCAAAGACAAGGCAGCGCTTCAGCACATGAAGGCTATTTTCAATGTTTTGTTCAGAACTTGACCAAATCCCAAAACCTTGCTTATACAACTTGCTGCAGACCTATGACCAACAGCTGGTTCAGCCTACGCCTGCATTCCATGATTACACCAAACTAGCATACGAAAAATGTGATGAAAAAGAAAAAGAACAGGATGCTAAAACAGGTTCAAATCCCACTTGTTTTTTCCCAAAAATCATAGCAAAATTCATCTATAAATACTTGGTTGCATCACACGTTCAAGGGGCTGGCTTTTGAAGAGGGAGATTGGCCAAAAGAGAGAAAAAGGAAGTTGTGAAACCTTCATAAAAATCCAGATTTCTCATACACAAAAATAAACCTTTGTTCTTCCCTTTGAACCAAAGAACACAACCACTCTTCCGTCTCTCTTGCTGACTCAGAACATCCAAAGGCAGCCACTCAAAGCTCCAAGCACGCTCCAGGTAAGTCTTTATGACTTTACTTGTTTTTCATTTTGAACATCATTAGCATGTAAATATCATAGTATTAATATTGTACATATCATTGCATGAACTGAAAAACTATGGATCAGAACTTCTAGAATAATGCTAGACTCGGACTTAGGATTAAAACTTCTATGAACTGTTGTGCTGTTATTCTTCTAATTTGTTGTTTGCCAAAAATGAATGAGTTGTTGACGTGCTGATTAACATGAGAAAAGAGTTGAAATGTAATATATAACTTCTAATTCTCACATACTGATAGTGCACTGAACTGCTAAGGTTCATTCACTGACTCAGCACCACACTGAACTTCTGATGACTCACTCACTGTTCTAACACAGCACAGAACTTCTGAGTTCTCCTTACATGTCAAATACACTGAACTGCTGACGTTTGCTCACTGCTTCAGTGTAATACATAACTTCTGACTTTTGGTTCACTGGATGAACACTACCCAGAACCTCTGTGTTTTCCCTCTAACGTTTTTTGTAGGACTTCAGAGTGTATCAATCCAGAACCTCTGTTCCCTTTCCCCCTGACGTCTTTTTGCAGAAACTCAAAGTGTACCAATCTAGAAGTTTTGATTCTGACGTTTCTTTCTGAGTCACGCGTCTGGCTTCAGAACTTCTGATCCTTGTTTCTTTGTTTGCAGCAACACGTTGTTTATACCTTGCATTTATTTTCCTTTTCGTCTTTTTCATTATTAACATAAAAAACATAAAAATATTTTCCTTTTAACTTATTTCCTTAAGACAAAAACATTTTCTAAACAAGTTCATTTATTTTTTATATTGTACATATTCAATATGGTTGTAATAATAACTTAGGACTTATTTTTACTTGCAATCCCCATCCGTGCATATGTACCCCCATCCCCTAAATATTGTAATAAGGTAGGACTTTACATTTCTGCAATCTATTGTCTTCCTTATACTGTATAGTAACTAGGCGTGTGTGATCGGTGGATCTGGAACTGACTGTTTAACGCTGGTTTCGCGAAATGTCACGGAAGCAAGAGTCGCCACCGTCTTTTATTTTCTCCAAATGGAAAGGACAAAAGCACAGAAAAATTCCTTAAAGAGATTGCTCTCGGTTCGGGAGGTAGGTTATAGAAAGGGAAGGTGTTAGCACCCTTTCTATCCATGGTTATCCATGGGCTCTTAGATACTTGCTCACTTGTGTTTTCAAAAATGGTTTGTTTGCTTTTCAACTGTGGGTTTTAAAAAGTTTCTTTGAAAATTCCAGTTCGACTCTTGTATCGGTCCTCAAGAGTGTTTGAAAAAATGCTTTCGAAAGCTTTTTGAAAAGGTGTCGGTGTGAAAAGTATTTTTGATTTGTTTTGAAATTTAGAGCAAGTATCTAGAGTCGTCTACCTACCCTAAGGAATTCGTCTGTGTAGATGTCCTTTAAAGTAGTGCCATCCCACCATTGAGAGGTAGGTAGCACCACCGTTGGAGGTGTTCGGGTCAATTCGAGGTTCGGGACATGGTGATCACCAGAGCAATGGGAAGACACCTTAGAAGCTACCTTCATGCCAGGTTCCCGGATCATGAGGACTTACTAAGACATCCTCTACTCGACGATCACCTTTCGAGGCAAGGCAACAGTGAGGCGTACCCTATGGGTGGTGTGTGATTTGTGTGTCAGATTCATTTATTTTTGTCTTGTCAGGTTATGGGTGATCTATGCGTTTGTTTTTATTTTTTTGTCATTCATTCTTGCATGCATTTATTTAACAGTTAAAAAAGATGCGGAAATTGAAAGTTCTAAACTATTACAAAGGCGCGGGCGGGTCCACATCGCCAAAATTAAAATCCAGGACCCGATTTGACGGAAAGTAAATAAAGAAATAAAATAAAGTGCGAGAAATTAAGTTTACAAGGCTTTGTGAGAGTTACATAAATATTTAAAAGAAGGAAATAAATAAAAATGCGCGAATAGGAATTAAAATTGGAAACGAGGGCGTTGGACCCTTTTTAATTAAATTAAATGATTAAACTAATGAAATTAAAGAGAAAAAAGAAATTATTTTTTTTTTTGAGTTTTTGGTATTTATGTTTTTTATGTATTTTTATGAGAAAGATTAAATGAAATTAAAATATTAACCCTAATTCTAATTTTATTTATTTATTAAGAAAAACATGTTAAAATTAAACCTAAAATTAATCTAATTATTTACATGCAATTTTGATTTATAAAAATAAATAATTAATTATTAGTGAAATTTATTTACAAAAAATATTAATTAAATAAATATATTTTGATTTTTATGATTTTTCTGTTTTTTTACTATTTTTTATATTTTATGAAAATAAGTTAAATTAAAGGAATTAATTAAAAAAAAAGAAATAATTGAAATAAATAAAATAAGGAAAAGAAAGAAAATACAATACCTTGGGGGGTTTTTGTCCCCTTTTTGGAGGTGAATTGGAGTGGTTTGGCCATTTGTGTTCTGGCCTCATCATGCATAAGTTGTTCTACTTTGGCCATTTGGCTTTTGGCTTTTGGCCATTTGCATTTTGGCCTCAACGTTCCTTAATCTTCTCAGGATGTCTGTCTCGCCATGTATTGGTGTCATGCATAAGTTTTTCTACTTTGGCCATTTGGCTTTTGGCTTTTGGCCATTTGGCTTTTGGCCTCAACGTTCCTTAATGAACCTGCATGGGATCCTGTCTAAATCTGCAGTGTTGAATCTCACGAACACATTAAATAAAATCATAAAATGCAAATAAAGTCAATATATGAAGAAATTTAATGTTTAGGCACAATATGGCATGTATGAATGATTATACCCTTTTGATCATGGAGATCAAATCAATCTTACCCTTACTGGAAAATTAGTGACCTGAATGCTTTTATGCCTTACTGGAAAATTAGGATCATGGAAATCAAGCCAGCCTTACCCTTACTGAAGAAGTAATAAGATGTTGGTTTGTAACTGAGATGGCTTGGTGTGGTGAGAGAAGGATTTGTATAAGGATTTCAAGGTTTTAGAGTTCTTGAAAGAATTTGATATTCTGACAGTGTTGAGGCAAGGTTTTTTCTCTCTTTTCCTCTTCTCTTTCTCCTCCCTGGTTTGTGTGAAAAGAACGTGATTATATAACGGAAATTAGGGTAAAGAAAATGGGCTTTGAATGTGCAATTGGGCCTCCAACATTCACTTGAATTCGTCACTTTCCAGGCTAAATCGCAGGGACTTAAGTGCAATTTTTGAAGTTGAAATGTGAAAACAAAATGTAGCCGACATCGAGAACTAACTCCTGTCCGAAAATCGACTCAATCGGATAAACGGTGAATTAGTTATGAATTTTTGAAGTTTCAGCTCAGACAAACTTATTTTGGGCTTCAGTGTCGACTCTGACACGTTCTTCAATAAAAAACTGGTATTGATCGGTGCATAATTTGGTCTCGACTTTTGAAGCATAGTTGTAGATCTATGAGTCAGTAACCTTGTGTAAAAATATGAGTCCAATCCGATAAAAATTGACCGAGTTATGAATTTTCGAAGTTTCGGCCCAGATGAAATAATATTCAGCATTCAGGATTTTCGGCGTGTCACGCACTCTGAGCAAAAAATGAAGGCCTTTTGAATACCTTTTGAACTCAATACCTTCTGTGAAAATGTAGCCAACTCAATTTATGAAATTTTGGCGCCAGAACCAGCTCGATACGATGAAAATCGACCAAGTTATGATTTTTTAAACATGACGCAAATAAACTTCTGTCACAAATTTTCTGCACGAAAATACTTGATAAATCCACATTTTTGAAGACCTTCTGATCGAAATTGGCTTCCAGCCGTGAGAGATGAAAACGTAGATAATGTCAAGACGGAATTTTGGCCACCAGAACGGGTTCAAAACGAGTCATGATCTTCAAGTTATGAATTTTTTAGTGCGTAAAAACTGCACTTTCAGCACACTTTTTCACTATATTTCTTCAAGAAAACTCACACATTCGGATACCTTCTTTAAAGAATTGACTCTTGAGCCGAACCTGAATTTGAGAATATGTTATCAGAGATATCTTGGCGAAAGAACACCTGAATATAACGCGCCGGGTTGGACTTGTGAATTTTCTTGAAATGTTTTGAGAAATATGGGAGGGCAAATTTTGGGGTACAACAGCGTGTATGGCAAGATAAAATCAAAAAGTAGATAAACAAAAAACTCAAAGACAAATGCATGCAATCAAACACACTTGCACACACACACCCTTAAGGTTAACTCCACTTGTTGCCTAAAAATGGCCATGTTATGCATGTGGGATGTCTTAGCACAAACGATCGAAATACAAGATCATAGTCCCTCGATGACGCTATCAAAGTTGCCTTTCAAAATGATCTTAGTCCCTAAAAGAAAAGTGCTAAGTCATCTCACAACATTGCTATCATGGTCATACGATGACCCATACCTATCCCTTCACATCCAACGATGGGGCTTCTTACCAAATCAATGATAAGATAGCAACATCTAAAGGAGGAGGAAAAACACATCTAAGACCTTTTGAGTAGGTAGATTACTTTTAGTTACTTGCTCAATTTCAAAACAAATATCCTTGCTATTTTCAAAACAAACACATACACTTTCCAAACATCTTTCCAAACTTGAAACATTTTCAAAAGCTCAACACTTTGTATACGTTCTTACGAACGAGAACTATTACAAAGTTTGCCTAAACAATGGCACCTTTTCAAAATACTTTCAAAAACCACACCACAAAGCACACTCAAACAAAAGCAAGTGATCTAGCAATAACTAAGAGTCCATGGAAAACCATGGATGAAAATGGTGCTAATACCTTCCCTTTTCATAATTGTGATCGGTGGAAATAGAACTGATTGTTTTGGAATGATGGTTCGCGAAATGTCGCGGTAAGCAAGAGTCGCCACCGTCTTTTATGTTCTCCAACAAGGAAAGGACAAAAGCACAGCAAAATTCCTTTTCGAGATGTTTCTCGGTTCGGGAGGTAGATTTATAGAAAGGGAAGGTGTTAGCACCCTTTCTATCCGTGGTTATCCACAGGCTCTTAGGTACTTGCTCACTATGTTTTCAAAATTATTTGCTTTTCTTGTGTTTGTGGGTTTTGAAAAAGTTTAGTTTGAAAAAAAAACTTCTAGGTAACTCTTGTATTAGTCCTCAAGAGTGTATGAAGTATTTGTTTGAAAACTTTTTGAAAGTGTAGGTGCAAAAAGTTGTTTTTGTTTTTGAAAGAGCAAGTACCCAGGAGAAATCTACCTACTCTAAAGGAATTAAGCTGTGTAAAAGTCCTTTAGACAGTAATATCCCACTATTAAGAAGTAGGTAGCACCGTCGTTGGAGTTATTCGGGTTAATTCGATTATTAGGGACATGTGTGGTCACCAAAGCAATAGTAGGACGCCTTAGCGGTAACCCTAATGTCCTAGATCCTTTTTCATCCGAGGAAACCGTTTCGAGGCAATTGGATCTTTAGACAGGAGGGCGACCTCTAAAACACCTTATACTTAATGACCACCTCGAGGCAACCAAGTGAGGCGTACCCTAGGAGTGGCATGTGCATGTGTGTCAGGATTCAGTTCATATTATCTTTGCACATGTATTTGTGAGCTACAGGTTGATTTTATTTGTCAGGCAAATCTTGTCATGCATATTTAACAGTTAATAATTGTGCGGAAAGTAAATTGCGGAAAATTGAATCTACGCTATTACAAGGCGTCGGGTATTTACATCGCCAAAAACATAACCCTTAAAAATAAATGCGAGAAAATAAAAGAAAGCGATAAAGGTCCTAATTAACTATTACATTCTCGGAGTAGTTACATAAATATAATCAAAATAAATATGCGCGAAAAGAAATTGAATCAGGACGTCCTTAGGGTTTTGACCCTTTTTGAGAAAAGAATGAATTTTTAGTCCTCTTTTGCATTTAATTAAATATTAAACCTAATTTACTAATTAATTAAATAATTAAAAGAAAAAGTATTTTTTATGTTTTTCATGGAAATAAAATAAAAGAAATTAAAAGTTGTCAAGAAAACCCTAAGTCTAAATTTGTTTTATTTATTGTAAAAAAAGTCAAAATTACCTAATTAAAACAACTAAACTAATTAATTAGAATTTATTTACAAAAATAATAATTAAATTTAATTAATAAAAGATTATTTTATTTATGTGCTCTGAATTTATTATGAAAATGTTAATTAATTTGCTGGTTAGTAATTAATTAAAAACAATAAAAATAAATAAAGCAAATGAATGAAAGAAAAATAAGAAAATAAAATGCAAACCCAGGGGGGGGGGGGTTGGGCCAGATTTGAAGGTATCTTTGGAAATCCTTGGCCCAATCAATATTCCAGCCTGTTTGACCTTTTGGTTCGTCCATACGCCTGTTGACTGGAGACTATGATGGTCCTTCATCTTTTGACCATTAGATCTGAACCTGAGACCACTTGGCGTGCATCTGGATGAGGCGTATGGTGAGACTCGCTTGGAGTATTGCACATAATTCCCTGAAACAAAATAGCACAAAGGTTTTGGGGGACCTGGGATTCGAACCCAGGTCCCAATGCTTACTGAACATCTGGCCAACCACTCCACCATTCGCTGCTTTTGTAATTATAATAATGAACAAATATAATATAAAAAACATAACACTTATGCTGGAAATATAAACAAGCGCGCGTTTTATTTGAACGGACCAACCATGAAGCAACACGTCTTCATCTCCTTCGTTTGCCTGTAAAAGAGAATGTTAGATAGCGGGGGTTTTTAACCCCCACAACCTGCAACGACCAATAATAGCGAATAGGCATAGGATTAACATAAATTGTTCGCGAGGGTTCCACTAGATTCGTCTGAATGCAACGAGTTCAGTCATGGGCATCATGAGGCTTGATTTTTCCTATACTGAAAAGCCCTAATCTGGAAGCTTGGAAACCCTAGAATTCGTTCATGGTGATTTGCGATTCAGGGCGTTTCAGTCCAATTAATCTATGCCAAAAGCTTTGTACACTTCCTATTAACACAAAACAATCAACAAAAGATGTTAAATATGCATGAATCAATGATTACGATTTTGGAAAAATTGTTCAAATCGTGAAACTGTTCTGGCGTGTTTCTTGAGCTTTAAGGCTTGATTTTGTTTGCAAAAGGTTTCTGAGAGTTCCTGCAATGTGTTTGAATCACTGAAACGCCTTGAATTGGTCTGGAAGATAGCAAACAGATTTCAAGTTTTCTTTGATTTTTTCAATATTGGCTATGGCTTTCTGCATGAATTCTCACGTGTCATGCATTAGGGTTAGGTTCTGTATATATAATGGACTGAATTTAGGTTAAATCTTTGACCAAAAATCCATTGCATTGATGTTTCAATATTTGATTGAAAATCAAATATTTTTCAATCTTTTTGATTGAAGAAAGTTGCTAAATTTGGAGTTTTTGACATCCTTGATTGGCACACGAAATCTCCAGCATATATTGGTCATCTTTACTTCACCAAAAGATTGAGAAATCATATCTTTGAATTTCCTACATTTTAAATTAATTAAATGAATTAAAAATCAATTAAAAATTCAATTAATTAATAAAAATAAGAAAATAATTCAATTTAATCTCAATGGGTCGTGCATAAGCCTTGGACAAAGTTTCAAGAAGAAATTTGAGGCCCATTAGCAAAAACAAAGTGTTTTGAGCAAAGTTGACTTTTGCAAATTCACAAAAATTTCCCAACTTCTCCAATGCATATCTTGCTCAATTTTGATCATATGAACATGTTCTTGGACATTTTGGAAAGGTCTTGAAGTCCTCTAACCAATTCATTTGGTCCCATGTCATTTGGATTTACCAATCTCAAGTTACGGCCTTTGACTTAAAGTGCATTTTTGTTGACTTTTGAAATTGACCTATAATGTAGAAATTGATAACTTTTTGTGAGAGCATTTCTTGGACTTGGAATGTGAAGATGAGTTATAGGAAATGTCATCCCCTTTAAAATGAGCATTGGATGGGATTTTTCTGATGAACCATGAAAAAGTTATGCCCTGGTCAAGATACAGTTGACTTTTCTGATGTCCAAAAATAATAACTTTTGCATCCTTGATGATTTTTGAGCCATCCTTGAGGAATCATGATCAAGACTTGATCAAATGATGATTGTGAGCTCAAAATAAGATGTTGACCAAAAATTTTGACTTTTGACTGCCAAATGACCATTTTACCCCTGCAGTTGATTGTGGATCAAATAGGGCTTTTGACTGCCAAATGACCATTTTACCCCTGCAGTTGATTGTGGATCAAATAGGGCTTTTGACTGTGCAATTTGACATTGTGAGTCTTGAGACTTGACATGTAGATGCTTGACAATGCATATAGGCCTATGGGGCTTGATTGAGCCATTGAAAACCTCAAATTCCTTGAGAGAACCAAAACCCTAATTTCAGCTAGCTTAGGAGGCATTTGGACTGTGCAACCCTTGAGAAATCTTGAACCATTTGAAGATGATTCTTGATAAACCTTGAAGAATATGAGAGGGCAAATTTTGGGGTACAACAATAATCTACCCCCCGAACTCAAAAACACCTCTAAAGGTCTTTCCTGTGCTTTTTCACCTTTCCTTATTGGATAAAAGAAAAGTCGGCGGCGACTCTTGCTAAACCGCAACATTTTCAAACATAAACACAAAACCTCAAGTCAGTTCTCCCACCGTATCACAGAACTGGCGACTCTGCTGGGTATGACTTAAAAAGTAGGGTTACCTTAGGGTTAGATCACATTTACTTGCTTACATTGTTTGATTTGTTTGCTTTACATTTTGGTTCCTTGTTTGGGTTTGTTTAAAATCCTACACCCGGATTTTGGGACACCTTTTAGGTAAGTAGCAATAAACTGTGAGGGAACTGTGCGGCGTATACTGACATGGTTGAAGCAGTAGCTATGTTGATGTGGCACTTTGGTTGGTACCGGTAACCCTTGAGTCAGTCAAGGAGAGTACGGGGCCTCCGCGTGGTGTCGTGAAGCATCAACTAACCTTAGAACCTTACTTGACCAACTTGGCCATTAGGACGTAGTGAGATAACCGGTTTCGGTGTAGAGCTGAAAATTGGTTGATACTCGATGCTACACTCATTGAGACCGGACTTTTGGGATATCTCGGCCGCAAGAAAAGATTGATTGAGCTGAGACAATGCCTAAAAGAAAGGTCAGTGATATTGAGACCCCTTAGAACCTGGTTACTATTAACTAGGACAGGTTGAGCCAACTAAACTTCAAGAGGGTACTTACCTACAAACTCCATGAAAGCCTAAACCTAAGGACTTGTTTGCTTTGTGTGAATATGATTATTTGATTATTTTTTTTGCTTACCTCACATATTTGTACATAACATCATAACATCATACCATAGCATTTTCAATAACCATTTCAAAGATCTCAAGGGTCTTTGATGCATGTCACATTGAACCAGATGTCTATCAAGGGACAAGAGGATTTATTTTCCTCTAACCAAACACCATCAAAAATCAAGCACAATAAACTTGAGTCAAGGGCTATGACCCACTTGACATGGTGAGCTTGATTCTCGTGGAAGGACATCCACCGATACAAAGTTCTCCAATCAAAGATGTTGATCAAAGTTCAACTTCTAACTGTTTCTTGTTTACCCCACGAGATCCTTGAAAACATTGCAAATATATCATATATATCATTGCATAACAGGATTCATAACAGGTTTCTCATCTCCTCCGTTGTTTATTTCAGCAATGGCTCTTGAACAAACTGTGAAAGATCTTCAAGCCCAAAACACTCAGTTCCAACAAATGTTCCTGGATATGACTAAGGGGCAAGAGGATCTGAAAACTCTCCTTCTCAAAGACAAGAAGTCCAAGAAGTCAGTAGGCGTCCTGAACTTGAGAAGAAGACCTGGAGGACCAGTCAAAAGAGATCTAGATCTTTCAACTCCATCCAACATGGGGGTAGTTATGAAGAAGACAACAGTCTGGAGATTGATGAAGTTGAAGCTGACTACTCCGAAGAACAATATCCTCCCACTGATGACAAGTACAAACAGTTGGAGAATCTCCTCAATGCTATAGATATTCAACAAACACCTGGCTTGGATTTAGGAGACATGGGTTTGGTTTCTGGAGTGGTTATCCCGCCAAAGTTCAAAGTCCCTACCTTTGCCCTATACGATGGAGTCTCTTGCCCTAAGATGCACTTAAAGTCTTATGTTCGCAAGATTCAACCATACATAACTGATACAAAGCTTTGGATCCATTTCTTCCAAGAAAGCCTGGTAGGGACTCAACTCGAATGTTTCTAATCAATTGGAGAGTTCTTGCATCCACACCTGGGAGGATTTAGCTGCTGCCTTCTATAAGCAGTATCAGTATAATGCTGATCTTGCACCAACTCGTATGCAATTGCAGAACATGACCATGGGTTCCAATGAGAGCTTCAAAGGGTATGTGTTGTACCCCAAAATTTTCCCTCTCATTTATCAAGATTATTCTCACAAGATCTCTTTGACTCAATACTGGATTAGGGTTTGGTCAGCTCAAGACATCTCATCTTACACTGTTGACCCAAAATTAGGGTTTGACTTTGCACAAGGATTTTTGGATTATCAATGCTTCATATGACTTTAAAACATCATTATGGACCCCTAAGATTACTCATGACAAGTTTCAAGCTTTGAACCATATTTTTGATCAGTGAATTAGACAGTTGACCTAAAAATTAGTTGTATTGAGGAAAAAGTCAACCATGGCCAATTTACAGTCAAACTTCATAATTTTTTATCCAAATCAACATTTTAGACTCATATGTATTATTTTATCAAGTTTGGACCATAAATATTCAAGAAATTTGATCAAATCATCAAAAGGGCAAAATGGTCAAAATTAGGGTTTTGACTAAGAAAGGGCAATTTCTGATTTTTGACCTATCAAATGACCAATTGGTTTGAATCATGATCTCAAGGTATCATTTGTATCATCTTGACCTAATTACATGGCTCAAAACATTGCAAATCCATTGGATAGACAGATGAAATTTGCAGTCAACTGATCAAAAGTCAATTGTATACTAAAAAGTCAAACTTTGACTTTTTGGTCAAAATCAAGTGCCAAGGATCACAATTCATCAAAACATGTCAAAATGTGAAACTTGTTCATCAAGGAACCAAAGATTGAAGATTTGGTTTTAAAAAGTCAAAATTTCTAAACTTTAAAATTTTTCAAAGTGTTGGAAATTTCATGTTTTTTCATAACTTTGAGCAAAATTTTCACCATGATGCAAGATGATTCAAGAGAAATTACTAACATGAAAGTTGTAGATCTCCATGAAATAAACAACTTTTCTTCACACATCTTTCCCAAAAGATGCTTGGATCTCAAGATATAATTTTATGAATACATGCCCATGAACTAAAATAACTTAGTGAAATTTTGCCCTAATTTAGGCAGGTTTTGGACCCAACTTCATGGCAATTTTTCACCTAATTCCAAGAGGAAACTTGAAATTAATTTCAAATATGAGTTATAAAGCACATTGCAAGCTTTACAAAATGTCCAAGAACTCCTTGAGATCATTTTTGAGTAGGGAGAATCGAAGAGATGAAATTGACATTTTCTCACTTTATTTTCAAGCCATTTCATGAAGAACAAAATTCAAATCTGAACCTATGCTGCCTAATCCATGCTTTACAGGTCCCAAACTTGTTTCTTAATCCATAATTTAATGCTTACTCAGTTGACAAAGCTTTAATCCAATCCCAAAAGTCTTTATCCAAGCTTTAATTCCATAAATGGCACAAAGTTGCCATTGCCATTTTGGAAAAGCTTCACTTTTGCAAATTTCCAATTCTTGAGCATTGGATCTGTCTTCTCTGCACACACAAGTCCTGCAGACCTAAAGCAATTTGTATAGAGCTCATACCAACTCCAAGCAGGCCAGTACAAGCATGTAAAGACTTGTCCCTTCACTTTGCTTCAAAAGCAAGAAAGTGTGCAAAAAGCCTACAACTAAAAGATCTGTTGTGAAACTGACTTGAAACTTTCTCCATACTAATAAACAAACACATTACAATAGGAAAGACGATTGCAAAAGGCCTGAAACACTCAAACACTCCATATCACCAAAACTTGTCAAAAACTTGCAGTTTAGGCATAAGCATAGCAATCCATAAATTGGCTCGTGCGTTTCAAGTTTTAATCATCCAAACACTTTACCTACATCATATCTAAGTGATCCAGACCATCATCCCTGCACTATAACTCCTCCTTCTTCATCTGCCATTTTTGTTTTCAAAGCTTGCAGGTTGACTTGGATAGAGAGTTTCATACACTTTCAAAGCAAGGTAAGGATTGAAACACACTCAGGGAGGTTCAAGCAAGCTCAAGCAATCTTCAGGCCTTCATAAATATCACTCAAACTCCATTCATGATCTCAACTGAAAGAGGTAAAAACTCCAACTTTTATCTTTTCATACAAGTATCCATTGACCACGATTTGTGAATAAACAATGTAGACATCATTGCTACGAAGCTGTACATATCTATAACTTGCATTTATTTGGACTGAGTTGAGAGAATTTTGAGCTTGAAGTTTCTGAAAAAATTAGGTTAAGAATTAGGGCCATTAAAATTCTCTTTAATCTTGGACTTATAGTTTTAGTTATGCACATGGTTAGAATCATGGGACAAAATGCTATAACATTCATGTTATCAATTTCCATTTTTGTTGAGAGATGAAAGAGTTACAGGAGGTCCGGCTAGCTTGAGGAAGAAGATGAAGTACAGGGCAAGGAAATTTCTTATGTTATGTTTTTGTTGTTTCATATAAATCAACGGATGTACAGACACCCCAGTGGCAAGGTAGCGTGCTGGTAAGGCACAGGGCATGGGTTCGAACCTTGGCACTACCTTTTACATTTTTCCTATTTTTTCAGTTTCAGTTTTTGGCTTTTTTTGGCCAGATGGGCTTGGTTCTTGGGCTTTTTTTTCTTCTAACACACTACTCCCTGTTTACTTGCAGCACCCCTGGCCCAATCTTTTTATTATTCATTTTATTTTCATATTTTGTTTTATTAAAATATTTTCTTTAACACATAAAAATCATAAAAAAAATATAAATATGATAATATTGCATTTTTATTTTATTTTATTTTATTTTTCACATAAAAATATATTTTATCTTAAATATATACTAACTATCTTTCTTAAACAAATTTGTAAAAATAAATTAAACTTAGATATGTTCTATATTTTCTTTTATATTTATATATATACTTGTAAAATATTTATTTTAACATGTAAAAACTAAATTTTTTTTTATAAAATATTATTTATTATTTTTGATACAAATAATACATAAAAATAATACATAAGAACTTTATTTTCTTTTAAATTAGAAATTAGGGTTAACTTTTGTTTTCAAGAATTAATTTCTTTTTTTCTTAAGTTATTAGGTTTAGTTCCAAATTTCTTTTCACATTAAAAAAAACAAAACAAAATCTTTTTCTTGCATATACATAATATTGCATATTTAAATATTGTATTTATTTATTCCAATATTCGTACAAATTCGATTTGGTTGTAATAGCTTAATTAGATTTACATTATTGCAAATCCCCATTCATAATTTGTATTCCCCCTCCCATAAAAATGTTGTAATAGCATAGTAATATTTAAATTACGCAATTTACCGCTTTTATATACCATGCTAGTAATTAGGGTTTGTATGGCAAGATAAAAATAAATCAAATAGAAAACTCTAATCCAAGACAAAATCAAAGCATGAAAATAACACACTTGCACACAAGCATCCTTACGGTTTCTCCACTTGGTTGCCTTATACAAAAATAGCCATATTACGCATGCGAAGTATCTTGGCAAAAACAAACAAGTATAATATCATAGTCCCTCGATGACGCTATTCAAAGTTGCCTTACAAAATGATCTTGGTCCCTCAAAAAATGCTAAGATACTTTGCAACATTGCTAATCATGGTTATATGATGACCCATGTTCGTCCCGTTTACATCCAAAGATAGGGTTGCTTACCAAATCCATGGTAAGACGACAATGTCAAAGGAATAGAAAATGAACAAGAAAGACATTTGAGTAGGTAGATCACTTCTAGTTACTTGCTCTATTTTCAAACAACTATCCTTGCTATTTTCAAAATAAACACACACATTTCCAAACATTTTATAAACATTGAAAACCTTTTCAAAAAGACAAACATCTTTGTATACATTCTTACGAACGAGAATCGTTACAAAGGTTTCCTAAACAATGGCCTCTTTTACAAACTACTTTCAAAAACCACACAAAGCACAATTTCAAAACAAAAAGCAAGTGATCTAGCAAGTAACTAAGAGCCCATGGAAAACCATGGATGAAAAGGGTGCTAATACCTTCCCTTTTCATAATCTACCCCCCAAACTCAACAAACAATCTCAAAGGTCTTTCATGTGCTTTTTCACCTTTCCTTTTGGATAAAAGAAAAGTCAGTGGCGACTCTTGCTAACCACAACATTTGTGATAAAACGCAAAACCATCAAGTCAGTTCTCCCACTGTATCACAGAACTGGCGACTCTGCTGGGGAATTATATAAAAGTGGGGTTACCTTAGGGCTAGATCACATTTACTTGCTTACATTGTTTGATTTGTATGCTTTATATTATGGTTCTTTATTTGGGTTTGAAATCCTCTACCCGGATTTGGGATACATTATAGGTAAATAGAAATACGTTGTGGAAACTGTACAGGGTATACCGACATGGTCTAAGCAATAGCTATGTTAGTGCGACATATTTGTGGGTACCGGTAGCCTTTGAGCCAATCAAAGAGAATACGGAGCCGCTGAGTGATGTCACGAAGCACTGGTGAACTTCTAGAACCCTTTACTTGACCAACTTGGCCTTTAGGATGTAGTGAGATGACCGGCTTTGGTGCAGTCCGAAGTTGGTAGATACTCGATACTACACTCATTGAGGGTTGGTTTCTTGGGATATTTCGTTCGCCATTAAAGAGGCTTGAGTTGAAATAATGACCAAGGAAACAATCCAGTGATATTGAGCTCCTTAGAACCCGGTTACTATTGCTAGGACAGGTTCAAGCCAACTAAACTTCAAGAGGGTACTTACCTATAAAACCCCATGCAAGCCTAAACTAAGAACTTGTTTGATTTGTTTGTATATGCATACTTGTACATAACATCATGGACATCATGAGCATCATATGCATCCACTAACCATTTCAAGTATTTTTAGAGATTCATCTTTGTTCTTGTTTTGTAGGATATGGATTCACTTCGCAGGAAAACTATCCAAGTCAACCTTGTAAGAATTGCTCCACAACTTAAAGAGTTAGCTTCAAGGATCCCTGAGAACACTCCATTCACCGAGAGGCATGGTCGTCTACTTAAATTGGTCACCTCCAGCACAGATGAGGACATGTTGAAGGTGCCTTTCCAGTTCTTTGACCCTTTGCACCATTGCTTCATATTTCCCAACTATCAACTTGTGCCTACTTTGGAAGAATTCTCTCAACTCTTGAGGATTCCCATTCTCAATCAACTACCTTTAAACAGTACGGAAAGAGACCCAAAGCCAGAAGAGATTGATCAAGCTCTGCACTTGCACTCATCTGATGTCACAACTCATTGGGAAACTAGAAGTGGTGTCAAAGGCTTCTTAGCAAAGTTCATGTTTGAGAAAGCCCAAAGCTGTTGGAATTCCTCAAACTTGCAAGCCTTTGAGGAAATTGTGGCTCTTCTTATCTATGGGATGGTCTTATTTCCCAATCCTGACCAACTCATAGATGTGAGTGCCGTCAAAATCTTTATGTCACGCAATCCGGTGCCTACATTGCTAGGGGATATCCTACACTCTTTTCACACTCGCACAATGAGGAAAAGAGGTGTTCTTATGTGTTGCACTCCTCTCCTAGAAAGATGGTTTATTTCTCATCTTCCCCAATCAGTCTTAAAGAATGAGCAAGGATTAAGGTGGTCACAAAGGTTAATGACGCTCAAACATTCAGATATTCATTGGTGTTCCCGATCCAAAGAGAATGTTATCATTGTTGACCGTTGTGGGGAATTTCCTAATGTCCCTCTACTTGGCATTAGGGGAGGCATCACCTACAACCCATGCTTATCTCTAAGACAGTTTGGTTACGCCCGAAGGGATGGCCCACATGAGATGCTGATTCAAGGCTTGGTATTCGACTACGACAACGACGATCAAGGTCTTCGCTAGAGATTCATCCGAGCATGGAGGATGCTAAACAAGGTGGATAGCAAGACTTTGGGACACAAGAATTCCATCCCTCTTGAGCCTTACCTCAAGTGGGTACGAACCTGCGCTCAAAGTCTTATGATGCCTTATCCTTCCATTCTCCCGATGATCATTGAGCCTGTTAAGGAAGGAGAAGTTCCATACACTATCCTACATCCTGACATGCCCACATCTCTTGAAGACCTACAAAGAGATTGGATACAACTCAAAGGAGAGAGAGATACTTTCGAATCCCAATTCTGTGCAAGCGAGAAAAAGGTTTTGGAACTCACTAGGCTACTTCATGAGGAGCAGACTCTAAATGCCTACATTGCACCAAAGAGGATGCGCACTACTTTTTTATCTTAGAGTGTTGTATTATTTTTCCCAAGGGGCATTGATGTACTCAAACTCTATCTTATTAATATAACGTGTGTTTCTTTTTGTCTAAAAAACGAACTTGAATCTTTAAAAATCCTTGAAAACATTACATATGCACATATCATTTATCATGACATAAACAGGTCTTTTGCAACGAGTTTCCTCATCTCTCTACTGTTTATTTCAGTAAGATGGATCTCGAACAGACAGTCAAAGATCTTCAAGTTCAAAACACGCAGTTTTAACAGTTACTCATGACCCTAGCCAAGAGGCAAGAAGAGTTGAAACTCTGTTAGCTGAAGAAAGGAAGGAGAAAACAAAGAAGGTCACTGGGGTTTTGAACATGGGGAGAAGGTTTCAGGGACAGACTAGAAGAACCTTGAATTTTGCAACCACTTCCGGGGAAGGAGAAGGGAAAGGAAAAGAAACAGCGGTTCCGTCAGAATCTGAAGAGGAGGAAGAAAAGGAAGACTACTCTGAGGAACAATATCCTCTAGTAGATGATAAGTACAGACATCTTGAAGAGCGTTTGAGCGCTATGGAAATACAAAAGGTGCCAGGTCTAGACTTTAAAGAATTGGGACTAGTGTTGGGAATTGTGATCCCACCGAAGTTCAAAGTGTCGTTGTTTGCAAAATATGATGGGGTGTCATGTCCTAAGATGCACATCCGATCATATGTAAGAAAAATCCAGCCGCACTCCACCGATAAAGACCTGTGGGTGCATTTTTCCAAGATAGCCTATCTGGAACACAACTCGATTGGTTTTACCAATTGGAAAGGGCCAACATCCACAACTGGGAAGACATTGCCGCAACTTTCTATAAGCAATACCAGTATAATGCAGATTTGGCGCCTACCCGTACTCAACTTCAGAGTATGGCCGTGGCTTCCAATGAAGGTTTCAAGGATTACACGCATAAGTGGAGAGATCTAGTTGGGACAGTTCAACCCCCTCTGTCTGAAAGGGAGTTGGTGGACATGTTATTAGGAACTCTATCGGGCCCTTTCTTCAACCATCTGATTAGAAGCTCATCTGCAGGATTTACTGAGTTAATACTGACCGGAGAGAGGGTGGGAGCTGGAATAAAAAGTGGAAAGATTCAGAAGGATTCATCTGCCTCTACATCTGTGAGAAAGCCTTTCAATGGTAGGGGCTGTTATGATCCTAAAGCCTACATCTGATCAACCAAGGAGTAATCAACCGAGGGTGGAAAGGCCAGTCCGGCAATTCATCAAAATCAATATGACTCTAGCCCAGGTTTTACCGCACCTTCTGAAATCCAATTTGGAAACTTTAAAAGAAGCTCCAAGAACCCTAACACGGCGTCCCCTCATTATCACCCAAATGCCAGATGCGCATATCATTCTGAAAGTCCGGGTCATGACACTAACAACTGTTGGGCCTTGAAAAACAAAATTCAAGACCTTATAGAGGAAAAAGAGATTGAGTTTGATGCACCCGAGAAGCCAAATGTCATTTCTGCTGCTATGCCTAAACATGGTCACAACACCAATGCGATTGAAGAAGATTTGTTTGTTACCACAGTTGATGAACTCTTGACTCTACTCCCAATCATTAAGATAAATTTGTTAAAAGCCGGTATATTCCCGAGTTGTGATGAAGACTGCCATCTCTGCTTATCCTCACCAACTGTTTGCCCTCTGTTGAAAACATGCATTCTACGCTTAATAGACAACCAAGAAATTTTGTTTGAAAGTACTCATGTTTCACCTGTTCCTGTTGAAGACGTTTCAATCATCACCATCTCCGCCAATTCTTCCAGGGTCCCCAAAAGACATGTTAGGATTACATCGGTTCCAAAAACTACTCCTCTTATAATCACAATGCCTGAGCCAGTCCCGTATGAATCAGACAAAACTGTGTCGTGGAATTACGGTGGGGACATCTACTACCATGGCATCAAACAAGATGGGTTGGCTGTCGAAGAGATGAGCTCCGAAGAAGAAGAATCTGACATTAGCAATATTGTCGGAAACAGTAAGATTACCTGAAGCGGTAGAATCTTCTCTCCAGAAATTGTCCCCCCAAAGGAAGTTTTTGGACCCGTGGCTGTTCCAGAGGTTACTTCCGTACCAATAATCATATCTGCAAGTGCTCCTATTGACAAAGACAACACAACCCCTGTTGTTATCCCTACCAACACTACTACTGCTGAAACTCGAGGAAAGGTATTCAAGAAGATCTTTTCCAGACGAAGGCTCAACCACTGACTATCCCCGAAACCTCCAAGAAGGAAATGGAGGAGATCCTGAGAATAATAAAGAAGAGCGACTACGACGTAGTTGAACAGTTGGGGAAAACTCCCTCCAAAATCTCCATGTTGGCATTATTACTGTGCTCCGAGGCACATGCAAAAGCTCTGGTAAAGTTCCTAAAGACAGCCCATGTGCCTCAAGAGACATTGGCTGACCAATTTCAAGATTGTGTGGCTAGCTTGACGGCGGATAACAGCCTAGGCTTCTCGGATGCTGATCTGACACCAAGGGGAAGAAAGCACAACGAGGCGTTGCATGTCTCTGTGGAATATAGAGGAACAACTCTGGCCCATGTCTTGGTGGACACTGGTTCATATTTGAATGTTTTACCAAAGAAGGCTCTCAACAGGTTAGACTGTGAAGGACTGACATTGAAACCCAGTAACATAGTCGTGAGAGCATTTGATGGCTCCAAGAGGATGGTGCACGGGGAAGTGGATATCCCCATAAAGTTGGTGTTGTACCCCAAAATTTGCCCTCGTATTTTTCCATAAGAAATCACAGCTTCGAGCTTTTCCTGAATTTTCAGATTGGTTCAAGAATCGGTCAAACAGACTTTTCTCGTCAGTCAGACAAAATTAGGGTTTTCATGGCTCTGGAACAGTTCACACAGTTTGTTTAGGGTTTGGCTCAGGTTTTGATCAGGCGGACGCTTCTTTGACTTTTAATCAAGAATTAGGGTTTTTGTGCGCGCAGAAAGAATTAAGTCTACAGTGCTTTTCACTCTGGAATATGGACTGAGGTTTCTGACTGGGAGCTTGCAGTGTTTGATTGAATCATTAAGAGAAAAGACATTTGGGCAGTTGTTGTGATTGACTATGCATTGCTTTGGATTTTTGAAGCGCCAGGTTTATTAATTGATCAATGCTGAAACCACAATGTTTATTTAATTGTTTATTTATTCTAAGTTAGGATAATTGGAATTTATTTCCATTTATTATAATTTAAGAATTATAAATAATAAAATAAATAATTGAAAAGAAGAAAAGGAATTAACTGATAAAAATTGGATTTTATTCATCTTTAATTATTCGTTACAATTATTATTTGAATACAGTATTTATTTACGAAGTATTCATAATAATAATTTTACAATAATTCAAAGTAAAATAAAACTGTCCTAAATATTCCTAAGTCTTCATCTTCCATCCATTGCTACCTCTGCTTCGTTTGATTTTATCTGCAAAAAATAAGAAACAAAATAAAGTCAATTGCAGATAAAATAAATAAAAGACAAACAGTTAATTTAGGTTCATCATTAAAGGAAACTGGCCGGAATCAGTTCGCCCTCTCTGCAAATCACTGGATTTCTCCCGGTTCATAAAGAGGGAAGGAATGTCTTGCAATAAAGTTTGAAAATGCACAAAAAGTTACATACTGCATAATTCCAAAAGTTCTAAACCAAGGATAGAAAACAAACAGCATGCCTAACCAAAGTCCAAATTGGACAACAAAATGTCAAATTCAAACTATCCAAGATATCCAAAAAAAAACTGTCAAAGATATCCAACAAGTACCAAAGGCTACTCAAAGCTGTCAAAAGAAGATATGGAAAGATATCAAGAAGACATAAAGTATGCAGAGAAAACATGTATTGCAAGCAAGCAATGTAAAATATCATCATTTTCCAGCAGTGCCTTTTCAGAACAAAGTACAAACATAAACATTATTTAATGCTTTAACTTGTACTAGAGAGAGAAAGAAAGAAAAGAAGTACAGGCTTACTGGCTTTAGGCATAAAGAAATATAAAACAAACTGCAATAAAACAGTAAAAAAGGAGAGGTAGAAATCACAAACCAAACATAACTCAAAACATAAAGTCCCAAGCCTGAACTATCAAAAAAGAACCTGCATTAACAAACATGAAGCCAAGCTCTCAAGCTTAACCTAAGTTGCCTCGGACCTGCATAAGCCAAAAGGCCTCAAAACCTGTACATGCCTCAAAGCCTGCAAACAGTATCAAAAACACAACCTGCTATACAAGCTTACAAACAGCATAAGCCAAGCTTAACCTGTCCAAACCTCAACAAACCTTAAAACCATAGCCTTCAAACCAGACAAACACATAGCCTTCAAACCAGACAAACAGAAGCCTAAAAGAGCACCCAAGCCTTACCATTCAAACAACCATAACCTGCAAAGCCCTCAACCAAGAGCCATAGCCACAAACTAAAGCCCAAGCGTTCAAGGCAACGAAAACCCTCAGAAAAATTTCGTCATTGGGTTACCCAACACCATCAAGCTAGCGTACAGAAGCATACAGAAACAGAAGGAGAGGAATAACATTCAATATTCAAATACCAACAAAAGCAAAAAATCATCATCTCAGAATCAACGAAGGCAACCAACTCAGTAAGCAAGCATTCAAAGGCAACACAAAGAGGCCCTCAGAGGAAGCCTCATCATAGGGCAGGCATCAAGGCAACAAAGAGAAAGAAGATAAAGAAGTTCGTTTTCAGCATGCATCATTAAGCAACAGAAAAGGCAAAAATACTGAGTACCAGGGAAGCCTCCCCAAAACTCGCGCATCATCAAGCCACCGCCCCCACTGTTTTCCTCCGCCTTGGCCATCCTGAACGCCTCCCAAATCCGCTTCCTTCTCCTCCGTCCCCAAGGGTCAAGGTAGCTTTTCTTTCCTTTCCACAACCTCAATAACAAACAATAATAACCACATGAAATCAGAGACAAAATCAGAACTCGAACTAAGCATGCAAAAGAGGAATTAGTAAAAACCCTAATGCGTTAGAGACAAAGATCAAACCTTGCAAACGTCGCTGATTAATCCATGGAGGAAGGAAGACGGAGATGGCGCTGGTTGGCCTAGGCAAGGAAGGACGCGTTTCTGATGGCTTTGGCGTGAGAAGACGAAGACGTCGAAACGAAGAAGAGCGTCGCGCCTCTGTATCTTTTGCCTAACCCTAATCAAAATGAAAACAAACGTTGAAACCCTTTGCAAACCAATTGTTCAGAACTTGGGCCATAACCCATTCTAGCAAGCCTAAGTCCATTTCGTTTGTTCTGGATGCACCCCCCCTTTCCTTATCATTCTGATTAATCCATTTGGGCTATAATTTTCCCTGGCCCATTTAATCCTTTTTAAAAACTAACTCACACTAGTTTTTTTGTTTAAATGAAAAATGTTACAATAAAAATTCTTTTTTAAAATACCTTTTTAGAAGTATATGGAAATAAGATTCTTTTTAACTTAAATAATATTCTTTTCTAAAATTCTTATTTAATACCCTTTTGTACATTAATATTAAAAGTACTAATATATAAGAAATAGGATTTAAGACTTTCTTTTCTTTCCTTGAAATATTATGTTTGTACATATTAAACAAAATATAAGAATACAAAATACATAACAAACACTTATTTTTCTCATTAAGTTAACAATACTTGATAACACATTAAATTCACATTTTCTCGTACTTATAAATAAACCTCATACATTTACACATACACTTACACACTTACACGTTTGCAATACGTCGGTACATTTACTTTACTTTCCACATATACATTTGCTATTCTTATACATTGCTATATATTACATTTTTACATTGCGATCGATTCGATTTGGTTGTAATTATTTAAGTCTCATCCCCATTTGTAAATTTGTATCCCCCACTCCCGGATACTTATTTGTAATAGCGTAGACTTTAAATTCTTGCAATTTATCGCTTTCAAATATACCATGGTTAGACCTAGGGTTTGCATGTACATAAAATCGAACGCTAGATAACCTAATACAAGACAAATACATGAAATCAATACACGATCACACTTGCACCCCTAGGGTAATCCCACATGTTTCCTTCCAAAATGGGCCATGCTTGCACGTCGAGTTTCTTTGGCAAAACAATTCAAATGATCATAAGTCCCTCGATGACGCTTTCGAAAGTTGCCTATTAAAATGATCAAGTCCCTTCAAGCAAAATTGCCAAAGACACTTGGCACCATTGCATTCATGGTCCATACGATGACCCGCGCCTGTCCCGTTAAAACATCCTAAACGCAAGATTGTCCACCAAATACAATGGTGGAACAAAATTGTTAAAAAGGGTTAAAACATGAGAAAAACCTTTGAGTAAACTTAGGGGTAGACAAAACTCTTAGTTACTTGATCAACTTGCAAAAACACTTGCCTACTTTTCAAAACCACACTCCACAAACACTTTCAAAACAAAACTCTCAAAAACATTTGAAACATCTTTTCGAAAAGATACACACCTTCGTATATACTCAAACACGAGTCATTATAACGGTTGCCGAAACAAAGGCGTCTATTTCAAAAAACATTTTCAAAACACAAATACACACACCATTTTCAAGCAATCAAAAATCAAGGCAAGTGATCTAAAAACCAAGTGTTGTACCCCAAAATTTGCCCTCCCATATTCTTCAAGAAATTGCCAAGTCAAAGGTTCAAAAAGTTCCCCAAGGGTTACACAGTTCAAGGGCCTCCTAACAGTCAAAATTAGGGTTTTGGTTCTGACAAAGTAAATGAAGTTTCCAAGGGTCCAATCAAGTCCCACATGCCTATAAACATGGTCAAGCATCCTCATACCAAGTTTCAAGACTTTCAGCACAAAATTGCACAGTCAAAACCCTAATTGCACTACAGTCAACTGTAGGGGCAAAATGGTCATTTGACAGTCAAAAGTTCAAATTTTTGGTCAACATCTCATTTTGAAGCCACAAACATCATTTGATCAATTCTTGATCATGATTCTCAAAGCTTGGCTCAGAAATCATCAAGATGCAAAAGTTTCCATATTTGGACAGTTCAAAAAGTCAACTGTAAATTGACAAGGGCATAACTTTCACATGGATTATCAGAAAAATTTCATCCAAAGCTCATTTTGAAGATAAAGACATTTCCTACAACTCCTCTTCATACTTCAAGTCCAATAAATGCTCTCACAAAAAGTTATCAATTTCAACATTATAGGTCATTTTCAAAAGTCAACAAAAAGGGACTTTAAGTCAAAGGCCATAACTTTAGATTGGTAAATCAAAATGGAATGGGACCAAAGACATTGGTTAGAGGACTCAAAGACCTTTCCAAAATGTCCAAGAACATGAGCAAAGCTTAAAAATTGAGCAAGTTATGCCTTATGGAAGTTGGGAAATTTTTGGATATTTTGAAAAGTCAACATTGATTCAAATGACCTAAAATTGCTAATGGGAAGTTTTCGACCATTTGGCCCAATTCATTATCCAAGGCATGTGCACGACCATTTGGCCCAAAGGGAAGTTTTTATCATTTTTTATTTATTTATTTGGATTTTTAATCATTAATAATTCACTTAATTAATTAAAATACATGAAAAATGCTAAACCTAATTTTTCAAATCTTTTTGTGCATAGAATAATCTTAAGATTTTGTGTGTAATCAGATTTGGAAAGTATCTTGGTGATTGAACATGATTTGGACTAAGTTTGCATGAAAAGATTAGAAAATATTTTGCCTTGAAAACCAAATATTATTCAATCAATGCAAAGGTTTTTTTTGGATCAAATTTTAACCCTAATTGATTCCATACATAAGCTTGATCAAGACCTAATGCCTGCGGACCAAGAAGTTGCGCCATAGACAAGAAGCAACACTTGAGTTTTTGCTTAAAAATTCCAAAACTGAAAACCATATTCCAGGGCTTTTCCAGGTGAAACAACGATTCTATCACATTCCTGGGACATCAAAGAAAATTCCTAGATCAAAAGCACCAATTCTAACGCCTTGAATCATTGTACAGAAGTCAAACTTTTTCACCTTTTTCTCATAATCGTATTTTACAATTTAAGCACATTCATTGCATTTTGTTCATGAATTCTTATTAATTAACTGATTCTGAAGCTAACCCAATTGTTTGATTGAATTTTTATGCACCCTACGCGAGTCTACCATTGTCGTATTTTAGGGTTTGCAGAACTTTGAATTGGGGTTTCCCAGTTAAAGAAAAATTAGAACCTCACAGTACCATAACTGGATTCAGCATGCTTGGATGAAGAGAAACCCACCCTCGCGCTTAATTTATGAGCCTCCCTGAGCTAATCGCTATTTTGGAATATGGGGTATAAGGGAACAGTTCCAAAACCGTTGCTAATAGTTTTCATGTTTCAGGAAAAAAGAAC
Source organism: Vicia faba (assembly GCA_948472305.1). Classification (NCBI taxonomy): domain Eukaryota; kingdom Viridiplantae; phylum Streptophyta; class Magnoliopsida; order Fabales; family Fabaceae; genus Vicia; species Vicia faba. Next base: position 255,020,386 of record OX451738.1, on the reverse strand, counting down.
AACACGAGGAAGACGCTTAGGTGGAAGGCAGCGGTTGGTTCGTTTAAAATTTCGCGCGAAAAAGACATCAGCGCTTTGTTTTATTTTATATTAATTGATTATTATTATATAAACAAAGTGAGCGTTTGGATCAACTGGCAGGCATAAGCATTGGTAAACCATAGGACCTGGGTTCGAGCCCCAGGTCCCTCACCCTTTACATGTTATTTTTCAATTAATGTTTCTATGCAGTTTCAGTATTGAAGACTACCGTACGTTCACCAAATCAAGCCATCCACGTGCCCAATGGAATGATCAGAAGGCTATGAGCTGAAGAACAGGGTGTGCCTCAGTCAATGCATCCACACGCTTTCAGAAAAGTCAAAAGGGCCTTAGCTTAATGGGCCAGCAAATGTTAACAAAACCTCCAATTTGGGGACAGAACCCCCCCTAGGTTTGCAATCTTCAATATTTTTTTTATTATTCTTTTTATTTCAATTATTATTCTTTCCAATTAATTCTTTTAATTTAATAAAAAACATAAAAAACACAAAAAAATCAGAAAAGACCAAAATTAAATACCTTTATTTAATTAGTATTTTTTTGCAAATAAAATTCATAATTAACTTAGTTTTCTTCTAATTTAGGTTTAAATCTTAACATTTTCTTAAATAATTTAAAATTGGTAGAATTAGTTTTAATTAACTTTTATCTTTTTTTCTTTTCTTTTCACTAATATTTCCTATTATTATTTTTATAATTAAATCGCATGTAAATAATTAGATTAAGTTTAGGTTAAAATTTAATACTTTCTTAATAAATTAAAACAATTAGAATTAGGGTTAGCATTTTAATTTCAATTAATTTTTCTCATTAAAATCTTAAAATACAAAAATACCAAAAAAACAATTTCTTTTCTTTAATTCAATTAATTTAACAATTTAATTTAATTCCATTAAAAAGGGTCCAACGCCCTCGTTTCAATTTAAAATTTCAATTCGCGTATTTATTTCTTTTTTCTTTTAATATTCATGTACTTCTCCCAAAGCCGTGTAATTTCATAATCTTTCGCACTTTTACTTTACTTTCTTTATTTATTTTCTGTCAAATCGGGTTCTGGAAATTTTGGCGATGTGGACCCGCGCCTTTTGTAATAGCTTAGAACTTTACTTTTCTCGCACTTTTAACTGTTAATCAAGGCATGCAAGAATGAATGGACAAAAATAAAAACAAACGCGTAGATCAGCAATAACATGACAAGATAAAATAAACGAATCTGACACACAAATCACACACCACCCCTAGGGTACGCCTCACTGTTGCCTTGCCTCGAAAGGTGATCGTCGAGTAGAGGATGTCTTAGTAAGTCCTCATGATCCGGGAACCTGGCATGAGGGTAGCTTCTAAGGTGTCTTCCCATTGCTCTGGTGATCACCATGTCCCGAACCTCGAATTGACCCGAACACCTCCAACGGTGGTGCTACCTACCTCTCAATGGTGGGATGGCACTGCTTTAAAGGACATTTACACAGACGAATTCCTTAGGGTAGGTAGACGACTCTAGATACTTGCTCTAATTTCAAAACAAATTCAAAAATACTTTTCACACCGACACCTTTTCAAAAAGCTTTCGAAAGCAACTTTTCAAACACTCTTGAGGACCGATACAAGAGTCGAACTGGAATTTTCAAAGAAACTTTTTAAAACCCACAGTTGAAAAGCAAACAAACTATTTTGAAAACACAAATGAGCAAGTATCTAAGAGCCCATGGATAACCATGGATAGAAAGGGTGCTAACACCTTCCCTTTCTATAATCTACCTCCCGAACCGAGAGCAATCTCTTTAAGGAATTTTTCTGTGCTTTTGTCCTTTCCATTTGGAGAAAATAAAAGACGGTGGCGACTCTTGCTTCCGCGACATTTTGCGAACCAGCGTTAAACAGTCAGTTCCAGATCCACCGATCACAGAACTGGCGACTCTGCTGGGGATATAAACTTAAAGTGAGGTGTACCTTAGGGCTAGTTCATAACTGTGTTTTCAATTGTATTGACTTGTGTGCTTTAAATTGTGGGTTGCTTGGGAGTTCTATAAATCCTAACCCGGATCTGGGGGATACCTTCTTAGAAAGTAGCAACAAGACTGTGAGGGAGCTGTGCGGGGTATACCGACATGGTTGAAACAGTCTGCTACGTTGATGTGGCACTTTGGTGTGTACCGGTAACCCTTGAGTTCAGTCAAGGAGAGTACGGGGCCTCCGCGCGGTGTCGTGAAGCATCAACAGACCTTAGGAACCTTAATTGAACTATCTTGGCCTCTTTAGGGTAGTGAGATAACTGACTTTGGTGCAGTCCGAGGTTGGTTGATACTCGATACTACACTCAATTTAGGGTTGCTTTCCTGGAATATTTCGGTCGCCAGTTCAGTGGCTAAATCGAAACGATGAACAATGAAAGCAATCCCGTGATATTGGGACCCTTAGAACCCGGTTACTTCTGATAGGACAGGTTGAACCCACCAACTTCAAGAGGGTAATACCCAGACCCCATGCTGGCCTTAAACTCTAAGGGCTTTCTCTTGTGTGACTTGTGTGCCTTCGTACTTGACTATTTGCATGCTTGTTGTCTGACCCTTGAGTTTCTTGCAGGTTTTGTTCGTAGTCCTTAACTAGGACTTATAACAGAGTGTACTAAGTTTCTTGCAAGTTTTGTTTATAGTCCTTAATTGGGACTCATAACAGGGTTTACTAAGTTTCTTGCAGGTTTTGTTTATAGTCCTTAATTGGGACTCATGACAGGTTTTACTTGAGTTTCTTGCAGGTTTTGGTTTGCAGTCCTTAATTGGGACTCATAACAGGGCTACTCACATTACCCCATGCATACCATAACATCATACCATTGCATACATCCTAACCCATTTCAAAGATCTCAAGGGCTTGTGATACAGGTCATGGTGAATCAACTATCCCAGCAAGGGGAAAAGAGGATTTATTTTCCCCTAGCCAAGGTTGTCAGGGGCTATGACCCACTGGATATGGTGAGCCTTTGATCCTTGAAGAAGGACTCTCAACAACATGAAGTTCCTTCAATCAAGCTACCGGATCCCAATTCTAACAGTTTTCTTGTTTACCCCGCGAGGTCCTTGAAAACATTGCATGCTGTTGTACCCCAAAATTTGCCCTCCCATATTCTCCAAGATTTGTCAAGTCAAGGTCACAAAATTCCCCAAGGACTATGCAGCTCAACTGTCTCCTAGACAGTCAAAACTAGGGTTTGAGTTCTGGTCAAGCAAATGAACTTTTCAATGGCCCAATCAAGTCTCATATGCCTACAAATGTGGTCAAGCATCCTCATGTCAAGTTTCAAGGCATTCAGCTCAAGATTGCACAGTCAAAACCCTAAATTGCACTACAGTCAACTGTAGGGGCAAAATGGTCATTTGACAGTCAAAAGTTCAAATTTTTGGTCAACATATCATTTTGAAGCCACAAATATCATTTGATCAATGCTTGATCATGATTCTCAAAATTTGGCTCAGAAATCATCAAAGATGCAAAAGTTGCTATATTTGGACAGCTGAAAAAGTCAACTGAAATTGACCAGGGCATAACTTTCACATGGATTATCAGAAAAATTCCATCCAAAGCTCATTTTGAAGAGAAAGACATTTCCTACAATTCATCTTCATGTTCCAAGTCCAAGAAATGCTCTCACAAAAAGTTATCAATTTCAACATTATAGGTCATTTTCAAAAGTCAACAAAAAGTGACTTTAAGTCAAAGGCCATAACTTGAGATTGGTAAATCAAAATGACATGGGACCAAAGGCATTGGTTAAAGGACTCAAAGACCTTTCCAAAATGTCCAAGAACATGTGAAAAGCTTAAAAATTGACCAAGTTATGCCTTGTGGAAGTTGGGAAATTTTTGGAAATTTTTGAAAGTCAACATTGATGCAAAAGGCCTAAAAATGCAAATGGGCCCATTTTTCTTCCAAGTTTCTTCATGCCAAGCCTATGCACGACCACTAGGCCCAAAGGGAAGTATTCTCATATTTTTTAATTATTTATTTGAATTAATATTAATTTATATTCATTTAAATGATTTTAATATATGAAAAATATCAAACCTAACCTAAAAAATCTTTTTATGCACATTCTAATCTCAATATTTCGTGCTTAATTGATTATGGCAAGTTTTGATAAGATTTGAGCTGATTGAACACAAAAAACCATGAAAAAAGATTGTAAAAGATCCTTAACAAATCAAAGATTGAAAACAATTATTGCCATGGATTTTGTGTAATATTCTTAACCTAAAAGCTTGCCTATATACTCAGAATCACAACCCTAAGCAAAGAAGACTGCAAGCTGCGCCCAAAACAAGCATTGCATATTGAAATTTTTCACAAAAAACTCAAGACTGAAAACTAGCCTTTAGGTCGATTCAAGCTTTGATTTTTGTTTCATTAGCATCCTCAGGCACTCCTGATCAAATTCCAACCAAGAATATCCATTGAAACGCCCTGAAACGGTATCACGACCTCAAACTGTGAAGCAAAAATTTCCAAATTGCATATCATAATTTACGCATCATTGTATATTTTTATTCATGAATTATTGTTCAATATGAAATTTGCAAGCTAACCATAACTTTTGATTGAAGTTTCGTGCGTTTTTGGCCAAGTTACCATGTTTGCTCTTTAGGGTTTTCAGAAGAAAAAATTGGGGCTTTGTCAATACAGTAAAATTGGCCATTGAAACCACCATGGTTGCACTCAGCGTGTTCCTCTGGACAAGACATATACCTCGCGATGGATTTATATATCAAGGAGGGCTATTCGCTATTTTCTTGAATACCCCCTAAAACAACGTTTCAAAAACCGTTGCTCTTTTGTTTTATGTTACAGGGGTGGTGAGGAAGAAGATGGCGTGTCAATCAGTGATACGTCCGTTTAAAATTTCGCGCGTGTTTAACCAATTAGCATTATGTTTCTTTTATATTATTTGCGTTATATTATATATTAACTAAAAGCGCTGGGTTCAGTTGGTAGCACGTAACGTGAATGACCCTCAAGACCTGGGTTCAAGTCCCAGGTCTGGCAAAATCTCAATATTATTTTTCAATGGTTCATCCTATGCAGCGCTAATATCCCAGTGCACCATATTCCCTCACTATCAGGCAGCCACGCGTCCATCAGTAGCAACCCAAGGGCCATGATCAAAGGAGTACACTAAATTCCAGTCAACGCGTCATATAAGATTCAAAAAGTCAATGAAGACTGAAGTTTAATGGGCCAATGTTCTAAGGCCTGAACCTCCTTATTTGGGGCAACACCCCACTCTGGTTTGCTTTCTTTATTTTTTTATTTTAATTATTGTGTGATTTATTTTATTGCTTTAATTAATTAATTTTCTCTTTTTTACAAAATATAAAAAACGTCATAAAGATCAAAAAATGCCAGAAAATATAATATTTATTTTATTGTAGTTATTTTCATCAACAACTTAGTATATGTAAATATTTAGTTTAATTAGGTTATAGTTTTAATCTTTTTATAAAAAATCCAAAAAAAAATAGAATTTAGGTTTAAATAACTTTTTATTTTCTTTTTTTAATTTTCCCTTTTTTTCAGAATAACAATATTATTTATTTATTATTTTATCTTCATAAATTAAAAAAATTGTACATAAGTTAATTTAGAGTTTAATTTAGGTTTTAATTTAAATCTTTCATAATAAATTTAAAACATATTAGAATTAGGGTTTAGCATTTTAACTTTAATTAATTTTTTCCTTTTTTCTTTTAAATCTAAAAAACACAAAAAATAACAAAAACATTTAATCATTTAATTCTTAATTCTCATTAAACTGTTAATATTTTGCAAAAGGGTCCAACGCCCGTCGTTAATCATTTAATTTCGCATGATTTATTTTTATCGTTAATTATAATTTTGTATCTCTCCCAAAGCCATGTACATTTATTTATCACACTTTATTACTTCGCTTTATTTATTTTCTGCTAAATCGGGTCCGGTTTAATTTTGGCGATGTGGACCCGCGCCATTTGTAATAGCCTTAGATTTATTTTTTTTCCGCAAATTTTATAACTGTTAATATGCATGAAAGAATGAATGTCTAATTAAAATCAAGCGTAGAACACGACAAACATGACAAGACAAATAACTGAAACATGACACACAATTCGCACACACCACCCCTAGGGTACGCCTCACTGTTGCCTTGCCTCGAACGGTGATCGTCGAGTAGAGGACGTCTTAGTAAGTCCTCATGATCCGGGAACCTGGCATGAGGGTAGCTTCTAAGGTGTCTTCCTATTGCTCCGGTGATCACCATGTCCCTAAAATCGAATTGACCCGAACACCTCCAACGGTGGTGCTACCTACCTCTCAATGGTGGGATGGCACTACTTTAAGGACATCTACACAGACGAATTCCTTAGGGTAGGTAGGTTCTCAAGGATACTTGCTCTAATCTCAAAACAAACTCAAAAAGACTTTTCACACCGACACTTTTCAAAAGCTTTCAAAGCAAATTTTTCAAACACTCTGACGTACGAGTCGATCTGAAATTTTTCAAAGAAACTTTTTTAAACCCACATTGAAAAGCAAACAAACAATTTTGAAAACACAATGAGCAAGTATCTAAGAGCCCATGGATAACCATGGATAGAAAGGGTGCTAACACCTTCCCTTTCTATAACCTACCTCCCGAACCGAGAGCAATCTCTTTAAAGGAATTTTTCTGTGCTTTTGTCCTTTCCATTTGGAGAAAATAAAAGACGGTGGCGACTCTTGCTTCCGCGACATTTCGCGAACCAGCGTTAAACAATCAGTTCCAGATCCACCGATCACAGAACTGGCGACTCTGCTGGGGACCCTTTATAAAGTGAGGTGTACCTTAGGGCTAGCTTATAACTATGTTTGCAATTGTATTGCTTTGTGTGCTTTAAATTGTGGGTCGCTTGGGAGTTCTATAGATCCTACACCCGGATCTGGGGGATACCTTTCTTAGAAAGTAGCAACAAGGCTGTGAGGGAACTGTGCGGGGTATACCGACACGGTTGAAACAGTCTGCTACGTTGATGTGGCACTTTGGTGTGTACCGGTAACCCTTGAGTTCAGTCAAGGAGAGTACGGGGCCTCCGCGTGGTGTCGTGAAGCATCAACAGACCTTAGGAACCTTAATTGAACTATCTTGGCCTCTTTAGGGTAGTGAGATAACTGACTTTGGTGCAGTCCGAGGTTGGTTGATACTCGATACTACGCTCAATTGAGGGTTGCTTTCCTGGAATATTTCGGTCGCCAGTTCAGTGGCTAAATCGAAACGATGAACAATGAAAGCAATCCCGTGATATTGGGAACCTTAGAACCCGGTTACTTTGATTAGGACAGGTATGAACCCACCAACTTCAAGAGGGTACTACCCAGACCCCATGCTGGCCTTAAACCTTAAGGGCTTGTCTTGTGTGCCTTGTGTGCCTTACATGTTTGTCTTTGTAAATATCTGTGGTGTGTTTAATCATAGCATCATGACATCATCCAGCATCATATGCATTGACTAACCATTTCAGGGGTTCGAATTTTCATCTTTGTTCTTGTTTTGTAGGACATGGAAACTGCTCGTAGAAAGACAATTCAGGTCAATCTTGTAAGGATCCCTCCTCAGCTTAAGGAGCTTATATCCAGGATTCCCGAGAACTCTTCATTCAGTGAAAGGCATGGAAGCCTCATCAGCTTGGTCAACACCAACATTGAGGAAGATATGATAAAGGTCCTGTTCCAGTTCTTTGACCCTCTGCATCACTGTTTCACCTTCTTGGACTATCAGTTGGTACCTACATTGGAGGAGTTCTCCCGGCTCCTAAAGATCCCTATCCTTGATCAGCTACCCTTCAACGGTACAGAAAAGGAACCTAAGCTTGAAGAGATTGCTAAAGCCTTGCACCTACAGTCATCTGACCTCAAGGGACATTGGGAAGTTAGAAGTGGTATCAAAGGGTTCTTAGCCAGGTTTCTGTTTGAGAAGGCCCTTGAATGTTGGAATTCCCTTGACTTGCAAGCTTTTGAAGAGGTTGTGGCCCTCCTTGTTTATGGTTTGGTGTTGTTCCCTAACCCAGATCAGCTCATTGACATCAGTGCTGTCCAAATCTTTATGTCCAGGAATCCCATACCTACATTGCTGGGGGACATCCTTCACTCATGTTACACTCGAACCATGAGAAAAAGAGGTGTCCTTATGTGTTGCACTCCTCTCCTGGGAAGGTGGTTTATTTCGCACCTTCCCCAATCAGTCCTGAAGAATGAGCGGGGTTTGAGATGGTCACAACGGTTGATGACTCTTACACATGCAGATATACATTGGTGTCCTAGGTCCAGAGGAGATGTCACTATCATTGATCGTTGTGGAGAGTACCCTAATGTTCCTTTACTTGGAATCAGAGGTGGTATTACTTATAGCCCATGCCTGGCTTGGAGACAGTTTGGTTATGCTCGGAAGGATGGACCTCATGACATGTTGATTCCTGACATAGTTTTTGATTTCGACAGTGATACTCAAGGACTTCGTCAGAGATTTATCAGAGCCTGGAGGATGCCTAGTAGGATAGACAGCAAGACACTGGGGCACAGGAACTCCATCCCTTTGGAGCCTTATCTCAAGTGGGTACGCGCCCGCTCCCAGAAGTTAGTGATGCCTTATCCTCACATGCTTCCAGTAATCAAAGAACCTGTCTTGGAAGGGGAAGTGTCTCATGTTATTCAGCACCCTGATATGCCCACATCCTGGGAAGAGATGCAGAAGAGCTGGATCCAGCTTAAGGAGGAAAGGAATTCTCTCGAGACTAGTCTGCATGCCAGTGAAAAGAAGGTCTTGGAGCTCACCCGTCTGTTGCATGAGGAGAGGAATCTCAACACCTACATAGCTCCGAAGAGGATGCGCAGTGTATTTTGGGATTGACGTGATTCTTGTACTTTTGCCCATGAGGCCTTGATGTATTAAACAATGATTTTCTTTAATGATAACGTGTGTTCTTTTCTTGTCTACAACAAATTTGAACTTTCGAACCCTTGAATGCATTGCATACGCATTTCATACATCATATGCATAGCAGGTTTTTCCCCTTTTCAGGTTGCTTACAGTTCTTCGCTGTTTATTTCAGCATCATGAATCCCGGATCTGAATCAACAGAGACTTCAATCAAGGCTCTCCAGGCGCAGAATGCGCAGTTTCAAGAACTAATCCTGGGTCTAGCTAAAGGCCAAGAAGAGCTGAAGACTATGCTCCTAAAAAAGAAGAAGAAGAGAAGAACTGTTCTGTTCAACTCGGGCCGAAGGTTGGGTAATACTCTGCAACATGAAGAGGCTGGTTCTTCTGTTGGCAGGAGTCCTTCTCAGGCAGAAGTCAAGGTTCCTACTCCAGTGGTCTCCGACAACGAGACGGATTTTGATGAAGAGCAGTACCCTCCTGAAGACAACAGATACAAACAACTGGAGGACAGGTTGAAGGCTATGGAGGTGCAACAGGCACCTGGGCTGGATTTCGGAGATCTGGGTTTGTCGACTGGTGTAATTATCCCGCACAAGTTCAAAGCTCCAACCTTTTCCAAGTATGACGGGGCATCCTGTCCCAAGCTGCATTTGAGGTCCTATGTTCGAAAGATTCAGCCGTACTCTGCGGACAAGAATCTATGGATCCACTTCTTCCAGGAGAGTCTTTCAGGGACTCATCTCGAATGGTTCTATCAGCTGGATGGGACCAAAGTTCGTAACTGGGAGGAGCTGGCTACTGCTTTCTACAAGCAGTATCAGTATAATGCCGACCTTGCCCCCACACGTACCCAACTCCAGGGTATGTCGTTAGGCGCAAGTGAAGGTTTTAAAGAGTACGCGCAGAAGTGGAGAGACCTGGCTGGCAGGGTGCAGCCACCTTTGACTGATCGAGAGTTAGTGGACATGTTCTTGGGGACCCTATCTGGGCCGTTTTTTAACCATCTCATTGGGAATTCTTCTGCTGGTTTCACTGATTTAATCTTGACTGGAGAGAGAATCGAAGCTGGGCTGAAATCTGGGAAGATTGCAAAGGGTGCATCATCTAGTGCAGAGAAGAAACCCTTCAAAAAGGAGTCTAGTGCCGTGTATGGCTCCAGGAAATCAGAAAGACCTGATCACCGCCAATCTGTCAGCGCGGTAATGATCGCTAAGCCTGCTGCCGCTCCCCGGCCAAACAATCCTCAAAGAGCTGATAGACCCCGGAGAGAGTTTACCCGGTTAAGCATGACCCTATCGCAAATCCTGCCACAGTTACTATCCACCAATTTGGTGACTGTCAAGGAGGCGCCAAAGTTCTCAAACACTACCTCTCCTAAGTACAACCCGAATGCCCGTTGTGCTTACCATTCAGACAGCCCGGGGCATGCCACTGATGACTGTTGGGCGTTGAAGAATAAGGTGCAAGACCTTATCGATGCTAAAGAGATACAATTCGAAGCGCCCGCAAAACCGAATGTAGTTACTGCCCCTATGCCTCAGCACGGGGTAAATGCTATTGATGAAGATGTTTATGCTGTTTCTGTGGATGATCTAGCCACTCCTTTAAAGATCATTAAGAAGAACCTGCTGCAGGCCGGTTTATTTCCGGGTTGTAGTGAGGATTGCCTGTTCTGTGTTGTGTCCCCATCCGGTTGTCCCTTGCTAAAGTTAGGCATCCAAAGCTTAATGGATAGTAAGGAGATTCTATTCAAGAAGTCTGCTGTTCGCATGGTTCCAATGGAAGAGGTCTCTGTGGTGACTATCTTCAACAATCCGATCCCGGCTCTCCAGAAGAAGCCCGTTCAAATTCTGACCGTCGCACCTGTCACTATCACTGTTCCTGGGCCCCTGCCCTATGTATCCAACAAAGCTGTCCCTTGGCACTATGGGGCAGATGTATATATAAACGGAGTTAAACAAGAGCTCAACGCTGGCGCCAGCATCTGTGACATCACTGGCCCGGCCAAAGTTACCCGCAGTGGCAGGCTCTTCTCGCCTGACATTGCGCCACCTGCTGCTAGAAGACCACTCCTGATAATTCCTGCAAGTACACCTACTCCCGTTGCTGATCAAGTTGTTATTCCTGCTGCTGATCCTATTGTTTCTCCTGCTGCCGAGTCATCCAATGCTCGGGGCAAGGGAATTGAAACTGAGCCTGCCCAGATGGAGGTACCCATACCCATAGCTGCTGAGGCCTCCCCACAAGAGATGGAGGAGATTTTGAAGATTATAAAGAAGAGCGATTTTAACATTGTGGAACAGTTGGGGCATACGCCCTCCAAGATCTCCATGCTCTCTTTACTGCTGTGCTCTGAGGCCCATGCAAAGGCCCTCATCTCATTCCTCAAGAAGGCCCATGTGCCACATGAAACCTCTGCAGTCCAGTTCACCGATTGCGTGGCAAGTCTAACGGCAGACAATGGCTTGGGTTTTTCAGACGCTGATTTGACCACGAAGGGGAAAGATCATAATGATGCTCTGCATGTCTCAATCGAATGCAGGGGCACCACCTTGGCACATGTGTTGGTTGATACTGGGTCATCTTTGAATGTGCTACCCAAGAAGGCTCTGGATCGTCTAGATTGTGAAGGCCTGGATTTGAAGCCCAGTAACATCATTGTCAGGGCCTTTGATGGTTCAAAGAGGATGGTCCACGGGGAGGTTGACATTCCAATTCGTGTGGGTTCTCAGGTGTTCGATTCCACTTTTTATGTGATGGATATCCGTCCATCTTACTCTTGTCTGCTGGGTCGACCCTGGATACATAAGGCTGGGGCAGTGACCTCTACCTTGCATCAAAAGCTGAAGTACCCCGTCAGAGGGAAGATTGTCACCGTGCAAGGAGAGGAAGAATACATGGTGAGCCACCTAAACTCGTTCAGATACATTGAGATGGATGGGGAGTTCATTGAGACCCCCTTTCAGCATTTCGAGGAGGTGTTTCCAATCGCAGCAGAAACAGCAGAAGCAGGTGGTCCTCTGAAGATGACTTCCCTAAAGGATGCCAGGGCTGTAGTACAGAAAGGTGAAGGTGCCAACTGGGGCAGACTGCCAGACTTCACCCAGAAGACTGATAAACTTGGGCTGGGTTTCACCTCAGAGGGGCAGAGAGCTATGAGGAAAGAGAAGATCGGAAGGCCTCCGGTATTTATTAAAAGTTCAGAAGCGAATGCTGTCGGGGAAGACTTTGAAGTGGACGAAGCCGAATTCAACAGCTGGATTTATCCGACGGCCGAAGAAGGATTGAACAATTGGAGTGCAAAGGATCATACCCCTGTTACCTTTGTGACACAGTAATGAATTCCCATGTTTTGTTATTTTGTAATAAACAATGATAAACTCTATGGCCCGGTGTCTTACCCGAGGCACCGTGGTTCTATTTGTGAGGGCATACGAACTGTCATTTTATACATCATGAATGAAAATCTTGGACGTCTTTCGCATTGCAAATATTGTGTTCCTTTTCTGTCTTTCTTTTCTTTTACATAATTTTCAAAAACAGCTGTATTTACACACACACTCACTCATACAGGTTCCAATCCACTCTGGATCTCACTGATAACAACTCTGCTAATGCCAATTATGACTTCGAAAATCCGATCAACTTAGCCGAAGACGAAGGTGAAGATGATTGCGAAGTGCCTGGCGAGCTTGCAAGACTGTTACTTCAGGAAGAGAGGGCAATTCAACCCCATGAAGAGCCAGTGGAAACCATAAACCTGGGTACTGAGGCAGATAGAAAAGAGGTAAAGATTGGTGCTAACCTAGAGCTCAGCGTGAAGCAACGGTTAACCAAGATGTTACATGACTATATGGAGATCTTTGCCTGGTCCTACGAAGATATGCCAGGGTTAGATACCGATATTGTCGTTCATCACTTGCCGACTAGGGAAGACTGCCCTCCAGTCAAACAAAAGGTCCGTCGGATGCGTCCAGAGATGTCCGAAAAGATTAAAGCCGAGGTCATGAAACAGTTTGATGCCGGGTTCCTTGCGGTAACGTCTTATCCTCAGTGGGTTGCTAACGTGGTGCCGGTACCTAAAAAGGACGGCAAGGTCAGAATGTGTGTCGACTACAGGGATCTGAACAGGGCCAGCCCCAAGGATGACTTCCCCTTACCTCACATTGATGTCCTTGTTGATAATACAGCTCAGCACAAGGTGTTCTCTTTCATGGATGGCTTTTCAGGTTACAATCAGATCAAGATGGCACCTGAAGACATGGAAAAGACTACATTTGTTACTCAGTGGGGCACCTTCTGTTACAAGGTCATGCCGTTCGGATTAAAGAATGCTGGGGCAACCTACCAACGTGCCATGGTCGCCTTATTTCATGACATGATCCATCATGAGATCGAAGTGTATGTGGACGACATGATCGCTAGGTCCCAGACTGAGGAAGAGCATCTAGATCATCTACAGAAGTTGTTTGACCGGCTGAAACTGTACAAGTTAAGATTGAACCCGAACAAGTGCACCTTCGGGGTGAGATCTGGGAAGTTACTAGGCTTCGTGGTCAGTGATAAAGGTATTCAAGTGGACCCTGCTAAGGTCAAAGCTATTCAAGAGATGCCAGTTCCTAAGACAGAGAAGGAAGTCAGAGGCTTTTTAGGACGCCTGAATTACATCGCTCGATTCATATCTCATTTGACTGCTACCTGTGAGCCAATCTTCAAGCTGCTGAAGAAAGATCAGGTAGTACGTTGGAACGATGAATGTCAGGCTGCTTTCGACAAAATCAAAGAGTATCTCCAAGAACCACCTATCCTTATGCCACCGGTTGAAGGGAGACCTCTGATCCTATATCTGACAGTGCTTGACAATTCAATGGGGTGTGTGCTGGGGCAGCATGACGAGTCTGGCCGAAAAGAGCATGCCATTTATTACCTTAGCAAAAAGTTTACCGACTGTGAGACCCGATACTCACTGCTTGAGAAAACTTGCTGCGCTTTGGTATGGGCTGCTCGCCGGCTGAGACAGTATATGCTGACTCACACTACCTTGCTGATCTCAAAGATGGATCCTATTAAATACATATTTGAAAAGCCTGCTCTGTCTGGGAGAATTGCAAGATGGCAGATGATCTTGACGGAATACGACATTCAGTACACAACCCAGAAAGCCATCAAGGGGAGTGTATTGGCAGACCACTTAGCTCATCAAGCTGTAGATGACTACCAATCAATGAACTTCGAGTTTCCGGATGAAAGCATCATGATTGTAACTGATTGTGAAGTACCTGGACCGGATGAAGGACCTGAGCCAGGATCCCGATGGTCTATGCACTTTGACGGAGCTTCCAATGCTTTGGGAAATGGTATCGGCGCCATCATCATATCTCCACAAGGTACTCATACTCCACTCACTGCCCGGCTGTGTTTCAACTGTACCAACAACATGGCGGAGTATGAGGCGTGCATCATGGGTCTTCAAGCTGCGATCGACCTAAGGATCAAGTTCCTCAGCGTTTTCGGAGATTCCGCTCTTGTGATCAATCAGATCAACGGAGAGTGGGATACGAAACATCCAAACTTGATTCCTTACAGAGAATGTGTGTTGACCCTGATTCCCCACTTCACAAAGATAACCTTTGAGCACTTTCCAAGAGAAGAGAATCAGTTAGCGGACGCGTTAGCTACAATGTCTTCAATGTTCAAGGTTAAATGGGATAATGAAGCCCCCCGGATCATCATCTGGAAACTGGACGAACCGGCATACTGTTGTGATCTCGAAACTGAATTGGTAACTGAGAAGCCTTGGTACCACGAAGTGAAGAGATATCTGGAAGCTCAAGAATACCCTGAAGGTGCCTCTATCAATGATAAGAAATTCCTGAGGAGGTTTGCAGCAAAGTTCTTCCTAAGCAACGGCATCTTGTACAAGAGGAATCATGATTCAACCTTACTGCGTTGTGTGGACAAGATTGAAGCAGAAAGAATCATGGAAGAGTTACATGAAGGGACCTTTGGTACGCATTCCAGTGGACATACTATGGCTAAGAAAATCCTACGGGCAGGATATTACTGGTCCACAATGGAAGCTGACTGCTACCAACATTCTAGGACATGCCACAAGTGCCAGATCTATGCGGATAAGGTGCATGTTCCTCCGGTTCCCCTGAATGTTTTGACTGCGCCTTGGCCGTTTGCAATGTGGGGCATAGACATGATCGGCGAGATAAAACCTACGGCATCCAATGGACATCGCTTCATCCTAGTAGCGATTGATTATTTCACGAAGTGGGTTGAAGCAGCATCCTATGCTACGGTAACCAAGACTGTTGTGGCACGGTTCATTCGGCACAACCTGATCTGTCGATACGGCGTCCCTGAGCGGATTATTACAGACAACGGTACCAATCTGAACAATAAGATGATCGCTGAGCTCTGCGAACAGTTCAAAATACAGCACCACAATTCTTCTCCTTACAGACCGAAGATGAATGGGGCTGTAGAAGCAGCGAATAAGAACATCAAGAAGATCGTGCAAAAGATGACAGTGACCTATAAAGATTGGCACGAGATGTTACCGTTCGCTCTGCATGGGTACCGTACTTCAGCAAGGACGTCAACCGGGGCAACTCCTTTCTCTCTGGTTTATGGTATGGAGGCAGTCTTGCCAATCGAAGTGCAAATTCCTTCTCTCCGGATAATGAAGGATGCAAATCTGAACGAAGATGATTGGATCCAGACACGACTTGACCAACTCAATCTCATTGACGAAAAGAGACTTGCTGCTATCTGTCATGGTCAGACGTATCAGAAACGGATGATCAGGGCATTTAACAAGAAGGTCAGGCCACAGGAATATCAAGTTGGGGATCTGGTTATCAAAAGAATCATCCTTCCTCAGAGTGATCCAAGGGGCAAATGGACCCCTACGTACGAAGGGCCATTTGTGGTTAAGCATGTGTTCTCAGGAGGGGCAATGATCTTAACTAACATGGATGGTGACGACCTTCCTCACCCCGCCAATGCAGACATAGTTAAAAAATACTACGCATGAAAAAGACCCGCTAGGCTGACATGCCTAGGCAAAAATAAGGGCTTCCCGTCGAACCAAAAGGGTTCGGGCAAAATGTAGGGATGAAAATGAAAAAATCTGTACACCCGGCAAGTCGAAAACCTGAAAAGGCGGCTTGGGCAAAAATGGGTATCCCGGTGGACTGAAAACCCGAAAGGGCGGTCCAGGCAAAAATTAGGGATAAAGCGTAAAACTATGTCTCATTGATCACTTTGCATCCAGAATCCGGTATCTACATCAAACTCAAACGACATCGATCAGTCAGCTTCACCTTCAACCAAGGTCATCAAGTGATGAGACGCTCGGAGTTATAAAGGCAATAGCAGAGTTGAAACCCAGTGGATCATTCATCTTTCACACAGCTGTTTTATTTTCATTTGTACAAAACTTGTATAAACTCTTTTGATCGGCGACGTACCTCTTACTAGGACGTCAGTCTCTTGTACACAAAACGCCTATTTTCAGGCCATTCAAAAATCAATAAAAATATATCTTCAGTTAAATGTGCCAAGTGTTTTTCTTTTTTCTTGTTTTGTTTTGTTTTGCGAAGAACGTCCAAGGTTCAATTTGTGATGTATGCATTGACAATAATTTGCTAACTCATGAATATTTGCATACGAAACAAAGGAATTAATTGCAGGTGACACTAGAAACAGGGGCAATAAAGAGTTGTCTGAGCAGTCTAATTGTTCTATCCTTTAAAGGTACCAAGGTAGGTTCAGCTAAAGAACATGACCGAGTATCTTAATTCCCCAGAGAGTAGTTCAGTAAAACAATACATGTCTCTCCAAGCAAAATTGCAATTATCAAGGAAATTGAGTATCCTCCCGTAGATCTCAATACTCCCCCAGCAGCACGCATTCTTAACAAGCATCCCCGGCAGTCTTGGTCTAAAGATTGTTCCCCAGCGGTATTTCAATATTCAAAGGAATCACTTCCCCACAGTCTAAAACTTCCCCCAGGAGAGTCCAATCCAGTTTCCCCAGGAAAGTTGGAAGTCATATCCCCAAGCAGCAAGCTTATCTCCAGTAGATTCTGGAAGCTTATCCCTCGCAGAGCACGAACGCGTCGTCCCGGCTTGATTTAAAGAGTTATTTCCGTAACAGGATATAACTGGGTTATCCTCAGCCAAAAGCCACGGAAAGAGCGTCCCCGGCAAAGTATCTTCCTATCCCCAGCGAAGTCTATCAACACTTCCAGCACAACAAGGATATCCTCAGCATAACTCATCAACGGTATCCCCGGCGGAGTTATCTTCATCAACTCAGCAAAGCATCGCTATCCCCACAGAGTAGCACTCCCCAGCATGATCACTAGAGTATCTTTTCTCCCGCAGAATTATTTCATTTGCCAAGTTTATTCCTCAACAAAGTTATCTTCTCCTACCGGTATTCTTGCAACAATCATCCACAGCGGAAGCAAAATCTCTTCCTCAACATCAGCCCAGGATATGACTTCCCGGCACCCGTCAAGGATTTGTTTTCCTAGACGAAAACATACATGAATCATCACATACATCATTATAGCATGCATGTACACATCATATCATATAAATCGCATCCATATTGAGAACATCATTGCTTGATCCATATCAGGCATTGCATATAACTGACCTTTACCTTGCAGGAAAGATGCAGTTGAAATTCTCAAACATATTTCAAGGACCTCTCCAGTCCAGTTAAATCGACTCCAAACAGATTTTTCTGATAAAGATTCAGTAGAAGTTCTCTTATGGTCCCCTCTCCAACGGCGTGTGAGGTGGTAATTCCTTCTTCAGATGGTCCCCTCTCCAACGGCGTGTGAGGTGGTAATTCCTTCTTCAGATGTTCCCCTCTCCGGCATGAGCGTGAGGCGATATTCTCTTATGGTCCCCTCTCCAACGGCGTGTGAGGCGGTAATTCCTTCTTCAGATGTTCCCCTCTCCGGCATGAGCGTGAGGCGATATTCTCTTATGGTCCCCTCTCCAACGGCGGGTGAGGTGGTAATTCCTTCTTCAGATGTTCCCCTCTCCGGCATGAGCGTGAGGCGATATTCTCTTATGGTCCCCTCTCCAACGGCGTGTGAGGTGGTAATTCCTTCTTCAGATGTTCCCCTCTCCGGCATGAGCGTGAGGTGATATTCTCTTATGGTCCCCTCTCCAACGGCGTGTGAGGCGGTAATTCCTTCTTCAGATGTTCCCCTCTCCGGCATGAGCGTGAGGTGATATTCTCTTATGGTCCCCTCTCCAACGGCGTGTGAGGCGGTAATTCCTTCTTCAGATGTTCCCCTCTCCGGCATGAGCGTGAGGTGATATTCTCTTATGGTCCCCTCTCCGACGGCGTGTGAGGCGGTAATTCCTTCTTCAGATGTTCCCCTCTCCGGCATGAGCGTGAGGTGATATTCTCTTATGGTCCCCTCTCCAACGGCGTGTGAGGTGGTAATTCCTTTTTCAGATGTTCCCCTCTCCGGCATGAGCGTGAGGTGATATTCTCTTATGGTCCCCTCTCCAACGGCGTGTGAGGTGGTAATTCCTTCTTCAGATGTTTCCCTCTCCGGCATGAGCGTGAGGTGATATTCTCCTATGGTCCCCTCTCCAACGGCATGTGAGGTGGTAATTCCTTTTAAGATGTTTCCCTCTCCGGCATGAGCGTGAGGTGATATTTCCTTTCGGATTATAATTTCCTAATAGTTCCCTCTCCAACGGTGAGTGAGGTGACTCCCTTTGAGATTATAATGTCCTTCGGTTCTCTTCCTGACACTACGAAGATGGTAATTCTCACCAAGGTTTTCTCAACGAGCATTGTTGAGGTTGAAATCATTCAGGATTCTCTTACCATTCATGCTAAGGCAGTAACCATCCCTGGTTCGTTCATCAGCGTTTGAAGCTCCAGATTCAGCTCCTGTAACCAGTCAGGACATATCTATATCAAGCATCTAAAATCAGCTCCTACGACGTGTCAGGTACTCATTTTTCTGTTTTGCAGGTATGCAGGTTCTCGCTAAGGAATCTCCTACGCGATCAACGTCCAGATGGCATCTATAAGCCCATCATCCTATCCAAGCAACATCCAGATGGCATCTATAAGCCCATTCCCCCATCACTGCTATCATGTGAGCGCAAATTTTTGGGCACTCTAGTGTCCAATCATCTTCTACCCTCGGATTACGAAAGGCACGTCAGCCAATCTGCATCCTCAGGTCTAAGAAGATTGAACAGGGGCAACTGTTGTACCCCAAAATTTGCCCTCCCATATTCTCCAAGATTTGTCAAGTCAAGGTCACAAAATTCCCCAAGGACTATGCAGCTCAACTGTCTCCTAGACAGTCAAAACTAGGGTTTGAGTTCTGGTCAAGCAAATGAACTTTTCAATGGCCCAATCAAGTCTCATATGCCTACAAATGTGGTCAAGCATCCTCATGTCAAGTTTCAAGGCATTCAGCTCAAGATTGCACAGTCAAAACCCTAAATTGCACTACAGTCAACTGTAGGGGCAAAATGGTCATTTGACAGTCAAAAGTTCAAATTTTTGGTCAACATATCATTTTGAAGCCACAAATATCATTTGATCAATGCTTGATCATGATTCTCAAAATTTGGCTCAGAAATCATCAAAGATGCAAAAGTTGCTATATTTGGACAGCTGAAAAAGTCAACTGAAATTGACCAGGGCATAACTTTCACATGGATTATCAGAAAAATTCCATCCAAAGCTCATTTTGAAGAGAAAGACATTTCCTGCAATTCATCTTCATGTTCCAAGTCCAAGAAATGCTCTCACAAAAAGTTATAAATTTCAACATTATAGGTCATTTTCAAAAGTCAACAAAAAGTGACTTTAAGTCAAAGGCCATAACTTGAGATTGGTAAATCAAAATGACATGGGACCAAAGGCATTGGTTAAAGGACTCAAAGACCTTTCCAAAATGTCCAAGAACATGTGAAAAGCTTAAAAATTGACCAAGTTATGCCTTGTGGAAGTTGGGAAATTTTTGGAAATTTTTGAAAGTCAACATTGATGCAAAAGGCCTAAAAATGCAAATGGGCCCATTTTTCTTCCAAGTTTCTTCATGCCAAGCCTATGCACGACCACTAGGCCCAAAGGGAAGTATTCTCATATTTTTTAATTATTTATTTGAATTAATATTAATTTATATTCATTTAAATGATTTTAATATATGAAAAATATCAAACCTAACCTAAAAAATCTTTTTATGCACATTCTAATCTCAATATTTCGTGCTTAATTGATTATGGCAAGTTTTGATAAGATTTGAGCTGATTGAACACAAAAAACCATGAAAAAAGATTGTAAAAGATCCTTAACAAATCAAAGATTGAAAACAATTATTGCCATGGATTTTGTGTAATATTCTTAACCTAAAAGCTTGCCTATATACTCAGAATCACAACCCTAAGCAAAGAAGACTGCAAGCTGCGCCCAAAACAAGCATTGCATATTGAAATTTTTCACAAAAAACTCAAGACTGAAAACTAGCCTTTAGGTCGATTCAAGCTTTGATTTTTGTTTCATTAGCATCCTCAGGCACTCCTGATCAAATTCCAACCAAGAATATCCATTGAAACGCCCTGAAACGGTATCACGACCTCAAACTGTGAAGCAAAAATTTCCAAATTGCATATCATAATTTACGCATCATTGTATATTTTTATTCATGAATTATTGTTCAATATGAAATTTGCAAGCTAACCATAACTTTTGATTGAAGTTTCGTGCGTTTTTGGCCAAGTTACCATGTTTGCTCTTTAGGGTTTTCAGAAGAAAAAATTGGGGCTTTGTCAATACAGTAAAATTGGCCATTGAAACCACCATGGTTGCACTCAGCGTGTTCCTCTGGACAAGACATATACCTCGCGATGGATTTATATATCAAGGAGGGCTATTCGCTATTTTCTTGAATACCCCCTAAAACAACGTTTCAAAAACCGTTGCTCTTTTGTTTTATGTTACAGGGGTGGTGAGGAAGAAGATGGCGTGTCAATCAGTGATACGTCCGTTTAAAATTTCGCGCGTGTTTAACCAATTAGCATTATGTTTCTTTTATATTATTTGCGTTATATTATATATTAACTAAAAGCGCTGGGTTCAGTTGGTAGCACGTAACGTGAATGACCCTCAAGACCTGGGTTCAAGTCCCAGGTCTGGCAAAATCTCAATATTATTTTTCAATGGTTCATCCTATGCAGCGCTAATATCCCAGTGCACCATATTCCCTCACTATCAGGCAGCCACGCGTCCATCAGTAGCAACCCAAGGGCCATGATCAAAGGAGTACACTAAATTCCAGTCAACGCGTCATATAAGATTCAAAAAGTCAATGAAGACTGAAGTTTAATGGGCCAATGTTCTAAGGCCTGAACCTCCTTATTTGGGGCAACACCCCACTCTGGTTTGCTTTCTTTATTTTTTTATTTTAATTATTGTGTGATTTATTTTATTGCTTTAATTAATTAATTTTCTCTTTTTTACAAAATATAAAAAACGTCATAAAGATCAAAAAATGCCAGAAAATATAATATTTATTTTATTGTAGTTATTTTCATCAACAAATTAGTATATGTAAATATTTAGTTTTATTAGGTTATAGTTTTAATCTTTTTATAAAAAATCCAAAAAAAAATAGAATTTAGGTTTAAATAACTTTTTATTTTCTTTTTTTAATTTTCCCTTTTTTTCAGAATAACAATATTATTTATTTATTATTTTATCTTCATAAATTAAAAAAATTGTACATAAGTTAATTTAGAGTTTAATTTAGGTTTTAATTTAAATCTTTCATAATAAATTTAAAACATATTAGAATTAGGGTTTAGCATTTTAACTTTAATTAATTTTTTCCTTTTTTCTTTTAAATCTAAAAAACACAAAAAATAACAAAAACATTTAATCATTTAATTCTTAATTCTCATTAAACTGTTAATATTTTGCAAAAGGGTCCAACGCCCGTCGTTAATCATTTAATTTCGCATGATTTATTTTTATCGTTAATTATAATTTTGTATCTCTCCCAAAGCCATGTACATTTATTTATCACACTTTATTACTTCGCTTTATTTATTTTCTGCTAAATCGGGTCCGGTTTAATTTTGGCGATGTGGACCCGCGCCATTTGTAATAGCCTTAGATTTATTTTTTTTCCGCAAATTTTATAACTGTTAATATGCATGAAAGAATGAATGTCTAATTAAAATCAAGCGTAGAACACGACAAACATGACAAGACAAATAACTGAAACATGACACACAATTCGCACACACCACCCCTAGGGTACGCCTCACTGTTGCCTTGCCTCGAACGGTGATCGTCGAGTAGAGGACGTCTTAGTAAGTCCTCATGATCCGGGAACCTGGCATGAGGGTAGCTTCTAAGGTGTCTTCCTATTGCTCCGGTGATCACCATGTCCCTAAAATCGAATTGACCCGAACACCTCCAACGGTGGTGCTACCTACCTCTCAATGGTGGGATGGCACTACTTTAAGGACATCTACACAGACGAATTCCTTAGGGTAGGTAGGTTCTCAAGGATACTTGCTCTAATCTCAAAACAAACTCAAAAAGACTTTTCACACCGACACTTTTCAAAAGCTTTCAAAGCAAATTTTTCAAACACTCTGACGTACGAGTCGATCTGAAATTTTTCAAAGAAACTTTTTTAAACCCACATTGAAAAGCAAACAAACAATTTTGAAAACACAATGAGCAAGTATCTAAGAGCCCATGGATAACCATGGATAGAAAGGGTGCTAACACCTTCCCTTTCTATAACCTACCTCCCGAACCGAGAGCAATCTCTTTAAAGGAATTTTTCTGTGCTTTTGTCCTTTCCATTTGGA
Organism: Vicia faba; assembly: GCA_948472305.1. Taxonomy (NCBI): domain Eukaryota; kingdom Viridiplantae; phylum Streptophyta; class Magnoliopsida; order Fabales; family Fabaceae; genus Vicia; species Vicia faba. The sequence continues at coordinate 254,997,508 of OX451738.1, read as the reverse complement.
GAAAATAAAAGACGGTGGCGACTCTTGCTTCCGCGACATTTCGCGAACCAGCGTTAAACAGTCAGTTCCAGATCCACCGATCACACATGCATATCATACATATCATTGCATTGCAGGTACCCTTTTGACAGGTTGCTTACCTTCTTCGCTGTTTATTTCAGCCGATCGTCATGAATCCTGAATCGTCTACTAAGCAATCCATCAAGGCCCTCCAGGCTCAGAACGCCCAGTTCCAAGAGCTGATCATGAATTTGGCCCAGGGGCAGCAAGACCTGAAGACCCTGCTCTTGAAAAAGAAAAAGAAGAGGACTGTGTGGTTCAACCCTAGACGCAAACCTGGGAATGGCACACAAAATGAAACTGAGAGGACTACTCCATCTGTTGGGGAAGGCAGTCATCAGAAGGAAAGGGTTCCCAGTCCAGTGGTCTCCGACAACGAGACAGATTTCAACGACGAACAATACCCTCCTGCTGAGGATAAGTACAAGCAATTGGAAGACCGTCTGAATGCAATGGAAATTCAACAAGTACCTGGTTTAGATTTCGGGGATTTGGGTCTAACTTCTAGTGTGGTGATCCCACACAAATTCAAAGCACCCACCTTTGCTAAGTACGATGGGGCATCCTGTCCCAGGCTGCATCTCAGGTATTATGTGCGGAAGATTCAACCGTATACTGTGGACAAGAACCTGTGGATCCACTTCTTCCAGGAGAGTCTTTCAGGGACTCATCTCGAATGGTTCTATCAGCTGGATGGAACCAAGGTTCGTAACTGGGAGGAGTTGGCTACTGCTTTTTACAAGCAGTATCAGTATAATGCCGACCTCGCTCCTACGCGTACCCAACTCTAGGGTATGTCGCTAGGATCGGGAGAAGGTTTTAAAGAGTATGCGCAGAAATGGAGAGACCTGGCTGGAAGGGTACAACCACCGCTGACTGACCGCGAACTTGTGGACATGTTCTTGGGGACCCTGTCTGGTCCATTCTACAACCACCTGATTGGGAATTCGTCTGCTGGATTCATAGATCTTATCTTGACTGGAGAGCGAATAGAAGCTGGCATCAGGTCTGGGAAAATTCAAGAGGCTGCACCTTCTGATAAAAAGCCTCATCATGGAAAGAAAGAGTCCAACGCTGTGCACGGTAAAAAGAGCCGTCATGAGGTAGGGGCAATCCAGATCTCCAATCCTAGACCTACTCAACAAGGACATGGGCAGCAACGCAAGGAGAGCGCACCCAAACGACAGTACACCAAGCTCAACATGTCGCTGGATCAAGCACTACAACAAATGTTGAAGGCAGGGATGATCACCTTAAGGGCTCCTCTCCGGAATCCAAACACTTCTGCTCCTAACTATCATCCCAACGATAGGTGCGCATACCATTCTGATAGCTCGGGGCATACTACGGACAACTGCTGGCCTCTCAAAAACAAGATTCAAGACATGATCGACGCTGGAGAGATTCAGTTTGAAGTACACGAGACTCCCAACATGATCACTGCTCCCTTGCCAAAACATGGCTAGGATTGAGAAATTTTTGTTCATTCGAATGTTCAAGTTGCAATTTTCTTTTGTTCAAACATTTACTCATGCTAAACATTGTTATTTCATTAATGCATCGCATATGTCTGTTCTGAAACAATATATTCGTATTCACTAAATGCAAATTATTTTCATATTTTTTCTGATGATCAACTCTTAAATAATAATTCTAAGCCTCTTGAGGGAGGATGACGAAAACAATACCATAATTTACAGTATGCTTTTGAACAGACCCCGCTGATGAGGTACAAGCATTGTTTCAATCCCTAAACACTGGAGTTATAAGGAAGATAATCCCTCGTCAACCCCTTTGAGCCAAAGAAGTAGGAGTTTTTCTTTTCGAAATTTAAAACCCTTAATCATAACCTGGGGCAGGGTAGTCTCTCAGTTGATCCAAGTGCATAACAAATGGCACCAAGGAGGTCCTTACAAAATAAAGGAAGACAGTGATGGTTCCGAATAATCAAGAAAGGCAGTCATTATCTCAAAAAATAAAAAACCCATTAAGTCAAAACCCATGAAGGAGACTTACAAAACTGGGTCATCCCGCTGACTGTAATTCCAAAAAAGGAAACAGTTCAGGCAAAAAAAAAAAAGGGATAACAAAAAATCAGACAAGAAAGAGGTCTTACAAACCCTCAACAAAAGAGGAATGACTGCCTATTCAAAATAAGTTATCAACATCCGAATCGTCACCGGAAAATCAGAGCAAAGACTCAAACAAGGCCTAACGTATGATCAACTGAGTTTAGGTTTGGAGAACATCACGAAGAGCGGGTGGGTACAAATAATTTGAGCATTTATCCTTCGTTTCTTAAACCGTGAACCAGGCCACGTTATAACCCTCAAAAGTCCTAGCTGAAGCATGGGTTAGTTCGAAAGCATACTGTTACGAAAGGTATCCTGACTCCTTAAGGCCTACGATAAAATAACGAGTTGACATCACGTTTTACAAACATTCACTTGTTTTATGAAAAAGAATGCATTTTCAAAATCTTCAAGACAGACATAGGCTTTGCATTTTTAACATAACTTTGTTTGCATATGACTTTTTGTTTGAACAGCATAGAAGTTCGCACGACGAATGCCTAATGAACAGAAGTACTTCCAACCAAGGGGCATGGCATGATCACGGTCCGTCATTTGGGGAAGTCAAGTCAAGATTCGGAGAATCTCTCAAAGGCCAAATAGCCTGGGGACAAATCTCCGCCTGAGTCACTTGGGGCATTCCAACGACGAATCTTGCCTGATCGAATACCTTCTGGTGGCATGACAAAACACTGCTAACAGGGGCAACTCCCTACATTCTGAGAGCGTGGACATAGTCGGAAAAAAAATGCTGCGCACAATCAAAGACCCGCTAGGTTGACACACCTAGGCAAAAATAAGGGCTTCCCGACGAACCAAAAGGGTTCGGGCAAAAATAAGGGATGAAAATGAAAAAAAATCTGTACACCCGGCAAGTCGAAAACCTGAAAAGGCGGCTTGGGCAAAAATGGGTATCCCAGTGGACTGAAAACCCGAAAGGGCGGTCCAGGCAAAAGTTAGGGATCAAAGCGTACGACCATGTCCTGTCATCTTGTCACCTGCCTACCAGAAGAAGGTTGGTCCATCAACAACTATCAGTACCTCACAGGTCTTCCTCTCCCACCTCAGAAACAGGGGCAATAATGAGTTGCCCAAGCAATCTAATTGTTCTATCCACCAAGGTGCCAAGGTAGGTTCAGCTGGAGAACATAACCAGATATCCCAATTCCCCAGAGAGTGAGCCAGCAAGTCAGTACACTCTCCTCAAGCAAAGCAGTTATCAACCTTAAGGAAGTTGGGTATCCTCCCGCAGATCTCAAACATTCCCCAGCAGCATATATACGTATTCCTAACAAGCATCCCCGACAATCTTGGCCTAGAGATTGTTCCCTGGCGGTATACTAGGCATTCAGCAGGAGCCATTTCCCCGGTACAATTCAAAACTTCCCCAGGAGAGTCCAGTCCAGTTTCCCCAGAAAATTTGGAATTCATCTCCCCAAGCAGTAAGCTTACCCCCAGTAGATTCTGGAAGCTTATCCTCGCAGAGCACGAACATGTCTCCCGGCTTTATTCAAAGAGTTATTTCTTTACCAGGATATAACTGGGTTATCCTCAGCCAAAAGCCACGGAAAGATCGTCCCCGACGAAGTCCTCTTATCCCCAGCGAAGTCTATCAACACTTCCAACATAACAATGGTATCCCCAGCAAGTTATTATCAATAATTCAACAAAGTACCTCTCTCTCCATAGAGTATTGCTTCCCAGCAAGATCGCTAGAGTACGTTTTCTCCCCACAGAGTAATCCATTCGCCAAGTTTATTCCCCAACGGAGTTATCTTCTCCTACTGGTATTCTTGCAACCAACATCCCCAGCGGAAGCAAAGTCCATTCTTCAACATCAGCCCAGGATATGACTTCCCGGCACCCGTCAAGGATTTATTTTCCTAAGACAAAAACATACATTCATAAACATCACATTTCCATACATTATAGCATGCATATACGCATCGTATCTTACAAATCTCATTTATGTTGAGAACATCATTGCTTGACCCATATCATGCATTGCATATGACTGACCTTTACCTTTCAGGAGAGATTCAGTTAGGATCTCAAGCTACACTCCAAGACCTTGTCTGGTTCAGTTAAATCGACTCCCAAATATTTTCCTGGTTATTATCCAGTCAAAGGCCTTCTCTGGTCCAGTTAAACCGACTCCTAAAGGTTTTTCTTTTGAAGACTCAGTTGAAGACTCCAAGACCTTGTCTGGTTCAGTTAAATCGACTCCCAAAGATTTTCCTGGTTATTATCCAGTCAAAGGCCTTCTCTGGTCTAGTTAAACCGACTCCTAAAGGTTTTTCTTTTGAAGACTCAGTTGAAGACTCCAAGACCTTGTCTGGTTCAGTTAAATCGACTCCCAAAGATTTTCCTGGTTATTATCCAGTCAAAGGCCTTCTCTGGTCTAGTTAAACCGACTCCTAAAGGTTTTTCTTTTGAAGACTCAGTAGAAGATATCCAAGATTCTCTCAATGATTGCTATTGAGGTTGTAGTCACCTATGGTTCTCTCCCCGATACTGCGGAGGTGGTAATCCCAGATTTCGCTCAATAATTGCTGTTGAAGTGAAGTTATTCAAGATTCTCTCAATGATTGCTGTTGAGGTTGTAGTCGCCTATGGTTCTCTCCCCGATACTGCGGAGGTGGTAATCCCAGATTTCGCTCAATGATTACTGTTGAAGTGAAGTTATCCAAGATTCTCTCAATGATTGCTGTTGAGGTTGTAGTCGCCTATGGTTCTCTCCCCGATACTGCGGAGGTGGTAATCCCAGATTTCGCTCAATGATTGCTGTTGAAGTGAAGTTATTCAAGATTCTCTCAATGATTGCTGTTGAGGTTGTAGTCGCCTATGGTTCTCTCCCCGATACTGCGGAGGTGGTAATCCCAGATTTCGCTCAATGATTGCTGTTGAAGTGAAGTTATTCAAGATTCTCTCAATGATTGCTGTTGAGGTTGTAGTCGCCTATGGTTCTCTCCCCGATACTGCGGAGGTGGTAATCCCAGATTTCGCTCAATGATTGCTGTTGAAGTGAAGTTATCCAAGATTCTCTCAATGATTGCTGTTGAGGTTGTAGTCGCCTATGGTTCTCTCCCCGATACTGCGGAGGTGGTAATCCCAGATTTCGCTCAACGATTGCTGTTGAAGTTGAAGTTATCCAAGGTTCTCTCAATGTTTGCTGTTGAGGTGGTAATCGCCTATGGTTCTCTCCCCGATACTGCGGAGGTGGTAATCCCAGATTTCGCTCAACGATTGTTGTTGAAGTTGAAGTCATCCAAGGTTCTCTCGCCGTTCCTGTTGAGGTAGTAACCATCCCTGGTTCATTCATCACCGTTTGAAGCTCCAGATCCAGCTCCTGTAACCAGTCAGGACACATCTACACAAAGAATTTGAAGACCAGCCCCCGAAACAGGTCAGGTATTCATTTTTCTTTTTTGCAGGTATGCAAGTTCTCGCTAAAGAAGCTCTTACGCGATCAAAATCCAGATGGCATCTATAAGCCCATCCGCCTTCCATCATCTCTTAGCATGGAATCTATAAGCCCATCATCCTATCCATCAATCTCCAAATGGCATCTATAAGCCCATTCCACCATCACACTGCTACTATGTGAGCGCAAATTTCTGGGCACTCTAGTGTTCAATCATCTTCCACCCTCGGATTACGAAAGGCACGTCAGCCAATCTGCATCCTCAGGTCTAAGAAGATTGAACAGGGGCAACTGTTGTACCCCAAAATTTGCCCTCCCATATTCTTCAAGAAATTGCCAAGTCAAAGGTTCAAAAAGTTCCCCAAGGGTTACACAGTTCAAGGGCCTCCTAACAGTCAAAATTAGGGTTTTGGTTCTGACAAAGTAAATGAAGTTTCCAAGGGTCCAATCAAGTCCCACATGCCTATAAACATGGTCAAGCATCCTCATACCAAGTTTCAAGACTTTTAGCACAAAATTGCACAGTCAAAACCCTAATTGCACTACAGTCAACTGTAGGGGCAAAATGGTCATTTGACAGTCAAAAGTTCAAATTTTTGGTCAACATCTCATTTTGAAGCCACAAACATCATTTGATCAATGCTTTATCATGATTCTCAAAGCTTGGCTCAGAAATCATCAAGATGCAAAAGTTTCCATATTTGGACAGTTGAAAAAGTCAACTGTAAATTGACTAGGGCATAACTTTCACATGGATTATCAGAAAAATTCCATCCAAAGCTCATTTTGAAGATAAAGACATTTCCTACAACTACTCTTCATACTTCAAGTCCAAGAAATGCTCTCACAAAAAGTTATCAATTTCAACATTATAGGTCATTTTCAAAAGTCAACAAAAAGGGACTTTAAGTCAAAGGCCATAACTTGAGATTGGTAAATCAAAATGACATGGGACCAAAGACATTGGTTAGAGGACTCAAAGTACTTTCCAAAATGTCCAAGAACATGAGCAAAGCTTAAAATTGAGCAAGTTATGCCTTGTGGAAGTTGGGAAATTTTTGGATATTTTGAAAAGTCAACATTGATTCAAATGACCTAAAATTGCTAATGGGCCTCTTTTTCTTCCACAATTCATTATCCAAGGCATGTGCACGACCATTTGGCCCAAAGGGAAGTTTTTATCATTTTTTATTTATTTATTTGGATTTTTAATCATTAATAATTCACTTAATTAATTAAAAAACATGAAAAATGCTAAACCTAATTTTTCAAATCTTTTTGTGCATAGAATAATCTTAAGATTTTGTGTGTAATCAGATTTGGAAAGTATCTTGGTGATTGAACATGATTTGGACTAAGTTTGCATGAAAAGATTAGAAAATATTTTGCCTTGAAAACCAAATATTATTCAATCAATGCAAAGGTTTTTTTTGGATCAAATTTTAACCCTAATTGATTCCATACATAAGCTTGATCAAGACCTAATGCCTGCGGACCAAGAAGCTGCGCCATAGACAAGAAGCAACACTTGAGTTTTTGCTTAAAAATTCCAAAACTGAAAACCATATTCCAGGGCTTTTCCAGGTGAAACAACGATTCTATCACATTCCTGGGACATCAAAGAAACTTCCTGGATCAAAAGCACCAATTCTAATGCCTTGAATCATTGTACAGAAGTCAAACTTTTTCACCTTTTTCTCATAATCGTATTTTACAATTTAAGCACATTCATTGCATTTTGTTCATGAATTCTTATTAATTAACTGATTCTGAAGCTAACCCAATTGTTTGATTGAATTTTTATGCACCCTACGCGAATCTACCATTGTCGTATTTTAGGGTTTGCAGAACTTTGAATTGGGGTTTCCCAGTTAAAGAAAAATTAGAACCTCACAGTACCATAACTGGATTCAGCATGCTTGGATGAAGAGAAACCCACCCTCGCGCTCAATTTATGAGCCTCCCTGAGCTAATCGCTATTTTGGAATATGGGGTATAAGGGAACAGTTCCAAAACCGTTGCTAATAGTTTTCATGTTTCAGGAAAAAAGAACAACACGAGGAAGACGCTTAGGTGGAAGGCAGCGGTTGGTTCGTTTAAAATTTCGCGCGAAAAAGACATCAGCGCTTTGTTTTATTTTATATTAATTGATTATTATTATATAAACAAAGTGAGCGTTTGGATCAACTGGCAGGCATAAGCATTGGTAAACCATAGGACCTGGGTTCGAGCCCCAGGTCCCTCACCCTTTACATGTTATTTTTCAATTAATGTTTCTATGCAGTTTCAGTATTGAAGACTACCGTACGTTCACCAAATCAAGCCATCCACGTGCCCAATGGAATGATCAGAAGGCTATGAGCTGAAGAACAGGGTGTGCCTCAGTCAATGCATCCACACGCTTTCAGAAAAGTCAAAAGGGCCTTAGCTTAATGGGCCAGCAAATGTTAACAAAACCTCCAATTTGGGGACAGAACCCCCCCTAGGTTTGCAATCTTCAATATTTTTTTTATTATTCTTTTTATTTCAATTATTATTCTTTCCAATTAATTCTTTTAATTTAATAAAAAACATAAAAAACACAAAAAAATCAGAAAAGACCAAAATTAAATACCTTTATTTAATTAGTATTTTTTTGCAAATAAAATTCATAATTAACTTAGTTTTCTTCTAATTTAGGTTTAAATCTTAACATTTTCTTAAATAATTTAAAATTGGTAGAATTAGTTTTAATTAACTTTTATCTTTTTTTCTTTTCTTTTCACTAATATTTCCTATTATTATTTTTATAATTAAATCGCATGTAAATAATTAGATTAAGTTTAGGTTAAAATTTAATACTTTCTTAATAAATTAAAACAATTAGAATTAGGGTTAGCATTTTAATTTCAATTAATTTTTCTCATTAAAATCTTAAAATACAAAAATACCAAAAAAACAATTTCTTTTCTTTAATTCAATTAATTTAACAATTTAATTTAATTCCATTAAAAAGGGTCCAACGCCCTCGTTTCAATTTAAAATTTCAATTCGCGTATTTATTTCTTTTTTCTTTTAATATTCATGTACTTCTCCCAAAGCCGTGTAATTTCATAATCTTTCGCACTTTTACTTTACTTTCTTTATTTATTTTCTGTCAAATCGGGTTCTGGAAATTTTGGCGATGTGGACCCGCGCCTTTTGTAATAGCTTAGAACTTTACTTTTCTCGCACTTTTAACTGTTAATCAAGGCATGCAAGAATGAATGGACAAAAATAAAAACAAACGCGTAGATCAGCAATAACATGACAAGATAAAATAAACGAATCTGACACACAAATCACACACCACCCCTAGGGTACGCCTCACTGTTGCCTTGCCTCGAAAGGTGATCGTCGAGTAGAGGATGTCTTAGTAAGTCCTCATGATCCGGGAACCTGGCATGAGGGTAGCTTCTAAGGTGTCTTCCCATTGCTCTGGTGATCACCATGTCCTGAACCTCGAATTGACCCGAACACCTCCAACGGTGGTGCTACCTACCTCTCAATGGTGGGATGGCACTGCTTTAAAGGACATTTACACAGACGAATTCCTTAGGGTAGGTAGACGACTCTAGATACTTGCTCTAATTTCAAAACAAATTCAAAAATACTTTTCACACCGGCACCTTTTCAAAAAGCTTTCGAAAGCAACTTTTCAAACACTCTTGAGGACCGATACAAGAGTCGAACTGGAATTTTCAAAGAAACTTTTTAAAACCCACAGTTGAAAAGCAAACAAACTATTTTGAAAACACAAATGAGCAAGTATCTAAGAGCCCATGGATAACCATGGATAGAAAGGGTGCTAACACCTTCCCTTTCTATAATCTACCTCCCGAACCGAGAGCAATCTCTTTAAGGAATTTTTCTGTGCTTTTGTCCTTTCCATTTGGAGAAAATAAAAGACGGTGGCGACTCTTGCTTCCGTGACATTTCGCGAACCAGCGTTAAACAGTCAGTTCCAGATCCACCGATCACACCAAGTAACTAAGAGCCCATGGATAACCATGGATGAAAAGGGTGCTAATACCTTCCCTTTTCATAATCTACCCCCCGAACCCACGAAACATCTCAAAAGGTTTTTCCTGTGCTTTTTTAACCTTTCCTTTAGGATAAAATAAAAAGTCGGTGGCGACTCTTGCTAAACCGAACAAGTGCGAATACAAACGCAAAACTCAAGTCAGTTCTCCCACCGTATCACATTTGGGACTTAAACTTTTAACGCAGCCTTCTATGTAATGGACATCCGCCCCTCTTACTCTTGTCTGCTAGGACGGTCGTGGATCCATAATGCCGATGCTGTCACCTCTACACTGCACCAGATGCTGAAATATCTGGTCCAAAGATAGATTATCACTATCCACAGAGAAGAAGAGTATATGATTAGTCACCTCAATTCCTTCCGGTATGTGGAATTGGATGGCGAGTTCATTGAAACTCCTTTTCAACATTTCGAAGAGGTTCCCCAAGAGGTAGCAGTGACCAAGACTGCGTCCCACATTCCCAAGATTATAAGACCCCCGCTCCGGATGTCATATCTGAAGGATGCCAAAGCAGTAGTAGAGAAGGGTGGATGCACCATCTGGGGGCAACTTCCGGATATTCCGTATAAATCTGACAAGTTTGGTTTTGGGTTCATTTCAAGTGCTCAGAAGGATGTGCGTCGTGCCCGTGCTGGAGGGCCACCCTTGAAGATTAGCAACCGAGAGGTCAATACGGTGGAAGATGGTGAAGAGGATTGCAGCTTGGAGGATTGGATCTTTCCTACTATCAACGGAGGACTTTGCAATTGGGAAGCCAGATACTTTATCCTAATAACTTTCATCCCTCAGTAATTTATCTTGACATTTTTTTTGGACTTGTAATATTCACAAACAATTCGCACATTTAAAAACCTTGTGTCTTGCCCGAGGCACAATGGTCCATTTGTAGGGGTTTTTATTTCATCTTCATGTGACATTCAATGAATCATGGACGTTTTTTTCACATACAAACTTTTGTGCTTATTGTTTTTCTTTTACATTTTATTTTTTAAAGGATGGCTATACCCTTACACACACCCATACTCACAAATGCAGGTACCCCTCTATTCTGGATCCCATGGGTAACGATACTGTTATGGCCTTTTGTGACTCTGAAGATCTAATCTACCAAGCCGAAGATGAAGGTGAGGAAGATTGTGAAGTACCAGGAGAACTGGCCAGACTACTACAACAAGAGGGAAGAGCCATTCAGCCTCACGAGGTACTTGTGGATACAATTAATCTGGGTGCCGAGGAGGATATAAAAGAGGTATAGGTGGGTGCCAATCTAGAGCCTAGTGTCAAGGAGCGTCTGATTCAGCTGTTTCATGATTATGTTGAGATCTTTTCCTGGTCATATGAAGACATGCCAGGCCTTGATACAGACATCGTGGTACATCGTCTGCCAATAAGCGAAGACTGTCCACCAGTAAAACAAAAAGTCCGCCGTATGAGACCTGACATGTCAGAGAAGATTAAAGTGAAATGCATGAAACAATTCAATGCTGGATTCTTGGTTGTCACTTCTTATCCCCAATGGGTTGCCAATATTGTTCCCGTGCCTAAAAAGGACGGCAAAGTACGAATGTGTATGAACTATAGAGATTTGAATAGGGCCAGCCCTAAAGATAATTTTCCACTCCCCCACATAGATCTCCTGGTTGACAATACAACCCAGCACAAAGTGTTTTCCTTCATGGACGGATTCTCAGGTTACAACCAAATCAAAATGGCACCTGAATACATGGAGAAAACTAGATTTGTCACACTGTGGGGCACATTCTGCTACAAAGTGATGCCATTCGAACTGAAGAATTATGGGGCAACCTATCAGCACACCATGGTAGCTTTGTTTCATGACATGATACATCATGAGATAGAGGTCTACGTAGACGATATGATAGCTAGATCATAAATAGAAGAAGAGCACCTTGATCACTTGCAAAAGTTGTTTGAGAGGTTGAAGAAGTATAAATTAAGGTTGAACCAAACAAGTGTACATTCGGAGTACGGTCCAGTAAACTCTTAGGTTTTGTCGTCAGTAACAAAGGTATTGAGGTCGACCCTGCCAAGGTTAAAGCAATACAAGAAATGCTTGCTCCTTGTACTGAGAAGGAAGTCAGAGGATTCTTGGGGCGCCTGAACTATATTGTCAGATTCATTTCTCACCTAACATCTACTTGTGAGCCAATCTTCAAACTATTGAAGAAAGATCAAGTAGTCAGATGGAATGATGAATGCCAGGTTGCTTTTGACAAAATCAAAGAGTACTTACAAGAGCCTCCTGTTTTGATTCCACCAGTCGAGGGAAGACCACTGATCATGTATCTAACTGTTTTAGAGAACTCAATGGGGTGTGTATTGGGGCAGCATGACGAGTCTGGCCGAAAAGAGCACGCTATTTACTATCTGAGCAAACAATTTACCGACTGTGAAACTAGATACTCATTGCTCGAGAAAACTTATTGCGCTTTGGCATGGGCTGCTCGCTGGCTAAGACAGTATATGCTGACTCATACTACCTTGTTGATATCTAAGATGGATCTGATAAAATACATCTTCGAGAAGCCTGCTCTTTCTGGGAGAATAGCTAGATAGCAAATGATCCTAATAGAATACGACATACAATATACTACCCAGAAAGCTATAAAGGGCAGTGTGCTAGCTGATCATCTTGCTCATCAAGCTGTAGAAGACTATCATTCTATGAAGTTTGAATTCCCAGATGAAGATATCATGACATTAGACAACTGTAAAGAAATCAGGCCATATGACGGACCTGAACAAGGATCCCGGTGGACCCTGTTCTTTGATGGGGCATCCAATGCACTTGGTAATGGTATCGGTGCTATACTCATATCTACGGAAGGGTGTCATACTCCCTTTACTGCCAGACTTTGCTTCAATTGTACAAACAACATGGCGGAGTACGAAGCATGCATCTTTGGTCTCAGAGTTGCCATAGACTTGGGGATCAAATCTTTGGATGTTTTTGGAGATTCAGCTTTGGTCATCAGTCAGATCAAAGGGGAATGGGACACTAAGCACCCAAACCTTATCCCTTACAAAGAACATGTTTTGACATTGCTACCATATTTTGAGAAGATTACCTTCGAGCATTTCCTGCGAGAAGAAAATCAGCTAGCAGACGCTCTAGCTACAATGTCATCTATGTTTAAACTTAATTGGGATAACGAGGCTCCCCAGATCACCATCGAACAAATGGATGAACCAGCACATTGTCACGAGATTAATACTGAAGAAATATTGGACCAGCCTTGGTTTCATGAAGTCAAGAGGTATCTTGAGGCTCAAGAATATCCAGAAGGAGCTTCAATCAATGACAAGAGGTTCTTAAGGAGGTTCTCTGCTAAGTTCTTCTTGAGTAATGGCGTCCTGTACAAGCGTAATCATGACTCCATTCTGCTTCAGTGTGTGGATAATGTTGAGGCATAAAAGATCATGGCTGAATTACATGAAGGTACTTTTGGCACTCACTCCAGTGGGCATACGATGGTGAAGAAAATCCTACGGGCAGGCTATTATTGGTCTACCATGGAAGCAGATTGCTATCAACACTCTCGGACCTGTCATAAGTGTCAAATTTATGCTGACAAGGTGCACGTACCTCCAGTTCCTCAGAATGTCTTGACGGCTCCTTGGCCCTTTGCTATGTGGGGAATTAATATGATTGGGGAGATCAAGCCTACAGCCTCCAATGGACACCGCTTCATCCTAGTGGCCATTTACTATTTTATAAAGTGGGTCAAAGCAGCTTCATTCGCTTCCGTTACTAAGAATGTTGTTGCCTGCTTCATCAAGAAAAATCTCATTTGTCGGTACGGTATCCCGAAAAGGATCATCACTGACAATGGTACAAATCTTAACAACACTATAGTCACCGCCTTGTGCGAGAAATTCAAGATTCAGCATCATAATTCTTCCCCCTATTGGCCAAAGATGAATGGTGTTGTCGAAGCTGCGAATAAGAACATGAAAAAGATCATACAAAAGATGATAGTCACGTACAAAGACTGGCATGATATGCTACCATTCACTCTCCACGGGTACCGTACCACGACTCGCACATCAACCGGGGCAACACCCTATTCTTTGGTTTACGACATGGAGGCTGTTCTACCTACCGAGGTCCAGATCCTCTCTTTGAGGATTATGAAGGATGCTGGTTTGAATGAAGACGATTGGATCCAGACTCGACTTGATCAACTAAACTTAATTGATGAAAAAAGACTTATTGTTGTCTGCCATAGTAAATGTATCAAAAACGGATGATCAAGGCTTTCAACAAGAAAGTCAGGCGCCAAGTATATCAAGTTGGGGATCTAGTGATCAAACGTATCATCTTACCACAAAGTGTTCCCAAGGGAAAATGGACTCTTACCTATGAAGGACCATTTGTAATCAAGAACATATTCTTTGGTGGGGCAATGATCTTGATCACCATGGGCGGTGATGACCTGCCACACCCTGTGAACGCGGACATAGTCAAAAGATACTACGCATAAGAGACCCGCTAGGTTGACACACCTAGGCAAAAAAAGGGAATCCCGGCGAACCAAAAAGGTTCGGGAAAAAATTAGGGATAAAATACAAAAAAAATCTATACAACCAGCAAGTTGAAAACCCGAAAGGGCGACTTGGGCAAAAAAGGGTTTCCCGATGGACTGAAAACCCGAAAGGGCGGTCCAGGCAAAAGTTAGGGAATTAAAGCGTATGACTATGTCCCGTCTGATCACTTTGCAGACAACCTTTGACCTCCACTGACAAACTCGGAGTTTCTGATCAATTCAATCATCTTCGGACAAGGTAAATAGATAAGATATTCAGAGATATGAAGGCTATAACAGAATGGGAACCCCATGGAATTATTACACATAGCTATCTTTCTTTGTATAAATTTTTCTTGTTTTATGACACCATTCTCTTACTAGAATGTTTGTCCCCTTTGTACAAAAAAAATACTTATTCAAAGTCAATACAAAGATACCTCTTTAAAAGTACAAAAAAAACTATTTGTCTTTTTCTTTACTCTTGTGTTTTGTTTGCAAAAACGTCCAATGATTCATTGATGAACATAATTACTGTTTACAAATAAACTAAATGAGAAAGATAATTACTGATAGGTTGAAAGGACATGAAAATGTCTCCAGGCTATTCCACAAGCAATCCCCACAGCACGTCATTTAAATCCCCAGCGGAACAAATTTCAAATTATTAATCCCCAGTAGAAATCGTCAAATTTCTCAGGATTCAGCAGATCTTACAAGCAGTACATGGCATTGCCCTTACAACGGAATTTACTTCTCTCAACAAGAGTTCATCAGTACTTCAACTTCAAGACATGAAAGTTCAACATATCCTCAACAGCTTTCAAGGATTTATTTTCCTCAATCAAACAGCAATACAACAAATCAGTTGACATGCGCATAAATTACATCCATATATCATAAATATTAATAAAGAAAATACATTGCATCATACATCTCATGCAATATAACTTTGTTTCAGCTAACATTTTACCCTTTTCAGGATAAGATTAAACAACTACCATTAACAATATGCAATCAAATACAGTTCATATACGCTCCAGACACGGGTGCCATTCTAATACTCATTCAGATTCAACTATCAGATACAGTTTATATAAGCTTCAGGCACAGATGCCATTCTGATACTCATTCAGATTTCAAGTTCAGACACAGTACGGATACGCTCCAGACACGGATGCTATTTTGTTACTCATTCAGATTCAACCTTCAGATACAGTTCAGATACGCTCCAGACACGGATGCCATTCTGATACTCATTCAGATTTCAACTTTCAGATACAGTTCAAATACATTCCAGAAACGGATGTCATTCTGATACTCATTCAGATTCAACTCTCAGATACAGTTCATATACATTCCAGACACGGATGCCATTCTGATACTCATTCAGATTCAACTCTCAGATACAGTTCAGATACCTCCAGACACGGATGTCATTCTATTACTCATTCAGATTCAACTTTCAGATACAATACGGATACGCTCCAAACTCAGATGCCATTCTGATACTTATTCTTCCGACTTAAAACTTACAATTCAACAAACGTTCCTAGATGGCATCTATAAGCCCATCTCCAACAAGATTCTATCACTTCTCCAAATTTCATCTTTAAGCCCATTCCCTCAACTACACATCGTCGAGTGCAAATTTATGGGCACTCTAGTGTCCAATCATCTTTCACCTTCGAGTCACGAATGGCAAAGCTCGCCAATCTAACTCTTCAGGTTTAAGAAGATTGAACAGGGGCATCTATTGTACCCCAAAATTTGTCCTCTCATTTATAAAGATTATTCTCACAATATATCTTTGACTGAAGACTGGATTAGGGTTTGGTCAGCTCAAGACATCTCATCTTACACTATTGACCCAAAATCAGGGTTTGAGTTTGCACAAGGATTTTTGGACTATAAATGCTTCATATGACTTTCAAACATCATTATGGACCCCTAAGATTACTCATGACAAGTTTCAAGCTTTGAACCATATTTTTTATCAGTCAGTTGGACAGTTGACCTAAAAATCAGTTGTATTGGGGAAAAAGTCAACCATGGCCAATTTACAGTCAAAATTCATAATTTTTTATCCACATTAACGTTTTAGACTCATATGTATTATTTGATCAAGTTTGAACTATAATTCTTCAAGAAATTTGATCAAATCATCAAAAGGGCAAAATGGTCAAAATTAGGGTTTTAACTGAGAAAGGGCAATTTCTGATTTTTGACCTAGAAAATGACAAATTTGTTTGAATAATGATTTCAATGGATCATTTGTATCATCTTGACCTAATTATGTGGCTCAAAACATTGCAAATCCATTGGATAGACAGATGAAATTTGTAGTCAACTGTATACTGAAAAGTCAAACTTTGACTTTTTGGTCAAAATCAAGTGCCAAGGATCACAATTCATCAAAACATGTCAAAATGTGAAACTTGTTCATCAAGGAATAAAAGATTGAAGATTTGGTTTTAAAAAGTCAAAATTTCTAAACTTAGGAAATTTTCTAATTGTTGGAAATTTCATGTTTTTTCGTAACTTTGAGCAAAAATTTTACCATGATGTAAGATGATTCAAGAGAAATTCCCAACATGAAAGTTGTAGATCTCCATGAAATCTACAACTTTTCTTCACACATCTTTCCATAAAGATTCTTGGATCTCAAGATATAATTTTATGAATACATGCCCATGAACTAAAATAACTTAGTGAAATTTTGCCCTAATTTAGGCAGGTTTTGGATCCAACTTCATGGCAATTTTTCACCTAGTTCCAAGAGGAATCTTGAAATTAATTTTAAATATGAGTTATAGAGCACATTGCAAGCTTTCCAAAATGTCCAAGAACTACTTGAGATCATTTTTGAGTAGGGAGAATCGAGGAGATGAAATTGGTATTTTCTCACTTTGTTTTCAAGCCATTTCATGAAGAACAAAATTCAAATCTGAACCTATGCTGCCTAATCCATGCTTTACAGGTGCCAAACTTGTATCTTACTCCACAATTTAATACTTACTCAGTTGACAAAGCTTTAATCCAAGCCCAAAAGTCTTTATCCAAGCTTTAATTTCATAAATGGCACAAAGTTGCCATTGCCATTTTTGAAAAGCTTCACTTTTGCAACTTTCCAATTCTTGAGAATTGGACCTGTCTTCTCTGCACAAACAAGTCCTACAGACCTAAAGCAATTTGTATAGATCTCATACCAACTCCAAGCAGGCCAGTACAAGCATGTAAAGACTTCTCCCTTCACTTTGCTTTAAAAACAAGAAAGTGTGCAAAAAGCCTACAACTAAAAGATCTGTTGTGAAACTGACTTGAAACTTTCTCCATACTAATACACAAACATATTACAATAGGAAATACGATTGCAAAAGGCCTGAAACACTCAAACACTCCATATCACCAAAACTTGTCAAAAACTTACAGTTTAGGCATAAGCATAGCAATCCACAAATTGGCTCGTGCGTTTCAAGTTTTAATCATCCAAACACTTTACCTACATCATATCTAAGTGACCCAGACCATCATCCAT
This sequence comes from Vicia faba, assembly GCA_948472305.1. NCBI lineage: Eukaryota > Viridiplantae > Streptophyta > Magnoliopsida > Fabales > Fabaceae > Vicia > Vicia faba. The sequence goes on along the minus strand of OX451738.1, from coordinate 254,979,803 downwards.
GCACTGTAACTCCTCCTTCTTCATCTTCCATTTTTGTTTTCAAAGCTTGCAGGTTGACTTGGATAGAGAGTTTCAGACACTTTCAAAGCAAGGTAAGGATTGGAACACACTCAGGGAGGTTCAAGCAAGCTCAAGCAATCTTCAGGCCTTCATAAATCTCACTCAAACTCCATTCACGATCTCAACTGAAAGAGGTAAAAACTCCAACTTTTATCTTTTCAAACATGTTTCCATTGACCATGATTTGTGAATAAACAATGTAGACATCATTGCTACGAAGTTGTACATATCTATAACTTGCATTTATTTGGCCTGAGTTGAGAGAATTTTGAGCTTGAAGTTTCTGAAAAAATTAGGTTAAGAATTAGGGCCATTAAAATTCTCTTTAATCTTGGACTTATAGTTTTAGTTATGCACATGGTTCGAATCGTGGGACAAAATGCTATAACATTCATGTTATCAATTTCTATTTTTGTTGAGAGATGAAAGAGTTACAGGAGGTCCGGCTAGCTTGAGGAAGAAGATGAAGTACAGGGCAAGGAAATTTCTTATGTTATATTTTTGTTATTTCATATAAATCAACGGATGTACAGCCACCCCAGTGGCAAGGTAGAGCGCTGGTAAGGCCCATGTCATGGGTTCAAACCTTGGCGCTACCTTTTACATTTTTCCTATTTTTTCAGTTTCAGTTTTTGGCTTTTTTTGGCCAGATGGGCTTGGTTCTTGGGCTTTTTTTTTTCTAACACACTACTCCCTGTTTACTTGCAGCACCCCTGGCCCAATATTTTTATTATTCATTTTATTTTCATATTTTGTTTTATTAAAATATTTTCTTTAACACATAAAAATCATAAAAAATATAAATATGATAATATTGTATTTTTATTTTATTTTATTTTATTTTTCACATAAAAATATATTTTATCTTAAATATATACTAACTATCTTTCTTAAACAAATTTGTAAAAATAAATTAAACTTAGATATGTTCTATCTTTTCTTTTATATATATACTTGTAAAATATTTATTTTAACATGTAAAAACTAAATATATTTTTATAAAATATTATTTATTATTTTTGATAAAAAAAATACATAAAAATAATACATAAGAACTTTATTTTCTTTTAAATTAGAAATTAGGGTTAACTTTTGTTTTCAAGAATTAATTTCTTTTTTTCTTAAGTTATTAGGTTTAGTTCCAAATTTCTTTTCACCTTAAAAAAACAAAACAAAATCTTTTTCTTGCATATACATAACATTGCATATTTAAATATTGTATTTGTTTATTCCAATATTCGTACAAATTCGATTTGGTTGTAATAGCTTAATTAGATTTACATTATTTCAAATCCCCATTCATAATTTGTATTCCCCCTCCCATAAAAATGTTGTAATAGCGTAGTAATCTTTAAATTACGCAATTTACCGCTTTTATATGCCATGCTAGTAATTAGGGTTTGTATGGCAAGATAAAAACAAATCAAATAGAAAACCCTAATCCAAGACAAAATCAAAGCATGAAAATAACACACTTGCACACAAGCATCCTTAGGGTTTCTCCACTTGGTTGCCTTATACAAAAAATAGTCATATTACGCATGCAGAGTATCTTGGCAAAAACAAACAAGTATAAGATCATAGTCCCTCGATGACGCTATTCAAAGTTGCCTTACAAAATGATCTTGGTCCCTCAAAAAATGCTAAGATACTTTGCAACATTGTTAATCATGGTTATATGATGACCCGTGCCCGTCCCGTTTACATCCAAAGATAGGGTTGTTACCAAATCCATGGTAAGACGACAATGTCAAGGGAATAGAAAATGAACAAGAAAGACATTTGAGTAGGTAGATCACTTCTAGTTACTTGCTCTATTTTAAAACAACTATCCTTGCTTTTTTCAAAACAAACACACACATTTCCAAACATTTTACAAACATTGAAAACATTTTCAAAAAGACAAAAATATTTGTATACATTCTTACGAACGAGAATCGTTACAAAGGTTGCCTAAACAATGGCCTCTTTTACAAAATACTTTCAAAAACCACACAAAGCACAATTTCAAAACAAAAAGCAAGTGATCTAGCAAGTAACTAAGAGCCCATGGAAAACCATGGATGAAAAGGGTGCTAATATCTTCCCTTTTCATAATCTACCCCTCGAACTCAAGAAACAATCTCAAAGGTCTTTCATGTGCTTTTTCACCTTTCCTTTTAGATAAAAGAAAAGTCGGTGGCGACTCCTGCTAACCGCAACATTTGCGATAAAACGCAAAATCCTCAAGTCAGTTCTCCCACCGTATCATAGTATGCCCAAAAGTGGAGAGATAAGGCTAGTAGGGTGCAACCCCCTTTAACTGATAGGGAGATAATTGACATCTTCATGGGAACTTTGACAGGGCCTTTCTTCAAACACTTGATCGAAAGCTCCTCAGCCGGGTTCACCGAGCTAATACTGACCGAAGAAAGGGTCGAAGCTGGCATAAAAAATGGAAAGATTCAAGAAGCTACACCTTCTGATGCTCAGAAAAAGCCATACAGTGGGAAGAAAGAGTCCAATGATGTGTACAGTCGAGAGAGTCGTCATTACCAACACGTAGGGGCGATCCTGATCTCTGGTTCTGCGTCACACCGACAACAGCAATGGGGAAATCAACTAAGGCCAGACGAGCCCAAAAGACAGTTTACCAACATCAACATGTCGTTGTCTCAAGCGCTACAACGCTTGTTGAGGATGAATCTGATTGCATTGATAGGACCTCATTCAAACCCCAAAACTTCTTCTCCTAACTACAATCCTAATGCAACATGTGCTTATCATTCTGGCAGTCCCGGGCATGACACTAATGATTGTTGGGCATTGAAGTACAAGATTCATAATTTGATTGACGCCAAGGAGATCGATTTTGACCCTCCGGAGACTCCAAATGTGATCACTACTCTTATGCCAAGTCATTGAGAGTGTCTTGTTCATTTTGAATTTTCAAGTTGTAATCTCTTTTGTTATTCAAACAATTATCTATTAATGTCAAACATTGTTTCATTAATACATTGCATATGTTTGTATTGAATTATTTCATTTTCATTACATTTAAACTATGCTTTTTACTCTCTTTATGACATTAAACTCTTGCTAAAAGTTACAAGCCTTTAGAGGGAGGATGACGAAAACAATGCCATAATCTCATACAGTATGCTTTTGGACAGACCTTGCTGACGATGTATAGGCATTTTTTCAAATCCTAAACACTGGAGTTATAAGGAAGATAATCCCTAGTCAACCCCTTCGAGCCAAAGAAGTAGAAGTTTTCTATTTTAACACAAATTGAAACCTTTAATCAAAACCTGGGGCAGGGTAGTCTCTCAGTTAATTCAAATGCGCGTTCAAATCGCAAACTCTCATTTCGTAATACAATGAATGACATCAAAAAACATTCCTCTGGAATCAAAAGACGGTGATGGTTCCCTATCACATAGGCAGTCATTATCTCTAAAAGAGAAAAGCCCACTAAGTCAAAACCTACAAAGGAGACTTAAAGAAAACTGGGGCATCCCGCTGACTGTAATCTCAAAACAAGAACAGTCAGGCAAAAATCAGGGATAATAAATCAAAAGAAAGAGGTCACTACAGATCCTCAAAAACATGAAAAAAATGTTGCAAAAATGATTTCCTTCCAACAAACTTAACTTATCTAAACCATCACCAAAACGTCATTCCAGACTCAATTGGAGTCCAAACGCATAATTAACTGAGCTTAAGATTGAAGAACGTCACGAAGAGCGGGTGGGTACAAATACATTTGAGCCTTTATCCTTTGTTTCTTAAACCGTGAACCAAGCCATGTTACAACCCTTCAAAAGTCTTAATTGAAGCATGGGTTAGTTCGAAAGCATACTGTTACAAAAGGTATCCTGACTCCTGTAAGGCTTTACTCAAAATCCTGAGTTGAATTTTTTACAAAACTTCTTTACTTGCTAAAAACGCATTTTTTAAAACTTCAAGACAAGCATAAACTTTGCATTACTTGAATATCACTATTTGTATATGGCTATTTGTTTGACAGTGGAGAAATTCACACAATGAATATCCAATGAACGAAAGCTCTCTCAATGAACAAAATCACTTCAAGTAGGATGACACTTCCATTGACAAACCTCCTATCAACAAGGGGGCATGACATATCACTATTGGAGTTAGGTCTGGTAAACTCCTGGGATTCATTGTAAGCAACAAAGGCATTGAAGTCGATCCCGCAAAAGTAAAAAGCAATACAAGAGATGCCTGCTCCCCGTACTGAAAAGGAGGTTAGAGGATTCTTGGGGCGCTTAAACTATATTGCCAGATTCATCTCACATCTGACTTCTACCTGTGAGCCAATTTTCAAACTCTTGAAAAAAGATCAGGTAGTGGAATGGAACGACGATTGTCAAGCCGCTTTTGATAGAATCAAGGAGTATTTGCTAGAACCTCCTATTCTGATGCCACCCGTCGAAGGAAGACCATTGATCATGTATTTGACCGTCTTGGATAACTCAATGGGGTGTGTTTTGGGCCAGCATGACGAGTCTGGTCGAAAAGAGCATGCTATTTATTACCTTAGCAAAAAGTTTACCGACTGTGAGACTCGCTACTCACTGCTCGAGAAAACTTGCTGCGCTTTGGTATGGGTTGCTCGCCGACTAAGACAGTATATGTTGACTCATACTACCTTGTTGATTTCCAAAATGGATCCTATCAAGTATATCTTCGAAAAGCCCGCTTTATCTGGAAGGATAGCTAGATGGCAAATGATCTTGACCGAGTATGACATCCAGTACACCACCCAAAAAGCTATAAAAGGGAGTGTATTAGCTGACCATCTGGCTCATCAGGCTATCGAAGACTATCAACCCATGAGATTTGACTTCCCAGACGAGGACATCATGAATTTGGACAACGTTGAAGGTGACGGACCGTATGACGGACCCGAAAAGGGATCTCGATGGACCCTGTACTTTGATGGTGCTTCAAATGCACTTGGAAATGGTATTGGCGCGGTACTCATTTCTCCGGAAGGTTGTCACACTCCTTTCACAGCCCGACTTTGCTTTAGCTGCACAAACAACATGGCTGAGTATGAAGCCTGCATCTTTGGTCTCAAGGCTGCTATAGACTTGGGGATCAAATCTTTGATCGTATTTGGGGACTCGGCTTTGGTTATCAGTCAAATCAAAGGAGAGTGGGATACCAAACATCCTAATCTTATCCCATACAAAGAACATGTCCTGACATTGTTGCCTCATTTCGAGAAAATTACCTTCGAGCATTTCCCGCGAGAAGAGAATCAGCTAGCAGATGCTCTAGCCACAATGTCCTCCATGTTTAAACTCAACTGGGATAACGAGGCTCCCCAAATCACCATCGAGCGAATGGATGAACCGGCACATTGCCACGAGATTAATACCGAAGAAGTAGTGGAACAACCTTGGTTCCATGAAATCAAAAGGTATCTCGAGACCCGAGATTATCCTGAAGGAGCTTCCGTGAATGACAAGAAATTCTTAAGGAAATTCGCTGCTAAGTTCTTCCTGAGCAACGGCATCCTTTACAAACGAAGCCATGATTGTGTGTTACTCCGATGCGTAGATAAAGCTGAAGCAGAGTTGATCATGACTGATATACACAGCGGCACATTTGGCACTCACTTGAGCGGGCATACAATGGCTAAGAAGATCCTAAGGGCAGGCTATTACTGGTCTACTATGGAGGCTGACTGCCATCAACATTCCCGTACTTGCCACAAGTGTCAAGTCTATGCTGACAAAGTTCATATCCCTCCGGTTCCTCTCAATGTCCTGACTGCTCCGTGGCCCTTTGCAATGTGGGGCATTGATATGATTGGAGAGATCAAGCCCACGGCTTCCAACGGACATCGCTTCATCCTGGTTGCCATTGACTATTTCACCAAATGGGTCGAAGCAGCTTCCTTCTCCTCTGTTACTAAAAATGTGGTTGCCCGCTTTATCAAGCAAAATCTCATATGTCGGTATGGTGTCCCAGATAGAATCATCACAGACAACGGTACAAATCTGAATAACACAATGATCACTGCATTGTGCGAACAGTTCAAGATTTATCATCACAATTCATCTCCCTATCGGCCGAAGATGAACGGTGTTGTTGAAGCTGCGAACAAAAACATTAAGAAGATCATTCAGAAAATGACAGTCACTTACAAAGACTGGCATGAGATGCTACCGTTTGCTCTGCATGGATACCGTACGACGACACGTACTTCAACTGGGGCAACCCCATTTTCTTTGGTTTATGGCATGGAAGTTGTGTTGCCTATGGAAGTCCAGATTCCTTCTCTAAGGATTATGAAGGATGAAGGCTTGAATGAAGATGATTGGATGCAAACTCGACTTGATCAACTCAATCTGATCGACGAAAAGCGACTTGCTGCTATATGCCATGGTCAGACGTATCAAAAGCGGATGATCAAGGCCTTCAATGAAAAAGTCAAACGTCAAGTGTATCAAGTCGGAGATCTAGTAATCAAGCGGATTATCTTGCCGCAAAGTGATCCCATGGGAAAATGGACTCCTACATATGAAGGACCGTTTGTGATCAAGAGCATATTTTATGGTGGTGCAATGATTCTGACCACCATGGACGGTGACGATTTGCCGCACCCTGTGAACGCAGACACAGTCAAAAGATACTACGCATAAAATAACCCGACTGGCCGAAAACCCGAAAGGGCGGCTTGGGCAAAAATGGGCATCCCGGTGAACCGAAAACCCGAAAGGGCGGTTCAGGCAAAAATTAGGGATAAAAACAAAAAAATCTGTACACCCGGCAAGTTGAAAACCCGAAAGGGCGGCTTGGGCAAAAAGGGGTTTCCCGGTGGATCGAAAACCCGAAAGGGCGATTCAGGCAAAAGTTAGGGAATTAAAGCGTATGACTATGTCTCGTCGGATCACTTCAAAGACAATCTCTTCATCAACCAGTTCCAGGCTTCTGATCAATCCAGTCATCGGCAAACGAAGCATTGAATGGACAGATATTCAGAGTTGTGAAGGCTATAGCGGAATGGAATCCCATGGAATTATTTCACATAGCCATCTTTATTTTGTATAAATCTTTCAATATGTACGACAAAATCCTCTTACTAGGATGATTGTCTCCTTTATACAAATATACTCATAGAAAATCAATACAAATACTTTTCCCAGAAATTTGTGTCATTTCCTTTTCTTTTCTCTTGCACTATTTGTTTTATTTTGAGAAACGTCCAATGTTTTGTTAAATAGGCATATGCATTTGAAACATAATCATTTTCTTATAAGTCGGAAAAAAGGATTACAGATAGGTCAAAGGAACAGTTGGATATCTTGATACCCTTCAAAGGAAACCCCCGAGATTTGGGATCCGTATCCCTGGAAAGTTTTGAAGCTTATCCCCTACAGAGTACGGACGTCTCTCCCGAGTTCTATTCAAAGTTATTCCTCACAAGGCCTTATAACTGGGTTATCCTCAGCTAACAACCACGGAGGATCGCACTCGCCAGAATTCTTCCTATCCCCAGCGGAGTTCATCAAAATTCCCCAGCAGTAACTTATCTTTGCAAATCCCCAGCCAGAGAATCCTCCGGAATTCATTTCCCCTCAGAATGTAAGTTTCGATATCCCCAGCGGAGCCAGACTAACGAACCTTTTCCCCACAGAGTTTTAGGAAGGAAAATCTTGAGTTCCCCAGTGAAGTCGCCAGAGATACTTCCCGCCAAGCTGAAGATTCTCAGTCTTGCATCCCCGGCATAAGTCTACTAGATTGGTACTCCCCAGTAGAAGTCATCAGGATTTCCCCAGAGGTTTGGTATACAACCCAAGCTCTTTGTTCCCCAGCAACAGCCAAGGAATTATTCTTCCCGGCAGCAGTCAGGATGCTTTTATCTTCAATTATCCCCAGCAAGACAGCTTAATATACGCATTCATTGCATTCATATCATAAACATTCGTATAACATATATTGCATCATGCATTTCATGCAACATAATTCTGCGTTTAGCTAACATTTTGTCCGAACAGGATAAGAATAAAAGGCTATTATTAACAGTTTCAGATGCAGTTGTACACGGACTCATCCTCAGGCAACCCTACACCGGTTCCCCCTCAAACTCAAAGACTTCTGAAAACAGTTTACAGGTTCTCCAAGTAACGGATGTCAACCTATCGCTTGTTCAGTTTCTTCTCAAGACTTCTGAAAACAGTCTTTGGATTCTTCCCAACAACGGATGTCAATCTATCACTTGTTCAGATGCAACCTTTTGAAAACAATTTACGGACGCTTCCCAACAACGGATGCTGCTCCATTGCTTATTCAACTTCAAGATTTCTGAAAACAGTTCACGGGTTCTCCAAGTAACGGATGTTAACCTATCACTTGTTCAGTTTCTTCTCAAGACTTCTGAAAACAGTCTATAGATTCTTCCCAACAACGGATGTTAATCTATCACTTATTCAGATGCAACCTTTGAAAACAGTTTACGGACGCTTCCCAACAACGGATGCTGCTCTATTGCTTATTCAACTCCAAGATTTCTGAAAACAGTTTATGGGTTCTCCAAGTAACGGATGTTAACCTATCGCTTGTTCAGTTTCTTCTCCAGACTTCTGAAAACAGTCTATAGATTCTTCCCAACAACGGATGTTAATCTATCACTTATTCAGATGCAACCTTTGAAAACAGTCTATGGATTCTTCCCAACAACGGACGTCAATCTATTGCTTATTCAGACCCCAGTTCAAGATGGTCCTAAGCATGGACACCTTCCTGATACTCATTCCAGATGGCATCTTTAAGCCCATCCCCGACAAGTTTCTGTCACCCCTCTCAAGATGGCATCTCTAAGCCCATATCCAAATGGCATCTCTAAGCCCATCTCCAAATGGCATCTCTAAGCCCATCCCCGCATTCATTGCTTTGACGAGTGCAAATTTCCGGGCACTCTAGTGTCCAATCTCCTTTTACCCTCGAGTCACGAAAGGCAAACTTGCCAATCTAACTCTTCGGATTCAAGAAGATTGAACAGGGGCAACTGTTGTACCCCAAAATTTGCCCTCCCATTTCTCAATGATTTCTCATCACAAAACCTTTGAAGCCCAAGATCCAGTTAGGGTTTCATCTGCTCAAGACTTCTCCTTGCACTGTTGATCCAAATTAGGGTTTGTGTTTGCACCAAGATGTTTTGACCTAAAATGCCTAAGATGACTTTCTTGCTTCATATTGGACTCCCAAGTTTATCCATATCAAGTTTCAAGTCTTGATTCCAAGTTTTGCCCAGTCAATTGGACAGTTGACCTAGAAATCAGCTGTATTGGGGAAAAAGTCAACTGTGGCCAATTTACAGTCAAACCTCATTATTTTTTATCCACATCAACATTATGAACTCATATGAACCATTTTATCAAGTTTGGATCACAATTCCACAAGAAATTTGATCAAATCACCAAAAGGGCAAAATGGTCATTTTTAGGGTTTTGACTGCACAAAGGCAAGTTTTGACTGTTTGACCCAACCAATGGCAAACAAAGCTCACATATGGACTCAAGGACCCCATGGAATTGTCTTGACATTCTCAACAAGCTCAAAAGATCCCAAGTACACAGGATTGACAAATGAATTTCCCAGTCAATTGATCAATTTTAACTGTATACTGAAAAGTCAAACTTTGACTTTTTGGTCAAAATCAAGAGTCAAGATTCATTTTTCATCAAAACATGCCAAATCATGAAACTTGTTCACCAAGAAATCACAAAATGCAAATTAGGGTTAGAAATTAGAATTTTTCATAACTTAGAATTTTTCTAAGTTATAAAAAACCCTAATTTTTTCCCAACTTTGCCCCATTTTTTCACCAAGATCCATTTGGATTCAAACAAAAGTCAAAACATGAAAGTTGTAGCTTGTTGCATAATCTACAACTTTGATTCACAAAGTTTTCCCATTTGAGGCTTGTATCTCAAGTTAAAAATTTTTGAATAAGGGCACTAAACCATTCTTAACTTAGTGAAATTTTAACCTATTTTGACAAGGTTTTCTACCTAACTTCAAGACCATTTTCCATACACTTCCACTTGGAATTTCAACTTGAACTTCAAAGATGGATTGTAGTACACATTCCAAGCTTTCCAAAATGTCCAAGAACTTCTCAAACAACCTCATGGTTAAGGAGAATCGAATTTTGCAAAATGGGAAAAAGTCACTTTTGTTCTTGGCCATGTACATGTTCATAACACTATGCATTTCAATCTCAGCTTGCATATCTTGATTACAGGTCCTTAAACCATCCAACACTCATAAATTTAATGCATATTCTTTGTGCCAAAGCCATGTTCTTTGTGTGCTAGCATTGCATAAAGGATTAATCCCAAAATAGATAAAGCATTTCTTCCATTTTTGCAAAAGCTAGCTTTATGTCCAATTACAAATCCAAGAAGTACAGTCCATATCTAATTGGCACAAGTTTATGTGTTAATCACACTGATCAAGGAGGGATTATGCAGCATAGTATGAGGGCCTGTACAGGCTAGAGGCACAAAGTAACCATTGCTTGCTTAAAGTGTAAGAAACACATCATAACTCAAACCAACTCTCATATCAGCTTAGAAACCCTTAAGTGAACTTGAAAAACATACTCAAGACATCTCAACCAAGCTATTGCACGACCCTAACACCTCTCATACACTCTCAATCTCAGAATCATCTTCAAACTGCAAAAACAGGGTCAGGCCTGCAGTTTGAGTGCCATCTTCCATTTCCCTCAAACTCTCTTGCCCAAACCAGTTCACATACATTCCCTAGCACCTATGCAAGCTAACCATGCCTTGAAACACGACCTGTAATCCCTCTAACCACTTCCACCATTTTCAGTTTCTTGTTTTGCAGGTGAAGTGCTCTAGCACGATTCAAAAGCTTTCAAGACAAAGTAAACGTTAGAATAGCATCCCTGGACCTCAAGGAAGCTTTTCCAATCATCACCTTGCACTGAAAGCTTCCTCATTGCCAGATAGAACTTCAGCTGAACAGGTATCTTGGTGAACTTCTATCTCTCTTATCAAGCATCATTAGCTCTAAGTTTGTGAATAAACAATGTTCTACTCATGCCACTGAACATGTACATGTTTTTACTTTTCATTTCTTTTACATGAGCTGTGAGAATTTGAGGTTTGAAAATGGCAGAAAATCTAGGTTAGGATTTGGGGGAGAATAAATTCTCCCTCATCTTAGAGAGTTAGATCAAGTTCTGCATATGGTTGGATTCGTCTCTTGATGCTGAACATTTTTTATGTTATGAGTTTTCATTAATAAGCCAGGAATCAGGAGTTAGAAGATCAAGAACAGGGCGCGTGTTTTTTTGAATGACACAGTTCAGAGGTTGAAGAAAGGTGGCATTGGGCTGGGCTTGCTTTGTGTTTTCTTTTTGCACCCTACAATTGGTTTTACACCCCCTGAGCCCATTTGCTTTATTTTTAATGTTTTTTGACTTTTTTTTTTAATTAACTCATTTATTTTTTCTCAGCATATTAAAAATTTAAAAATATTTTTTCTCATCATTTTTTATTTTATTAGGGATTTATTTGATTTTTTCTCTTAGTTTGTACACAAAAAAATAAATATATATGTTTTGTTTAAAATATTAAAATATTGGAAATACATTTTTACATACTTTTATCTTATTTTTACTTCCTGAAAATATTTTATAGAAAAATACTTTTTTTTTATAAATATTAAATATTATTAATTAATATATATATATATATATATATATATATATATATATATATATATATATATATATATATATATATATATATATATATATATATATATATATATATATATATATATATATATATATATATATATATATATATATATATATATATATATATATATATATATATATATATATATATATATATATATATATATATATATATATATATATATATATATATATATATATATATATATATATATATATATATATATATATATATATATATATATATATATATATATATATATATATATATATATATATATATATATATATATATATATATATATATATATATATATATATATATATATATATATATATATATATATATATATATATATATATATATATATATATATATATATATATATATATATATATATATATATATATATATATATATATATATATATATATATATATATATATATATATAACATAGTTTGTAAATAATATAAATAGGTAGAAATATATTAATACACTTAGGATATAAATACCAAAAAATGTACATATTTTTTTTTATATTTAATACTAAAAAATACATTTTTTAAGTATATTATATTTTTATCTTATTTTTGTATATAAATAGTCAATATTACAAATATTAAATAACTAATACCATTTTGATTAAAATTAGGGTTTTGCCCTAAATTTGAAAATACCCCAAAATATAATACCTTGTTATTTCTCTTTTTATTTCACATAAATAATATCTTTTTTGCATACATATAAAAATTCCCTTTTTTTTATATTTTTGCATATTTATTTCAATTTCCATTTAATTATGCAATTATTTGTCTTGTAAATATTCAAAGAAAATGATGTAATAGTTAGGTTTAAATTTTTGCCTAAATATACCCCATTTGAGACATTGTACCCCCCTCCCCATATTATTGTGTTGTAATAGCGTAGGAATTTAAATTTCGCATTTTATCGCTTTCTAAATATACTATGCTAGAGTTAGGGTTTGCATGCGAATAAAATGAACAAAAAATAGTTTGACCTAATACAAGACAAAAAAGCATGAAAATGGACAACACATTTCACACTTGCACCCCTAGGGTATTCCACTTTGTTGCCTTCAAATAAATTGGGCCATATTGTATGTTGAACTTCTTTGGGTAAGACAAACAATCAAATGATCATAGTCCTTCAAAATGTTGCCTAAGTGAATGATCAAGTCCCTTTTAAAGAAAAATTGCCCAAAGACATTTAACACTATTGCAATTATGGTCTAAAAACGATGACCCTCGCTTGTCCCTTTCACTTCCTAATACAAGATTGTCCACCAAATGCAATGGTGGAACAAAATTGTCAAAAGGTTTAAAACATAACAAAAATCTTTGAGAAAACTTTAGGGTAGACAACTCTTAAGTACTTGTCAATTTGCCAAGAAAACACTTGCCTATTTTCAAAACCCACTTCACAAACACTTTCAAACAAACTTTCAAAAAAACCTTGAAACATCTTTTCAAAAAGACAAACACCTTTTGTAAAACATTCAAGTAAAGAATTGTTACAAGGGTAGCCTATACAAGGCATCTTTTTTAAAACATTTTCAAAACCACACACAAAGCACCATTTCAAACAATTGAAAACCAAGGCAAGTTGATCTAAGCAAGTACCTAAGAGCCCATGGATAACCATGGATAGAAAGGGTGCTAATACCTTCCCTTTCTATAACCTACTCCCCGAACCCAAGAAAAATCTCAAAGGTTTTTACTGTGCTTTTTAAACCTTTCCTTAGGATAAAATAAAAAGTCGGTGGCGACTCTTGCTCAACCGAAACATTTGCGAAAACAAACGCAAAACCATAGTTAATTCTCCCACCGTATCACAGAACTGGCGACTCTGCTGGGGAGAATTTAAAAGTGGAGTAACCTTAGGGCTTAGATCACCCTCTTGCATGACTAATTGTTTGATTTGTTTGCTTTATACTTTGGCTCTATTGTTTGGGTTTGCAATCCTACACCCGGATTTTGGGAAACATTCATAGATAGCAATACATTGTGGAAACTGTGCGGGGTATACCGACACGGTCAAAGCAATAGCTATATTAGTGCGACATATTTGTGAGTACCGGTAACCCTTGAGTTCAATCAAGGAGAGTACGGGGCCGCTGAGTGATGTCATTAAGCACTAATGACCTAGAACCTTAACTGACCATCTTGGCCTTTTATTAGGGGTAGTGAGATGACCGGCTTTGGTGCAGTCCGAAGTTGGTAGATACTCGATACTACACTCATTGAGGGTTGTTTTCTTGGAATATTTTGGTCGCTAGTTAAGTGGCTAAACCAAGACAATGAACAATGAAAACAATCCAGTGATATTGAGCTCCTTAGAACCCGGTTACTATTTATAGGACAGGTTTTTAAGCCAACTACACTCAAGAGGGTAATTACCTATGAAACCCCATGCAAGCCTGAAACTAGGGTTTGGTGTGATTTGCTTGTACATGTGTTGGTGCATACATCATAAACATCATAAAGCATCATATGCAGTCACTAACCATTTCAAGGGTTTGGATCTTCATCTTTGTTCCTGTTTTGTAGGTCATGGAAATTCCTCGCAGAAATACCATTCAAGTCAACCTTGTGAGAATCTCTCCTCAACTCAAGGAGCTCACCTCAAGAATTCCGGAAAATTCATCCTTCAGTGAAAGACATGGTAGACTGCTCAGCCTAGTCAACACCAACATTGAAGAAGACATGATGAAAGTGCTATTCCAGTTCTTTGACCCTCTTCACCACTGTTTCACTTTCCCTGATTATCAGTTGGTACCCACTTTGGAGGAGTTTTCTCAACTCCTGAGAATTCCTATCCTTAATCAACTACCCTTCAACGGTACGGAAAAGGAACCAAAGCCGGAAGATGTTGCTCGAGCATTACATCTACAACCATCCGACATCAAGGGGCATTGGGAAACCAGAAGCGGCGTCAAGGGATTCTTAGCAAAATTCTTGTTTGAGAAGGCACAGGAATGTTGGAATTCATTGGACCTACAAGCCTTTGAAGAAATTGTGGCACTCCTTATCTATGGGTTGGTCTTGTTCCCAAATCCTGACCAATTGGTAGATGTCAACACCGTCAAAATCTTCTTGTCCAGAAATCCAATACCAACATTGCTTGGGGACATCCTTCACTCATTTTACACACGAACAATGAGAAAGAGGGGTGTTCTCATGTGCTGTACTCCTATCCTTGCAAGGTGGTTTATTTCGCACCTTCCGCAATCTGTCTTGAAGAATGACCAAGGTACAAGGTGGTCCCAACGGTTGATGACTCTTACTCATTCTGATGTGCATTGGTGTTCTCGGTCCAGAGAAAATGTCATCATTTTCGATCGTTGCGGAGAATTTCCTAATGTTCCTTTACTTGGAATCAGGGGAGGTATCACCTACAATCCTTGTCTAGCTTTGAGACAATTTGGATATGCACTGAGGGATGGCCCTCATGACATGTTGATTCCTAACCTAGTTTTTGACTTCGACAACGATGCGCAAGGACTTCGCCAAAGATTCATCAGAGCTTGGGGAAAACTCAACAAGGTTGATAGCAAGACGTTGGGACATAAGAACTCCATCCCTCTTGAGCCCTATCTCAAGTGGGTGCGAGCCCGAGCCCAAAGTCTAATGATGCCTTATCCTCATGTACTCCCAGTGATTAAAGATCCCGTCAATGAAGGAGAGGTCCCCTACACCATCCTACATCCAGACATGCCCACATCGTGGGAGGAAATGCAGAAAAGTTGGATTCAGCTCAAGGAAGAACGGAATACTTTTGAAGCTAGCTTCTACGCCAGTGAGAAGAAGGTTCTAGAGCTTACCCGCCGACTCCATGAGCAGGAGGCCCTCAATACCTACATCGCACCAAAGAGGATGCGCAATGTCTTTCTGCCTTAAGAAGTTTATTTTGTAATATTTGGCCCATGGGGAATTTATGTACTAACAAATTTCTTCTTATTAATATGACGTGCGTTCTTCTTTGTCTGAAACAATTTTGAATGTTCTAAATCCTTGAATGCATTGCATACATAAGCATACCATTCATCATGTGCATAAGCAGGTCTCACTCCAGGTTTCCTTATCTGTCTGCTGTTTATTTCAGTAGGATGGATCTCGAGCAAACAGTCAAAGACCTACAAGCTCAGAATGCACAATTCCAGCAACTCCTGATGACCTTGGCTAAGGGTCAGGAGGATATCAAGACTCAATTGGGGAATAAGGATCCAGTGAAAAAGAAGAAAAAGAGGATTGGGGTGGCTACTTTGGGGAGAATATTTGACGGAGAAGCTCGAAGAGTGCTTGAGTTTCCTCCTAATTCTGATGAAGGGACCAATAAAAGAGATGGAGCTGCGGTGCCTTCCGAGTCTGATGCGGAAGAAGAAGAGGTAGAAGAGGATGAAGATTATTCTGATCAGTAATACCCTCCAGCTGATGATAAATACAAGGGTTTAGAAGACAGATTGGCCGCCATGGAATTACAAAGAGTACCAGGCTTGGACTTTGAAGACTTGGGTTTGGTTGCCGGGATTGTGATTCCCCCCAAATTCAAAGTGCCAGTGTTTGTGAGGTATGATGGGCTGTCCTGTCCCAAAATGCATCTCAGGTCCTACGTAAGAAAGATTCAACCCTATACGGCAGATAAAAATCTCTGGGTTCATTTCTTTCAAGACAGCCTTTCGGGAGCTCAGTTGGAGTGGTTTTATCAGCTAGAAGGAACCAGTGTCAGAAATTGGGAAGATTTGGCCACCGCTTTTTACAAACAATACCAATACAATTCTGATCTTGCTCCTAATCGTACCCAACTTCAGGGTATGTCACTAGGAACAAGTGAGGGATTCAAAGAATATGCACAAAAATGGAGGGATTTGGCTGGCAGGGTGCAGCCTCCTTTAACCGATCGTGAGCTCGTTGATATGTTCCTTGGGACCCTATCTGGGCCATTTTTCAATCATCTAATTGGTAACTCTTCCGCGGGGTTTACCGATTTGATCTTAACAGGCGAAAGAATAGAAGCTGGCATCAAGTCAGGAAAGATTCAGAAGGGTGTTGCTGCAAGTGTTGAGAAGAAGCCTTTTAAGAAGGAGACAGCTATGGTATATTCTCAGAGAAGAGCAGGGAAGATGGAACGTCGACCAACTGTGGGGGCCGTAATGATTCAAAACACTCCGAGTGAGCAGCCTCGCTATAACCAGTCCAGACCAAATCAGCAACGGGTGGAACGGCCACAACGGCAGTTCACCGGTATTAATATGACTCCAGCGCAAGTGCTTCCCCATCTATTGAAGTTGAATCTCGCCACCATCAAGGAGGCACCAAAGAATGTGAATACGTCCTCTCCGCATTATCATGCTAATGCTAAATGCGCCTACCATTCAGACAGTGTTGGGCACGACACCAATGATTGTTGGGCACTCAAGCATAAAATCCAAGACCTGATAGAGGCGAAGGAGGTGGAGTTTGACGCTCCGGAGAAACCTAATGTAATATCTGCACCCATGCCGAAGCACGGCCGAAATGTCAATGCCATTGAAGAAGATTTGTATGTTGCTGATGTCAATGATCTGACTACTCCTTTGTTAACCATTAAGTTGAATCTATTAAGGGCCGGGATCTTCCCGGGATGTAAGGAAGACTGCTATTGTTGTTACTCTCTGCCATTTGATTGTCCGTTACTGAAGAAAGGCATCCAAGGCCTTATGGATAGTCGACAAATTTTGTTTGAAAAAGTTTCTGCTGTTCCAGTTCATACTGAAGATGTCTCAATCATAACCATTCACGCCAATCTTTCCAGGGCCGTCAAAAAGCCTGTTAAGATTACACCAGCTACAAAATCTGTTCCTTTGAAGATAACAATGCCAGGGCCTGTTCCCTATGTTTCTGAGAAGTCGATACCTTGGAACTATGGCGGTAACATCTACTACCATGGTATCAAGCAAATCGAGGTAATTAAAGAAAGTTCAGATGATGATGAAGCCAGCATTAGCAACATTGCGGGCACTAGCAAAATCACCAGGAGCGGGAGAATATTTTCTCCAGAGATTGCCCCTCCAAGAGCAGTCTTTGGACCCTCATCAGCTGACAAGGTCATCCCTGCACCAATAAAACTCTCTGCTAGAACTCCTCTGATTGAAGACATTGTTGTTCCTAGTACTGTCTCTCCTACCGCTGCTGACAAAGGTAAGGGAATCCAAGATGAGCCCGTCAGGACGAAGGCTCAACCCTTGGTAATCCCGGAAACCTCCAAGAAGGAAATGGACGAGATTTTGAGGATAATCAAAAGAAGTGATTACGATGTGGTGGAACAGTTGGGGCAAACCCCCTCCAAGATCTCCATGCTGGCACTACTACTTTGCTCAGAAGCGCACGCTAAAGCCCTGATAAAATTCCTGAAGGCAGCTCATGTGCCCCAGGAAACCTCTGCGGATCAATTTCAAAATTGCGTGGCTAGCCTGACTGCGGACAATGGATTAGGTTTTTCTGATGCCGACCTAACTCCTAAAGGTAGAAATCACAATGATGCTTTGCACATTTCAGTCGAGTGTCGAGGAACCACTCTCGCACACGTCTTGGTTGATACTGGTTCGTTTTTTCCTAAGAAGGCCTTGGACCGATTAGATTGTGAGGGGTTGGATTTGAAGCCGAGTGATATTGTTGTCAGAGCTTTCGATGGTTCGAAGAGAATGGTCCATGGAGAGTTTGAAATTCCCATCAAGATAGGCACCGAGGTGTTTAAATCCACTTTCTATGTGATGGACATCCGTCCGTCATACTCTTGCTTGCTGGGTAGGCCTTGGATACACCATGCTGGGGCAGTTACCTCCTCCTTGCATCAGATGTTGAAGTATCCTGTCAAGGGAAAGATCATCACTGTCCATGGCGAAGAAGAGTACATGATTAGCCACTTAAATTCTTTCCGGTATGTGGAGGTTGAAGGAGAGTTCATTGAGACACCGTTTCAACATTTCGAAGAAGTCCTTCCTGAAATAGCAGTAGCGAAGTCTGCAGCCGAGACACCGAGACAGATGCCCAGGATGGCATCTCTGGAGGACGCAAGGGCCGCAATAAAAGAAGGGAAGAATTCAGCATGGGGGCAGTTACCCGACTTTCCGCATAAGACTGACAAGTCTGGGTTAGGGTTCACAGCCGCCGGCCAGAAAGCTATGCGCCGTGCAAAGATTGAAAGGGCGCCAGTCAAAATTTCTCCCTACGGAATCAACGCCCTGGAAGATGAAGACAAGGAGAGCAACATTGAAGAGTGGATTTATCCAACTGTCAAAGGAGGCCTGAGCAATTGGGAGGCTAAGGACTTTGTCCCCATCACTTTTATTCATCAGTAATTTATCTGTTAAACATTTCTTATTTGGTCTGTAATATTTACTTTCAAACAATCCGTACACTATCTTTTCACCTCCTGCCTTGCCCGGGGCATGTAGGTCCATTTGTAAGGGTTTTGATTATTTTTCATATCCATATGACATGTTTAATGATTCATTGGACGTTTTTCATTTGATAAACTGCTTATGTTCATTTTCTTTCCTTTTGCGTTTTGTTTAAGGATGGATATCCCTTACACACACCCACACTCACCAATGCAGGTACCCATCCACTCCGGATTCCATGGGTGACTATTCTGCTATATCTTTCAATAACTCTGAGGACCTGGTCAATCTAGCCGAGTATGAAGATGACGAAGGTTGTGAAGTACCCGGGGAACTAGCCAGACTTCTGCAACAAGAGGAAAGGGCCATCTTACCGCATGAAGAGCCATTGGAAACTGTTAACTTGGGGACCGAGGAAGACCGGAAGGAGGTGCAAGTGGGTGCCAATATGGAACCAAAAGTCAAAGAGCGCTTGGTACAGTTGTTGAATGAGTATGTTGAGATCTTCGCTTGGTCTTATGAAGACATGCCGGGTTTAGACACAGACATCGTGGTTCACCGTCTCCCCACAAGAGAAGACTGTCCACCAATCAAGCAAAAAGTTCGCCGAATGAGGCCTGACATGTCCGAAAAGATCAAAGCAGAAGTAATGAAACAGTTCGATGCTGGTTTTCTGGCTGTTACGTCCTATCCTCAATGGGTCGCTAACATTGTGCCAGTACCTAAGAAAGATGGCAAAGTCAGGATGTGTGTGGACTACCGGGATTTAAATAGGGCCAGCCCTAAAGATGATTTCCCGCTACCTCATATTGACATCTTGATCGACAATACAGCTCAGCATAAAGTGTTTTCCTTCATGGACGGATTCTCGGGCTACAATCAAATCAAAATGGCTCCCGAGGATATGGAGAAAACGACTTTTGTCGCACAATGGGGCACTTTCTGTTACAAGGTGATGCCGTTCGGGCTGAAGAACGCAGGGGCAACTTATCAACGCGCCATGGTAGCTTTATTTCATGATATGATACATCATGAGATTGAAGTTTACGTAGACGATATGATAGCTCGGTCACAAACAGAGGAAGAACACCTTGAACATCTAGAGAAGCTGTTTGCCAGGTTAAAGGAATACAAGCTCAGGCTGAATCCAAGTAAATGCACTTTTGGAGTTAGGTCTGGTAAACTCCTGGGATTCATTGTAAGCAACAAAGGCATTGAAGTCGATCCCGCAAAAGTAAAAAGCAATACAAGAGATGCCTGCTCCCCGTACTGAAAAGGAGGTTAGAGGATTCTTGGGGCGCTTAAACTATATTGCCAGATTCATCTCACATCTGACTTCTACCTGTGAGCCAATTTTCAAACTCTTGAAAAAAGATCAGGTAGTGGAATGGAACGACGATTGTCAAGCCGCTTTTGATAGAATCAAGGAGTATTTGCTAGAACCTCCTATTCTGATGCCACCCGTCGAAGGAAGACCATTGATCATGTATTTGACCGTCTTGGATAACTCAATGGGGTGTGTTTTGGGCCAGCATGACGAGTCTGGTCGAAAAGAGCATGCTATTTATTACCTTGGCAAAAAGTTTACCGACTGTGAGACTCGCTACTCACTGCTCGAGAAAACTTGCTGCGCTTTGGTATGGGTTGCTCGCCGACTAAGACAGTATATGTTGACTCATACTACCTTGTTGATTTCCAAAATGGATCCTATCAAGTATATCTTCGAAAAGCCCGCTTTATCTGGAAGGATAGCTAGATGGCAAATGATCTTGACCGAGTATGACATCCAGTACACCACCCAAAAAGCTATAAAAGGGAGTGTATTAGCTGACCATTTGGCTCATCAGGCTATCGAAGACTATCAACCCATGAGATTTGACTTCCCAGACGAGGACATCATGAATTTGGACAACGTTGAAGGTGACGGACCATATGACGGACCCGAAAAGGGATCTCGATAGACCCTGTACTTTGATGGTGCTTCAAATGCACTTGGAAATGGTATTGGCGCGGTACTCATTTCTCCGGAAGGTTGTCACACTCCTTTCACAGCCCGACTTTGCTTTAGCTGCACAAACAACATGGCTGAGTATGAAGCCTGCATCTTTGGTCTCAAGGCTGCTATAGACTTGGGGATCAAATCTTTGATCGTATTTGGGGACTCGGCTTTGGTTATCAGTCAAATCAAAGGAGAGTGGGATACCAAACATCCTAATCTTATCCCATACAAAGAACATGTCCTGACATTGTTGCCTCATTTCGAGCAAATTACCTTCGAGCATTTCCCGCGAGAAGAGAATCAGCTAGCAGATGCTCTAGCCACAATGTCCTCCATGTTTAAACTCAACTGGGATAACGAGGCTCCCCAAATCACCATCGAGCGAATGGATGAACCGGCACATTGCCACGAGATTAATACCGAAGAAGTAGTGGAACAACCTTGGTTCCATGAAATCAAAAGGTATCTCGAGACCCGAGATTATCCTGAAGGAGCTTCCGTGAATGACAAGAAATTCTTAAGGAAATTCGCTGCTAAGTTCTTCCTGAGCAACGGCATCCTTTACAAACGAAGCCATGATTGTGTGTTACTCCGATGCGTAGATAAAGCTGAAGCAGAGTTGATCATGACTGATATACACAGCGGCACATTTGGCACTCACTTGAGCGGGCATACAATGGCTAAGAAGATCCTAAGGGCAGGCTATTACTGGTCTACTATGGAGGCTGACTGCCATCAACATTCCCGTACTTGCCACAAGTGTCAAGTCTATGCTGACAAAGTTCATATCCCACCGGTTCCTCTCAATGTCCTGAATGCTCCGTGGCCCTTTGCAATGTGGGGCATTGATATGATTGGAGAGATCAAGCCCACGGCTTCCAACGGACATCGCTTCATCCTGGTTGCCATTGACTATTTCACCAAATGGGTCGAAGCAGCTTCCTTCGCCTCTGTTACTAAAAATGTGGTTGCCCGCTTTATCAAGCAAAATCTCATATGTCGGTATGGTGTCCCAGATAGAATCATCACAGACAACGGTACAAATCTGAATAACACAATGATCACTGCATTGTGCGAACAGTTCAAGATTTATCATCACAATTCATCTCCCTATCGGCCGAAGATGAACGGTGCTGTTGAAGCTGCGAACAAAAACATTAAGAAGATCATTCAGAAAATGACAGTCACTTACAAAGACTGGCATGAGATGCTACCGTTTGCTCTGCATGGATACCGTACGACGACACGTACTTCAACTGGGGCAACCCCATTTTCTTTGGTTTATGGCATGGAAGTTGTGTTGCCTATGGAAGTCCAGATTCCTTCTCTAAGGATTATGAAGGATGCAGGCTTGAATGAAGATGATTGGATGCAAACTCGACTTGATCAACTCAATCTGATCGACGAAAAGCGACTTGCTGCTATATGCCATGGTCAGACGTATCAAAAGCGGATGATCAAGGCCTTCAATAAAAAAGTCAAACGTCAAGTGTATCAAGTCGGAGATCTAGTAATCAAGCGGATTATCTTGCCGCAAAGTGATCCCAAGGGAAAATGGACTCCTACATATGAAGGACCGTTTGTGATCAAGAGCATATTTTCTGGTGGTGCAATGATTCTGACCACCATGGACGGCGACGATTTGCCGCACCCTGCGAACGCAGACACAGTCAAAAGATACTACGCATAAAATAACCCGACTGGCCGAAAACCCGAAAGGGCGGCTTGGGCAAAAATGGGCATCCCGGTGAACCGAAAACCCGAAAGGGCGGTTCAGGCAAAAATTAGGGATAAAAACAAAAAAATCTGTACACCCGGCAAGTTGAAAACCCGAAAGGGCGGCTTGGGCAAAAAGGGGTTTCCCGGTGGATCGAAAACCCGAAAGGGCGATTCAGGCAAAAGTTAGGGAATTAAAGCGTATGACTATGTCTCGTCGGATCACTTCAAAGACAATCTCTTCATCAACCAGTTCCAGGCTTCTGATCAATCCAGTCATCGGCAAACGAAGCATTGAATGGACAGATATTCAGAGTTGTGAAGGCTATAGCGGAATGGAATCCCATGGAATTATTTCACATAGCCATCTTTATTTTGTATAAATCTTTCAATATGTACGACAAAATCCTCTTACTAGGATGATTGTCTCCTTTATACAAATATACTCATAGAAAATCAATACAAATACTTTTCCCAGAAATTTGTGTCATTTCCTTTTCTTTTCTCTTGCACTATTTGTTTTATTTTGAGAAACGTCCAATGTTTTGTTAAATAGGCATATGCATTTGAAACATAATCATTTTCTTATAAGTCGGAAAAAAGGATTACAGATAGGTCAAAGGAACAGTTGGATATCTTGATACCCTTCAAAGGAAACCCCCGAGATTTGGGATCCGTATCCCTGGAAAGTTTTGAAGCTTATCCCCTACGGAGTACGGACGTCTCTCCCGAGTTCTATTCAAAGTTATTCCTCACAAGGCCTTATAACTGGGTTATCCTCAGCTAACAACCACGGAGGATCGCACTCGCCAGAATTCTTCCTATCCCCAGCGGAGTTCATCAAAATTCCCCAGCAGTAACTTATCTTTGCAAATCCCCAGCCAGAGAATCCTCCGGAATTCATTTCCCCTCAGAATGTAAGTTTCGATATCCCCAGCGGAGCCAGACTAACGAACCTTTTCCCCACAGAGTTTTAGGAAGGAAAATCTTGAGTTCCCTAGTGAAGTCGCCAGAGATACTTCCCGCCAAGCTGAAGATTCTCAGTCTTGCATCCCCGGCATAAGTCTACTAGATTGGTACTCCCCAGTAGAAGTCATCAGGATTTCCCCAGAGGTTTGGTATACAACCCAAGCTCTTTGTTCCCCAGCAACAACCAAGGAATTATTCTTCCCGGCAGCAGTCAGGATGCTTTTATCTTCAGTTAT
The DNA here is from genome assembly GCA_948472305.1 of Vicia faba. Classification (NCBI taxonomy): domain Eukaryota; kingdom Viridiplantae; phylum Streptophyta; class Magnoliopsida; order Fabales; family Fabaceae; genus Vicia; species Vicia faba. The sequence goes on along the minus strand of OX451738.1, from coordinate 254,955,666 downwards.
CCCCAGCAAGACAGCTCAATATACGCATTCATTGCATTCATATCATAAACATTCGTATAACATATATTGCATCATGCATTTCATGCAACATAATTCTGCGTTTAGCTAACATTTTGTCCGAACAGGATAAGAATAAAAGGCTATTATTAACAGTTTCAGATGCAGTTGTACACGGACTCATCCTCAGGCAACCCTACACCGGTTCCCCCTCAAACTCCAAGACTTCTGAAAACAGTTTACAGGTTCTCCAAGTAACGGATGTCAACCTATCGCTTGTTCAGTTTCTTCTCAAGACTTCTGAAAACAGTCTTTGGATTCTTCCCAACAACGGATGTCAATCTATCACTTGTTCAGATGCAACCTTTTGAAAACAATTTACGGACGCTTCCCAACAACGGATGCTGCTCCATTGCTTATTCAACTTCAAGATTTCTGAAAACAGTTCACGGGTTCTCCAAGTAACGGATGTTAACCTATCACTTGTTCAGTTTCTTCTCAAGACTTCTGAAAACAGTCTATAGATTCTTCCCAACAACGGATGTTAATCTATCACTTATTCAGATGCAACCTTTGAAAACAGTTTACGGACGCTTCCCAACAACGGATGCTGCTCTATTGCTTATTCAACTCCAAGATTTCTGAAAACAGTTTACGGGTTCTCCAAGTAACGGATGTTAACCTATCGCTTGTTCAGTTTCTTCTCCAGACTTCTGAAAACAGTCTATAGATTCTTCCCAACAACGGATGTTAATCTATCACTTATTCAGATGCAACCTTTGAAAACAGTCTATGGATTCTTCCCAACAACGGACGTCAATCTATTGCTTATTCAGACCCCAGTTCAAGATGGTCCTAAGCATGGACACCTTCCTGATACTCATTCCAGATGGCATCTTTAAGCCCATCCCCGACAAGTTTCTGTCACCCCTCTCAAGATGGCATCTCTAAGCCCATATCCAAATGGCATCTCTAAGCCCATCTCCAAATGGCATCTCTAAGCCCATCCCCGCATTCATTGCTTTGACGAGTGCAAATTTCCGGGCACTCTAGTGTCCAATCTCCTTTTACCCTCGAGTCACGAAAGGCAAACTTGCCAATCTAACTCTTCGGATTCAAGAAGATTGAACAGGGGCAACTGTTGTACCCCAAAATTTGCCCTCCCATTTCTCAATGATTTCTCATCACAAAACCTTTGAAGCCCAAGATCCAGTTAGGGTTTCATCTGCTCAAGACTTCTCCTTGCACTGTTGATCCAAATTAGGGTTTGTGTTTGCACCAAGATGTTTTGACCTAAAATGCCTAAGATGACTTTCTTGCTTCATATTGGACTCCCAAGTTTATCCATATCAAGTTTCAAGTCTTGATTCCAAGTTTTGCCCAGTCAATTGGACAGTTGACCTAGAAATCAGTTGTATTGGGGAAAAAGTCAACTGTGGCCAATTTACAGTCAAACCTCATTATTTTTGATCCACATCAACATTATGAACTCATATGAACCATTTTATCAAGTTTGGATCACAATTCCACAAGAAATTTGATCAAATCACCAAAAGGGCAAAATGGTCATTTTTAGGGTTTTGACTGCACAAAGGCAAGTTTTGACTGTTTGACCCAACCAATGGCAAACCAAGCTCACATATGGACTCAAGGACCCCATGGAATTGTCTTGACATTCTCAACAAGCTCAAAAGATCCCAAGTACACAGGATTGACAGTTGAATTTCCCAGTCAATTGATCAATTTTGACTGTATACTGAAAAGTCAAACTTTGACTTTTTGGTCAAAATCAAGAGTCAAGATTCATTTTTCATCAAAACATGCCAAATCATGAAACTTGTTCACCAAGAAATCACAAAATGCAAATTAGGGTTAGAAATTAGAATTTTTCATAACTTAGAATTTTTCTAAGTTATAAAAAACCCTAATTTTTTCCCAACTTTGCCCCACTTTTTCACCAAGATCCATTTGGATTCAAACAAAAGTCAAAACATGAAAGTTGTAGCTTGTTGCATAATCTACAACTTTGATTCACAAAGTTTTCCCATTTGAGTCTTGTATCTCAAGTTAAAATTTTTTGAATAAGGGCACTAAACCATTCTTAACTTAGTGAAATTTTAACCTATTTTGACAAGGTTTTCTACCTAACTTCAAGACCATTTTCCATACACTTCCACTTGGAATTTCAACTTGCACTTCAAATATGGATTGTAGTACACATTCCAAGCTTTCCAAAATGTCCAAGAACTTCTCAAACAACCTCATGGTTAAGGAGAATCGAATTTTGCAAAATGGGAAAAAGTCACTTTTGTTCTTGGCCATGTACATGTTCATAACACTATGCATTTCAATCTCAGCTTGCATATCTTGATTACAGGTACTTAAACCATCCAACACTCATAAATTTAATGCATATTCTTTGTGCCAAAGCCATGTTCTTTGTGTGCTAGCATTGCATAAAGGATTAATCCCAAAATAGATAAAGCATTTCTTCCATTTTTGCAAAAGCTAGCTTTATGTCCAATTACAAATCCAAGAAGTACAGTTCATATCTAATTGGCACAAGTTTATGTGTTAATCACACTGATCAAGGAGGGATTATGCAGCATAGTATGAGGGCCTGTACAGGCTAGAGGCACAAAGTAACCATTGCTTGCTTAAAGTGTAAGAAACACATCATAACTCAAACCAACTCTCATATCAGCTTAGAAACCCTTAAGTGAACTTGAAAAACATACTCAAGACATCTCAACCAAGCTATTGCACGACCCTAACACCTCTCATACACTCTCAATCTCAGAATCATCTTCAAACTGCAAAAACAGGGTCAGGCCTGCAGTTTGAGTGCCATCTTCCATTTCCCTCAAACTCTCTTGCCCAAACCAGTTCACATACATTCCCTAGCACCTATGCAAGCTAACCATGCCTTGAAACACGACCTGTAATCCCTCTAACCACTTCCACCATTTTCAGTTTCTTGTTTTGCAGGTGAAGTGCTCTAGCACGATTCAAAAGCTTTCAAGACAAAGTAAACGTTGGAATAGCATCCCTGGACCTCAAGGAAGCTTTTCCAATCATCACCTTGCACTGAAAGCTTCCTCATTGCCAGATAGAACTTCAGCTGAACAGGTATCTTGGTGAACTTCTATCTCTCTTATCAAGCATCATTAGCTCTAAGTTTGTGAATAAACAATGTTCTACTCATGCCACTGAACATGTACATGTTTTTACTTTTCATTTCTTTTACATGAGCTGTGAGAATTTGAGGTTTGAAAATGGCAGAAAATCTAGGTTAGGATTTGGGGGAGAATAAATTCTCCCTCATCTTAGAGAGTTAGATCAAGTTCTGCATATGGTTGGATTCGTCTCTTGATGCTGAACATTTTTTATGTTATGAGTTTTCATTAATAAGCCAGGAATCAGGAGTTAGAAGATCAAGAACAGGGCGCGCGTTTTTTTGAATGACACAGTTCAGAGGTTGAAGAAAGGTGGCATTGGGCTGGGCTTGCTTTGTGTTTTCTTTTTGCACCCTACAATTGGTTTTACACCCCCTGAGCCCATTTGCTTTATTTTTAATGTTTTTTGACTTTTTCTTTTTTTAATTAACTCATTTATTTTTTCTCAGCATATTAAAAATTTAAAAATATTTTTTCTCATCATTTTTTATTTTATTAGGGATTTATTTGATTTTTTCTCTTAGTTTGTACACAAAAAAATAAATATATATGTTTTGTTTAAAATATTAAAATATTGGAAATACATTTTTACATACTTTTATCTTATTTTTACTTCCTGAAAATATTTTATAGAAAAATACTTTTTTTTTATAAATATTAAATATTATTAATTAATATATATATATAACATAGTTTGTAAATAATATAAATAGGTAGAAATATATTAATACACTTAGGATATAAATACCAAAAAATGTACATATTTTTTTTTTATATTTAATACTAAAAAATACATTTTTTAAGTATATTATATTTTTATCTTATTTTTGTATATAAATAGTCAATATTACAAATATTAAATAACTAATACCATTTTGATTAAAATTAGGGTTTTGCCCTAAATTTGAAAATACCCCAAAATATAATACCTTGTTATTTCTCTTTTTATTTCACATAAATAATATCTTTTTTGCATACATATAAAAATTCCCTTTTTTTATATTTTTGCATATTTATTTCAATTTCCATTTAATTATGCAATTATTTGTCTTGTAAATATTCAAAGAAAATGATGTAATAGTTAGGTTTAAATTTTTGCCTAAATATACCCCATTTGAGACATTGTACCCCCCTCCCCATATTATTGTGTTGTAATAGCGTAGGAATTTAAATTTCGCATTTTATCGCTTTCTAAATATACTATGCTAGAGTTAGGGTTTGCATGCGAATAAAATGAACAAAAAATAGTTTGACCTAATACAAGACAAAAAAGCATGAAAATGGACAACACATTTCACACTTGCACCTCTAGGATATTCCACTTTGTTGCCTTCAAATAAATTGGGCCATATTGTATGTTGAACTTCTTTGGGTAAGACAAACAATCAAATGATCATAGTCCTTCAAAATGTTGCCTAAGTGAATGATCAAGTCCCTTTTAAAGAAAAATTGCCCAAAGACATTTAACACTATTGCAATTATGGTCTAAAAACGATGACCCTCGCTTGCCCCTTTCACTTCCTAATACAAGATTGTCCACCAAATGCAATGGTGGAACAAAATTGTCAAAAGGTTTAAAACATAACAAAAATCTTTGAGAAAACTTTAGGGTAGACAACTCTTAAGTACTTGTCAATTTGCCAAGAAAACACTTGCCTATTTTCAAAACCCACTTCACAAACACTTTCAAACAAACTTTCAAAAAAACCTTGAAACATCTTTTCAAAAAGACAAACACCTTTTGTAAAACATTCGAGTAAAGAATTGTTACAAGGGTAGCCTATACAAGGCATCTTTTTTAAAACATTTTCAAAACCACACACCAAACACCATTTCAAACAATTGAAAACCAAGGCAAGTTGATCTAAGCAAGTACTTAAGAGCCCATGGATAACCATGGATAGAAAGGGTGCTAATACCTTCCCTTTCTATAACCTACTCCCCGAACCCAAGAAAAATCTCAAAGGTTTTTGCTGTGCTTTTTAAACCTTTCCTTAGGATAAAATAAAAAGTCGGTGGCGACTCTTGCTCAACCGAAACATTTGCGAAAACAAACGCAAAACCATAGTCAGTTCTCCCACCGTATCACAATTTCCATCCTTTCAAGAAAGTCATTGCGAAGCCTGGGTCCGACCAGATAGCAATCATCCTCATAAATTCGTTGTGAAACCTAGAAATCGACCAAATAGCAACTAAATCCCCAAACAGTCTATTATAAAGCCTGGACCCGACCAGATAAAAATTGACTTCATTAAAGAAATCTGTAAAGCATGGACCCGACCAGATAACAGTTTTCAAACGGTATATTGTAAAGCCTGGACCCGACTAGATAACAATTGACCATGACTCCCAGAAAGACACTATGAAGCCTGGATTAGACCAGATAATAGTACAATTTTCCAAAAGACCATGAAGCCTGGACACGGCCAGATAACTATTCAATTTCAAGGAATTTTCTACAAAGCCTGGATCCGACCAGATAACAATTAATCCATCCTTTCCTCCAGTAAGTTACTGTGAAGCCTAGATCCGACCAGATAACAGTAAACCTCCGCCTCCCCCGCAAGTTACTGTGAAACCTAGACCCGACCAGATATCAGTTCAACTTCGATTCCCCAGTAGAGCAACGGACAACCGAGACTCCTGAACTCTTTTCCCAAGCAAGGATCATTCTCCCCACATAATTTTCAATATTCCCTAGCGGAGTTCTCCTCAGACAACAAAACAGGAATCCCCAGTGGAAACATTCTAAGCAAAGTTTAAAGACACACATACTCTTCAACAGCAGTCCAGGATTTAACAACTCCCCAGCATTTGTCAAAGATTTATTTTCCCAGACAAAAATACATTCATAAACATTTCACATTTACATACATGATAAAGTGCATACGACACAATCTCATTTATTTTGAGAACATCATGACATCATGCATTTCATGCATCATGACATTGCATACAGCTAACGTTCTACCTTTTTAGGAAAAGGTCAATCAATAGATGGCTGCCATCAGCGTTTTCAAGTTCCAGATTAATACCTGTAACAAGCCAAGAAAACTATCTGTGGACGACTGATTATAGATTAACACCTGTAACAAGCCAGAAAAACTATCTTTCTTTCTCAGGTCAGAGATTAATACCTGAAACCAAACAGGACAACTATCTACTTGACCAGTTGAAGCAACCCTACACAGGTTCCTTCTCCATTTCCAGATGCAGTTTTACACGGACTCATCACTAAAGCAACCCTACACAGGTTCCTTCTCACTTACAGATGCAGTTTTACACGGACTCATCATGAAGCAACCCTACACAGGTTCCTTCTCTTTCCAGATGCAGTTTTACACGGACTCATCACCAGGCAACCCTACACATGTTCCTCCCTTCCAGATGCAGTTTTACACGGACTCATCATTGAAGTAACCCTACACAGGTTCCTTCTCACTTACAGATGCAGTTTTACACAGACTCATCATGAAGCAACCCTACACAGGTTCCTTCTCACTTACAGATGCAGTTTTACACAGACTCATCATGAAGCAACCCTACACAGGTCCTTCTAACTTCCAGATGAAGTTTTACACGGACTCATCATCATCAGGCAACCCTACACAGGTTCCTCCTTTCCAGACACAGTCTTACACGGACTCATCATCATGAAGTAACCCTACACAGGTTCCTTCTCACCTCCAGATGAAGTTTTACACAAATTCATCATCAGGCAACCCTACACTGGTTCCCTCTCTTCCCAAGATGAAGTTTTACACTGACTCATCATCAGGCAACCCTACACCGGTTCCCTCTCTTCCCAAGATGAAGTTTTACACGGACTCATCATCAAACAACATAACTTTCCAATACAGTTCAGATGTGCTCCAGACACGGACGCCATGCTGGAAATCATTCAGTTCCATCTTATAGATACAGTCCAGCAATCACCTCTGGATGGCATCTTTAAACCCATCTCCAACAACTATCCATTACCTCTCCAAATGGCATCTTTAAGCCCATTCCCCACATAATCAACTAACAACATCATCGAGTGCAAATTTCTGGGCACTCTAGTGTTCAATCATCTTCCACCTTCAAATCACGAACGACAGAATTACCAATCTAACTCCTTAGGTGTAAGAAGATTGACCAGGGGCAGCTGTTGCACCCCAAAATTTGCCCTCTCATTTCACAAGGAATCACCATGGGTCCTCAAGTTTGCTTCCAAGCTTTGAACTACCAATTTTCCAAGCAAACCATTCGCAAGGACAAAATGGTCATTTCCATGCTGAAAAGTCAAACTTTGACTTTTGGATCAAAATCAAGCTTCAAGAATCATATTTTATCAAGACACGTTGAAATATGAAGTTTTGTTTCATCAAAATTCTAAATACTTAGAATTTCTTCTAAGTGTTTAAGAAAATATGACAATTTTAGAACTTCTGACCAGGTTATCACCATAACGCCCAGCAAGTTCTGGATATTCTCAAGACAGAGTTTGGTCAGAACTTCAGGGCAAGTTTGCACAAAAGCTCAGTCAGAGTTTTCCAGGGTAATTCAAAGAAGGTTAAGGAGTGTGCTGCAAGCTTTCTAGAAAGTCTGAAAGCTCCTTCAGAACATGCTGGAGCCAGAAGATAAGAGGATCAGAAGATGGGATGCTACGCTGAAGCAAAACTTCTGATCCATAACTAAGCCTTGGTGTAGAGTTTTGCGTTGCAGGATGTCTGGTTGTGATAAGTCTCATCCTCATTTAACGCTCATTTAATGCTCACAACCACCTTCTGAGTCTTTATCCAAAGGATTTTCACCACGTGTACCTCTACTGTCTTGGGATAGTAACTTTGCTTTTGTTTTTCCTTAAATCCTGCTGACAGCCACCATGCTTGCTTCAAAGACAAGGCAGCGCTTCAGAAAATGAAGGCTATTTTCAATGCTTTGGTCAGAACTTAACCAAATCCCAAAACCTTGCTTATACAACTTGCTGTAGACCTATGACCAACAGTTGGTTCAGCCTACACCTGCATTCCATGATTACACCAAACTAGCATACGAAAACTGCGATGAAAAAGCAAAAGAACAGGATGCCAAAACAGGTTCAAATCCCACTTGTTTTTTCCCAAAAATCACAGCAAAATTCATCTATAAATACTTGGCTTCATCACACGTTCAAGGGGTTGGATTTTGAAGAGGGAGATTGGCCAAAAGAGAGAAAAAGGAAGTTGTGAAACCTTCATAAAAATCCAGATTTCTCATACACAAAAATAAAACTTTGTTCTTCCCTTTAAACCAAAGAACACAACCACTCTTCCGTCTCTCTTGCTGACTCAGAATATCCAGAGGCAACCACTCAAAGCTCCAAGCACGCTCTAGGTAAGTCTTTCTGACTTTACTTGTTTTTCATTTTGAACATCATTAGCATGTAAATATCATAGTATTAATGTTGTACATATCATTGCATGAACTGAAAAACTATGGATCATAACTTCTAGAATAATGCTAGACTCAGACTTAGGATTAGAACTTCTATAAACTGTTGTGTTGTTATTCTTCTAATTTGCTGTTTGCCAAAAATGAATGAGTTGTTGAAGTGCTGATTAACATGAGAAAAGAGTTGAAATGTAATATAGAACTTCTAATTCTCACATATTGATAGTGCACTGAACTGCTAAGGTTCATTCACTGACTCAGCACCACACTGAACTTCTGATGACTCACTCGTTGTTCTAACACAGCACAGAACATCTGAGTTCTCCTTACATGTCAAATACACTGAACTGCTGACGTTTGCTCACTACTTCAATGTAATACAGAACTTCTGACTTTTGGTTCACTGGCTAAACACCACCCAGAACCTGTGTGTTTTCCCTCTAACATTTTTTGCAAGACTTCATAGTGTATCAATCCAGAACCTCTGTTACCTTTCCCTCTGACGTCTTTTTGCAGGAACTCAAAGTGTACCAATCCAGAAGTTCTGTTTTTGACGATTCCTTCTTAGTCACGCGCCTGGCTTCAGAACTTCTGATCCTCGTTTCTTTGTTTGCAGCAACACGTTGTTTCTACCTTGCATTTATTTTCCTTTTCGTCTTTTTCATTATTAACATAAAAAACATAAAAATGGCACCAAAGAGTAGTTCTCTCATAACCTGGGGCAGGGTAGTTCTCTCAGTTGATCCAAGTGCATAACAAATGGCACTAAAGAGGTCCTTAAAAAAAATAAGACAGTGATGATTCCGAATAATCATAAGGATAGGCAGTCATTATATCTTAAAAAATAAAAACCCAATAAGTCAAAACCTACGAAGGAGACTTACAAAACTGGGGCATCCCGCTGACTGTAATCACAAAAGAAACAGTTCAGGCAAAATTTAGGGATAGTGAAATCAAAAGAAAGAGGTCATACAAACCCTCAACAAAAACCAAAAAAATGACTGCCTATTCAGAATAAATCATCAATATCTAAACCATCATTGGAACATCAGGACAAAGACTCAAACAAGGTCTAACGCACGATCAACTGAGCTTAGGTTTGAAGAACATCACGAAGAGTGGGTGGGTACAAATAATTTGAGCCTTTATCCTTTGTTTCTTAAACCGTGAACCAGGCCACGTTATAACCCTTAAAAGTCCTAGCTGAAGCATGGGTTAGTTCGAAAGCATACTGTTACGAAAGGTATCCTGACTCCTTAAGGCCTACGGTAAATACGGAGTTGACATCACGTTTTACAAACATTCACTTGTTTTATGAAAAAGAATGCATTTTCAAAATCTTCAAGACAGACATAAGCTTTGCATTTTTGATATAACATTGTTTGCATATGACTATTTGTTTGAACAGTAGGGAAACTCGCACGATAAATACCTAGTGAACAAAAGCACTTCCAATCAAGGGGTAGACATGATCAGGGTCTATTATCTGGGGCAGTCCAGTCAAGATTCGGAGAATCTCTCAAAGGCCAAATAGCCTGGGGCAGATCTCCGCCCGAGTCACTTGGGGCACTCCAGCAACGAATCTTGCATGACCAAACATCTTCTAGTAGCGTGGCAATACAATAACAGGGGAACCTCCCTACATTCGGAGAGCGTGGACATAGTCGAAAAAATACTACGCATAATCAAAGACCCGCTAGGTTGACACACCTAGGCAAAAATAAGCGCTTCCCGACGAACCAAAAAGGTTCGGGCAAAAATAAGGGATGAAAAGAAAAAAATCTGTACACCCGGCAAGTCGAAAACCTGAAAAGGCGGCTTGGGCAAAAATGGATATCCCGGTGGACTGAAAACCCGAAAGGGCGGTCCAAGCAAAAGTTAGGGATCAAAGCGTACGACCATGTCCTGTCATCTTGTCACCTGCCTACCAGAAGAAGGTTTGTCCATCAACAACTATCAGCACATCACATTTGCCTTCTCCCACAGAAACAGGGGCAGTAATGAGTCGTCCTAGCGATCTAATTGCTCTGTCCACAAGATATAAGGCATGATCAGCTGAAGAAGGTAACCAATATACCTTAATTCCCCAGAGATTGAGCCAGCAAATCAATGCACTCTCCCCAAGCAGAGCTATACTATCAGCCTTAAGGAAGTTGGATATCCCCAGCAAATCTCAACATTCCTCAGCCCATCATACAGATATTCTTGACAAGTATCCCCGACAGTCTTGAGCTAAGATTGTTCCCCGGTGGTACACCAGATATTCAGCGGAGCCACTTTCCCAGTACATCTCAAGATTTCCCCAGGAGAGTCCAATCAAGATTTCCCCGAGAAAGTTTGAATCCATCTCCCCAGCAGGAAGCTTATCCCCAGTAGATTCTAGAAGCTTGCCACCCACAGAGCACGAACGCGTCTCCCGACTTTATTCAAAGGTTATTTCCCTACCAGGATATAACTGGGTTATCCTCAGCCAAAAGTCACGGAAAGATCATCCTCGGCAAAGTCTTCTTATCCCCAGCGGAGTCTATTAACACTTCCAACATAACAATGGTATCCCCCAGCGGAGTTATCATCAAACATCTCAACAAGAGTACCTCTCTCCCCACAGAGTATTGTTCCCCAGCCAGATCGCTAGAATAATTTTCTCCCCGCAGAGTAATCTCTCCAACAAGTTTATTCCCCCAACGGAGTCATCTTCTCCTACCGGTTTATTCTTGCAACCATCACTCCCCAGTGGAAACATTATTCTCTAACATCAGCCCAGGATGTGACTTCCCGGCACCCGTCAAGGATTTGTTTCCTAAGACGAAAACATACATTCATAAACAACACATCTTCATACATTATAGCATGCATATACGCATCATGAACATACAATCTCATTCATTCTGAGAGCATCCCGCATGTCATACATCATGACATCACATACAACTAACGTTTTGTCTTTTCAGGACAAAAGTTAATACAAAGATAATTGCTATCAACTGTCGTGATTCCAGATCTGATTCCTGTATCTTGCCAGGGTGTATCTGTTGACGACTACAGTACCAGACTCGATTCCTGTATCTTGCCAGGGCACGTCTGAAGAGTTCAAAGATCCGATTCCTATATCTTGCCAGGGTGTATCTGTTGACGACTATAGTACCAGACTCGATTCCTGTATCTTGCCAGGGCACGTCTGAAGAGTTCGAAGATCCGATTCCTGTATCTTGCCAGGGTGTATCTGTTGACGACTACAGTACCAGACTCGATTCCTGTATCTTGCCAGGGCATGTCTGAAGAGTTCGAAGATCCGATTCCTGTATCTTGCCGGGGAGTATCTGTTGACGACTACAGTACCAGACTCGATTCCTGTATCCTGCCAGGGCACGTCTGAAGAGTTCGAAGATCCGATTCCTGTATCTTGCTAGGGTGTATCTGTTGACGACTACAATACCAGACTCGATTCCTGTATCTTGACAGGGCACGTCTGAAGAGTTCGAAGATCCGATTCCTGTATCTTGCTAGGGAGTATCTGTTGACGACTACAGTACCAGACTCGATTCCTATATCTTGACAGGGCACGTCTGAAGAGTTCGAAGATCCGATTCCTATATCTTGCCAGGGAGTATCTGTTGACGACTACAGTACCAGACTCGATTCCTGTATCTTGATAGGGCACGTCTGAAGAGTTCGAAGATCCGATTCTTGTATCTTGCTAGAAAGTATCTGTTGACGACTACAGTACCAGACTCGATTCCTGTATCTTGACAGGGCACGTCTGAAGAGTTCGAAGATCCGATTCCTGTATCTTGCCAGGGAGTATCTGTTGACGACTACAGTACCAGACTCGATTCCTGTATCTTGACAGGGCATGTCTGAAGAGTTCGAAGATCTGATTCCTGTATCTTGCCAGGGAGTATCTGTTGACGACTACAGTACCAGACTCGATTCCTGTATCTTGACAGGGCACGTCTGAAGAGTTCGAAGATCCGACTCCTGTATCTTGCTAGGGTGTATCTGTTGACGACTACAGTACCAGACTCGATTCCTGTATCTTGCCAGGGCACGTCTGAAGAGTTCGAAGATCCGATTCCTGTATCTTGCCAGGGAGTATCTGTTGACGACTACAGTACCAGACTCGATTCCTGTATCTTGACAGGGCACGTCTGAAGAGTTCGAAGATCCGATTCCTGTATCTTGCCAGGGAGTATTTGTTGACGACTACATTTCCAGACTCGATTCCTGTATCCTGCCAGGGCACGTCTGAAGAGTTTAAAGATTCGATTCCTGTATCCAGCCAGGGGCACGTCTACATAAAGAGTTTGAAAGTTAACTCCTGTAACGGACCAGGTAATTTTCTTTCTTTCTCAGGTACGCAAGTTCTTGCTGAGGAATCTCTTACGCGATCGACACCTCCAAATGGCATCTATAAGCCCATCCTACTATCCACCACCTCTCCAAATGGCATCTATAAGCCCATTCCCGCTGTCACACTGCTGATACTCAACTATGTGAGTGCAAATTTCTGGGCACTCTAGTGTTCAATCATCTTCCACCCTCGGATCACGAAAGGCACACAAGCCAATCTACATCCTCAGGTCTAAGAAGATTGAACAGGGGCAACTTTTGTACCCCAAAATTTGCCCTCCCATAATCTTCAAAGCTATGGCAAGCAAATGGTTCAAAGTCTACTCAAAGGCTACACAATCAACCATCCTCCTAAGCCAGTCAAACTAGGGTTTTGGTTCTTGCAAGGAAGTTGAAGTTTTCAAGAGCTCAATCAAGTATCCCATGCTCATACACATTGTCAAGCACCTACATGTCAAGTTTCAAGGCTAACAAGGTCAAGTTGCACAGTCAAAAACCCTAATTGCTCAACAGTCAACTGTAGGGGCAAAATGGTCATTTGACAGTCAAAAAGTCAAAAATTTTGGTCAACATCTTATTTTGAAGCCACAAACATCATTTGATCAATGCTTGATCATGATTCTCAAAGTTTGGCTCAAAAAGTCTCAAGATGCAAAAGTTTCTATTTTTGGACAGTTGAAAAGTCAACTGTAACTTGACCAAGGCATAACTTTTTCATGGTTCATCAGAAAAATTCCATCCAATGCTCATATTGAAGGGGAAGACATTTCCTACAACTCATCTTCACATTCCAAGTCCAAGAAAGGCTCTCACAAAAAGTTATCAATTTCAACATTATAGGTCATTTTCAAAAGTCAACAAAAAGGGACTTTAAGTCAAAGACCACAACTTGAGATTGGTAAATCAAAATGACATGGGACCAAAGACATTGGTTATAGGACTTCAAAACCTTTCTAAAATGTCCAAAAACATGATCAAATCTTAAAAATTGAGCAAGATGTGCATTGGAGAAGTTGGGAAATTTTTGTGAAATGGCCAAAATCATTTATCCTTGAAACTTCATTTTTGACAAAAGGGGCCCACTTTTTCCACTTGAATTAGCTTGGCCATGCTTCCCACGTGTCCCACCTTTTATTTCAATATTTAAAATTAATTTTTTCATTTTTATTAGATTTTATTGGATTTAATTCATTTTAAATCCTTTAAAATCAAATAAAAATCAAAAAGTTTAATTAAAAGGGATATTTGGTTTTGATTAGCTTTGATACATCATTATGCATGTCCCATATTCGTGCCAAGGCCAAATGAAGCAATAATTCAAAAAATTGGTTCAAAAATGGAAGGTTGTTAATGGAGGTTTATGGAAATCTTGAACTTGAATGCCTTGCATTATTGGCCCTTAATTCCAATTGAAACATGTTACATAACACATATGCAAGTGATCAGACAGGAGAAGAACCTTCAAGCTGCGCCCAAACCTGAATACAAACTTGGCATTTTTTGTGAAAAAAAGTCAAAACTGAAAACACAGTTTCAGTGCGTTTCAAAGCAAGATAACTATTCCAATAGCTTGCCAAGGTCACCAGGGATCTATTCCAATCAAAACCACAACTCCTAACGCAAAGAATTGGTAACATGAAGCCTTCCTGTTCTTAACATTTTTCATATTCATGTTTCAATTTATACGCATCCTCGTTGCATTTTTTTTTGTTGATTTGTACTAATCCAATCATTCTAAAGCTAACAGCATTGTTTAATTGAGTTTTCGTGCCCTATACATGAATCCACCATTGGAGCTCGTTAGGGTTTCAAAGCTGTAAAATTAGGGCTTTCCTCTTCAGGAAAAATTAGACAACAAGACCAGGACCATTGGACTCAGAAGCTCCAGACGAACCTGTTCATCACCCCGCGCCTAATTTATCATGGCCCATGGTGTAATCGCTATTTTTCGCAGGGTATATTTAGTGGGGGTTTAAAACCCCCGCTATCTCTTTTCTGATTACAGGTACAATGAGGACGAAGCCTGCGTGTCCTATCTTGGTTGGACTATTCAAATTTCAGCGCGTTTTTTTTTATTAATATCATTAGTGTGTTTGTTTTTATATATTAATTCCTTTCCATTATAATAAGAAAGTGGCAAAACAGCTCAAATGGTGGAACGTGGTGCTGGCAAGCATTGGGACCTGGGTTCGAATCCCAGGTCCCCTCAAATTGTTTCTATTATTTTGTTTAACCCTTTCCCATGCAGTACACCATCCAGCAGTACACCATACATCCAACGTTGAAGCTTGCCAAGTGTCCTGGAAGATGAATCTGAGGGTCAGGATGGGAGGTCCAGGGAACACACCAGTCAACGCATGTGCACACGCGCCAAGAAAGTCAATATGGGCATGCATTCCATGGGCCAAAATACTTCCTATATACCTCCATATTTGGCCAGAAAACCCCTTTGGTTTGCATTTTATTTTCATTCTTTTTTTATTTTTTCTATTTATTTGTTTTATTTATTTTAGTTAAATCATCAAATTTAATTTTCATAAAAAAAATAACAAAAATCAGAAAAATCATAAAAAATAAAAATATGTTTTATTTTAATTTAATTCATCAACATTTTTTGTAAATAAAATTCAATAATTAATTTAGTTTTAATTTTAGGTTGTTAACGTTAATACTTTTTTTTTCTCAATAACCAAAAATATAAATAAAAAAATAGGTCTTTAGCACATTTTTATCCTTTTTTAAATAAATATTTATATTTTCTTATTATAATTATTATTAACCATTAATTAACTTTGTAAATACTTGTAATTAATCAATTAGGTTTAAATTAGGTTTAACTTAGACAAATTTTCTTTAATAAATTAAAAAACAATTAGAACTAGAATTATTTGACTTTTAATTCCAATTTAATTTTCTTTAATTCCATAAATCCAAAAACATAAAAAATAAGTCCTTTCCTTTATTTAACTTAATTAATTTAATAATTTCATTTTAATTCCTTTAAAGGGTCCAACGCCCTCGCTTTCGATTATATTTCCGTTTCGCGCGCTTATTTTGTTTCTTTTTGCAAATATAATGTATTTATCCCAAAGCCGTGTTGTTGTACCCCAAAATTTGCCCTCCCATATTCTTCAAAAGTTTTGCCAAGCATCACCTCAAATGGTTCAAGGCTACTCCAAGGATTGCACAGTCAACCATCCTCCTGAAGCCAGTCAAACTAGGGTTTTGGTTCTCACAAGGAAGCTGAAGTTTTCAAGAGCTCAATCAAGTCTCCCATGCTCATACACATTGTCAAGCACCTACATGTCAAGTTTCAAGGCTCACAAGGTCAAGTTGCACAGTCAAAAACCCTAATTGCTCAACAGTCAACTGTAGGGGCAAAATGGTCATTTGGCAGTCAAAAGTCAAAAAATTTGGTCAACATCTTATTTTGAAGCCACAAACATCATTTGATCAATGCTTGATCATGATTCTCAAAAGTATGGCTCAAAAAGTCTCAAGATGCAAAAGTTTCTATTTTTGGACAGCTGAAAAGTCAACTGTAACTTGACCAAGGCATAACTTTTTCATGGTTCATCATAAAAATCCCATCCAATGCTCATCTTGAAGGGGGAGACATTTCCTACAACTCGTCTTCACACTCCAAGTCCAAGAAATGCTCTCACAAAAAGTTATCAATTTCAACATTATAGGTCATTTTCAAAAGTCAACAAAAAGGGACTTTAAGTCAAAGACCATAATTTGAGATTGGTAAATCAAAATGACATGGGACCAAAGACATTGGTTAGAGGACTTCAAGACCTTTCTAAAATGTCCAAGAACATGATCAAAGCTTAAAAATTGAGCAAGATATGCATTGGAGAAGTTGGGAAATTTTTGTGAAATGGCCAAAATCATTTATCTTTGAAACTTCATTTTTGACAAAAGGGGCCCACTTTTTCCACTTGAATTAGCTTGGCCATGCTTCCCACGTGTCCCACCTTTTATTTCAAATTTTAAATTTAATTTTTTCATTTTTTATTGATTTTATTGGATTTAATTAATTTTAAATCTTTTTAAATCAAAAGAAAATCAAGAAGTTCAATTAAGAGGGATATTTGGTCTTAACTAGCTTTGACTCATCATTATGCAACCTCCCATTTTCGTTTCAAGGCCAAATGGAGCAATAATTCAAAAATTGGTTCAAAATGGAAAGTTGGTTAAGGGAGTTTATATCAAAATCTCAAGCTTGAATGCATGGCATTATGGCCCTTAATGCTGATTGAAATCTATTACATAACCTAGAGACAAACTATCACAAGGCATGGGAAAAACGTGAGAGAGAGGCAGCCAAGAGAAATTCCTTTTCAAAAATTCCAAAGAATTGCACCAAGATCGAATTCAGGGACTCAGTCATCCACAAGACTTCCCACCCATCCTATCGTGATCTACAGGCAAAATAAGGTATAAACACACTCTTTTCATAAAGCCATGCATGCTGAAACTGTAGCTACATGAACATCTATTTTGCAGAATTTCCATGGATCGTATTTTTGATTATGGCTTGATTTAATCCCTACTGACCATACCTTTGAGTTCCAGTGGATGTTTAGAGCAGGTTTGGGCTATCGCTTGGGATTTTTCATGGCCAAAACGTGAACCTCCATGGCTAGGGTTCAGATTATGTGGAGTTGTGTGTTGATGAAAATAGGCCACATTAAACCATGAAAACCTCACCATGAGAATCGCCATCCCCTAATCATTTGATCTGGCTTTTTGTTCGCTTTGATTTCGCTTGTTTTCGCAGGTTTTCAGAATTGCCCTCGCCGGAGAAGATGACCGGAGCACTGCTCCGGCGTCGTTGACTTGGTTTGTTTCAGTTTGACACAGGCGTGGCATTTTCTTGCGTTTTAATTGGCCATTCGAATTGTTAATTCTTTTACTTAATGCTGACTGGGCTAGTGGATTCCATGTGCTTCCATTTTCAATCTATACCATGCACTTATGAGATCTAGCCGTCAGATTGCATCCTGATCCAAATCCAACGCCTCACGTGCATCCCTCCATTGTGGACATTAGTCAAGGCAGGCATAAGGGATTAGAGAAAGTCAAAGAAGGCCTCCAGCGTTTGGGCTCAGCTTTGCCATCCACACCCCCCATTTTGCTACAAATGCAGGCCCATTTCTTTTTTCCCTTGAATTATTTTTCTTTTCTATTTTACTTTAATTCATTTAATTTGCTTTTTATTAACAAAATTAATTTTTCTTCTTATTTCAGAAAAATCATAAAAATATTCTTACCCAAATAAATTTTAGATTTTTTTCTTTTTTTCTAAATTTAATTAATTAATTAGGTTTTTTTTTATTCTAGGAAACTCTAAATTATTTTGCAATATTAAAATTGATTAGACTTAATTAGATTCTAAATACTAATTTAATTAGTTTTATTTCTTAAAATAATAAAAAATCAGAAATCAAAAATAAAAATATTTTTATTTAATTTAATTTATTAATAGTTTTCTTTTTTTTGTAAATACTTATAACTAAATAACTAAGTAAATTAGGTCGAAACTTGGATTTATTTCTTTAATAATTAAAAAATACTTAGAATTAGGATTTAATTCCGATTAATTTTCTTCATTCCTATAAAAAATACAAAAATAAAAAATAAGTTTCTTTCCTTTATTTTAATTTAATTAATTTATAATTTCGATTTAATTCCTTTAAAGGGTCCAACGCCCTCGCATTCGATTATATTTTCTTTTCGCGCATTTTTATTTCTTTTGTGAATATGATGTACTTGTTCCAAAGCCCTGTAATAGTTAATTAGGCATTTACTTTCTGCACTTTATTTTAAATCGGGTCTTGGATTAATTTGGCGATGTAGACCCGCGCCTTTGTAATAGCGTAGGACCTTTATCTTTTCCGCACTTTAAATTCTCGCACCTTTTAACTGTTGACAATCATATGAAAGAATGAATGCCCAAAAATAAAAATCAAAACATAGATCACCCAATGCATGACAAGACAAACATTAACTGAATACAACACACAAATACACACACCACTCTTAGGGTACGCCTCACTGTTGCCTTGCCCCTTGAAACGTGGTCGTCGAGTACAGGACGTCTTAGTAAGTCCTTATGTCCATGAACATGGCATAAGGGTAGCTTCTAAGGTGTCCTACTGTTGCTCTGGTGATCACACTGTTGCCTTGCCCCTCGAAACGTGGTCGTCGAGTACAGGACGTCTTAGTGAGTCCTTATGTTCCATTGATCTAGTTGCCTCGAAACGATTGCCTCGGAATAAAAAGATCAATGGCATAAGGGTAGCTTCTAAGGTATCTTACTATTTCTCGGTGACCACACTGTCCCTAACCCTCGAATTGACCCGAACACCTCCAACGGTGGTGCTACCTACCTCTCAATGGTGGGATAGCACTACCTTAAGGACATTTACACAGCCTAATTCCTTAGGGTAGGTAGATGACTCGTAGATACTTGCTCTAATTCAAAACAAATCAAAAATACTTTTCACACCTTACACTTTTCAAAAAGCTTTCAAAACAACTTTTCAAACACTCTTGAGGACTGATACAAGAGTCGATCTGAAACTTTCAAAGAAACTTTTTCTCAAACCCACTCACAATTGAAAAGCAAACCTTTTGAAAACACAATGAGCAAGTATCTAAGAGCCCATGGATAACCATGGATAGAAAGGGTGCTAACACCTTCCCTTTCTATAAATCTACCTCCCGAATCGAGAACTAATCTCAATAAGGAATTTTTCTGTGCTTTTGTCCTTTCCATGTTAGAGAAAATAAAGGACGGTGGCGACTTTTGCTTACCGCGACATTTTGCGAACCAGCGTTAAACAGTCAGTTCCAGATCCACCGATCACACGTGTAATAGATTAATTAGACATTTATCTTTCCGCATTTTTATTTTATTCAAATCGGGTCTTGGACTAATTTGGCGATGTAGACCCGCGCCTTTGTAATAGCGTAGGACCTTTACCTTCCAGCATCTTTTAACTGCTAGTAATTTGCATGTAAGAATGAATGCCAAAAATAAAAACAAAGCGTAGATCACCAATGCATGAACAAGACAAATATAATTGAACATGACACACAAATCACACACCACCCCTAGGGTACGCCTCAATGTTGCCTTGCCCCTCGAAAAGTGGTCGTCGAGTACAGGACGTCTTAGTAAGTCCTTATGTCCATGAACATGGCATAAGGGTAGCTTCTAAGGTGTCTTACTGTTGCTCTGATGATCACACCGTTGCCTTGCCCCTCGAAACGTGGTCGTCGAGTACATGACGTCTTAGTGAGTCCTTATGTTCCATTGCTCTAGTTGCCTCGAAACGGTTGCCTCGAAACAAGTTGCCTCGAAACGGTTGCCTTGGAATAAAAAGATCAATGGCATAAGGGTAGCTTCTAAGGTATCTTACTATTGCTCGGTGACCACACTGTCCCTAACCCTCGAATTGACCCGAACACCTCCAACGATGGTGCTACCTACCTCTCAATGGTGGGATAGCACTATCTAATGGACTCTTACACAGCCTAATTCCTTAGGGTGGGTAGATAACTCGTAGATACTTGCTCTAATTTCAAAACAAATCAAAAAACTTCTTTTCACACCGACACTTTGCAAAAAGATTTCAAAAAACAACTTTTCAAACACTCTTGAGGACTGATACAAGAGTCGAACTGAAATTTTAAA
Source organism: Vicia faba (assembly GCA_948472305.1). Lineage (NCBI taxonomy): Eukaryota > Viridiplantae > Streptophyta > Magnoliopsida > Fabales > Fabaceae > Vicia > Vicia faba. The sequence goes on along the minus strand of OX451738.1, from coordinate 254,935,020 downwards.
CCAAACTTTTTCAAACCCACTCACCTTGAAAAGCAAACAAACATTTTGAAAACACAAATGAGCAAGTATCTAAGAGCCCATGGATAACCATGGATAGAAAGGGTGCTAACACCTTCCCTTTCTATAAATCTACCTCCCGAACCGAGAAACAATCTCAATAAGGAATTTTTCTGTGCTTTTGTCCTTTCCATTTGGAGAAAATAAAAGACGGTGGCGACTCTTGCTTCTGTGACATTTCGCGAAACCAGCGTTAAACAGTCAGTTCCAGATCCACCGATCACAATGGGGCTTCTTACCAAATCAATGGTAAGATAGAAACATCTAAAGGAAGAGGAAAAACACATCTAAGACCTTTTGAGTAGGTAGATTAATTTTAGTTACTTGCTCAATTTCAAAACAAATATCCTTGCTATTTTCAAAATAAACACATACACTTTCCAAACATCTTTCCAAACTTGAAACATATTCAAAATCTCAACACTTTGTATACGTTCTTACGAACGAGAACTATTACAAATTTTGCCTAAACAATGGCACCTTTTCAAAATACTTTCAAAAACCACACCACAAAGCACACTCAAACAAAAGCAAGTGATCTAGCAAGTACTAAGAGCCCATGGAAAACCATGGATGAAAAGGGTGCTAATACCTTCCCTTTTCATAATCTACCCCCCGAACTCAAAAACATCTCTAAAGGTATTTCCTGTGCTTTTTCACCTTTCCTTATTGGATAAAAGAAAAGTCGGTGGCGACTCTTGCTAAACCTCAACATTTGCAAACATAAACGCAAAACCTCAAGTCAATTCTCCCACCGTATCACAGAACTGGAGACTCTGCTGGGGATGACTTAAAAAGTGGGGTTACCTTAGGGTTAGATCACATTTACTTGCTTACATTGTTTGATTTGTTTGCTTTACATTTTGGTTCCTTGTTTGGGTTTGTTTTAAATCCTACACCCGGATTTGGGGACACCTTTTAGGTAAGTAGCAATAAACTGTGAGGGAAATGTGTTGCGTATACCGACATGGTTGAAGCAGTAGCTACATTGATGTGGCACTTTGGTTGGTACCAGTAACCCTTGAGTCAGTCAAATAGAGCACGGGGCCTCCGCATGGTGTCGTGAAGCATCAACTGACCTTAGAACCTTACTTGACCAACTTGGCCATTAGGACGTAGTGAGATAACCAGTTTCGGTGTAGAGATGAAAATTGGTTGATACTCGATGCTACACTCATTGAGACCGGACTTTTGGGATATCTCGGCCGCAAGAAAAGATTGATTGAGCTGAGACAATGCCTAAAAGAAAGGTCAGTGATATTGAGACCCCTTAGAACCCGGTTACTATTAACTAGGACAGGTTGAGCCAACTAAACTTCAAGAGGGTACTTACCTACAAACTCCATGCAAGCCTAAACCTAAGGACTTGTATGCTTTGTGTGAATATGGTTATTTGATTTTTTTTTGCTTACCTCGCATATTTGTACATAACATCATAACATCATACCATAGCATTTTCAATAACCATTTCAAATATCTCGAGGGTCTTTGATGCAGGTTACGTTGAACCAGATGTCTATCAAGGGACAAGAGGATTTATTTTCCTCTAACCAAACGCCGTCAAAAATCAAGTAAAACAAACTTGAGTCAAGGGCTATGACCCACTTGACATGGTGAGCTTGATTCTCGTGGAAGGACATCCACCGATACAAAGTTTTCCAATCAAAGATGTTGATCAAAGTTCAACTTCTAATAGTTTCTTGTTTACCCCAAGAGATCCTTGAAAACATTGCATATATATCATACATATCATTGCATAACAGGATTCATAACAGGTTTCTCATCTCCTCCGCTATTTATTTCAGCAATGGCTCTTGAACAAACTATGAAAGATCTTCAATCCCAAAACGCTCAGTTCCAACAAATGTTCCTGGATATGGCTAAGGGGCAAGAGGATCTGAAAACTCTCCTTCTCAAAGACAAGAAGTCCAAGAAGTCAGTAGGCGTCCTGAACTTGAGAAGAATACCTAGAGGACCAGTCAAAAGAGTTCTAGATCTTTCAACTTCATCCAACATGGGGGATAGTCATGAAGAATACAACAGTCTGGAGATTGATGAAGTTGAAGCTGACTACTCCGAAGAACAATATCCTCCCACTGATGACAAGTACAAATAGTTGGAGGATCGTCTCAATGCTATAAAGATACAACAAACACCTGGCTTGTATTTAGGAGACATGGGTTTGGTTTCCAGAGTGGTCATCCCGCCAAAGTTCAAAGTCCCTACCTTTGCCCTATACGATGGACTCTCTTGCCCTAAGATGCACTTAAAGTCTTACGTTCGCAAGATTCAATCATACACAACTGATATAAAGCTTTGGATCCATTTCTTCCAAGAAATCCTGGTAGGGACTCAACTCGAATGGTTCTATCAATTGGAGAGTTCTCGCATCCACACCTGGGAGGATTTAGCTGATGCTTTCTATAAGCAGTATCAGTACAATGCTGATCTTGCACCAACTCGTGTGCAATTGCAGAACATGACCATGGGTTCCAACGAGAGCTTCAAAGGGTATGTGTTGTATCCCAAAATTTTCCCTCTCATTTATCAAGATTATTCTCACAAGATCTCTTTGACTCAAGACTGGATTAAGGTTTGGTCAACTCAAGACATCTCATATTACATTGTTGACCCAAAATTAGGGTTTGAGTTTGCACAAGGATTTTTGGACTATCAATGCTTCATATGACTTTAAAACATCATTATCGACCCCTAATATTACTCATGACAAGTTTCAAGCTTGGACCACATTTTTGATCAGTCAATTGGACATTTGACCTAAAAATCAGTTGTATTGGGGGAAAAGTCAACCATGGCCAATTTACAGTCAAACTTCATAATTTTCTATCCAAATCAACATTTTATACTCATATGTGTTATTTGATCAAGTTTGGACCATAATTCTTCAAGAAATTTGATCAAATCATCAAAAGGGCAAAATGGTCAAAATTAGGGTTTTAACTGAGAAAGGGCAATTTCTGATTTTTGACCTAGAAAATGACCAATTGGTTTGAAGAATGATTTCAAGGGATCATTTGTATCATATTGACCTAATTACATGGCTCCAAACATTGCAAATCCATTGGATAGAGAGATGAAATTTGCAATCAACTGATCAAAAGTCAACTGTATACTGAAAAGTCAAACTTTGACTTTTTGGTCAAAATCAAGTGCCAAGGATCACAATTCATCAAAACATGTCAAAATGTGAAACTTGTTCAACAAGGAATCAAAGATTGAAGATTTGGTTTTAAAAAGTCAAAATTTCTAAACTTGGAAATTTTTCTAAGTGTTGGAAATTTCATATTTTTTCATAACTTTGAGCAAAAGTTTCACCATGATGCAAGATGATTCAAGAGAAATTCCCAACATGAAAGTTGTAGATCTCCATGAAATCTACAACTTTTCTTCACACATCTTTCCCTAAAGATGCTTGGATCTCAAGATATAATTTTATGAATACATGCCCATGAACTAAAATAACTTAGTGAAATTTTGCCCTAATTTAGGCAGGTTTTTTACCCAACTTCATGGCAATTTTTCACCTAGTTCCAAGAGGAATCTTGAAATGAATTTAAAATATGAGTTATAGAGCACATTTCAAACCAAACTTGTCCACTTTGAATGGGATATCGAGGAGTTACCCCCAAGTATCACAACTTCCTTATTCAATTGCAGCACGAGCATCTTTTACTAAAACCATCTTCGGCACGACTTTAACAGTTTTGGACGCATCAGAGGAACATTTGGTAGCAGAAACCATTGGTGGTACAACCTCAAAGGCTTGACACAGGGTCTCAATGAATTCTCCATCCATCTCTACATATTTGAACGAGTTAAGGTGGCTTACCATAAACTCTTCCTCTCCACAGACGGTGACTATTCTTCCCTTGACAGGATACTTAAGTTTTTGATGGAGAGTTGAGGTTACTTCCCCAGCTTTATGGATCCAAGGATGACCCAACAGACAAGAATAGGCAGGACGAATATCCATAATGTAGAAGGTGGAGTTGAATATTTGGGAGCCCACCTTGATTGGAAGATCTACCTCCTCATGAACTATTCTTTTTTATCCATCGAACACCCTTACAATGATATCACTTGGCTTCAAGACTAAACCTTCACAACCAAGATGGTCTAACACCCCCTTGGGTAGTACATTTAGATAAGAACTAGTGTCGACTAGCACATGTGCTAAGGTAGTCCCTTTGTACTCGACAAAAACATGTAGAGCTTTATTGTGGTTCTTCCCAAGAGGTGTTAGGTCGGCATCTGAAAATCCCAAGCCATTATCAGTCATTAGGATTGCTATGCAATTCTCAAATTGGTCCGTTGTAGTCTTATGGGGGACATGAGTTTTTTTCAAGAATTTGATTAATGTCCGAGCATGGGCATCAAAACAGAATAGCAATGACAACATTGAAATCTTAGAAGGGGTTTGCCCCAACTGTTCCACAATCTTGAAGTCGCTCCTTTTTATTATTTTCAAGATTTCGTCTATCTCACGAGCGGAAGGTTCTCCACCATCCACGTACTTTACATGTACTTCCGTCACGACAGGCTCAACAACCTTCTCCTTCCCTCTTGTATCGGTACTTGGCCTGGCAGCAGTAATGCGGACAGGTGCCTTGGTAACAACTGGTGGTGAGATATTGGGTGAAAAGATTCTCCCAGTTCGAGTTACCTTACTTGATCCAGTTATGTTGCCAACATCATCAGCTTTTTCTTCTTCGATCCAAGTGTCTTGTTTTATCCCATGAAAAAACACCTCAGCACCATAGTCCCATGGCACTGCCTTGTTTGAAGAGTAGGCAATTAGTCCGAGATTGGTAATTATTAAGGGAGCAACAGTTGATTCATTTGAAATCCTAATAGGACATTTGGAGGTGATCCTAAGAGGCTTGTTTGAGATGGTAATAATAGAGAGGTCTTCACATTTGTTAGCCAAACTTTCGGTAAGCGGAGTCTTCTCAAATATAATTTTATGGCTATCCATCAGGTGTTGAATGCCTTCCTTCAGCCCTTCGCATCCATTGAGTTGTTGGGTACAACAAGCACAGTCTTTTACACAGCCAGGGAAAATCCCAACTTTCAACAGGTTCTTTTTGATGATATTCAGCGGAGTATTCAAGTCTTCAACAGAGGCAAAAAAATTGTATCTTCCACAGCATTAATACCCTTTCCATGGTTGGGTATAGGTGCGGTGATTACATTCGGAGTCGAAGGAGGATAAAACTCAATAGTCTTGTTATCGATCAAATCCTAAATTTTGTTCTTCAAGGCCCAACACTGGTCGGTCTCGTTCCCGGGGCTACTTAAGTGGTAAGCACATTTAGCGTTCGGGTTATACTTTGGTGAAGAGGTATCAGGATTGGCAGAGGATCGCACAATGTCACCAAATTAGCCTTGATAAAATGTTGTAAGGCTTGAGATAATGACATGCCTAAACTCGTAAATTGTCTTCTTGGAGTTTCAAAACATTGATGATTTGAAAATGGTGTTTGAGTAGGAGTTGGATTGGAGATTCAGACATCATATCATTCTTCTTGGTATGGGCCATTGCCCCATACACAACATTGATTTCCTTCTTTGCAGCAAAAGCTTTCTTGACAGGATTGGAAGTGGAGGCAGATGCCACAGAGATCTTCCCACTTTTGATGCCGCTTTCGACTCTTTTCCCAATTAAGATTAACTCGGTGAATCCGGAAGAGGAACAACTAACCAACAAGTTAAAGAAAGGACCAGATAAAGTGCCCATAAACATGTCAATGTGCTCTCTATCAGTCAAAGGTGGTTGAACCCTACTGGCGAGGTCTCTCCACTTTTGTGCATATTCTTTAAATCCTTCATTCTTTCCCATGGTCATATCTTGCAACTGAACTCTTGTTGGCGCCAAGTCGGTGTTATACTGGTATTGATGGTAGAATATAGTAGCTAAATCTTCCCAGGTATTGATACGGGAACCATCTAACTGATAAAACCATTCTAGTTGCATTCCGGTCAAGCTCTCTTGGAAAAAGTGAACCCATAGTTTCTTATCAGCAGTGTGCAGTTGTATCTTGCGCACATAACATTTCAGGTGAAGTTTTGGACAAGAAACTCCATCGTACTTTGCAAATACTGGTATTTTGAATTTGTGGGGAATAACAACCCTAGAGATCAAACCCAAATCATCAAAATCTAAACCCGGGGACAACTTGGATTTCAACAGCCTTCAACCTGTCTTCTAACTGCTTGTATTTGATATCAGCGGGTGGATACTGCTCGTCAAGATAATCATCATCAGACGCTTGATCATTAACACAGTCAGCTTGGGTACTCTTAACCTCACCAATCTGATTCTCATCTTCTTTAGACGAGTCTTCCATTACCAGGATCTGACGAACTAATTCTTTGAACCTTTGCCCATGTTGACCAGGGCTCTCTTCTTGGGTTTATTTTTAACTTCCAACAACACCATCATATCTTGCTGCCCCTTGGCTAGGTCCAATAGAGTCTCTTGGAATTGAGAGTTTTGTGCCTAAAGATCCTTCATAGTTTTCTCTAGATCCATCTTGCTGAAATAAATAGCAGAAAGATAAGGAAATCTGTTATGTGAAAAATCTGTCATGTTATGATGCATGGAAGATGTATATGCAAATGATTTCAAGGATTTATGGAATTTAAATTTGCATAGACAAAAGAATGAACAAACGTCAATTTTGATTAATTAGCTTGAAAAGATTACAACGTGCCTCTTGGGCTTTACAAAATAACTTTCTAAGATAAAAAGACTGAACGCATCCTTTTCGGTGCAAGGTAGGCGTTCACACTTTGCTCTTCTTGTAGATGCTTTGTAAGCTCCAAGACTCTCTTCTCACTAGCGTAGAATTGAGCTTTGAAGGTATATCGTTCCTCCTTTAGCTGAATCCAACCCTTATGCAAGTCTTCAAGAGAGGTAGGCATGTCTGGATGGAGGACAGTGTATGGGACATCTCCTTCAACCACAGGTTCCATGATGACTGGTAAGATGGAGGGATAAGGCATCACAAGTTTCAGAGCATGAGATCGTACCCACCTAAGATAAGGCTCAAGTGGAATAGAATTATTGTGTTCCAATGTATTTCTATCCACCTTGTTTACCATCCTACAAGCTCGTATAAACCCCGGGCGATAATCTTAATCGTCGCTCTCGTAGTCGAATACCACTCCTTGGATAAGCATATCATGTGGACCATCCCTTCGGGAATATCTAAACTGTCGTAAGGCTAAGCAAGGGTTGTAAGTGATACCTCCTCTAATGCCAAGTGAAGGGACATTATGGAATTCACCACAACGGTCAATGAAAGTAATGTTCTCCAAGGATCGGGAACACCAATAAACATCTGAATATTTGAGTGTCATCAACCTATGGGACCATATTGAGCCTTGCTCGTTATTTAACACAGATCGGGGAAGATGTGAAATAAACCATATGGCCAAGAGAGGAGTGCAACACATGAGGGCTCCTCTCTTCCTCATAATGCGAGTGTGGAGAGAATGTAGGATATCTCCCAACAAGGTAGGCACCGGGTTACGAGACATGAAGATTTTGACAGTGTTTACATCTATGAGTTAGTCAAGGTTTGGAAACAAAACCATCCCATAGATGAGAAGGACCGAGATTTCTTTAAAATCTTGTAAGTCTAAAGAGTTCCAACAATCTTGAGCTTTCACGGGCAAGAACTTGGCTAGGAAACCTTTGACACCACTCCTTGTTTCCCAATTAGTTGTGATATTAGATTGTGGCAAGTGTAGTGCTTGGGAAATCTCCTCAGGTTTTGGATCTCTTTCTGTATCGTTGAAGGGTAGTTGATTGAGAATGGGAATCCTCAAGAGTTGTGAAAATTCTTCCAAAGTTGGCACAAGTTAATGATCGGGAAAAGTGAAGAAATGGTGTAGAGGATCAAAGAATTGAAAGAGCACCTTCATCATATCTTCATCAATGTTGGAGGTAACCAAGTTTAGGAGGCGACCATGTCTTTCGGTGAATGGAGAATTCTCAGGAACCCTTGATGCTAAATCTTTGAGTTAAGGAGGAATTTTTACGAGATTGACTTGGATACTTTTTCTGCGGATAGAAGTGTGATCGGTGGATCTGGAACTGACTGTTTAACGCTGGTTCGCGAAATGTCGCGGAAGCAAGAGTCGCCACCGTCTTTTATTTTCTCCAAATGGAAAGGACAAAAGCACAGAAAAATTCCTTAAAGAGATTGCTCTCGGTTCGGGAGGTAGGTTATAGAAAGGGAAGGTATTAGCACCCTTTCTATCCATGGTTATCCATGGGCTCTTAGATACTTGCTCATTGTGTTTTCAAAAGTGTTTGCTTTTCAATTGTGGGTTTTAAAAAGTTTCTTTGAAAATTCCAGTTCGACTCTTGTATCGGTCCTCAAGAGTGTTTGAAAAATTGCTTTCGAAAGCTTTTTGAAAATGTGTTGGTGTGAAAAGTATTTTTGAATTGTTTTGAAATTAGAGCAAGTATCTACGAGAACCTACCTACCCTAAGGAATTCGTCTGTGTAAATGTCCTTTAAAGTAGTGCCATCCCACCATTGAGAGGTAGGTAGCACCACCGTTGGAGGTATTCGGGTCAATTCGAGGTTCGGGACATGGTGATCACCAGAGCAATAGGAAGACACCTTAGAAGCTACCCTCATGCCAGGTTCCCGGATCATGAGGACTTACTAAGACATCCTCTACTCGACGATCACTTTTCGAGGGCAAGGCAACAGTGAGGCGTACCCTAGGGGTGGTGTGTGCGATTTGTGTGTCGTTTTCATTTGCATTTATCTTGTCATGTCATTGGCGTTCTACGCTTGATTTTATTTAAGGCCATTCATTCTTGCATGCTTTGTTTAACAGTTAAAACATTTGCGGGAAAGTAAATTCTAAGCTATTACAAATGGCGCGGGTCCACATCGCCAAAATTAACCAGGACCCGATTTGACAGAAAAATAAATAAAGTAATTAAAGAATTAAAAGTGCGAGAAGATTAGTATTTACAAGGCTTCGGGAGAGATACATAATTATTTAAGCAATAAAATAAATACGCGAATTAATGAGAATTAAACGAATCGAGGGCGTTGGACCCTTTTGCAAAATATTAAAATTACATGAATTAATTAATTTAAGAAAAGAAATTGTTTTTGTTTTTTGGTATTTTTATGTATTTTAAGATTTAATAGAAAAAGAATTAATCAAAGTACGACACAAACCCTAATTCTAGTTATTTTTAATTTATTAAGAAATATGTTGAATTTTGACCTAATTTAAACCTAAGTTATTTTCATGCAATTTGATTATAAAAATAAATAAAATAATTAAATATTATTATAAGAAAGAGAAATTAAAAAAAGGAATAAAAACAAATTAAACCTAATTCTACTTCTTTTTAGATTTGTTATTAAAAAAATATTAAAATTAAACCCTAATTTATACTAAATTCAATTATATACAATTTGCTTATAAAAATAATTAAAATAAAATACTTATTATATTTTGCTCTTTTTCTGATTTTTTTTATGTGTTTTATGATTTTATGAAAATATAATTAATTAAACAAACAGTAATTAAAAGAAAAATTAAAAAATTATAACAAGAATAAAAATAGAAAAAATTAAGAGAAGTTGCAAACCACAGGGGTATCAGGCCCCAGGTAGGAGGTGTAGTTCAGCAATTCAGGCCCATTTGACCTTGGCCTTGTTGGACTTTTTATTCACATGCTGGCATGTTGACTCAAGCCTATAGCGTTCATCAATTTTCAGCCTTTAATCTGTTTCCAATGTGCACGTGGTTGTGGGATTCTTGAAGGCATATGGTAGTCCTTAATGTTGTGCCTGCATAGGATGGTGAGTTGAAAAATAATATTGAGAGTAACGAAGACCTGGGGTTCGAACCCAAGTCATATGCTTTACCACCAATCCTGCTTGCCAGCTGAGCTAATTGCACGTTCTGATTAATAAATAAACAACAAATATTATAAAAGTAAAGCAAAGGGTTAGTGGTTCAACGCGCGAAATATTTAAACGTGCCAATCAGCGTGTGCCACGGCTCCGTCTTCTTCATCATCCCTGTAATATAAAACATTGGGCAACGGTTTCCTATGCGTTTTCTTAAGCCAGCTATTAGAAAATAGCGATTAGGCCTGTGTCATTCAGAAATTTGGCGCGATGGTTGGTTCTTGTTCGTCCAAGCGCAGTGATTCGAATGATGGTGGTCACAAGCCTTAATTTTTCCTTGGTCAAAAACCCCTAATCTGAAGCTCTGCAAACCCTAAGAATCAATCATGGCATATTTGTATATAACGCATAAAAACGCAATTAAATCACATGGCAAGCATCAGAATGCATCATTGAATAAGAATACGTAAACTAAATGTCATGGAAATGCCTTAAAATTAAGATACGAGTATGCAATTTTATGAGAAAATTTTGGATTCTGTACAGCGATTCTTGAGGTTTGGGTGACTGTTTTTGATTGAGACACGTTCAATGGACCTTGTGGAGGCTAATGGGAGAAGTCTTGAGACCTGAATCGCCTTGCAAAGGTGTTTTCAGAATTTGAGTTTCTTGAGAAAAATTCAAGTTTGATAATGTCTTTCTTGTGCAGCTTGGTGTCTATTTGCATTAGGGTTGTGTTCTAGCATTTGTATTGAACAAATTAGGTTAACAAAATTGACCAAAATCTCTTTCATTCATGATTTGAAGATTTGATTTTTTCACCATGATTTCCATATCTTTTTCCATGTGTATTTGGTTCAAATCATATCCAATTGCTCCAATTCTTTCCTTATTTGAATGTGCACGAATTATTGAGTCTAAAACATGTATAAAAAGATTGGTTAGGTTAAATCAAGTATTTTTCATATATTTAAATGATTTAAATGAATTATTATAAATAAAAATTCAAATAAATAAATAAGAAATGAGAAAATACTTCCCTTTGGGCCAAGTGGTCGTGCACATGTCATGGATGATGAATTATGGAAGAAAAATGGGCCCATTAGCAATTTTAGGTCATTTGAAGTAATATTGACTTTTCAAAATATCCAAAAATTTCCCAACTTCCACAAGGCATAACTTGCTCAATTTTTAAGCTTTTCTCATGTTCTTGGACATTTTGGAAAGGTCTTTGAGTCCTCTAACCAATGTCTTTGGTCCCATGTCATTTTGATTTACCAATCTCAAGTTATGGCCTTTGACTTAAAGTCCCCTTTTGTTGACTTTTGAAAATGACCTATAATGTTGAAATTGATAACTTTTTGTGAGAGCATTTCTTGGACTTGAAGTATGAAGATGAGTTGTAGGAAATGTATTTCTCTTCAAAATGAGCTTTGGATGGGATTTTTCTGATAATCCATGTGAAAGTTATGCCCTGGTCAATTTCAGTTGACTTTTTCAGCTGTCCAAATAAGGAAACTTTTGCATCTTGATGATTTCTGAGCCAAATTTTGAGAATCATGATCAAGCATTGATCAAATGATGTTTGTGGCTTCAAAATGATATGTTGACCAAAAATTTGAACTTCTGACTGTCAAATGACCATTTTACCCCTACAGTTGACTGTAGTGCAATTAGGGTTTTTGACTGTGCAATTTTGAGCTGAATGTCTTGAAACTTGATATGAGGATGCTTGACCATATTTGTAAGCATGTGAGACTTGATTGGGCCTTTGGAAACTTCATTTTCTTGATCAGAACACAAACCCTAGTTTTGACTGTATGGGAGACCTTTGCACTGTGCAACCCTTGGGGAATTTTGCAGCTTGACTTGGCAATTTCTTGGAGAATGTGGGAGGGCAAATTTTGGGGTACAACAGTTGCCCCTGTTCAATCTTCTTAGACCTGAGGATGCAGATTGGCTGACGTGCCTTTCGTAATCCGAGGGTAGAAGATGATTGAACACTAGAGTGCCCAGAAATTTGCGCTCACATAGTAGCAGTGATGGTGGAATGGGCTTACAGATGCCATTTAGAGGTTGCTGAATAGGATGATGGGCTTATAGATGCCATCTGGATGTTGATCGCGTAAGAGATTCCTTAGCGAGAACCTGCATACCTGCAAAAAGAAACATGAGTACCTGACGCGTTGCAGGAGCTGATTTTTAGATGCTTAGTATAGATATGTCCTGACTGGTTACAGGAGCTGGGTCTGGAGCTTCAAAAGATGATGAATGAACCAGGGATGGTTACTACCTTAGCATGAATGGTAAGAGAACCTTGGGTGACTTTAACTTCAACAACGCTCGCTGAGAGAATCTTGGTGGGAATTACCATCTTTGCAGTATCGGGCAGAGAACCAAAGGAAATTATAATCTAAAAGGGAATTACCTCACTCACCGTCGGAGAGGGAACTCTAGGAAATTATAATCTGAAAGGAATTATCACCTCACTCACCGTCGGAGAGGGAAACATCTGAAAAGGAATTACCACCTCACGCACTGTCGGAGAGGGGACCATGGGAGACTATCACCTCACTCACCGTCGGAGAGGGAAACATCTGAAAAGGAATTACCACCTCACGCACTGTCGGAGAGGGGACCATGGGAGACTATCACCTCACTCACCGTTGGAGAGGGAAACATCTGAAAAGGAATTACCACCTCACGCACTGTCGGAGAGGGGACCATGGGAGACTATCACCTCACTCACCGTTGGAGAGGGAAACATCTGAAAAGGAATTACCACCTCACGCACTGTCGGAGAGGGGACCATGGGAGACTATCACCTCACTCACTGTTGGAGAAGGAAACATCTGAAAAGGAATTACCACCTCACGCACTGTCGGAGAGGGGACCATGGGAGACTATCACCTCACTCACCGTCGGAGAGGGAAACATCTGAAAAGGAATTACCACCTCACTCACCGTCGGAGAGGGGACCATAGGAGACTATCACCTCACTCACCGTCGGAGAGGGAAACATCTGAAAAGGACTTACCACCTCACTCACCGTCGGAGAGGGAACCATAGGAGACTATCACCTCACTCACCGTCGGAGAGGGAAACATCTGAAAAGGACTTACCACCTCACTCACCGTTGGAGAGGGAACCATAGGAGACTATCACCTCACTCACCGTCGGAGAGGGAAACATCTGAAAAGGACTTACCACCTCACTCACCGTTGGAGAGGGAACCGTTAGGAGACTATCACCTCACTCACCGTCGGAGAGGGAAACATCTGAAAAGGACTTACCACCTCACTCACCGTTTGGAGAGGGAACCATTAGGAGACTATCACCTCACTCACCGTCGGAGAGGGAAACATCTGAAATAACTTCTACTGAGTCTTTATCAGAAAAATCTGTTGGGAGTCAATTTTAGCTGGACTAGAGAAGGCCTGGGACTGGATAAGAAATCTTCGAAGTCGATTAACTGAACCGGTCTAGGTCTTGAAATATGATTGAGAATTTCAACTGCATCTTTCCTGAAAGGTAGAGGTCAGTCATATGTAATGCATGATATGGATCAAGCAATGATGTTCTCAACATAAATGAGATTTGTATGATATGATGCGTCTATGCATGCTATAATGATGTATGTGATGTTTTATGAATGTATGTTTTCGTCGAGGAAAGTAAATCTTTGACGGGTGCCGAGAAGTCATATCCTGGGCTGATATTGAAGAATAAGCTTTCGCTTCCGCTGGGGATGATAACTGCAAGAATACCGGTAGGAGAAGATGACTCCGTTGAGGAATAAACTTGGCAAATGGAAGATTCTGCGGGGAGAAAAATACTTTAGCGATCATGCCGGGGAGTGATACTCTGTGGGGATAGAGATGCTTTGCTGAGTTGTTGATAATAATTTGCTGGGGATGCCCTTGTTGTTTGAAGTGTTGATAGACTTCGCTGGGGATAAGAAGGCTTCGTCGACGACGCTCTTTTCGTGGCTTTTGGCTGAGGATAACCCAGTTATATCCTGTTAAGGAAATAACTCTTTAAATCAAGTCGGACGACGCGTTCGTGTTCTGCGAGGGGATAAGCTTCCAGAATCTACTGGGGATATGCTTATTGCTTGGGTAGGTGGATGCCAACTTTTCCTGGGGAAACTGGATTGGACTTTCCTGGGGAAGTTTTGAACTGCGGGGGAAGTGATTCCTTCGAATGTTGATATACCACCGTGGAACAATCTTTAGACCAAGACTACCGGGGATGCTTGTCAAGAATATGTGTATTGCTGCTGGGAAAGCATTGAGATCTACTGGAGGATACTCAATTTCCTTAAGATTTGATGATTCTGCTTGGAGAGAGTGCACTGACTTGCTTACTCTCTGGGGAATTAAGATGTACTGGTCATATTCTTTTGCTGAACCTACCTTGGTACCTTGGAGGACAGAACAATTAGACTGCTCAGACAACTCTTTATTGCCCCTGTTTCTAGTGTCACCTGCAATTAATTCCTTTGTTTCGTATGCAAATATTTATGAGTTAGCAAATTATTGTCAATGCATATATCACAAATTGAACCTTGGACGTTCTTCGCAAAACAAAACAGAAAAAAGAAAAACACTTGGCACGTTTAACTGAAAATATATTTGGATTGATTTTGAATGGCCTGTGAATAGGCGTTTTGTGTACAAGAGGCTGACGTCCTAGTAAGAGAACGCCGCCGAACAAAAGAGTTTATACAAATTTTGTACAAGAGAAAATAAAACAGCTGTGTGAAATGAATGATCCCACTGGGTTTCAACTCTGCTATTGTCTTTATAACTCCGAGCGTCTCATCACTTGATGACCTTGGATGAAGGTGAAGCTGACTGATAGATGCCGTCTGAACTTGATGTAGACACCGGATTCTGGATGCAAAGTGATCTAATGAGACATAGTATTACGCTTTTATCCCTAATTTTTGCCTGGACTGCCCTTTCGGGTTTTCAGTCCACCGAGATACCCATTTTTGCCCAAGCCACCTTTTCAGGTTTTCGACTTGCCGGGTGTACAGATTTTTTTATTTTCATCCCTTCATTTTGCCCGAACCCTTTTGGTTCGACGGGAAGCCCTAATTTTTGCCTAGGCATGTCCGCCTAGCGGGTCTTTTTTTCATGTGTAGTATCTTTTTACTATGTCTGCATTGGCGGGATGAGGAAGGTCGTCACCATCCATATTGGTTAATATCATTGCTCCTCCTGAGAACACATGCTTAACCACAAATGGCCCTTCGTACGTAGGGGTCCATTTGCCCCTTGGATCACTCTGAGGAAGGATGATTCTCTTGATTACCAGATCCCCGACTTGATATTCCTGTGGTCTGACCTTTTTGTTAAATGCCCTGATCATCCGTTTCTGATATGTCTGACCATGGCAGATAGCAGCAAGTCTCTTTTCATCAATGAGGTTGAGCTGATCAAGTCGTGTCTGGATCCAATCATCTTCGTTCAGATTTGCATCCTTCATTATCCGGAGAGAGGGTATTTGTACTTCGATCGGCAAGACTGCCTCCATGCCATAAACCAGAGAGAAAGGATTTGCCCCGGTTGACGTCCTAGCTGAGGTACGGTACCCATGTAGAGCGAACGGTAACATCTCGTGCCAATCTTTGTACGTCACTGTCATTTTCTGCACGATTTTCTTGATGTTCTTATTTGCTGCTTCTACAGCGCCATTCATCTTCGGTCTGTAAGGAGAAGAATTGTGGTGCTGTATCTTGAACTGTTCGCAGAGCTCAGCGATCATCTTGTTGTTCAGATTGGTACCGTTATCTGTAATAATCCGCTCAGGGACACCGTACCGACAGATCAGGTTATGCCGAATGAACCGTGCCACCACAGTCTTGGTTACCGTAGCATAGGATGCTGCCTCGACCCACTTCGTAAAATAATCAATCGCTACTAGGATGAAGCGATGCCCATTAGATGTCGTAGGTTTAATCTCACCGATCATGTCTATGCCCCACATTGCGAACGGCCAAGGCGCCGTCAGAACATTCAGGGGGACTGGAGGAACATGCACCTTGTCTGCATAGATCTGGCACTTATGGCATGTCCTGGAATGTTGGTAGCAGTCAGCTTCCATTGTGGACCAGTAGTATCCTGCCCGTAGGATTTTCTTAGCCATAGTGTGCCCACTGGAATGTGTACCAAAGGTCCCTTCATGTAGCTCTTCCATGATTCTTTCCGCTTCAGTCTTATCCACACAACGCAGTAAGGTTGAATCATGGTTTCGCTTGTACAAGATGCCGTTGCTAAGGAAGAACTTTGCTGCGAACCTTCTCAGGAACTTCTTATCATTGATAGAGGCACCTTCAGGGTATTCCTGAGCTTCCAGATATCTCTTCACCTCATGGTACCAAGGCTTCTCAGTCACCAATTCAGTCTCGAGATCACAACAGTATGCCGGTTCGTCCAGTTTCCAGATGATGATCCGGGGAGCCTCATTATCCCATTTAACTTTGAACATAGAAGACATTGTAGCTAACGCGTCCGCCAGCTGATTCTCTTCTCTTGGAAAGTGTTCAAAGGTTATCTCTGTGAAGTGGGGGATCAGGGTCAACACACATTCTCTGTAAGGAATTAGGTTTGGATGTTTCGTATCCCACTCTCCTTTGATCTGATTGATCACAAGAGCGGAATCTCCGAAGACACTTAGAAATTTGATCCTTAGGTCGATCGCGGCTTGAAGGCCCATGATGCACGCCTCATACTTTGCCATGTTGTTGGTACAGTTGAAACATAGTCGGGCAGTTAGCGGAGTATGAGTACCTTGAGGTGATATGATGATGGCGCCGATACCATTTCCCAAAGCATTGGAGGCTCCGTCAAAGTGCATAGACCATCGGGATCCTGGTTCAGGTCCTTCATCCGGTCCAGGTACTTCACAATCTGTTACAATCATGATGCTTTCGTCTGGAAACTCGAAGTTCATTGATTGGTAGTCATCTACAGCTTGATGTGCCAGGTGGTCTGCCAATACACTTCCCTTGATGGCTTTTTGGGTCGTGTACTGAATGTCGTATTCCGTCAAGATCATTTGCCATCTTGCAATTCTCCCAGACAGAGCAGGCTTTTCGAATATGTACTTTATAGGATCCATCTTTGAGATCAATAAGGTAGTGTGAGTCAGCATATACTGTCTCAGCCGGCGAGCAGCCCATACCAAAGCGCAGCAAGTTTTCTCAAGCAGTGAGTATCGGGTCTCACAGTCGGTAAACTTTTTGCTAAGGTAATAAATGGCATGCTCTTTTCGGCCAGACTCGTCATGCTGCCCCAGCACACACCCTATTGAGTTGTCAAGCACTGTCAGATATAGTATCAGAGGTCTCCCTTCAACCGGTGGCATAAGGATAGGTGGTTCTTGGAGATATTCTTTGATTTTGTCAAAAGCAGCCTGACATTCATCGTTCCAACGTACTACCTGATCTTTCTTCAGCAGCCTGAAGATTGGCTCACAGGTAGCAGTCAGATGTGAGATGAAGCGAGCAATGTAATTCAGGCGTCCTAAAAAGCCTCTGACTTCCTTCTCTGTCTTAGGAACTGGCATCTCTTGAATAGCTTTGACCTTAGCAGGGTCCACTTGAATACCTTTATCACTGACCACGAAGCCTAGTAACTTTCCAGATCTTACCCCGAAGGTACACTTGTCCGGGTTCAATCTCAGCTTGTACAGTTTCAGACGATCAAACAACTTCTGCAGATGATCTAGATGCTCTTCCTCAGTTTGGGACCTCGCGATCATGTCGTCCACATACACTTCTATTTCATGATGGATCATATCGTGAAATAAAGCAACCATGGCCCGTTGGTAGGTTGCCCCAGCGTTCTTCAACCCGAATGGCATGACCTTGTAACAGAAGGTCCCCCACTGTGTAACAAATGTAGTCTTTTCCATGTCTTCAGGTGCCATCTTGATCTGATTGTAACCTGAAAAGCCATCCATGAAAGAGAATACCTTATGCTGAGCTGTATTATCAACAAGGACGTCAATGTGAGGTAAAGGGAAGTCAACCTTGGGGCTGGCCCTGTTCAGATCCCTGTAGTCGACACACATTCTGACCTTACCGTCCTTCTTAGGTACTGGCACCACATTAGCGACCCACTGAGGGTAAGAAGTCACTGCAAGGAACCCAGCATCAAACTGTTTCATAACCTCGGCTTTAATCTTCTCAGACATCTCTGGACGCATCCGACGGACCTTTTGCTTAACTGGAGGGCAGTCTTCTTTAGTTGGCAAGTGATGGACCACGATATCGGTATCCAACCCGGGCATGTCTTCGTAGGACCAGGCGAAGATCTCCATATAATCATGCAGCATCTTGGTTAACCGTTGCTTCACGCTGAGCTCTAGGTTGGCACCAATCTTTACCTCTCTCCTGTCTGCTTCAGTACCCAAGTTTATTGTTTCCACTGGCTCTTCATGGGGTTGAATTGCCCTCTCTTCCTGAAGCAACAGTCTTGCAAGCTCGCCAGGCACTTCGCAATCATCTTCACCTTCGTCTTCGGCTAAGTTGATCGGATTTTCGAAGTCATAACTGGCGGTAGCAGAGTTGTTACCAGTAAGATCCAGAGTGGATTGAAACCTGTATGAGTGAGTGTGTGTGTAAATACAGCTGTTTTGAAAGATATGTAAAGGAAAGAAAGACAGAAAAGGAGCATAAAATTTGCAATGCGAAAATACGTCCAAGATTTTCATTTATGATATATGAAATGACAATTTATATGCCCTCACAAATGATACCACGGTGCCTCGGGTAAGACACCGGGCCATAGAGTTTATTTATTGTTTATTACAAAATAACGAAACATAGGAATTCATTACTCAGTAACAAGAGAAACAGGGAGATTGTCTTTTGCGCTCCAATTGTTAAGTCCACCGTCAGTTGCCGGGTAGATCCAGCTATCAAACTCAGCTTCATCAACTTCCTCTTCGTCCCCAATAGCATTCACTCCATGAGCAGGTAGGGGAGTTGTCACTACATTAGGCTTCTCAGATGCCTCAAATTGTACCTCCTTGGCGTCAATAAGGTCCTGCAGCTTGTTCCTTAATGCCCAACAGTCATCAGTGGCGTGCCCCGGGCTATCAGAATGGTAAGCACAACGAGCATTCGGGTTGTACTTGGGAGATGTTGTATTCGTGAACTTTGGAGCCTCCCTGACAGTCACCAAATTGGTTGAGAGCAACTGTGGCAGGATCTGCGATAGGGTCATGCTTAACCGGGTAAACTCTCTCTGGGGTCTTTCACCCCTTTGAGGATTGGTCGGCCGAGGAGCGGCAGCAGGCTTAGCAATTATTACCGCACTGACAGATTGGCGGCGCTCCGGTCTCTCTGATCTCTTGGAACCATACACGGCACTAGACTCCTTCTTGAAGGGTTTCTTTTCCGAACTAGATGATGCACCCTTCGCAATCTTTCCAGACTTTAACCCAACTTCAATTCTCTCTCCAGTCAGAATCAAATCAGTGAACCCAGCAGAAGAATTCCCAATGAGATGGTTGAAAAATGGCCCAGATAGGGTCCCCAAGAACATGTCTACCAACTCCCGATCAGTCAATGGTGGCTGCACCCTGCCAGCCAGGTCTCTCCACTTCTGAGCGTACTCTTTAAAACCTTCGCTTGCACCTAACGACATACCCTGGAGTTGGGTACGTGTGGGGGCAAGGTCGGCATTATATTGATACTGCTTGTAGAAAGCAGTAGCCAACTACTCCCAGTTACGAACCTTGGTCCCATCCAGTTGATAGAACCATTCGAGATGAGTCCCTGAAAGACTCTCCTGGAAGAAGTGGATCCATAAATTCTTGGCCGCAGAGTACGGCTGAATTTTCCGAACATAGGACCTTAGATGCAGCTTGGGACAAGACGCCCCGTCATACTTAGAAAAGGATGGTGCTTTGAACTTGTGAGGGATGATCACACCAGTTGACAAACCCAGATCTCCGAAATCCAGCCCAGGTACCTGTTGAACCTCCATAGCTTTCAACCTATCCTCCAGTTGCTTGTATCTGTCTTCTGCAGGTGGGTACTGCTCTTCATCAAAATCAGTCTCGTTGTCAGAGACTACCGGACTAGGAACCCTTGCTTCTGCCTGAGAGGGACTCTTGCCAACAGAAGAACCAGCCTCTTCATGCTGCAGAGTATTGCCAAACCTTCGGCCCGAGTTGAACAGAACAGTTCTTCTCTTCTTCTTCTTCTCCTTCTTCAGGAGCATAGCCTTCAGTTCTTCTTGGCCCTGGGCCAAACCCTTGATTAATTCCTGGAATTGTGCATTCTGCACCTGAAGAGCCTTGATTGATGTCTCAGTTGATGCAGATTCGGGATTCATGATGCTGAAATAAACAGCGAAGAACTGTAAGCAACCTGAAAAGGGGAAGAACCTGCTATGCACATGATGAATGAGATGTATTCATGCAATGCATTCAAGGGTTCGAAAATTCAACTTTGTTGTAGACAAAAAGGAACACACGTTATCATTAAAGAAATCATTGTTTAATACATCAAAGCCTCATGGGCAAAAGTACAAAAATCGAATCAATCCCAAAATATGTTGCGCATCCTCTTTGGAGCTATGTAAGTGTTGAGATTCCTCTCCTCATGCAATAGACGGGTGAGCTCCAAGACTTTCTTTTCACTGGCATGTAGACTAGTCTCAAGAGAATTCTGTTCTTCCTTAAGCTGGATCCAGCTCTTCTGCATCTCTTCCCAGGATGTGGGCATATCAGGGTGCTGAATAGTGTAGGACACTTCCCCTTCCAGGACTGGTTCTTTGATTACTGGGAGCATATGGGGATAAGGCATCACTAACTTCTGGGAGCGGGTGCGTACCCACTTGAGATAAGGCTCCAAAGGGATGGAGTTCCTGTGCCCCAGTGTCTTGCTGTCTATCCTACTTGGCCTCCTCCAGGCTCTGATAAATCTCTGGCGAAGTCCTTGAGTATCGTTGTCGAAGTCAAAAACTATGTCAGGAATTAACATGTCATGAGGACCATCCCTCCGAGCATAACCAAACTGTCTCCAAGCCAGGCATGGGCTATAAGTAATACCTCCTCTGATTCCAAGTAAAGGAACATTAGGGTACTCCCCGCAACGATCAATGATAGTGACATCTTCTCTGGACCTAGGGCACCAATGTATATCTGCATGCGTAAGAGTCATCAACCGTTGTGACCATCTCAAACCCCGCTCATTCTTCAGGACTGATTGTGGAAGGTGCGAAATAAACCACCTTCCCAGGAGAGGAGTGCAACACATAAAGACACCCCTTTTTCTCATGGTTCGAGTGTAACATGAGTGAAGGATGTCCCCCAGCAACGTAGGTATAGGATTCCTGGACATAAAGATCTGGACAGCACTGATATCAATAAGCTGATCTGGGTTAGGAAACAACACCAAACCATAAACAAGGAGGGCCACAACCTCTTCAAAAGCTTGCAAGTCAAGGGAGTTCCAACATTCAAGGGCCTTTTCAAACAGAAACCTGGCTAAGAACCCTTTGATACCACTTCTGACTTCCCAATGTCCCTTGAGGTCAGATGCCTGTAGGTGCAAGGCTTTAGCAATCTCTTCAAGCTTAGGTTCCTTTTCTGTACCGTTGAAGGGTAGCTGATCAAGGATAGGGATCTTCAGGAGCCGGGAGAACTCCTCCAATGTAGGTACCAACTGATAATCCAAGAAGGTGAAACAATGATGCAGAGGGTCAAAGAACTGGAACAGGACCTTGATCATATCTTCCTCAATGTTGGTGTTGACCAAGCTGATGAGGCTTCCATGTCTTTCACTGAATGAAGAGTTCTCAGGAATCCTGGATATAAGCTCCTTAAGCTTAGGAGGGACCCTTACAAGACTGACTTGAATTGTCTTTCTACGAACGGTTTCCATGTCCTACAAAACAAGAACAAAGATGAAAATTCGAACCCCTGAAATGGTTAGTCAATGCATATGATGCTGGATGATGTCATGATGCTATGATTAAACACACCACAGATATTTACAAAGACAAACATGTAAGGCACACAAGGCACACAAGACAAGCCCTTAAGGTTTAAGGCCAGCATGGGGTCTGGGTAGTACCCTCTTGAAGTTGGTGGGTTCAACCTGTCCTAATCAAAGTAACCGGGTTCTAAGGTTCCCAATATCACGGGATTGCTTTCATTGTTCATCGTTTCGATTTAGCCATTGAACTGGCGACCGAAATATTCCAGGAAAGCAACCCTCAATTGAGTGTAGTATCGAGTATCAACCAACCTCGGACTGCACCAAAGTCAGTTATCTCACTACCCTAAAGAGGCCAAGATAGTTCAATTAAGGTTCCTAAGGTCTGTTGATGCTTCACGACACCACGCGGAGGCCCCGTACTCTCCTTGACTGAACTCAAGGGTTACCGGTACACACCAAAGTGCCACATCAACGTAGCAGACTGTTTCAACCATGTCGGTATACCCCGCACAGTTCCCTCACAGCCTTGTTGCTACTTTCTAAGAAGGTATCCCCCAGATCCGGGTTAGGATCTATAGAACTCCCAAGCAACCCACAATTTAAAGCATACAAGGAAAACAATTGAAAACACAGTTATGAGCTAACCCTAAGGTACACCCCACTTTAAGTTTATCCCCAGCAGAGTCGCCAGTTCTGTGATCGGTGGATCTGGAACTGACTGTTTAACGCTGGTTCGCGAAATGTCGCGGAAGCAAGAGTCGCCACCGTCTTTTATTTTCTCCAAATGGAAAGGACAAAAGCACAGAAAAATTCCTTAAAGAGATTGCTCTCGGTTCGGGAGGTAGGTTATAGAAAGGGAAGGTATTAGCACCCTTTCTATCCATGGTTATCCATGGGCTCTTAGATACTTGCTCATTGTGTTTTCAAAAGTGTTTGCTTTTCAATTGTGGGTTTTAAAAAGTTTCTTTGAAAATTCCAGTTCGACTCTTGTATCGGTCCTCAAGAGTGTTTGAAAAATTGCTTTCGAAAGCTTTTTGAAAATGTGTTGGTGTGAAAAGTATTTTTGAATTGTTTTGAAATTAGAGCAAGTATCTACGAGAACCTACCTACCCTAAGGAATTCGTCTGTGTAAATGTCCTTTAAAGTAGTGCCATCCCACCATTGAGAGGTAGGTAGCACCACCGTTGGAGGTATTCGGGTCAATTCGAGGTTCGGGACATGGTGATCACCAGAGCAATAGGAAGACACCTTAGAAGCTACCCTCATGCCAGGTTCCCGGATCATGAGGACTTACTAAGACATCCTCTACTCGACGATCACTTTTCGAGGGCAAGGCAACAGTGAGGCGTACCCTAGGGGTGGTGTGTGCGATTTGTGTGTCGTTTTCATTTGCATTTATCTTGTCATGTCATTGGCGTTCTACGCTTGATTTTATTTAAGGCCATTCATTCTTGCATGCTTTGTTTAACAGTTAAAACATTTGCGGGAAAGTAAATTCTAAGCTATTACAAATGGCGCGGGTCCACATCGCCAAAATTAACCAGGACCCGATTTGACAGAAAAAATAAATAAAGTAATTAAAGAATTAAAAGTGCGAGAAGATTAGTATTTACAAGGCTTCGGGAGAGATACATAATTATTTAAGCAATAAAATAAATACGCGAATTAATGAGAATTAAACGAATCGAGGGCGTTGGACCCTTTTGCAAAATATTAAAATTACATGAATTAATTAATTTAAGAAAAGAAATTGTTTTTGTTTTTTGGTATTTTTATGTATTTTAAGATTTAATAGAAAAAGAATTAATCAAAGTACGACACAAACCCTAATTCTAGTTATTTTTAATTTATTAAGAAATATGTTGAATTTTGACCTAATTTAAACCTAAGTTATTTTCATGCAATTTGATTATAAAAATAAATAAAATAATTAGATATTATTATAAGAAAGAGAAATTAAAAAAAGGAATAAAAACAAATTAAACCTAATTCTACTTCTTTTTAGATTTGTTATTAAAAAAATATTAAAATTAAACCCTAATTTATACTAAATTCAATTATATACAATTTGCTTATAAAAATAATTAAAATAAAATACTTATTATATTTTGCTCTTTTTCTGATTTTTTTTATGTGTTTTATGATTTTATGAAAATATAATTAATTAAACAAACAGTAATTAAAAGAAAAATTAAAAAATTATAACAAGAATAAAAATAGAAAAAATTAAGAGAAGTTGCAAACCACAGGGGTATCAGGCCCCAGGTAGGAGGTGTAGTTCAGCAATTCAGGCCCATTTGACCTTGGCCTTGTTGGACTTTTTATTCACATGCTGGCATGTTGACTCAAGCCTATAGCGTTCATTAATTTTCAGCCTTTAATCTGTTTCCAATGTGCACGTGGCTGTGGGATTCTTGAAGGCATATGGTAGTCCTTAATGTTGTGCCTGCATAGGATGGTGAGTTGAAAAATAATATTGAGAGTAACGAAGACCTGGGGTTCGAACCCAAGTCATATGCTTTACCACCAATCCTGCTTGCCAGCTGAGCTAATTGCACGTTCTGATTAATAAATAAACAACAAATATTATAAAAGTAAAGCAAAGGGTTAGTGGTTCAACGCGCGAAATATTTAAACGTGCCAATCAGCGTGTGCCACGGCTCCGTCTTCTTCATCATCCCTGTAATATAAAACATTGGGCAACGGTTTCCTATGCGTTTTCTTAAGCCAGCTATTAGAAAATAGCGATTAGGCCTGTGTCATTCAGAAATTTGGCGCGATGGTTGGTTCTTGTTCGTCCAAGCGCAGTGATTCGAATGATGGTGGTCACAAGCCTTAATTTTTCCTTGGTCAAAAACCCCTAATCTGAAGCTCTGCAAACCCTAAGAATCAATCATGGCATATTTGTATATAACGCATAAAAACGCAATTAAATCACATGGCAAGCATCAGAATGCATCATTGAATAAGAATACGTAAACTAAATGTCATGGAAATGCCTTAAAATCAAGATACGAGTATGCAATTTTATGAGAAAATTTTGGATTCTGTACAGCGATTCTTGAGGTTTGGGTGACTGTTTTTGATTGAGACACGTTCAATGGACCTTGTGGAGGCTAATGGGAGAAGTCTTGAGACCTGAATCGCCTTGCAAAGGTGTTTTCAGAATTTGAGTTTCTTGAGAAAAATTCAAGTTTGATAATGTCTTTCTTGCGCAGCTTGGTGTCTATTTGCATTAGGGTTGTGTTCTAGCATTTGTATTGAACAAATTAGGTTAACAAAATTGACCAAAATCTCTTTCATTCATGATTTGAAGATTTGATTTTTTCACCATGATTTCCATATCTTTTTCCATGTGTATTTGGTTCAAATCATATCCAATTGCTCCAATTCTTTCCTTATTTGAATGTGCACGAATTATTGTGTCTAAAACATGTATAAAAAGATTGGTTAGGTTAAATCAAGTATTTTTCATATATTTAAATGATTTAAATGAATTATTATAAATAAAAATTCAAATAAATAAATAAGAAATGAGAAAATACTTCCCTTTGGGCCAAGTGGTCGTGCACATGTCATGGATGATGAATTATGGAAGAAAAATGGGCCCATTAGCAATTTTAGGTCATTTGAAGTAATGTTGACTTTTCAAAATATCCAAAAATTTCCCAACTTCCACAAGGCATAACTTGCTCAATTTTTAAGCTTTTCTCATGTTCTTTGACATTTTGGAAAGGTCTTTGAGTCCTCTAACCAATGTCTTTGGTACCATGTCATTTTGATTTACCAATCTCAAGTTATGGCCTTTGACTTAAAGTCCCCTTTTGTTGACTTTTGAAAATGACCTATAATGTTGAAATTGATAACTTTTTGTGAGAGCATTTCTTGGACTTGAAGTATGAAGATGAGTTGTAGGAAATGTCTTTCTCTTCAAAATGAGCTTTGGATGGGATTTTTCTGATAATCCATGTGAAAGTTATGCCCTGGTCAATTTCAGTTGACTTTTTCAGCTGTCCAAATAAGGAAACTTTTGCATCTTGATGATTTCTGAGCCAAATTTTGAGAATCATGATCAAGCATTGATCAAATGATGTTTGTGGCTTCAAAATGATATGTTGACCAAAAATTTGAACTTCTGACTGTCAAATGACCATTTTACCCCTACAGTTGACTGTAGTGCAATTAGGGTTTTTGACTGTGCAATTTTGAGCTGAATGTCTTGAAACTTGATATGAGGATGCTTGACCATATTTGTAAGCATGTGAGACTTGATTGGGCCTTTGGAAACTTCATTTTCTTGATCAGAACACAAACCCTAGTTTTGACTGTATGGGAGACCTTTGCACTGTGCAACCCTTGGGGAATTTTGCAGCTTGACTTGGCAATTTCTTGGAGAATGTGGGAGGGAAAATTTTGGGGTACAACAGAAGCCATGTCCTATAAAACAGAACAAAGATAAATCCCAAAAAAATCCTTGAAATGGTTAGTGAGAATGAGTATGATGTCATGATGTTTATGATGTCATGTACAAGTAAGTATATACAAATAAGGCAAACAAGTCCTTAGGTTTAGGCTTGCATGGAGTCTAATAGGTAAGTACCCTCTTGAAGTTTAGTTGGCTCAAACTTGTCCTAGAAATAGTAACCGAGATCTAAAGGATCTCAATATCACTGATTTGTCTTCTCGGGATTTGTTTCAGTGAAAGCCTCTTTCACGGTAACCGAAATATCCAGAAAATCAAACCTCAATGAGTGTAATATCGAGTATCTACTAACTTCGGACTACACCAAAGTCGGTCATCTCACTACGTCCTAATGGCCAAGTGGTCAAGTAAAGTTTCTAAAAGTCAGTTAGTGCTTCATGACATCACTCAACGGCCCCGTATTCTCCTTGAATACTCAAGCGCTACTGGTACCCACAAATATGTCACACTAACATAGTTATTGCTTATACCATATTGGTATACTCCGCACAGTTTCCACAATGTCTTGCTACTTACCTATAAGGCATCCCAAATCCGGGTAGAGGATTAAAACAATCCCAGACAAAGAACCAAAATGTAAAGCAAACAAATCAAACAATGAAAGCAAGTAAAGGTGATATAGCCCTAAGGTAACCCCAATTTTAAGTTTGTCCCCAACAAAGTCGTCAGTTCTGTGATACGGTGGGAGAACTGACTTGGGTGTTTTGTGTTTTATAGAAAATGTTGCGGTTAGCAAGAGTCGCCACCGACTTTTCTTTTAACCAAAAGGAAAGGCTGAAAAGAACTGGAAAGACCTTTGAGATTATTTCTTGAGTTCGGGGGGTAGATTATGAAAAGGGAAGGTGTTAGCACCCTTTTCATCCATAGTTATTTATGAGCTCTTAGTTGCTTGCTAGATCACTTGCTTTTATTTGAAAATATGCTTTGTGTAGTTTTTGAAAGTATTTTGAAAATGCGTCATTGTTTAGGCAAACTTTGTAATAGTTCTCGTTCGTAAGAACGTATACAAAGTGTTGATCTTTTGAAAATGTTTCATGTTTGGAAAATGTTTTGAAAGTGTTTTTGAAAGTGTTAGTGTTGGTTTTGAAAATTAGCAAGGATGTTTGATTTGAGAATGAGCAAGCGACTAGAAACTATCTACCTACTCAAAAGTCTTTATTCATTTCTTCTTTACTTTGAGATTGCTATCTTACCATTGATTGGTAAGAAGCGTTATCTTTGGATGTAAAGGGACGAGCATGGGTCATCGTATAGCCATGATAACAATGGTGTGAGATATCTTAGTATTTCTCTTTAAGGGACTAAGATCATTTTTAAAGGCAACATTGATAGCGTCATCGAGGGACTATGATCTTGTATTTTTTATTGCTTTTTCCTAAGACATCTCACATGCATAGCATGGCCATTTTTGTAAGGCAACAAAGTCGGATTACCCTAAGGGTGCAAGTGTGCAAATGTGTTTGATTTACATGCTTGTCTATCTTGAATTAGGGTTTGCTAACTTGTTGATTTTATCTTTCCATACAAACTCTAATTTACTAGCATTTATATAAAGCAATAAATTGCGAAAACTTAAAATACTAAGTTATTACATCATTAGGGGAGAGGGTATACAAATTTATAAATGGGGGATTTGCACGAAAATTAAATCTAATTAACTATTACAACCATATTGAATAAATGTATAAGAACTGGAAATAAAAATGCAAAAATGCAAATGGATAAAGAAATGATTTTGTTTGATTTTATGAAAGGGTTTTAACCTAAACCTAATTAAGAAAATAATTAATTAAAATTAAATAAAATTAACTTAAACTAATTAAGAAAATAAATTAGGTTAAAAAGTATTTTTAGGGTTTTTTAAGAAAAGGTTTTAAGTTAATAATAATAATAATAATGAAAATTAAATTAATTTAAGAGAAACCTAAATTCTAAGTTAATTTTAATTAAGAAAATAAAATGATAATTAAACCTAAATCTAAATATTAAATATTTAAGAAAAATTAATTAATTTATTAAAAGAAAATATTTTTTTGATCTTTTGTTTTATAAAGAAAAATAAAAATATATAAGTGTAAAAATAATAAATAAAATATTTTTTTAGATTTTTTATTAGTAAAATAAAAATATTATTAATAATAATAAAAATAATAAAAGTAATATGAAAATGAAAATAAATAAAGAAAAAGAAAAAGAAATAATAAAAATAAAGGGCCAGGGGTATGAAATTAATCAAGGGGTTAAAGGCCAGCAAAAACTATAAAGCCCACTGGAGAGGCCCGGGCACCTGTTTCAAATAAAAAATGGAAGAAAAAAAAGTGAAAAAGAGCAAAAAAGGTACCACTGGGGCTCGAACCCAGAATATTTTGGGAATATTATGCAATATTATATGGCACTGATTTAAAGGTCAATAAGAATCAAATCATAATATTGAAGATTATGCAGTTTCTAAATATGGAGATATTTTAGAAAACTAATGATTGAATACCTTGTTTGTAGCAGAAGTTATTGCTGGTTGTTATGGCTGATATGCTGTATTTTGAAGGTCCAAATCCATTTGGGTATAGATTATAAATAGAAGTGCTTGTAATCTAGTAAAGATACGAGTTCAAGATGTAGAAGTCTAGGGCTTTGTCTTTTAGCCACTCTCTAGGAGAGTTGGTGTAAGTGAACCACTTGGGTTGTGAGATGGTCATTGTGTTCTCCTCAAAGTTATGAAGCAAAAGTGAGTATTGTTCTTGGAGGAAGCTTTGTAGCAACTCCAAGTTGTGTTCTTAGTCAAGAGTCTTGACTAGAGAATTTTCATGGAAGTGTGTCTTTCCATTTGTTCAGAATTGTGTTGATCCAATCGCTGTCTGTGATTGAAGAGGGATTGAGGATGACCTCAATCTAGGTGAGTCTTAGATAGAAATATAGCACGGGTAGTGATTAAGTGAGAAGTTGTAAAAGAGAGAGTTTAGCTTTGAATTGATACTATCATAGTGGATTTTTCCTTGGCTTGGTATGCCCCCAGAGTAGGAGAGTTGCTCTAAAATGGGTTAATAATTCTGGTGTGTTATTTATGCTTTTCAGTATTATTTTTATTGTAAATACCTTGCCTTTTTGTTTATGTCAGATCAGATGTCCCAACATGTCATAGGACATCTGAGTTCTATCATACCATAATTTCACATTACATACTAGCTACAAAATGATGAACTTAAGAGTTCATTTGGCTAAAATTTTATGTCCATTTCTTCTTATATACAAGACTAAAACGAGACAGCTATTTTAGATGACAATTGAAGGTTCTATGTTAATGGAATTCAATCATTTGTCTATACTCTATAGTTTTGTGATACACTTGCTCAGTAGAATGAAAATCTTATATGACATGAGATGATAAGTAGAAGACTCATTTCATAAAAGTTTGCTAAGGCAAAGCTTCAATACTCCATAGTACCAAAAGTCATCTAGTCATGCAACAGATAATCGTTAACAAAATAATTATTCATGAATGACAAGGAACATACCTCACTGAAGCAGAAGAAATACAAATCAAACCAACCAGTGATCGAGCGTGATTAAGACCAATGTGTCGCGTACCATATACATCCCTTGTTTCGCTTTGGCTCAACTGTAAAATTTGGAAGGAAAAAACAAATTTATGCAAGAAAAATATCTTTTATATTTTATTTCTTCTCTTCGTGGATTAGTGTAGGTGACTCTTTCTCTTCGTATATGTCTTTATATGAGGCCTAGAACAAAGGAGAAGTTGCAGTCATAACTTCCTTATGAGCTTTAAGTGTATCGTCTGCAATTATAATGGTGAGATCAGTGTGTATCCCTTCATCAAGCAAGCAAGAGAGGCATACGAGAGTGTTTTGACCAGATGGAGCAACGTCTGAATCAGATGCTAATAAGGCTTATGTTCCATCCTGATCAGGACCTATGAATGTAGACAAAACAACAAGTTAGCCAAATATAAAGAAATTAATTGCCCAGTAACCCATTATAATTGTTTTTACTTTAAAATTTCAACTGCAAACTTTTGTAAAACCTTCTTAATGGTTATAGGGTCTCCGGTTTCCAAGCATTTTTCCTAAGAGAAAAAAAATCAACATGCCACAAAAACAAATAAGCCAATGCAGTATCATAAGTGCCGAAGTTAGTATATAAGTTCAAATAAGCCAATGCAATCATATGTTAAAAAAACAAGATTGTCATAGACAAATAGCTACAGGAATATAGTACCTCGACAGCTATAACATCTTCACAATTAGAATGTCGAGTAGACATTGCTTTTGTTGTGAATAAGTTGTTAACACACCATTTTCTAAATCTAGGCCTTATGAAAGATAAAATTATAACTAACAATAACACATTTCTAGTTTTAACTTCATGAAGTTCACTGGACTATTATGGATCAAAATGCAGCTCGTCACATAAACTAGAGCTTTACTATCAGCCATTTCTAACTCACCACTTGAAATAGTCTGTCTAAATAGTTTAAGATAAAAGTTCCTTTTCACCTGAACTGTCACCAACTAAAGCTTATTGCACCAATATGCAATGTCAATCAAATGAAATGTCAACAATAAATATAATTAATCAGAAGTGAAGTGAAGTCTCAACTCAGTGAGTATATATCATGAAGTCAACCAGCCTTTCAATTAGCTCACTCACAACTCAACTCTATATAAATAAAGGCAGCATAAGTAAAAATTTTATCTCATCAACTAACTACTTCAAAACATGGCACTCATGTCGCAGCTATATATTTTAGTACCACTATTGTAGGCAGGTAACCTATTAAGGAAATCATGGATGTCGGGTATATCCTCATTGATATGGATCTTTGTAACATTGTAGGTGTTTGTTACGATAAGCAGATATTTCCCTACAAAACAATGATTGAATAAAAATTCTCGAATGCACACGGTACAAGAAATTTTTTTAATGTAATTACCAACCTTCTTCTTTAACTTTTGTGTACTACAGCAGAAAAACTGTTGGGTTTGATGGATCAAGTTGTTTAAGTTTGTATTCAAAAAACACAAACACATAGGCTTTCCATAGGGTACAGTGTAAGGCATTGCCGCTAATTTGTGAAACAAAATGAGTTAGAGTAAAAACTAACATTTACAATACATTAATTTTGAATATGAAATCAGAAAAACTAAACGAGATACCCCAAATCTTTCAACACCAAGTTAACCTGGGGTTTCTTCCCACTTATTTGCGACTACGAGTATCTGACTTCGTCAACCATGCATATAACATCTATTTTAATGAAAAACAATAATGCAGAGGTCAAATATGTACTAACCAAAATTGTAATAACAATTGAGGGAGTTGATAAGAATACTTATCAGCAAGGTAACAACATGAGTGTTAATCCCAGAAAACTGTCAAATAAAAATCATCAAATAAAAAGTTATATATCTCAAACATAATACATGGAGTGATAACATCAGTTTTAATCCCAGAAAACTGTCAACTTGTTGTTAGTGCGAAATCTAACATCAAACTACTTTAAATGTATGTATGTACACAAACTGGGTGTGATACGGTGGCAGAACCGACTGTTTTTACTGGTTTGTGTTTTGCATTTTTTGTTTGCAAAATGTCGCGGTAAGCAAGAGTCGTCACCGACTTTTATTTCATCCAATCATGGAAAAGGGAAAAGAACAAAAAAAATCTTTTTCGAGATATTCTGAGTACGGAGGGTAGATTATAGAAAGGGAAGGTGTTAGCACCTTTTCTATCCATGGTTTTCCATGGGCTCTTAGGCACTTGCTCA
The DNA here is from genome assembly GCA_948472305.1 of Vicia faba. Lineage (NCBI taxonomy): Eukaryota > Viridiplantae > Streptophyta > Magnoliopsida > Fabales > Fabaceae > Vicia > Vicia faba. Next base: position 254,902,817 of record OX451738.1, on the reverse strand, counting down.
TCTTTTTAAAATTTCTTGTGTGTGTGCTTGCTTTGAAAATGTTTTACTTCATGATAACCCTTATATCAGTCCTCAAGGGTGTGACGAATTTGTTTTGAAAACTGTTTTGAAAGGTGTTTGTGTGAAAAAAATTTATTGAGCAAGTACTTAAGATTCTATCTACTCGAAAAAAGGATTGTTCATTCTATTTCCTTTAGACGTCACTATCCTACTATTAAGGAGTAGGTAGCACCATCGTTGGAGTTGTAAGGGACATTCGAAAGGGACGTACGATCACAAAAGCAATGTTAGGACATCTTAGTAACCATCCTAGAGTCCTAAAGGTCTATTCTGAGGCAACAGTCGAAAGGGTCATTTTTTGATCTTTTTGGACATAGAGAATAGCCACTAAAACATCCTATGCTTCATGACTGTTTACCGAAGGCAACCGGAGTGAGAGTATACCCTAAGAGTGAGCATGTGCAAGTGTGCTTTTTCAGTTAATGTTATCTTTGCACATTAGGGTTTTCTAACTGTTTTAATTTTCATGCAAATTGTCTTTCGCATACAATCCTAGGCATACATCTAGCAGTTTGATAGTTGTGGAAATTAAAAACGAAAAAGTAAATCTAATTATTACAAGGCTTCGAGGAATGGGGATTACATAACCAAAACTTAGGGGGGGGGGGAATTAAACAGTAAATAAAACCCTAGTTTAAAAGACTATTACAACCTCGGAGCAATTAAAAAAATATAATGAAAAGTACGTACGACAAAATGTAAATGCGAGAAATTAGGGTTTTGACCGTTGAAAACCAAATTGAATTTAATTAAAGAAAAAAAAAACATTTTTTGTCATTTTTATTTAAGGAAATAAAGAATAAATTGCAAAATATCTTAATCACTAATTAAGTTTTAATTATGAAAAATCATTAAATTAATGAGAGAGAAAAAACAATACCTATTTTTGTGTTTTTATTTTGAGAAGGAATTAAAATTAAGAATTAAACCTAATTTCTATTTAATTTTAGTTATGAAAAAAAGATTTAAGTTAATCTAATTAAACTAATTAATGCAATTAAATATTTTATGAAAAAAAAGACTAAACCTAATATTGTTTATGATTTTCTGATTTTTATGTTTTGATTAAAAATGATTTTTGGAAAATAAATAAAATAAATAAATAAAAACAATAAAAAGAATTGAAATAAAATAAAAATAGAAAAGATTGGGCCTGTGTGGTAGAATGCAGACTGGGGGGTGCATTGCCAAATTGTTAGACCCAAATTGGTTGACCCATGTTTCTTGCGTGTGATCCCATGTGGACTAGCTTCAGAGAGTGCACCATAGACTGCTGTGGTTGGACGCTGGATCTGGACCAAGGGATGATCTAAAGGGTAGGATTTGTGAGTGTATGATGGGCGCATAGAATGGTGATGTACTGAATCTGCAATAAATTGTTAGGAAAATAATAAAAGTGTGAATTAATAATTAAAAACCTAACTCTGATTAATTTACAAGTTAATTATGAAATAAAATCAATATTGATTAAATCAAAACAACTTTTATGTCAAAAATTATTTTAATTAATTAAAAGGCTAAAACTAATATTTAATGATTTTTTTAATGATTTTATATGTTAATTAAATTAATGATAGAAAACAAATCAAGTGAAAAATAAATAAATGAAAAGGGTTAAAAAAGAAAATAGTCAAAAAGTGAAAAATGCATGGGGTGGGTGATGAACCCATGCCCCATTGGGTCACAGCTAGGCGCCTCATCCACCAAGTCAAGCTATTGTTTGTGATTCAAACCTGTTCTACGTAACAACAAGAACTCATTTGGACAGTTAATAAACATTAACAATGCATGAAATTAATTATATGAATGTTTGAAAGAAAAGCAAATCGGAGAAGATGAGTATGCTTGTTTCAAGCATCAATGGCCATGACTTTCGACCTATTCTTACCCTTAGATACCTCAGGAATGATTTGTAATTGATGGCTTGGACTGAAAGTGGCTGGATCTTCGGTTTTGACTTTGCACTAGTTTTGATAGAATTTGAGGTTTTTAGAGAGTGTTCTTGGGCAGCCAATTTCGTGCTCCCTAGTGTATGAGGGTGTTGTGTTTATATATAGGAGGAACTTAGGTCAAAAATAATGGAAGAAATCTCAAGGTATCTTGAGGAATTATGAAGATTTGATTTGATTTTGGCCTTGTATGATTTCTTTCCAAAATAGCTCCAATCATGACTTTTTCAATCTAAATCATCCTTGCACGAATTACATGCCATGCTATCTGTATATGGACTCATAATATGCACAAAAATCCCAAGATTTGATTTGCTTTTATTATTTTACCATTTGATTTGATTTATTTTGGTTTAAATGAATAAAAAATCAAAATAAATGATAAAAATAATAAAATAATAGGTGGAAAGCTCAGGGGTCGTGGGTCTTATTAGAAACATGTTTCAAACAAGAAAACATGGACCCCTTTGGAAAAAATGCAAATTTGATCAATGTTGACTTTTGACAATTTTTCAAAAATTGCCAACTTTGACAATGCACAACTCTCTCAATTTTGACCCTAAGAGGTTGTTCTTGGACTTTTTAGAAAGCTTAGGATGTCCTCTAAACAAACCTTTTAGTTTCATCTCAATTTGATCTTCCATGTTCATGTATGAAGCTTTGACCCAAAAGGTGTTTTTGTTGACTTTTCAAAAGGACCTATAATGTCAAAATTCATATCTTTTTATGAGTGCATATTTTGAACTTGAGCGCTAAAGATGAATTGTAGGGAATTGCATCCTCTTAAAAATGAGACTTGGATGGAAAATTTCTGATAAAGTATGAAGAAGTTATGCCTGGTCAAAGTTGGGTTGACTTTTCCTACAAAACCCTAATTTAGCAACTTTTGGGTTTTGATGAATTTGGAGCATTCCTTGAGGAATCATGATCAATACTTGATCAAATGATGTATATCACTTAAAAATTATAATGTTGACCAAAAATCTTGAAGTTTCACTGTATGTGGGCCACAATTGACTTTTGACCTAGTACAGTCGATTCTCAAGCATCTGAGCAGTTGACTGAGTAAACTTCTTGTGCAAGGCATAAAACTTGGCATGGATGATCTTGGGGACATATTAGGACCTTGGAAAGCATTTGGGAACTTTGTGGTTCACCCATCTTGATGAAGAATGAAACCCTAATTTGAGGTATACTGCCTTAGGAGAGAGTTTGTCTGGTCGACTCTTGGGCAACCTTGAGCAAATTGAGGACCTTTAGGAGTATGTATTGAGTAAAATGAGAGAGAAAATTTTGGGGTACAACACTGGGTATGACAAAAACCTTCTCTACAATTTAATGGCTCCGAAAATTCCTTGAAAAGCCCAATTTTCCAGTTGCACAAATAGAGCATCGCAGAGGGCAACCTACCTAAACATTGAAATAATAGATGGCCATAACAAAGAAAATGGAAAACATCAATACATATTATCACATAAAACAGAAATCAGTTTCCTGATTTAGAAGTAAGTCAAACACGTGTGATGAGACACATGTTGTTAAGCGGACTGAACCCTTATCATCTTCAACCAGAATACCAACAATTTCAATAAATCTGATGTCCTCCAACTTTAACAGCAACTACAAAATCAAATTCCAACAAATGCACCACCGGTGCAATTCTAAAAACTCTTTCAACTTTTGAAACCCTAAAATATCAATCCAATCGATGCACCGTTGTAAACCGATTTACGCGCCATTCTTGTTTTAATGTGATACAAAAAGGGGGAGAAGAGAATGTTGATGATATTACCGAAAACATAATCCCGACGAAAGCAGAAGAAGAAGAAGAAGAAGAAGAAGAAGAAGAAGAAAAGGGAGAAGTTTGAGGAAGAGGGAGAGGAAGAGAAAGAATAATAGGAAGAAAGAAGATGAAATTGTAGTCGAGAGAGAAAGAGAAAAAGAAAAAGGATGAGAGGGAAAAGAGATAAGCAGAGAAAGGACTACACACACAAAGAGTGAAAAGGGAAATTTTAAATTTTTGAATTTTGAATTAAAGAAATTGAATTGAAACCATGTAACATCACGGTGTGATCCAAAATCAACAAACAAATACATAAAACACTAACTATACAATTGAGCTTGAACTAGATGACACCATTAGTTAAAAAAAAGTAAATTTAGGACATAAAATACTCTTAATTTAGTGAGGTGGAAGATGTAGAGGTTGGGGCAGAAAAATAAAATCTCCAACCTCTAATATTCTTATATGGTAGATTACTATATATCACATGTTTTATCATACAAATATTTTAAAATAAAATTAAAATAAAATAAAATATTGTTTATATTTTCATATATATGTATGCATTGAAAAGCAGACATACAAACACAGGAGTGCCAGTCTAAACGCTAGTTATTAATAAAGGTACTTATTTTATATAAGAGATTATAATCAATTGATCTTTTAATTTTTGAAAATAAATAAATAAAATAAAATAAAAATGATTATATATATATATATATATATATATATATATATATATATATATATATATATATATATATATATATTTCAACAATTATATTAGCACTATATACATCAATCATAAATTGCGAGTATTTTCTATTTATGTTGTAATTATAACCTTGTAAATAACAAATTATAATTATAACTTTCATATAAGAAATACTTATTAATCAACATGGTGTCACATAACTCCCAATTTTCTGGACACGCTTTTGCATAAGCTATAGTCGTCAATGCTAGAAATCCTCCCCCCGGTTTTATTTCGGATTTTTTACCTCCTTTTTAATAACCTTTACTGGATCATCACTATTTGAAGATCTTATTACGTTTCGAACTGTTGTTTAACCTTTATTACTGGCTATTCACATTAGACTCACTTAGAGACCTATTTTCCCACAAGCGACCATGCTACAATGGCTTTCTCCCTTAATCACCCAACCCCAAAATTTCCACAATCGTCACATCCATTATGCTCCACACATGTTGACTTTATCTTGGTGTTTGACCCTCACTCTCGACAGCATCACACATGTGTATGAACCATGTACCATCATACTGATCTCAAATTTCAATGATTTGGTCGTCATCTTGCTCGTCTGACCCTCGTTTGGTTTGTATAGTCAAAATAAAATTCTTACATACTTCGTTTTGAGGTATTTTTTGGTACGACTCAATTATTACATTCTTCATTATCACTCATTCAATGGCTAAAGATGTTAATGAAGGCACACAACCACCACCTCCTCTTCCACCACCTCTAAAATTGATGCCTACTATGTTTAATGTTATGGATTTTGTCATTAAAAATGTTATTGGCTCAATAGAAGAATTATCTTCAATGGACGTATTTGATCTATGGATATTGTGTGCTTGAGCATTGAAGCCCCTTACTTGTGTGTTTGGTGATTGGAAGTCTCTTGCTTGTTAATAAGTGTAAATTGTAGCTATTTTTGTATAAATTTTTTGTTGCACTTATCAATTTTTTGTTGTTAATATCGTTGAATAATTCCCCGTTTTTGTACAATTATGTATAAATTATAATTTAATCTATTTTTTGTGTATTTGTGTACCATTTGATAGTTTTCTATTCATTTTATAGGTATTGGAGCATGAGCAATAAAGTGTCGAAGACACGGCTTCAAACACACGATTTTAAGCAACTTGTCAATGAATAAGGCTCAAAATCAAAGAATAATAAATCATCAATTTGGTTGATATTTAGGCATTTTTAGATAGATAATTGAATATGCTTTCCAACACTTCGAACCAGGCGTAAATCAGATTTACGGTTCTCAAGTTATGGTGAAAACAAAATGCTGATTTTTTTCTCTTGACAGTAGAGCGTGCTTAGCGGAATTTTGTCGCTTAGCGCGGTCCCCTGGACTGAATTACGTTAAAAGGAGCAAAAACACTTTTTTTAAGTTATGTTTTGGGATATTTATTCCCAACTCATCAAACCTTCATTTTTTTGGTAGATAGAGCTTAGAAAACAACTTTGGAGCTTGCACGGATGATCTGGGGTGGATTGATCATCAATCGGCGCTGACAAATCGAGAGATTTTTAGTTCATTTCTCTTCCTCTTTGTGTATTTCTCTTTGGTTGGGTTTTGTATATGATTTTACTTTGAACTCATGTATATTTGTCACTCATAGCGTTATATTTAATTTGCTTTACAAATCTGTGTCGATTGTTATCTTAAGCTTTTGCTTTGTGCTTGGGGTTTGGGTTGTTATAGATATATACTGCTCAAATTCTTATCTAGGATGATTATCTGTTAGTTTATGGATTCTAGAGATAGATTTAGAGCTGACAATATTTATGGGTGTCAAAGTTTAATGCTTCCGTGTTGGTTGTGTCGGTTGAGAAATCGTCGATACGAGTAATATGGATGTATGATGTGTTGTTGAGGTTGGTTGAGATATCGTCACCAAGATGATATGGTAGTTCTCTCTACTCTGGGCTAGAAATAACTTAGAGAGTGAGTGATGCTAGATGACTCTGAGGATTATTGTAGGTTAAGTGTAATTGGTCGATAAGTTTAAGTTTGTGAGAAGTAGATTATATACATGCTTGATAAGTTTCTTCTCTCTAGAGAATGGATTCTTTCCTGTTCATATTTACTTTTATGTTTTTATGTTTTACCAATTCAAACCAAACTCATTAACGATAGAATTGTTGAACGACATTCCAATACACCAATCTCTATGGACACGATACGATATAACCTAAATATCACCTGGTAAATTAATAACTTACTTTTTACTTGCTGCTGTATCGCCGCAACAAAATGGCATCGTTTCCAGGGATTGGTGTTTATTGTTTTGCATTGCGATAATTTTTTGTTTTTGAGTTTTGTAATTACTATATATGTTGTATAGAATGTGTACATAAACTTGTCTATTTTTACTTGCACATGTTTTTTGTTTACTTTCCATACTTGTGCATATATGTGTTTTTATTTGTTTTCACGTATTATTGGGAATCGTCTTGTTTTCGTAACGTTTGTTGTGTGGATGTTAGAACACTTTCTTTAAGTTTGTACAGTGTGACAATATCATGGAATGACGATAGGAGGTTACTAGCTCGCACAATAAATGCGTCGAGCTTACAACGTAAAACAAGCATGTGTTGTTTGTATTCATTTATGTTTGTGTTGACTTGTGTTTTAACAAGTTGAAATCGGACCTGCTTTAAATTCTCAATTTTTCACTTTTCAACTTGTTAATTCACTTTCACCCGTTAGTTTTGTTATGTCAATTTATGTTTTTCCACAAGCTTGTTGTGTTTAGTTTATGGAAGTGTGTTTGTATGTTGTAAATATTTTACATATGTTTGAGATTGTGTAGGTGAATGTGGAGGCTGCACTGCTATCTGTTGGACTTATTTTTGTTGTTCTGGTGTAACGCGGTCTCCTGTGATGCGCCAATGAAGTTTTTTTTCTCCAGTTTTTGCTTGCCTTTCATTTTTCCCACTTCCACCTACGCTTTAAATAGTAAATAATATTAGTATACTTAATTCTTTTGTTGTTGTTTAGACTCAATTTTGGTTCGATAGCTTGAAGTTGCTTTTGGTGATTTTCCAAGTTTGAGTGTTTTAACTTGCGAATGCATGGTAATGATTTTGTTAAAGTTTTGTACACTTTCGAAGTATGTGTTTATCCCTTTCTATACTTTAGCATATTCATGATACTCAGACTTTTTACAATTTTTATGTCATTCATTCTTTTGTATACTTGTTCATTTGTGAATCACTTTAGTTCCTACCCTTTTTTATGAGGTAGATTTCCATTATTCACATATGCTGGAGACCACAACTCTTTTTTTAACTGGATTTTATTATGCTTAATCTTTTGTTTGTGTTGGTTGTATGAAAGCATGAAAATGATCAAGGCATTTTTTGTTCCATTTTAAGCACAACTACCTTGGCCAAATAGTCAATTCACCTTGTGAGTGTGTGATCATTAGTAACCCCTTTGAGCTTTTTGTCGATATCCATGTTGTATTTGCTAATTCTTGTCTATGAGTGTTTAGTTTCCCTTTTTGCATGGATGTTGATTTGTTGTTTTCTTGAACCCTCAATCATTGTTTTGGATTGAATTTTTACCTGACCTTATAAAGTAGGGAGTATTCACTTTAATGTATGGTTGAATTCAAGTTGGGGAGAAAAATAATTGTGTATTTATATTGTGATTGCTATGAGGCTGAGAAAGAAAGAAAGAGAAAAAAAAGTAAAAAAGAAAGAGAGGAAAAAAAGAAAGAAAAAAAATTGAAAACAAAAAAACTTTGAAAAATAAAAACAAAAAGAGTTTGAAATAATATTTTGTTAATAAGTGATGTGTGTTTGGTGTAACACTTGGGATGAAGAAAAAGTTTGATTGAAATTCTATTGTTTGAAACTTTAGTGAATTGATCACTCCCTTAGGTTTAGGCAAGTTTTTCTTTCAATTAGCCTTAGGAATTATCCCTTGTTTGTTCACCCAACCACGTTACAACCTTGAAAAGTCCTTGAGATTCTTGTTTTTATATTTTCAATGTAATTTTTTGGATGAATGCATAATTTAGTTTATTGTTTGCAAGATTGTTGGATGAGTGAAAATACCCCATTTTTGTGTGTTTTTCATCTACCGATGATTGTGTTTGCTAGGTGTGATTCATTTGTGAACTAGTATTGTTTTAGAATGTTTGGCATAATTTTTGTATTTAACATTTGTCTCATGTTTATGTTATCATCGTAGTTTAATGGTAAGTATGTTTCTTCGCGTGTACTGTTTTTCAATTGAGTCATTGCATTTGTTTTCCATTTTCAAAACTTGTTGATTCATGATATTTTGGTTGATTACTTTTGGTTCTTTGAGTTGTTTGGCTTTGTTTGAGGACAAACAAGTTCAAGTTGGGAGAGTTTGATAAGTGCAAATTATAGCTATTTTTATATATACTTTTTGTTGCACTTATCGACTTTTTGTTGTTAATATCGTTGAATAATTCCCTGTTTTTTGTATAATTATGTATAAATTGTATTTAATCAAGTTTTTGTGTATTTGTGTACTGTTTAATAGTTTTCTATTCATTTTATACATATTGATGCGTATTTGGAGCATGAGCAATAAAGTGTCGAAGACACGGCTTCAAACGTGCGATTTTGAGCAACTCGTTAACGAATAAGGCTCAAAATCAAAGAATAAGAAATCATTTATTTGGTTGATATTTAGGCATTATTAGATAGATAATTGAATAATATTTCCAACGCTTTTAACCGAGCGTAAATCGGAGTTATGGTTCTCAAGTTATGGCAAAAATAAAATGTTGATTTTTTTCTCATGACAGTAGAGCGCGCTTAACAGGATTTTGCCGCTTAGAGTGGTCCCCTTGACAAAATTACATTAAAAGGGGGGAAAAACACTTTTTTAGGTTATGTTTTGGGGTATTTGTTCCCAACTCATCAAACCTTCATTTTTTTGGTAGAGAGAGCTTAGAAAACAACTTTGGAGCTTGCATACGGATGATCAGAGGTGGATTGATCATCAATCGGCGCTGGCAAACCAAGAGATTTTTGGTTCATTTCTCTCCCTCTTTGTGTGTTTCTATTTGGTTTGGTTTTGTATATTATTTTACTTTGAACTCGTGTATATCTGTGTCTCATGGTGTTATATTTAATTTGCTTTACAAATTTTTGTCGATTGCTATCTTAGATTTTTGCTCTGTGCTCGGGGTTTTGGTTGTTATAGATATATACTGCTCAAATTCTTATCTAGGATGATTATATGTTAGTTTATGGATTCTAGAGATAGATTTATAACTAACAATCTTTATGGGTCTCGAAGCTTAATGCTTTCGTGTTGGTTGTGTCGGTTGAGAGATCGTCGATACGAGTACTATAGATGTCTGTTGTCTTGTTGAGGTTGGCTGAGAGATCGTCGCCGAGATGATATAGTAGTTCTCTCTACTTTGGGTTAGAAATAACTTATAGAGTGACCTATGCTATATGACTATGAGGAGTATTATAGGTTAAGTGTAATCGGTCGATAAGTTTAAGTTTGTAAGAAGTAGATTATATATATGCTTGATAAGTTTCTTCTCTCCAGAGAATGAATTCTTTCCTGTTCATATTTACTTTTATGTTTTTATGTTTTACCAATTCAAACCAAACTCATTAACGAGAGAATTATCGAACGGAATTTCAATACACCAATCTCCGTGGACGCGATACAATATAATCTAAATATCACTCGGTAAATTAGTAACTTACTTTTTGCTTGCCGCTATATCACTGTAACACTTGTGTGCTTGAGCAACTTATAATCGGATTTGGTTATAGTGGAAAGCTCTTGGAAGTGTAAGGGGACTGGACTACTCCTGATTTGTAGGAGGAATCAGGATAAATTGCTTGTGTGTTGTATTGCTCTATTCTTCATTTATGTTCAATTTTATTCTGTTTCTATTCTTCAAATTTTGATCTTTACAATCAGAATCTGATAATAGATTTTAAAGAGAAATAGAAGAAAAATTCAACACAATTCAATCCTCGTCTTGTGTTTTTCTCACCTTCAAATCTGACAATTGCTCTTAATTCTTATTTTTGGGATAAAGATTATTATGTTACTATTACTTGGCTTTGAAACTTCGTCTCTCCAAAGTTAGTAAAAGTTGCATACTTTTCCCTACCAAATGAGCAATTTGGAATCACCAATGTCGCAATTACTCCATGAAACAAGACATAACTTCTTGTTAAGATTTAAAAATAAAAAATTTCAACACCTAGCAAGGAGATTTTTCGCTCGGTGACTATTTTAGGTTCTTAGTTCTCTCTGGCTTAAGTTAGATTAATATCATAATTTGAAGATGTTGTGTAGTCAAGATACTTCCATACTTACCAATGTTAGTGATAGGGATCATATTTTCAACTTATTTGCTGGATTTAATGATAAATTTGACCTCATTTGGTGCAAAATTTGAGAAAGGGAAATTCCCCACTATTTATGATGTTTTTTACACTGTTTATAGTGAGGAGACCCGACGTGTCATCACTAGTAGCCAAAAAAACAAGGGGGGGGGGGGGGGAGGAAAATCATCATCCTCATTAAAAAATGGTAGTGACAAATACTATTATGAACACTACAAACGAACTAAGCGTATAAAGGATAGGTGTTTCAAACATGGAAATGAGTTGCATCTTAGTCGAGGAAGAGGCTCTCAGTATATGTTTTAGATTTTAACATATATAGCTATATATGCCCTTGATATTAGAATATTTTCTAAGGGGACACTGATTTTTCCTCTTTCAGTAAGAACAACGTGGAATGGCTGAAGTCTCTTATTGACTCCATTAGCAAACATCATATAACTAGATCACCAACAATCAGTAGTAAGAGTTTGTGCTCCTGGTATTTTATTGTTTGTGATGATATACCTAAGAATGCTTGGATTCTTAACTATGGGGATACTAACTATATAACTTTTGGTTCCTCATTACTATCTTTTTATACTTCACCTTCGAGTATTCCTTATATGATTTTTGTTGAAGGCTCCCATGCTCGTATTGTTGTAACTATAAATATTAAATTGCAACCTTCATTCAAGCTACAATATGTGTTTCATGTTCCCATATTTTCCGACAATTTAATTTTCATTTATAAGCTTATTCATGATGTGAATTGCAAAGAAACATTTTTACTTCTCATTGAGTGTTTTCAAGAACTTACCACGAGGGCGACAATTGGAATTGTTAATGAAAAGGACATGTGATATTACTTCTCTGAGTATTTATATGGTAAAAAGATGTTTCCGCTTGTCTCTAATTTGGTTCTTCATCTTCTGCCTCTCAAATTTGGCTTCAACACAGGAATCTTGTACATTCTCCATTTTATATTAGTTAAGAATATGTTCCCATATTTGATGTTAAAATAACTTGTTGAGTCTATTAAGTGTAATATTTATTAGTTAGAAAAAAATAATCATGTTTCTTTTTCTTTCAATTTTAATAAAGTGTTGAACCATTTAATATTATCCATTTTTATGCTTGGGGTTACCCCCACTTCTAATATTTTTAGTGCGAAATGATCTGTCTCGAATATGTATGATTGTACTCGAGTAACTTAATTTTGTTGATAAATACTAAAACATAAATACCATAATTATTCATACATATTTATAATATGGTACAAACATTATTTGGGAAAGGTATAAAAAATAATTCAATTTAACCATGGTAAAGAATATGTTAATCATGTCTTTCCCAATTTCATAAAGAAACATGACATTATCCATGAACTCACATGTGCCGTCACCTCTCAACATAATTGGGTCACCAAAAGAAAAAAATGCCATTTACTTGATTTTTTTATCTCTCATATTTCAAATGTTTGTTCCAAACTCTTATCGGGGAGAGACATTTCTTACTATTTCCTATTTGATTAATTGAGCCTCGTCTCAAGTTCTAGGTAATGTTAAGTATGTTCAATTTATGCTCCCATATCGAAGAAATATGAATTAAATGTGTTTGGTTGTGTTGCATTTGTCCATATTCATAAACAATATCACATCAAGTTAGATCCTCGTGTCGTCATACGTATCTTTTTAGGTTATGCACCTAACAAAAAATATTATCATTCTCCTAGTTGAAAATTTGTTGTTTCCAAAGATGCCACATTTCATGAAAATCTGTTATACTTCACTCGTACTCAATTTTAGAGGGAAAACATAAATGACTTAGAGTTTGAGTCTCGGTTCCTTATCCATGGTCCTAGTTGCGGATCTATGTGCTTGTAGGTATTAAGTTGACAGTCCCGCAAAAGATCCTCTCTAATGTTGTAATTACAACAACATCAACAATTGTGATTAAGTCGATGGCAATAGCTTTCAACCATCTAATTATGGTGACTTAACTAGAGAAACATCTCATGCCTCATCAACATAAAGAGACTTAAGATTAAAGTGTCTATATGATTGATGTATTTGGGAAAATTCTTGGAAGTCTCAGAGTTATAAAAGAAATGAAGTGTAAAAGTTCATCAGGTCGTGTTTCTATGAGGGATCCAAATTTTGTAAAAGTAAGGCAACTCACACACACATTTTAAAAATCCTTTTCAAATATTTTTATCTCGAAAATTGTTTTCTAGGACAAACCAAGTGATTAAGAAGTTGTTCAATCTCTTTCTATAACTTTTTTGAATTAACCAATCGATTGAATACTTAATTCAATCGATAGAAGAGTGCCTAAATGACAAACTAAACGATTAGGACATCATTTTAATGACCTATAACATCTCTATATATAATATTTCCATATTAGGCATGATAATTAATTAAAAGGCTTAAATTTAGTTTTGACCCCTCAAGTCTTCCAATTGCTTGATTTTGACGATTTTTTTTACCACTATACCACCTTTTTAATAAATCATTAATATATATTAAAATAAATATTAAAAATAAATATTATAATTACTAATAAATATTTTTATATTATAAACATAATAATAAATAATTTAATTTATTTATAATTATTTAGATTAATTTTTTTTACTATTTAAGTACAGCTCCATCACTTAATTGGCGGAGTTTTTGATTATTTTATTATTTAAGTACAAATCCGCCACTGCAATTGGCGGAACTTTTGATTATTTTATTATTTAACTACAAATTTGTGATTGTAATTGGCGGAGCTTTTAATTATTTTAATGTTTTTTCATTTTTGCTGAATATTAAATTATTGGGTTAAATATACGATGTTTCCCTTACCAATAGGCCGAGTTTTGCTTTTTTCCCCCTTGAAGTATTTTTTTTGTGATCCTCCCCTTATAAAACGAAGATTTTGTTTGCAGAATCCCCTATTCCATGTTTGCCTGACTGAGCGTGGAGAATCTTCCTAGTTGACATCCTGGACTTGTTGACTGGATTATTATTGCCAACTTAGTTACAATGTTTTTTTTGTTGATAAAATCACACAACAAATAATAAATAAAGTAAATCCCAATAGTCATCTTCATCATCACCTGTTATCATCTTCATTCTCATTTCCAACAGTAATCTTAAAATCATTTGGATCAATAAAATGCAAGAAATTATACACAATGGCAGAAGTTTGTCCAGATTCCATACATTCAACTCTCACCCTCTGAACCCCAGACGAAGAAAATCAAGCAAATTCAAGATCTGAAAAATGGCATTATATGCTCTTTGTTTCTCCCAGTGGTTCCGTTTTGCCTCTTTCTTCTCATGGACATTTGGAAGTACGAGACACGGCCAAGTTGTGAAGTGGATTCTTGCACTTCGATGGAGCATCTTTGTCATCAGAAATTGATTCGTGGTTTTATAATTTCTGTGCAATTTTAACTTTAGCGGAGTTTGATGGAAAATTAGAGTTTATTTTAGGGTTTTCTGATTGTTGGGATGATCTCTTATATTGATTCAATTGATAGATGTTAAGTGAAATGCTTGCTTAACAAGATGACTAAATTGTTATTGTCTTGCTAAAAAGCATTCTGCTAAGGAAACAGAAAAAAGAAACAAGAGGGGTTGTTGATCCTTTTAGCCTAAAGCATCTAATTTTTGACAGGTTTGGATAAAAAATTATGTTAGTTTTGGTTTTGTTTCATGCTACACAGTTAGTGAATTAGTGAATTATTTTTAGTTTTAGTGATTGAAAGTTAGTTTTGGTTCTGTTTCATGTTGCACGGTTTTATTCATGAAAGTTAGTTTTGGTTTTGTTCATGATTTCAAGCAGAACTTATGCAGGGCTGGCCATGGTTGCTTCGAATGGGTATCTTTTGATTTCCTTGAGAAAAAGATGGAATGAACAATAAGACTTTGTATTAATTGATTTTGAGGTGATTAATAGCAACAATAAGATGGCGTAGTGGTTGGGCATTTGATGTATGAGCCAAGGATCATGGGTTCGAATCCTTGATGAGGCAACATGTAAGATAATTTTTTGGACATTTGATTTGAAATAATCCATTCAGCAAGTTCAGGATGCCAACTAGGAAGATTCCCCACACCCAGCCAACCAAACATGGAATAGGGGGTTCTGCAAATGGAATCTTCGATTTATAAGGGGAAGATCACAAAAAAAATACTTCAAGGGGGGAAAATCAAAACTCGCCCTATTAGTAGGGGGCATCGTATATTTAACCCTAAATTATTTTAATAATTTTCTTATAAATAACATTGCTTTCTCTTTTGGTAATCATAACACTTACCACTCATCTCTTTATTTCACTCTTAAATATTTATGCAAAAATACTTTCAACGTTTCCACTTATCAAAAGAGATGCTCAACTTATTTTTTCGCCAATAAAGCCTCCGATGAAGATCAAACTCTAGAACATGCAAACCTTCGAGCATTTTCAGAGGCACTTGATCCGCTGGTTAGATGGTAACATTCTTGACGGTGAACAAATTAGGAGAATTGATAGGCAAGTTATGGTCTCCAACCAAAATGGAGTAACTCATTCATTGAAATCAGTTAAAAACGAGGTTAATGTACTTATGATGATGCTTGGACCAACCGATATTGTCTTGATGGTTGTAATCTCATAGATATGTTGATGTGTTTAGTCATTTTATTTGTTTGGACCAATTGATGTTGTTGAGGTTTAAAATGTTGTGGTTAAGTATTTTATTTATTTTGATATTTGTTGTAAGTGTTGTCTTGTGGGCTTGTTTTTGTTTGTTTTGTCCTATCTGGATTGTTGTTATTTATATTAAATGTGAAAGATCTTTGCGGTCATAAAATGACATTAAATCATGGAAAAAACTGAATTAGTAATGGTTCATACAATTGAGAAGCTTGACGGTAATCTGAAACTGAGACTTGACAACAAAATAAAATACTAATTATTACTAGTTCCAACATTGGGACATTGAGTTTGGTTGTGACCAGGAAGACGGCACAATGCACATTTTCTCTCCAACTTATCAGTCATGTCCATTTCCATTCTAATACGTGTGCTCACTTGGCGGCCTTTCTTGTTCCTCGACATGATTGGATTATGGAAAATTTGATCTTTGTCATAAATGGGCCAATATTCATCATATGGTAGAACTGGAAAGCTTGTGATGTAAACCCCTAATAAGTTTGCGATCTTGTAAATTTCTGACAATAGATTATAGGCATCTTGGCATAGAACATGCAAAGATAACATGTGAACAAGGAACATAATATGCTTGAAACTTTCCGCAGTCACATCAACGACCTACTAGGTTGACCTTGTAACGTCCCATATGCTTCCCCTCACTGTGGTCCATTGTCTCCCTCACACTGAAAGTGTTAGACTAAAAGTGTTATGATTGTAGTCAATTGTTTCCCTCCCAATGCATGTGCGGAGGCAGTAAAAAAGCAAGGGCTCTTCCCAATGCACTTGCGGATGGCATACATTTGTCACTTCGACTACAACACAGGTCCGCCAGTTGCAGGACCGAAGACAGTCAAAAAGCAACTATTTCTCCCATTTCAGGTGCAGAATGTCATAATTTTTTTCAAGGGTTTGCCTATTAGGGGACCAAACATATTGTCCCTTTGCATGCAGTTACTCCATGTACCAGCATGCATGCATCAACACTAACTTCACTCTTAAAAAATCCTACCAACATTTTTATTTTCTTCGTCTTAAATCTCCTTATAACACCATCCTCAATTCAATTTTTTCTACACAATAATTTTCTAACCTTCCTTACATATACTACTCTTGATTTTATTTACAAAATTGTTGAGAGTATGTCTTTGTTAACATATGGAGAAGAGCAACGAAAAACACTAGCAAACATACTCACATATGTAAGTGTTCCATTACTCATTAGTTGGTAAAGAATTGACGTGCACAACTAGAAAAGGCCAATTCATTAAAATGATTGGCTCAGGGAAAAATACGAGGCAATTTCTTCAAACAAAAATTCCACCATCGAAGAAATACATATGAAAACTATAATTTATATTTTATTGCTTTTCGCTATCTTATTATTTCCTGATACTAATGGTAACAATATACATCTTATGTATTTACCATTATTAGCTGACTTTAATAAAATAGGAAATACAGTTGGGAAGCTGCAAATTTATCACATCTATACATAAATTTGTGTAGATGCGCTAAAAATGTTCATAATTCTGTTGGTTGTGCAACACTACTTCAGGCTTGAGGATGGTCCAGGATGCCGAGACTAGCGCCAATGAATCCTAATCCATATCAATTTCCATATGCAACCAAGTAAGTTTAAAACTTCTATTTTTTTAATATGTATTTTCTATGTTTTTGCTAATTAATTACTATTTTTTTAGGTGGTCCGCATATGGGATTGATTATGAACAAACTCCCCATCATTTTTCTCCTGACTATCAGAATTACATCGATTATTTTGAGCCAGTAGATGTAATATATTCAAGACTAAAATACTAATATTTAAAGTTTATATAGTTTTTAAAACTAATCAATTGAATTATGTAATAGTTTACATGGAGGCTTTATCTTGGATTTTAAGATTTGGATCTAACTGATAGTAACACGTGAAGTTAAAAAACACATATGATCTGCTTCACTACAGTTGAAATACATATTCAGATAGGGTTAAACTCCAATTTGGTATTCAATGAGGCATACTGGATGCTCCAAAGTGCATGGAGGAGTATCACGAAATTTCAATGAACGACCAATGGACATATAGCAATTGGAAATACCATTACAAACAATAGTGTCGTCAATTGGTATAACCACCATAATGTTGTCTTACAAGGCGATATCATGTCAGAAGAATGTAAGTCGAGTAAGGATTACTTGGACTGGTATAAATTTGTGACAACTTTGTATCTATCACCAAATAGATTCTTATTTGACCCTTGTAACCAACCCACGTCTTCAAACTTACAACACACCAGACCATCATCAAGCACTTACACCAAACAACCATTCATTAACAATCAACAACCTTTCAGTAACCACCCAACAACCTTTCCTTAACATCCAACAACCTTTCATCCCAACACAACCACCTTATATCCCAACCCAACAATATCATCAACCAAATCCTTTATCTAACACTATCCAATGGGGAACCCAACAACAAAATCTATATTTTACCCAATCTACATCATACACCCGGCCACAAACGCCATTCACACTACATACCCCACAAGACCACAACTACCAAACACCCCAACAACAAATACCTTTTTCCAGTCACAATAATTTATTCTGAATTTGTCATATGACTGTTACCACTCATTCATAAATAGCACAATGCCTACCACTACCCAACCAAATTGAAATTACGAGGGAACCAGATTAAGTTATGGCAGTACGGTGCGACAGACTATACAAATGAAGAAATGGTCGAAGAGTTGCTAAATAAAGAATCTGATGCAGAACCTTCTACTCAACCACAAAATAATGAGTTGACTCGTAAAGTGGGTGCGCGCACTAGACAAGTTCCTCTATGTGAAACCCACCAACGGTTGATACGACCGGATCAAAATCCACACTAAATGTGATTTATTGTAATTTTTCTATTTAATCAATTATTAAATATTAATAAAATCAATGTTTTATTTGAATTATTATTACTATTTTATTTATAAATTTCTCTAGTCAAATAAGTTAATAAATATTTATAATAAATGTTATTATCTAGACAAATATTTAATTATTAATGGTTATAATAAATTTAAATTACTTTTATTTATTATTTAAATTTAATTATAATTAAATTTTAATACGTTTATCAATAAAAATTAAATTAAATTTGATTTAGATGCTTCTGTCATAACAATGGTCGGAGCCTCTATATTTTACTCATGTCCGCCTATTGAACGGGCGAAACCTTTTCATTTTACACATGTCCGCTCATTGAACGGGTGGAGCCTTTTTGCCAACAATAGGTTTTTTTTTTGTTTGAAAAGATGGTATAATAGTATACAGAAGATTTAACATGCCACCCTCACATTTATACATGGCATCCCCTATTATATATGTTTTTACCATTATATCTTTGTGAATAATCACCAAATTAAAAAAAAAAAATCATTAGTTTTACCGGAAATTTCAAAAAAAATCTGTTTTTTTTTTTTTAAATTTCCAAAAGTTTTATTTGGAAAAACATTAGTTTTATCGGAAATTTTGGTGGTGTACCCGTTTTTTTTTTTTTTTTATAATTTCCAGAAAAAAATTTCGGAAAAATACCAAATTTTTCAAAAAATCCGATTCTTCACTTTTTGGGAAAAAAACAAAACTTTTTTTACACTATTGGAAATTTCCAGTACAGTGTCAGAAATTTCAAAATTTCTAATACCGTACCGAAATTTTCAGTATATTATGAAATTTTCAGAATTTTTTTTTCAAAATAAAAAAACTAAAAATTTCGAAAAGTAACTAAAAATTTTGTTCTTGGATACCCCCAATTTGTTTAGGGACATTTTTGGAATAAAGCAAATTGAGGAGTATCATGTATAATTTAGAGGTGACATGTTAAATCCTATGATATATATGGGTGAATGGAGTGTTAGTTTGGTATATATTTTGTAAAAAAGTGGTAGGACAATAAAAAAATTCAATTTTAACTTCTAAATTTCAATTATTTGATTTTAACCCCTCAAATTTACTCCTTTTATATTTGATAATCTCCTAATAACATAGACTAAACTTCACTTACTTGACATTAAAAAAATTAAATAACATTGATATGAAATAAAAAAATGACTTATGTGGAAAAAAATGTCAATGCACAAGACTTTTTGTAATATTTAATTACTTAAAAAATTAAAATAAAATAAAATAAACTAGTAAAAGATAACAAATTTATTAAACAAAGTTTATTAGATTATTTTTGGCAAAATACCCTTTTTAGTCCTTTAAGTTTACCCCAATGTCCATTTTAGTCCTTTATCTAAAAAAAGTGTCAAACTGGTCCTATAAATCTTTCAAAAGGACCACGTTTGTCCTTTCCATCCATTCCGTTAGTCATGTTTAATGGCAGCGCTTATGTGGCATTACACGTGTGTTTAGAAAAATTGCATGTGGCAATTCCACTTACAAGTCAGTTTGACACTCTTATGTGGCATTACCACTCATCCATTGCATGTTTCCTTGAAGGTGAAACCAGACTTCTCATCAGAGGTAAGTTTCTGCAAGAATTCTATTTTCATAGTTAGGGTTTCCTTGAAATTCGTCTCCCTTCTCTGAAATTCATCTCTCTATTTAGGGCATTATGTGTAATGGAGGAAATTCTTAATATTACGATACATCACAGTGGTCAATTTGTTAGTGAGGACTTGAGTGTGTACGAAGAAGGTGAGATTGCTGATTTGAGAGTAGATGCTGATATGTGGGGTTATTTTGAGTTATTGGGTGCTATTAAGGAACTAGGTTACCCAGCCATAGAGAAGATATACTATAAGGATCCAACAGCTGGAATGAATCTGTTGTTTGATGACAAAGGGGCCTTAGAGATTGTTGATCTATATAGGGTTCATTTAAGTGTTGAAGTCTTTATTCAACACCCATTGTCACAGCCTGAGTATGTTGATGAGAGTGAAGTTATTTTAGATGAGACACCCCTGAATGTAATGGAAGAGGATGCAATTAGACAAAATGAGGTAAGTGAGGATGCAGTTAGACAAAATGAGGTAAGTGAGGATGCTGTTGGATAGAAGGAGGCAAGTGAAGATGTTGTTATACAGAAGGAGACAATTGAAGATGCTGTTGGACAGAAGGAGGCAAGTGAAGATGTTGTTATACAGAATGAGGCAAGTGAAGATGATGTTGGACAGAAGGAGGCAAGTGAAAATGCTGTTGGACAGAATGATGATGATAGTTCTGATGATGATAACTCTGATGATAGTAGCTTTTCGTATGATAGTGCAAAGGAGGTTGTATTTGATGATGAAACTTATGAGTGTGTGTTGTACCCCAAAATTTGCCCTCCCATATTCTTCAAGATTTGCAAAGAGCATGCTTCAAAATCTCCCAAGGGTTGCACAGTCAAATTGCCTCCTAACAGTAAAAAATTAGGGTTTTGGTTCTGGCAAAGAAGCTGAAGTTTCTAAGGGCCCAAACAAGTCCCACATGCCTATAAACATTGTCAAGCATCCTTATGCCAAGTTTCAAGACTTACAGCACAAAATTGCACAGTCAAAAACCCTAATTGCTCAACAGTCAACTGCAGGGGCAAAATGGTCATTTGATAGTCAAAAGTCAAAATTTTTGGTCAACATCTTATTTTGAAGCCACAAACATCATTTGATCAATTCTTGATCATGATTCTCAAGGCATGGCTCAAAAAGTCTCAAGATGCAAAAGTTTCTATTTTTGGACAGTTGAAAAAGTCAACTGCAAATTGACCAGGGCATAACTTCCACATGGTTTATCAGAAAAATTCCATCCAAAGCTCATTTTGAAGAGAATGACATTTCCTACAACTTATCTTCACACTTCAAGTCCAAGAAATGCTCTCACAAAAAGTTATCAATCTCAACATTATAGGTCATTTTCAAAAGTCAACAAAAAGGCACTTTAAGTCAAAGACCATAACTTGAGATTGGTAAATCAAAATGACATGGGACCAAAGACATTGGTTAGAGGACTTCAAGACCTTTCCAAAATGTCCAAGAACATGATCAAAGCTTAAATATTGAGCAAGATATGCCTTGTGGAAGTTGGGAAATTTTTGGGAATTTTGAAAAGTCAACTTTGCTTCAAATGCCTCAAAATTGCTAATGGGCCTCAATTTCTTCTAAGAATCATCACCCAAAAGCTATGCACAACCCATTTACCCAAAGGGGAGTTATTTTCTTATTTTTAATTGATTAATTGAGTTTTTAATCCTATTAATTCATTTAATTAAAAGTAAATATAAGAAAAATACTAAAACATGTTTTCCAAATCTTTTTATGCAGCATATGCACTCTTTATTTACTCAAGATTTTGTGCACATCCAAAAGGGAAAGGATCTTCCAAGATAGGCATGTTTTTCATGACAAAAAGATTGAAAAAGATGCTTGAAAATCAAATATGCAAAATCATCAATGCAAAGGATTATGGGCTAGTTTTTCTAACCTAAATCATTCACATACATAAGCATAACATAAACCTAATCCTAAACACAAGAAAGCTGCGCAGGAATTGAGAGAACTTTTTTGCATTTTTTCCAAAAAAAATTGAAAACTGTTTTCATAGATACAAGGTGTTTCAAAGCCAAATAACGATTCCAATACACTCCTGACACATCTAGGAGGCGTTTGCAATTGAAACCAAGCTTCCACGCGCAGAGAAACGGTAGAACGCCATAGCCCTGTTCATGAAAACTTTCATAATCGTATTTTGATTTATATGCATGTTTCATACATTTTAAATGTTGATTTATATTAATATGGACCTTCTGAAGCTCATGATACCATTTAATTGTCCTAACCATGCCTGTAGCGAAATATGCCATTAACGTTTTCTAGGTTTTCAGAAGTTTGAATTTGGGGCTTTCCTCATCTGGAAAAATTAGGCCACGAGACCTGTACCACTGGATTCAGAACCTTCCAACGAATTCAACCAACCATTCACGCTCAATTTATGTGGCTTCCTCTTCTAATCGCTATTATTCGTCATGTCACTTAGTGGGGGTTAAAAACCCCCGCTATCTAATTCATGTTTTTGCAGGA
Source organism: Vicia faba (assembly GCA_948472305.1). Lineage (NCBI taxonomy): Eukaryota > Viridiplantae > Streptophyta > Magnoliopsida > Fabales > Fabaceae > Vicia > Vicia faba. The sequence goes on along the minus strand of OX451738.1, from coordinate 254,880,166 downwards.
AAACGAAGAAGAAGCATAGGTGTCATCCTGTGGTTGGAACATTCAAAAGTTGGCGCGTTTTTGTTTGACCTATACCAATAGTGCTTGTTTCTTTTATATTATTTGTTTGCCAATATTATAACAAAAGCGTTTGAGTGGTTCAGTGGTTGGGTGTATGTTTGGTGAGTGCTGGGACCTGGGTTCGATTCCCAGGTCCCCCTATATATTTCATACTTTTTCTATTAACATGCTTCTATGCAGCTTTCATCCAGTGGTCCACCAAACACCTTGCCTGCTTGCCTGCCAAGTGTCCCCAGGGATCCATCCAAAGGCCAGAATGTGCTGACTATCATGCACGTTAGTCAACCATGCCCTATGCAATTCCAGAAAGTCCAAAAAGGCCTAAGTTCTTGGGCCAAAATACTGCAAATTAACCTCCAAAAAAGGCCAACACCCCCCACAGTTTGCATTTTCTTTTTCCTTTTTCTTTCTTCTTCTTATTTTAATTGTCTTTCCTTTGTTTTATTTAATTCACAAAAAATATAATTTTCATAATAAAACCAGAAATCATAAAATAAAAAAAATATGTTTTATTTAATATTTAGTTTATTAATAATTTTTGTAAATAAATTCCAATAACCAATTTAGTTTAATCTTAGGTTTAACTTTAATGTTTTTTCCTTAAATAACTAAAATACATAAAAATTAGGTTTTTTTATCATTTTTATCCTTTTCTCATTAAATAAATGTTCTTATTCTTATTATTATTAATAATTAATTAATTTTGTAAACAAATATGACATTTAATTAATTAGGGTAAATTAGGTTAAAACTTAAACATTTTTTAATAATTAAAAACAATTTAGAACTAGGGTTTCATTTAACTTTTAATTCCAATTAATTCTCTTTATTTCCATTAAATACAAAAAACATAAAAAAATAAGTTCTTTTCTTTATTTAATCATTAGTTAATTTCTTAATTTCAATATTTATTTTTCTTAAAGGGTCCAACGCCCTCGCACCCTCGATCCTAAATTCTTTTCGCGCATTTATTTTTATTTCTTTTATGAATATAATGTATTTGCCCCAAAGCCTTGTAATAGATAATTAGGACATTTACTTTCCGCACTTTTCTTTTCAAAATCGGGTCTTTGTTAATTTGGCGATGTAGACCCGCGCCTTGTAATAGCGTAGGACTTTTATTTTTCCGCATTTTAATTTCTGCACCTTTAAACTGTTAAAGCACATGAAAGAATGTATGCCCAAATAAAAATCAAAGCGTAGATCACCAAATGCATGACAAGACAAATATTATCTGAAAATGACACACAATTCACACACCACTCCTAGGGTACGCCTCACTGTTGCCTTGCCCCTCGAAACGTGGTCGTCGAGTAGAGGACGTTTTAGTAAGTCCTCATGTCCATGAACATGGCATGGGGGTAGCTTCTAAGGTGTCCTACTATTGCTCTGGTGACCACACTGTCCCTACGAACTCGAATTGACCCGAACACCTCCAACGGTGGTGCTACCTACCTCTCAATAGTGGGATGGCACTATCTTAAGGACATTTACACAGCTTAATTCCTTAGGGTAGGTAGATGACTCGTAGATACTTGCTCTAATTCAAAACAAATCAAAAACTTCTTTTCACACCGACATTTTGCAAAAAGCTTTCAAAACAATTTTTCAAACACTCTTGAGGACTGATACAAGAGTCGAACTGAAATTTTAAACAAAACTTTTTCAAACCCACTCGCACCTTGAAAAGAAAACAAACCTTTTTGAAAACACAAATGAGCAAGTATCTAAGAGCCCATGGATAACCATGGATAGAAAGGGTGCTAACACCTTCCATTTCTATAAATCTACCTCCCGAACCGAGAGATAATCTCATAAGGAATTTTTCTGTGCTTTTGTCCTTTCCATGTTGGAGAAAATAAAAGACGGTGGCGACTCTTGCTTCCGCGACATTTCGCGAACCAGCGTTAAACAGTCAGTTCCAGATCCACCGATCAGTGTGATACTGACTTGGAAGAGGAAGAAGGTAAGGATGATGTAACTGATCTCTGTGAAACTGAAGCAAATAAAGAAGATAGTAAAGGAAGTGATAATGAAAGTGAGGATCTTGTAAGTGAATGTGATAGTGAAGATAGCAATACTACCAAGAGAAAGAAGTATCCCATTTTCAAGCTTCTAAAGGATATGTCCAATTACAAATGGGAAGTGGGTACATATTTTAGTACAAAAGAAGATATCAAGGAAGCAGTTACCTCTTATGCAGTCCAATCTGGCAGAAATTTAAAGTACATCAAAAATGACAAGATAAGGGTTAGGGTTAGGTGTAAGGATGGATGTGAATGGGAAGGTTATTGGGCTAAATTGGATGTTGAGGATACTTGTCAACTAAGAAAGGTGGTAGACACCCATAGTTGCAGTAGAGAATATAATGTGAAGTTGTTGAAGACTAAATGGCTTAGCAAGAGGTTGCAGAATGCACTTAAAACCAACCCTAGAATGAAGCTTAAGGACATTAAGGAAAAGGTGCAGAAGAAGTGGAATGTGGGGGTCAACAAAACCAAGGCTATAAGGGCTAGGTTTGCAGCAAGAGACATGGTTGATGGGTCATTCTTAGGGGATTATACAAGGATTTATGACTATGCACATGAGTTGTTAAGATCTAACCCAGGGTCAACTATGAAAGTACATGTCCAACCAGCTCAAGAAGGTAGTGGTGTTCAGAAATTACACTTCAAAAGGATTTACATATGCTTGGCAGCTTGTAAGGAAAACTTCAGGTTAAGTAGACATTTCATAGGGCTTGATGGATGTTTTTTGAAAGGGCTTTGTGGAGGTCAAATCCTGTCAGCCATAGGCAGAGATCCCAATGATCAAATGCTACCAATAGCATATGCAGTAGTGGAGAGTGAAAACAAGGAAAGTTGGACATGGTTCTTGGAGCTGCTTATTGGTGATCTAGGTGGAAGAGAAGAGTGTCTCACATACACTTTTATTTCTGATCAACAAAAGGTATGACTCTATTGTTAATTCTCAATTGATTAGTATTTTTAATAATTAAATTCTCATGTTTATCCTGGTATTCTCATGTTTAATAATTAAATTCTATACATATCATGACCCAGGGATTATTGCCTGCAATGGAGGAACTGCTGCCTACAGTTGAACAAAGATTCCGTGTTAGGCATCTCTACAACAACTTTAGGAAGAGATTTCCAGGAAAAAAACTAAAGGAAATTATATGGAAGGCATCCAAATCAACTTACTACCAAGCTTGGGAAAGAGAGATGAAAGTTATGAAACATATCAATGGAGAAGCATACAAGCACATGATGTCTACCCCTCCAAGGTTTTGGAGCAGATCATACTTCAAGACTCATAACAAATGCGATGCAGTTCTCAATAATATGTCAGAATCCTTTAATAGTGTTATTTTGGAGTCAAGGGCCAAGCCATTAATAACCATGGTGGAAGAAATTAGGATATACATGATGGAGAGATGGGCTACAAACAGGATGAGGTTTCAGAAATTGACAGATGTAGAAGTGTTGCCAAACATTATGAAAAAGGTTGAGAAAACAAGTTCATTCACAAACATGTGGCTTCCCAGGTAAAATTATTAAAACAAGCATTTTTTCTGTGTTAGAATGTCTGACTTTGGAATGTCCATTTGATGTCTTAATTTGGAATGTCCATTTTTCTGTGTTAGGATGTCTGATGAGCATATGTTTGAAGTGAGGCATCTGGAAAATTCTGCTGAAAAATTCACTGTAAACTTGAAGGAAAAAATCTGTTCATGCAGAAGATGGGAGCTAACAGGCCTACCATGTGTTCATTCACTTGCAGCAATCAAGAATATGAACCATATGATTGATGAATACATTCCTGATTATTACAGGAAATCTAGATATTTGCAAGTGTACAAACCTGTCATATTCCCTGTTAATGGCTCAAACCTATGGGTTACAACTGAGTACCCTGATGTTATGCCACCCAAATTCAGGAAAATGCCTGGAAGGCCAAAGAAAAGGAGGAATTTAGAGCAAGGTGAGCTAGATGGTACTGATAAAAAGATGAGAAGAACGAGATTCATTATAAAGTGTAGCAGGTGTAAGCAGGTAGGTCACAACAAGATTACTTGTAAGGTGCCTTCTACTAGTCAGATAACTACTACACAAGTACCACATGCAGCTCAACCATCTGTACCACAAGCACCATCTGTACCACAAGTACCAGTGCCTTCTCAACCATCTCAAGAATCTGTACCAGTGGCATCTGTACCAGTGGCATCTGTACCATTGGCATTTGTACCAGTGGCATCTGTACCAGTGGCATCTCAAGCATCTAAGTCAGTTCCTGGTCAAGCTTCTCAGCCATCTCAATCTAAATCATCCAAAAAGTTGTCAGTTAGAAGGCCAAATGCACCATTTGTCCCATCTCAAGCATCTAAGTCAGTTCCTGGTCAAGCTTCTCAGCCATCTCAATCTAAATCATCCAAAAAGTTGTCAGTTAGAAGGCCAAATGCACCATTTGTCCCACCAGGTCCAACAACGAGGTTAAAGGCATCAATAACTGTTGTAGGTCCAACAACAAGAAGGACAACACCAACTAAAAGAGCAGCACCAAAGTGGAAACTTTAGTTTACTTTTATGTGTGTTTTGGATTAGGATTGGACCTATAGTTGTTATGTTGTTTTGTTAACTTGTAATATTAGAATTGGTTATGTTAAGTTGTTTTGATCATGTAATATCAAGCTGTTTTGTTTTGTTTTGACCTGTAATATCAGGCTGTTTTGATTGGACCTGTAATATCAGGTTCTTTTGTATGCAACTTAGTGGTATCCACCACCTTATAATTATATGTTGTTACCTATCTTCAATTGCTACAGTATGTTACATTGATCAAAATGCTACTAGTTACAGTATGTTACATTATGTTTTACATTGATACAAAAATGCTACTAGTTTTACAGTATGTTACATTGATCAAAATGCTACATTGATACAAAAATTGCTACAGTATGTTTTACAGTATGTTACATTGATCAAAATGCTACTAGTTCAAAAATTTAAGTTGATACAAAAATTCAAATTCATAATGATACCATGTTCAAATTGAGATTGTGTTACATATGATACTCTATTACATAAAATCTCAATTCAACAGTCTATTACAACATCATCCAAATTACCACAACTAACATAATAAAGAAGAATCTTTTCCATTTTTTCTGAGAATTCATCATCTTCTTCATTTCAATTTGTAACTCCATTATCTTATGTTTCAGCCCATCCTTCATTTCCTTTAGATGATGTATCTCCATTTTTTCTCCCTCAAGCCCATTTTGCAGCTTCTCCAACCTATTATTCTGCTTCTTTATAAATTGATCCTTCTCATCCACCACATCATCAAAGAACCATTGAAAGTATCCACACCCAGATTCAGATGAACCCTGTAATGGTGACATCCAGATTCATCTCAGCTATTGCAGGAACTATCAGAACAAGAATATATGAAAACCCATTTTAATTTCATGCTTACCTTGTAATGACGACAACCCCAGAATTGCTTCCCAAAGTTTGTGACAGTGGTAGCCCTTCGAAGAACCGCAGATTCTCCACAACCACATACAGGTCTCCATCGCAACTTTCCATCTAAGCTTCCATATCTATTGCAATCGTATGAAGACCGGACCTCTGATGATGCTTCCTTCATCATATTGAGGGAATTTCAAATTCAAAATGGGAAAATTGAGATGCAATGTGTGAACCCTAGAATTTGAGGATTTCTGGAAGCAGCTTGAAGATGGTGTACATAACATTCCATGTCACCTGCCACACATGCAAACCAAACGTCCATTTGTGCCTTTTGGACGGAAAGGACTCCTATGGTCCTTTTGAAAGAATTATAGGACCAGTTTGACACTTTTTTTAGATAAAGGACCAAAATGGACCTTGGGGTAAACTTAAAGGACCAAAAAGGGTATTTTGCCATTATTTTCTTGGTTTAAATATAATTATTTTAGCAATGTAATTACAAATATCCAATAGTAAATGATAGTAACAAAAATATTAAGAGTGTGTTTGGATTGACGGTGGACAAAATTGATTCTAATATAATTGAGTTTGATAGAATTGATTTTATCATAATTGAGTTTAGTATAATTGATTTATGTTTGAATACATTTATGTAAAAGTGAGTTGAACAATAAATTTCAGTGTAAAAATCATTCATAATCAATTTGGGAGGCAGAAGCTACTAGCTTCAAGTAGAATCAATTCTGGAGATAGAATCAATTCTGCTTTTGCCTAACCAAATATCTCATAATCACCCATAATCAATTCTACACTTCTAGAATTGTTTTTGGTCCTTCCAAAAATCAAACCAAACATGCACTAAGGGTGGCAAACGGGCATGCCCGCCCCATTTAGGTATGTGCCACAAAAGCCTGCCAAAAATGAGGCGGGACGGGCATAAATGAGGATGCAGGCCTAAAGTCTAACCCTGCCTTGTAAAAAAGTGAAGGTAGGGTGGAAAAATTCTGCGAGTATTGCACCTTTTAAGTCTAAAAATGTAAAATTTTATGTAAATGCACATGCCCGCAAAAGCCCACGTGAAAAATAGGATATAGCAAGACAAACATTTTAGAGGGTAAGGACCTAAAACCTTGGCCCGCTCCGCACTAAAGTGCCCGCAAAACGGGCATCCCAACGGGCCGGACCCGTTTTGCCACCCCTAAAAATACATTATAAATATTAGTTATACAATATTTTTACTTAATGTGAAATTGGTAATTTATAAATATTAATTATCAATATTTGTTTTCTTAATCTAAAATCACAAGTACTACTTAGGGGTGGACAATCGGCCGGTTTGAGTCGAAATCGAACCAAAAACTTAAATCTGACGTAAATCGCAGTTTCATTATTAAGGTCCGATTCTGATCGATAAAATTTTGATTTTTGACGAATTCGATTTAGTCAGTTTATTGGATAAATCAGACGGGTTTGCTCGATTAACATTATTAAAAGGAAAAATACCATTTTTCGTCCCTTAACTTTACCTCGGGGTCCAATTTGGTCCTTATCTTTTAAAAAATACAAAACAATCTCTTAGAGCATCCACATCCATCATCTCTTCATGGGTTCTTTAAATGAGACCCACTTAATTTTTTATATTATATCACACTTTCACATTTTCTAAACAACTCAATTACATTTTTTAAATATCCATACAACCCATCAGAAACTTTAAAATGGATCCCACCAAATCTTACAATATATTTCACATTATTATTATTATAAAAAATATATAATTGAAACAATTTAATTCAAATATATCAAAATACATTAAAAAGAATTGTACATTTAAAATGAAATAAAATTTAAATAAATAAATAATTAAATATATTACTTAAAAAATATATTAAAAAACATAAACGTTAAAATAAATTACTTAAAAAATACATTAAAAAACATAAACGTTAGAATAAATTACTATAATAAAATACAAGAAAACGATATATTTAAAACATGTTTCAATTGTTACTATTCTCTGGTCCATAACGTTGCCATATATGTTCTATCAAGTCATGTTGAAGGTGTCGATGAATTTGTTTATCACGAACATCAAATCTTCTACGTAGGAACTCTTGAAAATCAATATTAGAATCATTCGGCAATGTTGTCGCGTCATTGCTCAAATGATCATAAGAAAAATCAAAATTTCCACCATATGTGGAACGTTCATCTTCAACAATCATGTTGTGTAATATTATGCATGTATTCATTATGCGCTGGAGTGTGTCTAAGTGCCACGATCGTGCTGGGTTACGTATGATCGCAAATCGAGATTGAAGAACTCCAAATGCTCGTTCAATATCCTTTCTCGCGGCTTCTTGATGTTGGGCAAACAATTTTCTCTTATCCCCTTGTGGCATCGGGATACTTTTCACAAACGTGGCCCATTCAGGATAAATACCATCTGACAAATAATAACCCTTGTTGTATTCAGTACGATTGATTGTATAGTGAACCTCGGGAGCTCGTCCTTGTAGAACATCGTTGAAGACATTAGATTGGTTTAACACATTAATATCGTTGTTTGAACCCGCTACCTCAAAGAATGCATGTCAAACCCACAAGTCTTGTGAAGCCACTACTTCAAGTATAACAGTTGGTTTCCCATGATCGCCTCGAACATACTGCCCCTTCAATGCAACCGGATAATTTTTCCATTCCCAGTGCATACAATCGATGCTCCCTAACATACCTGGAAATCCTCGCGCCTCTCCCATTCGCATTAGGCGTTCAATGTCTTCAGCGTTTGGCCTTCGCAAATATTGTGGCCCAAAGATGTTGATCACTCCTTTTGTAAACTTATCAGCACATTTTAGTGTTGTGGTTTCACCAATTCTCAAATAATCATCCACACTATCAGCAGATGTACCATATGCCAACATACGGATAACAGCAGTGCATTTCTGTAATGGTGAAAGACTTGACCTACCAGTTGCGTCAACCATCATTCGAAAATACTCATCATGCTGACCCAGAGCTTCAACAATACGAAGGAACACATGTTTATGCATTCGGTACCTTCGACGAAACTGCTCATTCGTGTATACCGGAGTTTGTGAAAAATAATCATTGAACAATCGATCATGTCCATCTTCACGATTCCTCTCTATACCACCATTTTGCATAAAATTAGACCAAGAGTTATGTTGATTGGGATCCATTGACAAATGAATGTGCAAGAAGAAAAAAATAAAAATGATATAAAATAAATAGTTGAAAATTAAACTAGTGGTAAATCAAAATTATAATAAAATGAGGAACTATTTATTATGTTAAAAATTATGACCGTTAGAAAATTCTTACCGTTGCATTCTTTCAACTTAAAAAAAAAAATTGAAATTAAAATTAATATTTATGGCTTGTAACAATTTCCATTAATGATATAACCATTACTTTTTTACACTTGGCAAAAAAAATCAATTAGAGAGCGTGGTTAAATAAGAGAACATGCATGAATGTAAGAACGCTACTTTTTCTCAATTATCCAAATACTAAAAACAAATTTATTAAAAACTGTGTAACAACGGTACTTTGTCGGCCGATAATTATGCTCTTAAGTCTTAAAAACGGAGCGCGTAGGTCCTTTCCGTCCAAATGTCAATAACGACATTAACTTTTGCTGATGTGGCAGGTGACATGTAAAATTTAATTTTTGTGACCAATATAGTGATCGAAAATTGGACACTAAATGAGAATTTCTGGATTTTAATATATTCTTCATCATTCTTACCTCTTTTTCAAGAACAAAATCTCCCATTATTGATTATGTGTCAAATTCTTGAACTAAAAATCCATTTTTTCCCCCTCAAATTCTTCAATTCCTCAAAATCTCCCTTCTTTCTTTTTCTTGTATTCTTTTTCTTCTCAAATCATTTCAAAAAAATAAGAATAACTCCAATTCTCTCCATATCATATATTTGTCTCAATGAATCATGAAATATCACAGTCAAACCAGACACAATCATCTAAGAAAGAGGAACAACAATCATGACATTAAAAAGAGAATACAAACTGTAAAAGTAGTGCGGCGACAAGGGATTTCGAGGTTGACGCGGTCGGGTGATTCCCTCTGATGGTGACCGGCGGATCTACTCGCGGCTGGGGGCTTTGTTGTGTTCGACGAAGGGCGTCTATGACGGATGCAATTTATGGTAATGGTGACGTCGCAGATGCGTGATGCTATGGTTGAGCGGTGTATCCGATTCCGATTAGTGCGGAGTCACACAATGGTTGCGATGTGCTTCCGTCACGCGTGCTGCTTCTGCTTGATTCGATTTTTGTTCTTATTTTGATGATGATGGTGAGTTATTTGTTGTGGTTGTTGTTGATTCATAATACTTTCAAGAAGAAGGATCTACATCTTGCTCACAAGGTGCTCGACATAAGTTCCAAACCAACTATTCTTTCTTATTTTACTTTTCGATCTCGATTCTTTGACTCTGTTCTGGTACGATTTGGTTGTGCTGGTATCAACGCGTTGAATTTACAATTTTCTTATGGGAGAAGTTGGTGTTCGTGGAGTTGTGGATCGTTGTAGTTGAGTTGCACGTTGATAGACGGAGGATGCTGTCTGCTGGTTGGAATTCCACAAATTTGTTATTTTTCTTTTGCCTCATTGTTCTTGTTCTTTACGAATTTCTTCTTGTTCATGGCCATTGTGATTATGTTGATATTAATCTTGGGTAATCTTTTATTTGCGTTTTGCATTGTATTATTGTGATGAGTGGTTGCTTATAAACTAAATCTGTTTCAATTTGTGATTTTTGTTGCATTGAGTTATCACATTCTATTGAAGATGAATCTTGAACCCAGATTTACAAATAAAGCGAGGATTTTTTCCGTCACTAAAGTTGGTCTTAACATGTGGCATTCCACATCAGCACATTACAATGTCACTTGGACATTCTTAATATGTGGCATTCCACATCAGCACATTACAATGTCACTTGGACGTTCTTTTTTTACTTTGACTAGCAGGCTCAGGCGGAAGGACTAACGTGCTCCGTTTTTAAGACTTAAAGGATTGTTTTTCACTTTTTAAAAGATAAAAGATTAAATTGGACTCCGAGACAAAATTAAGGGACAAAAAAAGTATTTTCCCTTATTAAAATTACTCATCATTTATAAAATTCATAAATATTCATCTTTTAATTTTTTACTTATAAAAACTATCAAAATTTTAGAATAACTTAAAAAATTATTTTTTTTATTATTGAAAAAACGTTATTAATACATTATAAAATTTCAAATATCATTTGATATTAATTTACTCATTATTATATTTTAAACAACAAATTAAATAATATTTAAATTTTTATATTGTATATATTGTATATATTGTATTTTTATGAATATACAATGCTACCATTAAATTATAAAAATTATAATAATTTAATAATATTATAAATTCTATTTTTAAATATTTCGACTCTGGAATAATAAAAAATATATAAAATAAATATTTGTTAAATTCAATTGAATTCAATTTTTAAAAGATTTAAAATAATTATTCGAATCCAACCAAATTAATCTTATCTATTATCTATCTATAAAAATCTATGTCCCTGGAAATTACCACAACACCAATGCTGATAAAATGCTTTCTTGGTCTATTGTATTGGGGTAAAATAGGAAACTCAAAATTATCTTGCACCACATTCATTTGAATCTGATGTGGCACTCCCACAATTTTTCACCACATTTTCAATTTTTGTTTTTCAAATAAATCCATGTCAAACCATTATGCCTCTCTTCCTCTTCCCCATGCCAAACCATTATTCCTTGCCATTCAATATGTCTCTCTTCCTCTTCCCCATGCCAAACCATTATGCCTCTCTTAATCAGATTTCAAATTCAAATGGAACCTCAAAAGTTTTTCACTCTTTCTTCATTGCTACAGACGTTCCAGTCGTTTTCCATTGCTTAACACCTTGCTGTCTCTGCGCTGTTACGAATTGCTGCGTGAGGATGGCGCGCCCAATCGAGTATATCAGTAGCATTGACGATTCGAAGGATTTGTGGAAGGTTGCTGTTAGATGTAAGCATCTGTGGTCTGTTACCAGTTCTCAGAATAGAGAGCACTTAGAGCTTATTCTGTTTGATTCAAAGGTATAATACAATCTAAACGTTTCTGCTTTGGCATTCTGATTTTGTTGTAACAGTACTGATATATGATACTGATTTCAAGATGTTTGTATTTTCACAGTTGGATTTGATTCAAGCCATTGTGCCATCTTATTTGGTATCAAAATTCAAAACACAACTTGAAGTTGGTTGTTCCTACATAATGCAGGTTTGTATTTTCACAGTTGGATTTGATTCAAGCCATTGTGCCATCTTATTTGGTATCAAAATTCAAAACACAGCTTGAAGTTGGTTGTTCCTACATAATGCATAATTTCAAAGTTTCCAGCAATGATTTCTCCTTCAAATCCACTGATCATAAGTTCAAATTGATTTTCTGTGGTTCAACTTCCGTCAAAAAGGTCCAATTTTCTGACATACCTGTGAACCACCTCAAGTTAATTGGAATAAATGTTATTATTGAGGGTAAATACATAACGAATTTGTTATATGGTGAGTTACCTTTTTACTGTTATAATAGAACGCATTGTATTGTTACTTTTCTGTTATCCATAACTGTCTGTGGTGAACTTTTGTGCAGATATAATTGGTGGGGTTACTGAAATATCCCAAGCCCAGATAATTCCTGATAACAACAAAAGCAAGATTGTGTTTTCATTAACTGATCTGAGGTAGGTGTTTCATTTTGTTTGTTAACATTGATGCTGACAAATATAAAAGTCTAACATGTTCATGTTGTTTGTTTTGAAATTCCTGTCAATCAGCAAACATCATGTGCAATGTACTCTTTGGGGTAAATTAGTTGTGCAACTGAATGAGTATTATACGACTCATAAGGCTGATGGTAGTATTGTTCTCCTACTTATGAATGCAAGGATCAAGGAACCTCAAGGTTTTCTATGTGACTATTTCTTATTATATCCAATTATTATATCCAACTTTAAGTGTTGTCATTTATAAATATCTCAATTTTCAGGAAATTATCCTTTAAATGTATCAAATGCTTGGAACGACACAAAACTGCTCATCAATGATTTGTCTATTGAGGAGGTTAAAAACCTTAAAGAGAAGTAAGTGATTTTATTATGAAGTTATGAATTAGCAACCTATGATTTCTAACAGCCTGTTTTCATTCTGATCTATGATCATCAGACTTAAAGATGATCTGCCGACGCTCTCATCCTCGAGCATGAAAATGGAAACCACAAATACCTCTGTTTTTTCTGATTTGGACAAATTTTTATGGAAAGCTGAAGTGTTGAGTCTGTCTGATATTGCATATCTGCAGACAGTAAGTTGCTCTTTAATACATGACTGTCTTAGATTGAGCAATTACACAGACTGGGTTCTAATCCATTTTTTGAGACATCATCCCATCTTTCTGTTTCAGGAAACTACATGTGTGACTGTTGCAACTCTGGAGAAGTTTGAATGTGGGCAGTCAGGATGGTATTATGATGGATGTAGTGAATGTACCAAAAGTGTGACTTTGAAGGATGGAAAATTCATGTGTTATTCCAAACACATCAGTTCTGAGCCAGTCCCAAGGTAACTTCTAAGTATTGCATATCAATGATTATCATCATATAACCAAACGCTTCATTACTGACAATTTCGTATTTTGATCACGCATGGTACATGTTTAAGCTTGAAGTGCTTGCCTCCGATGGAAAGTTAAAATACAAGTTCGTATTTTGGGATGTAGATTGTGTAAAGTTGATTGGGAAGCCCGCCCTTCAGATGAAGTTGGATTTGATGGAGGTATTTTCCATTTGGCTAATATGTAAGTTAGATAATTACCACGTAAATAACATATATTGTTTTAATCATTTAGACTGGAGATTTTGATCCCCTTGAATTCCCTTATGAACTTGATGTGATGCTGAAGAAGGAGTTGGCTATAAGAGCAGTGTTTCAACCAAACAAGGCCAGTCTTTCTGTAATCGGATTTAAGGCAGATGAAGTGCTACGTACCAAAATAAAGGAGAGGTTTAAATGTGAAGAGGTACTGTTGTACTCATGTTTTACTGTTGTTAAAATCAGTATCATGTGCATTGGATTTTTTTAACAATTGTTTAAAACTTGCAGCACACTTCAAAGATTGTCGTCTCAACAGATGACACTCGGGATGATATGCATACAGCATCGGTATGTTTTAAATAGGAATGACCTATTACTCTTTCCATCACATTTTGAACAATTGTCTAACGTTTATTTCTTGCGTTTTTTAACTTGCAGTGTACTCCGACCATCAGCACCTCGGAAAAACAGTCTCATGTTGATCCACAAACAGTTTCAGTGCGTCTTTTTTTAGCTTTCAACATTAACAAATTAGCCTATTAAACAATGTCTTACTTCCTTTTTTATGCTACTGATTTTGTAATGACTCTTTAATGGCAGGATCCGTTATCAATCACTGCAGATTATGACCCTTCAGTTGCCAACTCTGCACTTACACCGTCAAAAAGATCTATTCCCGAGACAGTTGAAGAACTCGACAGTGCCCAACTATCATCCACCAAGATAATAAGGTACATCAAGCTGGAGAAATGATGCAGTCAATTATCGTCGACGATTTATTTTTTCTTTATGCTGTTTCGGACAACATTGCACACCTAATTTTGATTGATGTAATGAAATATTTCTGGTTTACATTTTGTTTATTCTGGTTTATGAGGATTTGATTTGTCATTCTTGCTTTTTGTTTGATCCTTTTGACATTGTATATGAAAGAATGATATGATTTTAGTCATTTAAGCTGCAAAAAACTATGCATAATTTACACTACAAAAAGCAATATGATGTTGGTAATTCCTTATTTTGTTTAATATAATAAACTTATTATGGACAAAGAATGAATATGTTCCAAGAATGAATATGTCCCCTTCCCAATCTCCTTGGCCTTTCAAGTTAAGTCGGAGACAGTTCCCAGTAATTGTGTCATACACAATAATGATTAACAAGTCCCAATGTCAGTTATTAGATTGGGTTGGTATTTACATTCCTTGCAACATTGGGTTGGTATTTACATTCCTTGCAACATTTTTACTCATGGACAAATCTATGTGGCACTTTCAAAGGTTACCAACAAGAAATAAATAAAAAATTTGGTTCACGACGACGACAACACCACTAAGGTATCTACAACAAACATCATTTACAAGGAGGTTTTCCAAAATATTTGACTGTGGCGTCTTCTTAACAACATGTAACCAATAGTTTTTGAACCTGTATATGCATACACAGATTTTGAATATAACAGCATCAGTTAATGTTAATAGCATATGTGGGTTATGTTTCACTATTTTTCTGTTATCCCTACTAAAACACACCTTCCATACGGTACTCGTGTTTCTCTTTGTTGCTACCACCAAATCATAACTAATACTACATAATTTTGACAGTGATTATTAATGACATTATATAATTAACAATGTTAAAGTATGAAAACATTATCTTCTCACTACAATGCATTACTGACATTAGAAAATAACTTATTTTGTTTTGCATACTTTATGCATAATACACGGTAGTATATCAGCATACTGTACATTAATCTATAAAACTGATACATGAATAACAGATTATGCATGGCAGAAATCCATGACACTTGATTAATATAAATTATTACCGGATAATACCGGAAACGATATGCAATTATCTCATCAACACAATATATGGAACTAATTTCATATCATTCCATTTAACATATCATAAGCAGATTGTACATTGAGCCGTAGCCCAACAATATCATATAACAAAACTAATAACAAAGACAAATGGGCATCAAATAGATTTTCAAAACAAATAGTTATGCATTTCCGCCCATACAAAAATAATCCCTCCTTTTTGCCATGATGCTTCCCATGTAATCCAATCAACAACTCCTTTCAATGCTGCCCTCTCTCAACTTTGACCAATATACGTTCCACAGGAGGATGCTCTACACTGAATAAGAGAACGTCACCTTTCGACAGCTCTTTCTCCTTTGCAAATTTTAACCAACCCCTTGACAGAAACTTCTCCGTCATGTTCTCCCTGGATTTGAAAACACATTGGTACGTAATACCCGAGTCTGTGTCATGAAGATCAATATATGATCTTGGTTCCATGAAGATTTCCTTGATGACTGCTGCTGGAAAGTGCTGCAACATTAAAACTTTATTAGCTATGTCTATTCATTCAATGTTATGCATCCTTACGAACTGTAACAGCAAACATATCAAGAGCTTACAAGAACTTGATTTTTTATCTGGCCGCTGCTCTTAACAACTTTCTGTCATCTGCAAACAAGTTTCTCTTGCATGGCAGGAGGTTGTACAACATCAGCAACATCAGTAGTGTTGTTCTCCTTGCTGCATTAACAAACACGATTATTTCAACTACTAATTTGCAAAGTCAAATATTCAAATGTATATATGTAACCTAAAAGCCCTTGCCTGTCCAACACATCGCCCACTGATTCCATTGCTTCATCAGTGGAATTCTGTTCAGGCTCATCGTCTGACATGTCAACAAGCCATCCCTCCTCTCTGGCTATTTCAAAGTACTTTTCCCATGATAGACAGCTTCTCACCTTTCCTGTTCTCAGTTCGTACGATTCCTCTCTTTCGACATACTCATAGTATTTGTCCATAAGTTTAACACGTGTAATTTTTTGGCAACTCCTGCTGCTTAATCAAAAAAACAACAAACATCATGCATTCGGTTTTTTGTTTTTTTCACTATCCAGATTACTGTTTTACCTTGAAGAACTTTCAGCTTCCTCTTTCCTCCTCTTAGCCTCTGCATGCAACTTTCTCCATTCTTCTGCTCTGTCCCGCTTATCCTCAGATTGCTTCCAAACCTTTTGGATAGCCAGATTTTTCCATTTAAGATTAGGAGTCGTGGTTGTGTGACTTCTACCAATGAATCCTCTGCATATAAATTCATCCATGCCCATCACGCACACAGACATCTTTGTATAAACCCTAAATGATCTCATTGCAAGTTTAGAAACATGTGTGTCAAAACGGAAGAACTTACCCGCGGGAACACCAACGTTGATCCTCTTTCTTCATCGTATTGGTTGGGCGGCGCTGTCTGGAGCTAAACTCTGTTTCTAAGGTGTACCGTCTTCTTGGAATGTTGCTTCTAATGGAAAACCGAAGAGACGGGAAGATGGAGTAAAACAGACGTTAGACAATATCTTTTGTTGGCCCAACAAGCAAGCATTAGTTACAAAAGGCACTATACATGACATGTAGAATACAAACAGTTTCTGATCATTCCATTTTATATCCCTTGGAAAATGTATATTTTTGGAAGTACTTTTAATTTTACACATTTACATCAAACCATGGTTACATGTTACAAAAAAAAATGAATATGGTATAGAATACAATAGGAATAACCTTTGGTTTCCAATGGCAATTTTGTGTTTCCAACATAACAGTATTTAATGTCATATTATAATATTTGGTGTTCTAATAATTGTTTAAAGTTTGGCCAACATATGGTATTCATGTGACATTAAATTTTTTAACCTCTACCCATAATTGTTAAGCTTTGGTAGCATATACTATACCCTATCTCATATCCAATGTACAAATAGAGTATCTGAGTACACTTAAAAATTATAATACAAATGTTATGAACTGCAAAACCAAACAATTCCATATAGGTTTGTTACTCTTACATTCATTATGTTATACTTATGAAGAGTTGTAAGTTATCAACCATATTATCTTTCAACTATGAACAACCATTTTGTAGATAGGAAATACTCTGCATCACTTGCAAGACAAAAGAGGAAGCATGTTCTTGATGAAAGAAGATTTCAGAAGAATAGAGTTAATGAAAATTCAACTGAGCACAACCATGACCTAAATAATTCAAGTTATGTAAGCAGACATCATACAAGACAGCCACTGTCTGATATCAGTTCTGTTTTTGTCAATGGCCATGGAGATGTTTCTGCACGAACAAAGTGCGTAATGCTTAATTCCCAACAAAGGAGAAGGAGTGTTGGTTTTAACCAGTGCACAACCCCAACACCTGCATCTTCCCCCCAGCTTCTCATGCATTTCTACTGATACAATTTCTCCCAAACAAATTTCTGCTTCAACACGTCAAAGAAGGAGGTCAATAATGAAGCGTAAGAGTCTCCAAAACAACAGCCATCGTGGTCATCTGCAGATCAAACTCGCTGATAGAATGCCCTTTTGTTCCCCTTTACCGTTTGATGCTAACACACCTCTGAGTGGCGTTACCTCCTCATCAAGTATTAAATGCAAAAATAATTCATATGGACTACCGAATTCCTATGCATCTTCATCCAACAAACATCTTGATCCAAATCTAATTCGTTCAACGACTGCGAATCTATTAAAAACCTTTTCAAGTGTTACAGAAACGACGTCAACTTCCCTTAATACCAATATGTTCAGAAGTGCTGACTCAGTGAACCCAGTTCAACAATCAGTTGCAGACTATTCATCTGATGAATCTTTAACCGATAGTTCGTGTGAATTCATAAATGAAGATCCGGATTATGATACAAGTTCAAGTCTGGACAACGACGAAGATCATTCTGCAAATGTCCCAACAATTGATTGCACAAATGCTGGTATGTATTGCTGGAATTATTATTAATAGCAAACCATAACTTAAATTCACTGTCATCCAGTTTGGTGTCTATGAATATACTGATGTGTATAAGATATATGATGTTTTGTTCTATCTGATAAATACAGGATATTCAGATATTGGTGATCCTTCCATTGAATGCACTCAGTGTGGAGCACAAATATGGTATCAGGAGAAGGTTGTCAAGAGAAAACATAGTGCAGTGCTTAAGTTCCAATTATGTTGTGGAAAGGGTAAAGTTGTGTTGCCACTTCTGAGAACACCACCACCGTTTCTTAAACATCTTCTGTCGAATGAAAACGATGAACTGTGTAGAAATTATCACCAGAATTGCAGAATGTACAACATAATGTTTGCATTTACGTCTCCTAGAATGAAAATTGACAATAGATTCAATAATGGAAATGGACCACCTAACATGAGAATTCAAGGGCAGGCTTGCCATAGAATTGGTAGCATGATGCCTATGCATGGCGAAAAACCGAAATTCGCTCAGCTTTATATATACGACACTGACAATGAGATTCATCATAGGATGCAAGGAATAGGGTTATGTTTCTTAAGCCAACTGAGATGCCTACTTTATATTTCCTTTGTTATTATCGTGCATGACATGTGTCTAATTTTTTAATGCAGCAACAACCAGAATATTATTGAAGAAACTGTTAGCCGAATACAGAACATGCTTGACGAATTCAACACACATGCTAAATCTTTTAGAATGGCATCAGCTAGACTAAAGGATTGTCCTGTACCTGACCTCAAGTTGAAGTTAATATCTGATAGATTAAAGGACGGACGAATTTACAACCAACCCACCGTGTCTGAGGTTGCAGCCCTCATTGTTGGTGATGTTGATACAGGCTCAAAAAGGGATATTATCCTTGAAAGACAAAGCGGTAGACTAAAACGAATAAGTGAGTTTCATCCGAGCTATCTTGCATTACAATATCCACTTCTGTTTCCGTACGGGGAAGATGGATTTAGACTTGGTGTTCTACACAGAGAGACAGTTCCCAAAAAAAAGGAAAGATGAACAAACTTACTATTAGAGAATGGCCGGCCTTTCGCATTCAGACCAGACAACGTGAAACTCACACACTGCTCAGGTCAAGGAGATTGTTTCAGCAATTTTTGGTTGATGGATTCACTATGATGGAGTCACAGCGACTCAATTACATACGTAAGCATCAAAAAAAATTACGAGTATCCAAATACTCCAATTTGTCAGGAGTACACCAACAATCTTCAAATGAAGGAGCCCACAAAGGCAAAAGAGTGGTGTTGCCGTCAACATACGTTGGAAGTCGCAGATACATGGAACAATTATACTTTGATGGAATGGCAATTTGTAGTCAAATTGGATTTCCCGATCTATTCATTACCTTTACTTGCAATCCATGTTGGCCAGAGATTCAGAGGTTTCTTAACAACATGAATTTACAACCTCAAGATCGTCCTGATATAATCTCAAGGGTTTTTAAAATGAAGTTTGACGAATTACTGTATGATATAACAAAGAAGCATGTCTTGGGCAGAGTTGTTGCATGTGAGCCACATGAAATTAAATATGTAATACTTAATTCTTCCCTATTCTATACCAATGATTTTAAATTAATGTTTTACTGTATTTTAATTTCTTCCAGATATATACACCATTGAGTTCCAAAAGAGAGGTTTGCCCCATGCACACATTTTACTTTTCATGCATCCCCAGAACAAGTTTCCCACTCCGGATGACATCAACAACATTATTTCAGCAGAAATACCGGCAGAAACGGATGATAAACAATTAAATCATTTGGTAAAGACACATATGATTCATGGTCCATGTGGGTTGGCTAACAGATCTCCCCCTTGCATGAAAAATGGTAAATGCTCTAAATTCTTTCCCAAAAATTGGCAGCCTCAAACCATTGTCGATCAAGATGGCTATCCCGTCTATAGGAGAAGGGATACTGGCATTACTGTTCTGAAAAAAAGTATTGTTCTTGATAATAGGTATGTAGTTCCTTATAATGCATATCTTCTAAAGAAATATCAGGCGCACATTAATATGGAATGGTGTAACCAAGGTACTTCTGTCAAGTACTTATTCAAGTATATTAACAAAGGTTACGATAGAATAACTGCAGCGGTTGTTCGGACCGAATCAGACGGAAGTTCATTTGGTACAGATGTTGATGAAATCAAACAGTACCTTGATTGCAGGTACGTTTCCCCCAATGAGGCGTGTTGGAGGATTTTTTCATATCCTATCCATGGTAGATCTCCTTCTGTCGAAAGGTTGTATTTTCATCTGCAAGGCGAAAATCCGGTTTACTACACTGACTATGATTTCATAGACAATGTTCTTGAAAAACCAACTGTAAAGGAATCAATGTTTACAGCTTGGATGGAGTCAAACAAAAAATACGAAGATGCAAAGACTTTAACATACACTGCGTTTCTTTCCAAGTTCGTTTACGATAAAAGGTACCATTTATGGAGACCTCGAAAAAGAGGTCGTACGATTGGCCGGTTAATTTGGGTTCCTCCAAGCACTGGTGAGCTCTATTACCTTAGAATGATGTTGACGGTTGTCAAGGGACCGACTTGCTATGACGATATAAAAAAGGTTGGTGGAGTAGTCCGCGACAGTTTTAGAGATGC
Source organism: Vicia faba (assembly GCA_948472305.1). NCBI lineage: Eukaryota > Viridiplantae > Streptophyta > Magnoliopsida > Fabales > Fabaceae > Vicia > Vicia faba. The sequence continues at coordinate 254,859,227 of OX451738.1, read as the reverse complement.
ATGCTTTGAGATGAGATTTCTTAACGACGACAAAGAATATGTTGCAGCCATAAATGAGGCCAAAGATTGGGGTTCCGGTAATTTTTTGAGGAAGCTATTTGTCACGATGCTGTTGTCTGGTACTGTTAATCGGCCACGACATGTTTGGCAACGGACTTGGAAGTTGCTATCTGACGGTATTCTTCATCAACAGAGAATTGTCACTGGAATAAGAGGTACACTTAAAAAATACCTAAATACTTCTGTTAAATTTCATACAATTACAAACCGTACGAAACTATTATAATGAGTTTTTCTTCTTATAATACCTTTTAGACTACTTTGGATGCAATAATTTCAATCCTTTTATACTTCCATATATATGTTACATATCATACAGTTCAAACCATACTTAAGTCTTTTGACAAGTTCTCATTGTCGTAATGTAATTTCAACTCATGTAGATAGGGTCTTAACTTAAGAATTTCAATTGTTACCAAACTGGTTCACATCATTTCCATTCAACAGCACCTTTCAATGCTGCCCTTTCAAAGAATCATAAGTTCCAGTAAGCAAGTCCTTTCAATGCTGCCATTTCATCAGTAATAAAAATATCTAATGCAATCTGATATTACTCACCATCAACACAGAACAGAATAATTCTGTGATTTATCTTTTACCTTCAACCACCTTTTGTCACAGCTACTGATCAAAAACATAACATTTTTAATGAACCCGAATGTCTGATGCTCTTGCATTATACTGAACTTTTCCATGATACTGCCATTTTAAGGTTAACGATCCTTTTGCATGTCTATCTTCATCAACACTGTGATTTCTATTGTACAAAATAGTTATATTTTCTTTTGGTTTGTATTTGTGTTGGAAGACATGCAATTGTCAACGGCAGAACTGACAAACCTCACATTAATTGAGATTGAGAATATGATGCAATCAAATAGAAGAAGCTTGCGTGAATTCAAAGATATGCCGTTTCCAGATTTGTATATAACGCGACATGTCGGTAATAGACTGATTTTTGATGAACGTGATTACGATGCTGATTTAGAGCGACAAAACTTCCAGAATCTATTTTCATCTCTAACAGGTATTTCCTCATTATTCAAATCATCGATGTTTTCATTAAACTACTGTTGTATTGATTCTTTTCATTTGAACGTCAAGATGAGCAACGTGAAATATTTGAAACCATAATGGACGCCGTCAAGAAACAAAATGGAGGGGTGTTTTTTTTACATGGATACGGCGGAACCGGTAAAACGTTTATGTGGAGGACATTATCAAGTGCACTTCGTTCAGATAAAAAAATTGTTCTGGCTGTTGCTTCAAGTGGCATAGCTTCCTTATTATTGCCAGGTGGTAGAACAGCCCATTCGAAGTTCAAAATTCCCATTCCAACGCTTGACAACTCTACTTGCAATGTTGACAAAGACTCTGAGCATTCACAGTTATTCGAAGCTACTGATGTCATAATATGGGACGAAGCACCCATGGCTCATAAGAATTGTTTTGAGGCCTTGGATAAGACCCTTAAGGATGTCATGAGCGATAAGGGTTTTGCAAATACAATTTTTGGTGGCAAGGTAGTTATATTTGGAGGAGATTTTCGACAGATACTTCCAGTTGTTCCAAGAGCAGGCCGTTCTGATATTGTTCATGCTTCCATTTGTTCTTCTTATGTGTGGGACTATTGCCAAGTCTTAACACTAACCAAAAACATGAGACTAAAGAATGAGAGGGACGTTACAACTTCTGATGAACTTGCAGAATTCTCTAAATGGATATTAAATGTTGGCGACGGTAAAATATGTGAACCTAACGATGGATTAGCTGATATAGAAATTCCTCCGGATTTGTTAATTTCCAATTTTGAGGATCCAATAAGAGCTATAGTTGAAAGCACATACCCAAATTTGCTTGCCGACTTTCACAATATAGAATTTCTACAAGGAAAAGCAATACTTGCTTCAACCATTGAAGTTGTTGATAAAATTAATCATTACGTGTTAGACATGATACCGGGTAAACTCTTTTTTCTTTTGATGTTTATTTTCGTGTAGATGTTTCGTTATTAAATTATTCTTGAAAAAACATTATGGATTGATTCGCGTTTTCCCATTTCTTAGGTGAGGACAAAGAGTATTTGAGTTTTGATTCGATTGATAGAACTGATTCAAGTTACACCGAAGCCTATGAATGTCTTACTCCAGAATTTCTTAGCAAGCTTAGGACTTCAGGTGTCCCAAATCACAAACTCAGATTAAAGGTTGGTACACCAATAATGCTTATGAGGAATTTGGACCAAAACGATGGTTTGTGTAACGGAACTAGACTAATTGTTACAAGGTTGGCAAATCACGTTATTGAGGCAAAGATCATGTCTGGTAAGAATGTTGGTAACATCTTTTTCATCCCTCGAATGTCTATGTCACCTTCCGAGTCACCGTGGCCATTTAAGTTGATTAGGAGACAATTCCCAATTATTGTGTCGTACGCAATGACAATTAATAAGTCTCAAGGCCAATCACTTGATACAGTTGGATTGTATTTGCCTACTCCTGTATTCAGTCATGGCCAGTTGTATGTAGCCATTTCAAGAGTTACAAACAAAAGTGGTCTAAAGATCTTAATACATGATAGTATGAATGTAATAACATCTATCACTACAAATGTTGTATACAAAGAAGTTTTCCAATCTCTTTGTTGATCGGTAAGTACATAATAACAAATAATTTCTTTAATATAAATTGTTTCCGTAAATGCTGTCTAATTTTTGCATAATTTATTGTGCAGGTCAAAAAGTTGAAAACATTGTTTCCAAGCTGGTTGCGTTGTATCTGAAGACTCGTGATAGTTTCTTATTTTGAAGAGTCATCACAGTTTCTTATTTTGTTATACAATCATGATTTCAGTTTACATTTTTTAATGTTGTCAAATAAGTTTGATACACTAAATTTGACCGAATTAGATGAACTTTTATTGAATTATATAAAAACGAATTTAATGTTACATGACAACATTAGTTCCACGTTTTATGAATTCTCGACCGGCCCCATGCGACAGCACGGGTTATCGACTAGTAATACTTAAATTAAATAATCCAATGAATCCGACCGACGAGCCATTTGCTAAAAAAAAACAAAAAAAACAATGGATGGAGCGGTTCTCCCTAGTACTATTATTTTCCTCTAGTTAGAATCTCCTTCAGTCAAAAACCAATCTTCAAGTCTTCACACAGTACTTTTTGTCGGGTGTAGAACCCCATTCCTTTCTTTCTCTCTCTCCATGTCTCAGAAATTTCTTGTCTGTCTTCTCAGTTATCACCATCTATCACTTTCTGATTTCACCTTTCTTCATTATCACACACCTTACAGGCTTACACAAGAAGTAACCAAACTCAACATTAACTTACACTCCCAAACAGTGTCTCTTTCACACTATTATTCACTGTTCAATTCAACTACACCACCACTTTCTTTTCCTGCATCACAAACAAACACGAGCTTAATAAAAGCCATGCAGTGATGTGAAACTGTGAAGCTCAAGCAAGGTATTTTGCAATGTCACAAGGTTCTGAGCAATGGAAATGGTCTGAAATGCAAGGCATTGAGCTACTTTCATCTTCTCAATCAACAACTCCAACACCAGCATTGGAGTTAGAAAGAGTTGAATCCAAGGAACATGTGGAAGAGGAAAGTTCATTACCCAACAACAAAAGCTGTGACTTTTCTGATGGAAATGAGAAGATTAAGAATGTTCCTTCTGTTGGATTTGGTGAGCTTTTCAGATTTGCTGATGGGTTGGATTATATTCTCATGACAATTGGAACTCTTGGAGCAATTGTACATGGTTGTTCATTGCCACTTTTTCTTCGGTTCTTTGCTGATCTTGTTAACTCTTTTGGTTCCAATGCTGATGATTTGGACAAGATGACCCAAGAAGTTGTCAAGGTAACAGGTTATTGGTAGAATCCAAAGTTTTTTTTTTTTTTTTTTGTGACTCTAATGAATGTGAACTTGATTTGAAAAATTGATTTTTTTTTTTCTTTTTTCATTTGCAGTATGCATTTTACTTTCTGGTTGTTGGTGCTGCTATTTGGGCATCTTCATGGGCAGGTGAAAAAGATTGTGTTTTAAAGATTTTGTTGTTGTGGTTTTTTTTTGTTGAGGTTGTGAATGTTAAGAGAGGTTTGGTTTGGTCTGTTGCAGAGATATCTTGTTGGATGTGGACTGGTGAGAGACAATCAACAAGGATGAGAATTAAGTATCTTGAAGCTGCTTTGGATCAAGATATTCAGTTCTTCGACACTGAAGTTCGAACTTCCGATGTTGTTTTCGCCATCAACACTGATGCTGTTATCGTACAAGATGCAATAAGTGAGAAGGTGTAAAAACATACACAAACCCTTTCTTTATGTTATGTAATGAGATTAGGATGGTGTTTGATATGGTTTTTCCTGTATGCAGTTAGGTAATTTTATTCACTATATGGCTACATTTGTTTCTGGATTTGCTGTTGGTTTTAGTGCTGTTTGGCAATTGGCATTGGTTACACTTGCTGTTGTGCCTATGATAGCTGTAATAGGAGGCATTCATACTACTACTTTGGCTAAGTTATCTGGTAAAAGCCAAGAAGCTCTTTCTCAAGCTGGCAACATTGTGGAACAGGTAAGAGGGTTAGGCTTGTTTGGTTAAACAACTTAATTGAGCACTTTTGGTATAAGCACTTATGATATAAGTGTGTGTGTATAAAATATTTATACAACAAAAAATAAGATTAAAAATGATAAGATTAGAGAGAGTGTTGGAGTAAGACTAGACATGATAAAATTAGAAATAACATTATTAGAGAAAGTGTTGAAGTAGCACCTACAATAGAAAAGATCGTGGAAATTAGACTTAAGTGAATTGGGTATATAGAGAGAAGACCTGAGATTTTGTGGTTAGGAGAGTAGATTAAATAGAGATGAGTCAATCAGTTAGAGGTAGAAGAATACCTAGAAAGCTATAAGAGAAGTTATTAAGAAAGATTTTGGGATTAACATTTTGGATAAAAGCATGGTCCTAGATAGAACATTATGACGAAAGTTGATCCGTGTACCCAACCTTATTTAGTGGAATAAGGCTTGGTTGTTGTTTTTTCCATACAAGCTATAAATCATTTTTTAAGCTAAACCGAAGAGCTTATGTAAATAAACTGAAAATAGCGTATGCACATGTTATAAAATGTTTTCATAAGCTATCTCAAAGAGTCTCACAATCAAAAGTGTTTATCAAGATAGTACATAAGTTCAGATAAGTCAATCCTAACATGCTCTTAAGAGACTTAAAAACTTTTCATTTTTGTTATCAATATCTGTGTATGCATCTCGGTGGTGTTAATTTTGAGCCAAATTTGCAGACTATTGTTCAAATTAGAGTGGTGTTAGCATATGTTGGAGAGACAAAAGCACTACAAGGCTATTCATCTACTCTGAGGGTTGCTCAAAAGATCGGTTACCGGACTGGACTTGCAAAGGGGATTGGATTAGGCGCGACTTACTTTGTTGTTTTCTGCTGCTATGCACTTTTGTTATGGTACGGAGGCTATTTGGTCAGGCATCACTACACTAATGGAGGACTTGCAATTGCTACCATGTTTGCTGTCATGATTGGTGGATTGTAAGTATTTATCTTCTTCATTTTTCATGCTTTAGAAAACCTCAGTGGTTATTCCTTCCGTTCCTTTTTAATCGTCGTTTTAATGGTATTATCGACAATTATCATTCCTCACAGGGCTTTAGGCCAGTCTGCACCAAGCATGGCTGCATTTACAAAGGCCAGAGTTGCTGCTGCAAAAATTTTCCGTGTGATTGATCACAAGCCTTGTATAGACAAGAAAAGTGAATCAGGTTTGGAGTTAGAGACTGTGACAGGACTAGTAGAGCTTAAAAATGTGAACTTTTCATATCCATCAAGACCTGAAGTTCAAATCCTTCACAATTTCTCCTTGAATGTTACTTCTGGAAAGACCATAGCTTTGGTTGGAAGTAGTGGCTCCGGAAAAAGCACGGTTGTGTCCCTCATTGAGAGATTCTATGACCCTTCTTCTGGTATACCATGCATGAACTCATTCCAAAATTTGTAGCAAACGGATGAGAACTCTTAAAAGTGATTATTTTAATTTAAAAAATGTATCGATCTCTTAACTTAGTGATCATATGAAATTACAGGAGAAGTTTTGATAGATGGACATGATGTTAAGACATTGAAGCTTAAATGGTTGAGACAACAAATAGGACTTGTGAGCCAAGAGCCGGCTTTATTTGCCACCACAATTAAAGAAAATATACTGTTGGGTAGACCTGATGCAGATCAGGTAGAGATCGAAGAAGCTGCTAGAGTAGCTAATGCTCATTCGTTCATCTTCAAACTTCCTCAAGGTTATGAAACACAGGTAGGGGAGAGAGGGTTGCAACTATCAGGGGGGCAAAAGCAGAGAATAGCGATTGCAAGGGCAATGTTGAAAAACCCGGCAATTCTTCTCCTAGATGAGGCAACGAGTGCATTGGACTCTGAGTCAGAAAAACTTGTTCAAGAAGCTCTTGATAGGTTCATGATTGGTAGAACAACTCTTGTAATTGCGCACCGGCTATCTACTATTCGCAAAGCTGACCTTGTTGCAGTGCTTCAGCAAGGAAGTGTTTCTGAAATTGGATCTCACGACGAGCTCTTTGCGAAAGGGGAAAATGGAGTTTATGCCAAGCTTATCAGAATGCAGGAGATGGCAAATGAAAGTTCAACGAGCAATGCCAGAAAAAGTAGTGCAAGGTAGCTTTCACCAATGTTTAAGAATAGTAGTTGAACTTATTTAATTTGTGTATCTTAAGCTGAGAATAAAACTATGCAGGCCTTCAAGTGCTAGGAATTCTGTAAGCTCACCGATAATTACTCGGAATTCTTCTTATGGCGGCCGATCACCATACTCGAGGAGGTTTTCTGATTTCTCCACATCTGATTTTAATCTCCCCCATGATGCATCGTATCCAAATTACAAGCTTGAGAAGCTTGCGTTCAAAGAGCAAGTGAGTTCCTTCTGGCAACTTGTGAAAATGAACTCACCTGAATGGTTATATGCATTGATTGGTTCTATAGGCTCTATTGTTTGCGGATCTCTTAGTGCATTCTTTGCTTATGTTCTCAGTACTGTCCTCAGTGTCTATTACAATCCAAACCATAAGCACATGATTAGAGAAATCGAAAAATATTGCTACTTGCTGATTGGACTTTCGTCGGCTGCACTTTTATTCAATACATTGCAGCACTTCTTCTGGGATATTGTCGGTGAAAATCTTACTAAACGGGTGAGGGAGAAAATGTTGAGTGCGGTACTTAAAAATGAAATGGCGTGGTTTGATCGAGAGGAAAATGAGAGTGCTAGGATTGCAGCAAGGCTAGCGCTTGATGCCAACAATGTTAGATCTGCTATTGGAGATCGGATTTCGGTAATTGTGCAGAACACTGCACTTATGCTTGTTGCTTGTACTGCAGGGTTTGTATTGCAGTGGCGGCTTGCCCTTGTTCTCGTTGCTGTCTTCCCGGTTGTTGTCGCAGCCACTGTCTTACAGGTTTGTCATGCTAAGTAGCTCAGTTTCATATTTCACTTGTTATTTATTAATTCTTCGCGTTTTATTTTTTAATAGAAAATGTTCATGTCGGGTTTCTCTGGCGACTTGGAAGCTGCTCATGCCAAGGCCACGCAACTTGCCGGGGAGGCTATAGCCAATGTAAGGACTGTTGCTGCGTTTAATTCGGAAAAGAAAATTGTTGGCCTTTTCGTTTCGAACCTTGAAACTCCACTATGTCGTTGCTTTTGGAAGGGACAAATTTCTGGAATTGGTTATGGGATAGCTCAGTTTGCACTCTATGCTTCCTATGCTCTTGGTCTTTGGTATGCTTCTTGGCTTGTGAAGCACAGTATCTCTGATTTCTCTAAAACAATCCGAGTATTTATGGTCCTCATGGTCTCTGCTAATGGTGCTGCCGAAACTTTAACCTTGGCTCCTGACTTCATCAAGGGAGGTCGAGCTATGAGATCGGTTTTTGATCTCCTAGACCGTAGAACTGAAATTGAGCCAGATGATCCAGATGCCGCGCATGTCCCCGAATCTCTTCACGGTGAAGTAGAACTCAAGCATGTTGACTTTTCCTATCCCAGCCGACCAGATATGCCAGTTTTCCGCGACCTTAGTCTTCGTGCAAAGGCAGGCAAAACTCTTGCCCTTGTAGGCCCTAGTGGATGTGGTAAGAGCTCGGTTATCGCACTTATACAAAGATTCTATGATCCAACATCCGGCCGAGTCATGATCGATGGAAAGGACATAAGGAAATACAATCTCAAGTCCCTTAGAAAACACATTGCAATAGTGCCCCAAGAGCCGTGCTTATTTGCTACAACTATCTACGAAAACATTGCTTATGGACACGACTCAGCTTCCGAAGGCGAGATTATCGAAGCCGCGACTCTCGCCAATGCTCACAAGTTCATATCTTCTCTCCCCGACGGATACAACACATTTGTTGGCGAACGAGGAGTTCAACTATCTGGAGGACAGAAGCAAAGAATAGCAATTGCGCGAGCTTTTGTACGGAAAGCAGACCTTATGCTTCTTGATGAAGCAACAAGTGCACTTGATGCTGAATCCGAACGGTCTGTTCAAGAAGCCCTCGACCGCGCCTGCTCGGGTAAAACTACCATCATTGTTGCACACAAGCTATCAACTATTAGGAATGCCAATCTCATTGCAGTGATTGATGATGGGAAACTTGAGGAACAAGGATCACATTCTCATTTGTTGAAAAATCACCCGGACGGAATCTATGCGCGCATGATTCAACTGCAAAGCTTGACGAATAGCCAAGTCGTTGGGATCACATCGAGTTCAGGCTCTTCAGCAAGAACAAGAGATGATGAAGTTGAATGCTAGATATTCAAAAGAATATATTATGCATACCAACTATAATTGTTGGCATTTTTGTTAGTATAGTTTACCTATTTTGTCTTTATGAATCTTACCAAGGAAGAATACAGGAATGAGATTGAAATAGATATATAGATATATCCGCGCTTGATAGTTTATAAGCTTTAATCTAAGCTCTCATATTGATCCTCAAAAAAAAAAAAAAAAAAACTACTTATGTGTAACTTTATTAGACCCTCTAAGTGTAGACCCTCACCCTCCAAATAAATATAAACTATGTGCAGTTGTCAATTAGTTTATTTGTTTTTTTATTAAATTTTAAATATTTAAAAAATTTGTCTTGAAAAAACATGGTTACTAAATTTGTATGAATTATAATTGAGATAATATGAATTAATCACATATAAAAAAGATATACTCTATTTAAAAGAAAATACATATTTGTCCGTTCTAAGTGGAAATAAAGTTTGACCGGTAAGTTGTTTATCTCAGTCACAAAGTCAGATTACTCAGTTTATTATTGGATCGAAATTAATTGACTAAACTCAATTTATTATGTGAATCAAAATTAGTTGGTTAAACTAAAAAAAAATTATTATGTGAATTAAAATTAATTGGCTAAACTAAAAAAAATACACGTTTGTAAATTGAGACTTACATCAATAATTAATTTTATAAATTTAAATAATTAAAAAGAGTAAACTATAATTCACTTTGATAATGTATATTACATATTTATGAAAATAATATATTTATCTAAGTTAGTAATTAATTGTTAATATATTAACTTCTTTGAGATTAAAAATATTTATTTTAAATGTTATTTTTTTATGATTTAAAAAAACATAATTTTAAAGTGTTTAGATTCATATGTCTATTTTTAATTTGAAATTTATGGAAATATAGATAGTTGGAATAATGGTTGTCTTATTAGATTATTTTTGTTAAAAAATTAATTTTTTTTTCACCTTTGCCAATGTTCGAAGAGCTTTATAAAATTTATATCTATTTTATTAAACTATTTAATGGGTGAAAGGTTGAAAATGTTAATTATTATGGTAACCTAATTTTTTTTTAATAATCATTTTAATTTTTTTAATAGGATTATAAAAAATTATCGATTTTGTTGTTCATATCAATTAAAATGAGTATTTTTAAAAATATTATTTTCAATATTTTTATTATATTATTTATGATCATTATTATAAATGAAAAGAGTAAAATATAATTCACTTTTTTTTAGTTGAAAAAGTATAATTCACTTTAATAATATATATTTATGAGATAATATATTTATCTAAGTTAGTAATTAATTGTTAAGTTAATATATTTTCGATTATAACTTTTTTGAATTAAAAACATTTATTTTAAGTGTTATTTTTTTTATGATTTCAAAAATAAAATATAATTTTAATCTTAGTGTTTAGATTCACATGCTTATTTTTAATTTAAAATATATATATATATATATATATATATATATATATATATATATATATATATATATATATATATATATATAGTTGGAATAGTAGTTCTTTTGTTAAATTATTTTTGTTAAAAAAATAATTATTTTAATCTTTGTTAAGGTTTTGATCTTTAATAGAAGATAAATAGTCTATTTAAAAATTAAAAATAATATTTTAGAGATACCATATAAAATTATGGAATGATGTGACATAAATAAAATAGAAGTGTTAGTATGTGTCGGGATATAATCTATCACTTTAAATTTAATATATTATATAAATATTTTAAATTAAACTCATTATTTTGAATTATGTGACACTTTATCGCTTTGTATGCCACAAAAGTTCATTATTTATTTTCTGAGGTATCATGGCTAAAATTTCAACTCTTTTAGTGCAGTCCTAAAATTATACACATTAATAAACAGTTTTATCAATTACACAACAATCAATTTAAACTCTTAATAATTCTCAACATTATTCGCCTCTATTTTCATCTTTCATTATTTCTTTAATTCTCACTTTTTTTCTTAATCTTTCATTCTTCTCATATTTTTTCACTAAAATATCGTGTATAAGATAAAAAATCATCTATCTTTCTAAGGACTGGCTAGTGGTATTGTTATATTTTACTACTATTATTTTCCATATTCATTTGTCCTTCAAAACAGTAAGAATTTAAAAAGATTTCTCTACATAAATATGGAACCGAATTCTCTAACATTTGCGCGACAACATTAGAATGACTTTCCTTCGCCAGATTTAATTAATATATTATATGCTACCGCAAAATTAAAACAAAACTGCTGAACAAGAAACAAAATTGTTTCTTAACAACTTAAATGCAGCTTCTTCTTTTAGTATTCTTCTTTTAGTTTTGATCTTCATCGTCACTATCAACATCGCCAATGAGCACCATTATCTCTAGCACACTGATTGTTGGTCGTCCTTGTCGTTGATCGTTGTCATTGTCGCTCACCTTCATCACCAATGCCACCACACTCATTGTTGATTGTTGTCGTCGCGAACAGTCTTTGTCATTTTCGCTCAGTGTTATCTTCAACATCACCACACTCATTTTTTATCATTCTTGTTATTGTCGATCATTATCGTTGCCGCTCACCTCATCGCCACAGCACTCGTTGTTGATTTGTTGTTTCCGTCAATTATTGTCATTGCCACACTTTGCTTTCTCCTACTCTTATTTTAAGGTTGTTCTATATTTTGTGTTGACAAATAACTATCTTTGTTGATATATTTTGAGTTGTTCTCTATTTTATCTTCAAGGAATTCATCAAAATTGTTTTTCTTGTGATTATACTCTATTTTTTCTATTAGACACTAAGAGATAGATTTTGTTTTATATGTTATATTAAATAATACCGTAGAAATAACTATTTAATATATTGTTAAATTCTTTTATTCATTTGTCTTGTTTCTTTATTTAAGAGTACGATAAAAAAATTATATCTTTAAATATTGATTGTGTTTTGTATCAATTATATCGACTCTAACCGACTAATATGATAGACGAGTACTTTTCAAAATCTTTTTAGCACGAGATTTTTTTCTCATGACTTTAACAGTAAGTGCATCCAACAGTTCTCAAAAACCCACTCCAAAGATAAATGGGTTAGAAATGTTGAAGTCTAAAAGTCTTTAGTCCTGTAAGTGTTTCCTTCGTCTTTCGTCCAGTGAAGTAATATTGTTTCACTTATTTCTTTGCTAGTAAGTTTTTATTTTCTGCATTGCTTATCTATATCACTTGCAATTTGATTTTGTGTTTATGTTATATATTTGATGTGTAATGCAATTCCATGAATATTCACTTCCAAATATTTATTGTGAACCAATGAAATCCATATGTTTATAGTGACTTCATGTTTTAATCTTTTTTACTTCACCATCATTTGTATTTCATGATATAATATCTTAGCATTTGAAATATATTTTGATAATTTGCTTGAGCATGTCATTTGTTCCTTGTATTTCATGTAAGTTTGTTTTCTTCATTCGCGCATGAATTAATTTGAGAATTTTATCGTGAAAAGTGAGAACATATTTGGTTTTGGTTTTAGTAGTGTTAAATTTTTCATCAAGCTAGGCACATGCGTGTGTAGCATCGAGAGCACCATTGTGAAATGTTGCATAACTGTGATATTTTTGAAGCGACTCAAGAGTTTTCTCTTGCATTGCATCCATTATATTCCATGTCTTTGTATTTTTTATTATGGTTATGTGTATTGCTTGTTATTATGATTAATTTTGCGTCACTCCATGTATATGGATATATTTGAGTGCACGTTCTCTCTTTGCAAAAACGCCTGTGTAATATATTAGTATTTGTGCGATAAATGATATTTTTTCATTTTTGTCTCTTTTTGATGTTGTCAAAGGGGGGGAAGCATACACGGACACGAAGTTTGGATGCACATATTCAGGAGGAGCCTTCATGAAGACACGAAATGCATCGTCGTAAGTTTTGTCATCATCAAAAAGAGGAGTATGTGAGTACACTTGCCCGTTAGATATTTTACATGATGTCAAAACTAGGATAACCTATATATATATATATATATATATATATATATATATATATATATATATATATATATATATATATATATATATATATATATATATATATATATATATATATATATATATATATATATATATATATATACACACATACATATATTGGACGGAATGCGTTTATAACATGTTTGGAAAAGGTATCATGCATTAAAAATCAGTTTATGCATGAAAAACAGGTTTATATGTCGACACATATGATACATGTGTCGACACATGTAGGTCAATATTAAAATTAGCCTCTGTAACTATGTGTCGACACACACAACTTTTTTCAGGTCGATACATGTACAAAAGATTCTTCTATGTGTCGACACATACGATATTCAGGTCGACACATGTAACTTATTTTTAAAGCATGTAGCTTTTATAATTATGTGTCGACACATGACCTTGAACAGATCGACACATGTTATAAAACATGTTGACACATAACTTATATGTGTCGACGCATGTTATAATTTTTCTGAAAAATTACATTCTTTTTCAAACTTCTAAGTTTCCCTTTTGCCTACAACTTGCACACGTATAAATACTTCATACATGAATTATTTTCAACTTGGTGAAATTATATACACATACAAAGACTGTTCACCATCTTCAACCTCTCGTCCACGCATACACACAAACAAACT